>JAEOAD010000059.1:10365000-10971250 GCA_036365145.1 Orientallactaga sibirica | reverse complement strand
GTATCTCCCCTACTATACTTCTTGACCATGTCTCTGTTTTTAACTTTTTTCAACCTAGGCTCATTTAGGCAAGAGATGGCAGGGAGAACAAGCAGATGTACCTGAATACCAAGTTTGTACATGTGGTAAAGGGCTGCCCCTCTCCCACAGAAAGCCAGCACCAGGGCATCTCTGCATCTCAGTGACTTCTGATGCCAATTCCAAAGTGGAACACATTGTTGTGCATGTCATTAGTATTTCTGTAGCAGCTTAGGAAGCATTTCTGAAATAAATGGTGCCACTTGTGTTAAGTGAGTCCCTGGGGTCTTTCCAAAGCACAGCCTTGATGAAGAGTCAGAACAAAAGGAACAAAACACCTGACCTTCTGGTGCTGGATGAGTGGTAGTATGCTCAACCTTCCCTAGTCAGTTCCCCACTGACAATTCTCATGTACATTGCAACATAATTGGCAGATAAACTGTCTTGGGGAGAAGAGATACAATTATCCATATATTAATGTTTTTCAAAACTCAGCTGGTCACGATGTCTATAATCCTTTGCTTTCTTGTCCCATGATATCTTCTCCCTCAGCTTTATAGCCTAAAACAGAGACTTCTCTGATAAGGTCAGGCTAAATCATAGAACAACCACTATACTGAGTCACTATCCCCTGACAAAAAGAAAAGCTGCTGTTCACAGTAAATGTGAAAGGGAGTCGCTGAATGTGGTTCCTGGGGCTCGGAGATACAGCCATGTGCCTCTTAAAACTTTTGGTGTGCACATTATGGAGCAAGATTCTCAGTGTTTCTGGTTGTCACTGTTGCTTTCTACTGGAAGAGAAAGGCATTATATTAAAAAAATGAACAGAGGAATGAGTACTATGGGTAGATATAGTTTGTGTCAGGCAGAAAGCAAATTTATTAAAGCATCATGCCTGCCAGTAAGTGGACGTAACAACTTTGAATTTTCAAATGCTTTGCATGATACTAATTTGGTATCAAATTTTACTTTATTTCAGTTGAAATTTTTGGCAGAAGTCATGATTTCAGTATTGCAAGTTTTATTAGTACATACTAGTTTAAAGCAAGTAAATACTAGTTTTATAGCTAAACTTAGGGGCCAAATATATAATTCTATAGAGCAATAATACAATAAAATTATAATTTCTATTGGTTTTCTCAGAAGAATTGTTTTGAATTTGTGTGTGTGTGTGTGCACATGTGTGTGCATGCATGTGTGCATATGGGTGCACAGGTGCCATGGTGGACACAAAGAAGTTGGTCTTCACCTTCCACTTGGTTTGAGATATCTTTTGTTTGCCACTGAGAACGCCAGACTACCTGGCCTGAGAGCTTTGAGATTCTCCTAACTTTGCCTCCCATTGCTGTAGGGGGTCAGAGACAATTTGCAGCGAGCTTTACTGCAGTTTGGGAAGCTGAACTCTTCAGGCTTGTGCAGCAAGCACTTTTAACCACTGAACCATCTCCCCAGCCTGATATTTTGCAATCTTTTAATGTACAAGTCAAAGTTTTGTTCAGCTTATTACATCAATTTGACATAATTTAAGTTCACTTAATAGATTTTACATGTATGGTTTGTACTTCTGCCTCTGTAGTCAATGTAATATAGAATTACAGAGCTGGAAGAGATCTCAAGATGTTTATTCTCTATGACTTTCTTTTGGGCATATTCCTTCTGAGTCACATTATATAGATATTTCTTCTAATTTCTCTTATTTACATAAAAGTCATTTACAACTCATCCCAATAATTAAAAGGTCTTGTTAATGAGAAATTCCTTTCAGAATATGATTACAGTAACTTGAATTATTACATTTCACATCTTGATAGTTGTCATTTAACTGGTCTCCAGGTTTTTTCCCTGTTAAAACTTTCCTTGCTCATTCAGCCTAACACACCACAGCTTCCACCATCACCACCACTACTGTAGTCTTCCACTGACTTTTGCTCAACTCCCAATGTTTCCTTCTCAGTCACAGAGAAAAATAGAAGTAGAACAATTTAAAAACACACTATAAATATGTCAAACAGCACAAGTTCATCCTCAGAACCAGGTTGATCTGAACTCCTGTTTGAATATGCTATAATTTCTTAATTTGATGAGATATGCCTGTTGTTATACCATTATTTATATTGATAATTTATAAATCCATTTGTTAGCCACATTCTCAAATATATAAGACAAAATTAATTAACTTTGAAAGACTATTTTTTATCCATAATCCATGCCAACATTTTATATCACATTGTGCCCTCTGATCATTATTTTCATATGACCAGAAAGCCTACTTGAGGGAGAAACTATTTCCCTATAATCACTAAAAAAAAAAAAAAAAGTTATGCTGTGAAAGCAGAGCTTCTGCTTCTACCCTTTCTCTAGCCCAACTCCAGATTAGAGGTCAGTGGAGTATCTGGCAGAATTCTTTAAACATGGGAAGTATCAGTGGTATTAACTGAGTTAACACTACAAATATTGTTGAAGTGGGAGGATGACACCAGGCATGATAGAGAAGGAATGTACAATGTCTGTGTAGGTGTGACTGGTGGTTGGTGATGGGCTGAGAGCCTCTCATGGTGAAGATGAATGTGAGCCATACACTTTGTTCTATCAATGTTGTCAGTGGGTCCAAAGATCACATGGACTCTCACAATTCTGCCACAAGCAGTATATTCACTTCCTAAAGTAGTGCCTGATAAATTATCTCCCACTCAGCATGGACTTCTCTGCACTTTGCTGTTGCTTTCCTGACAAATCTCCACTAATGAATGGTATCTGAAGGGCTTGTGAAAAGAGTGGATCAAATTTTGCAAATGTTAGAATCACTAAATTGGAAATTTTGAGGTCTTTCCTTAACTGAAATTATACTTTACCCAAATATTGCTGTCAAGGACTATGAATGAAAACATTCCCCTCACTCTCAGATGCAGTAGCTTCTGTGGGGCAGGGAGGCCACTGCAGCCTGTCTGAGGGTCTTCACTAACACCAGTGTCTCTCACTCTTCAAATATCCTTATACTTACACAGACATAAATTTATACCATTTATTCTCTATCTTACTCCTCATGTTAAGATCTCTATGGCTAACCAAGTAATTTCTTAATTAGCCTTTGGTGAACCTTCAGCACACTTCAGTATTGAGGACTACTGTATTTTTGTGAAGAAGGAAAACTTCCAGAGACTAGTCATATTCAACAAATAAACAGAGTCTAAAGTCTGCTAAGTGAATTTTACTGTATCAGCAAATCAGACTCCTGGACACACCCCAGGGTAAACTTAAAGTACAAATAGGTCTGGGAGGGTACTCATTCATGAGTAAAATACAATATATAAAAACATAGATAGAAGATCGATATATATATGCACTGTAATACAAGCCAATTTTGGCAAGTAAAAATTAAGGGTAAATAGCAAGCTAATCATTATGTCTTTTTATTCAATATTTTCTTAGCTACTATGGATGCATATGTGAAGGTGGTATTAATATATAATGCTGGACATGTGCATTTTAGAGTTCAAAGGCACTTGTGACCCTGCATGACACACATATACAAACCATCACAAAAGCCCAAGCACTAGCAAAACGGTGTCAATTCCAAGCAGATTTTGAGGAAATGACTAATTGTGACTCATAAAAGTTACTTTCAGGTCTGATATTGTTACAGGAAAGAATTAAAGTCTCTTTCCTACGTGGTTCCTCTGTTTAGGAGGTCATTGAGAGTTCTATGGTGAGAGGCCATTGTCTGCCTCAAACATTGAAAGGCTGACCTCCTGACATCAAAACATCATCTCTGCAGATTCACATGGCTAGAAAGAAGTTTGCAAACAGACTTGGTGTGAGTCCTTACCACCACTGTCAACCTGTCTTGTCAAATACATGCTGATGGTTTAAAACTACTCAAAAATACTAAAATTTCAAGTCTAAATTATTGAAAAATAATCATTAGATAACAAAAGTTTGATTCTTTAAGTAAAGGGGGTCATCACAAGTGACCCTAAGCTATAATGCCCATTGCTTCACTCTCCAGTCCATATTCCCACAACCAATTTCACCAAACTGCCAGATTCCTCCCAAGGCCTTTCACACTTCATCTATGTGCTGTTGCTCTTATGAGTTTTTAGGCTGGTGCAACTTCATGGCTATTTTCTGCAAATCTAAGGCATGCCCACTGTATTAGTTATCTTTTGTATTGCTGGGACAAAATACATAACAAAAATAGGTTCAAAGGAGGAAGGGTTTCAGTTTGCAGTTACAGTTCAAGGGAGGGAAGGTATAGTAGCAGGAGCATGAAGCAGCTGGTCACATTTCATCCATAATCAGGAAGTAGACGTTAATTAATGCAATTCTCGGGTAGCTATTTATCTAGTCCAGGACCCAGCCTGTGGAAGACCCACAATTAAACTGGATATTCCTTTCAATTAATCAAGTTAAGATAATCCCTGACATCCATGTCTGGGGGCTCATTTCCTAGGTGATTCTAGGTCCTCTCAAGTGGACAGCAAATATACACCACCACACACACTCTTCACATACCAACTCTAAATCAATCCTCCCTCTGCCATAAGACTTTTCTTGCCAATGTAGCTCACACTCCTTTTCTTTCCCCAAATGCCCATGTAACACTTATTTTGATACATTGCTGAATCTAACACACAAAAGCAACTCTAAGAAAATGACTGATCCTAAGTTCTTGGGTTTTGATTCTTTTTTTTAATTTTTAATTTCATAGGTTAAATGTTTTATTTTACATCTTATTTGTTATACACAATTTATTGGGAAGCATTTTTGAGCTCCCAGGCAATACTAAAGAAGCTTTATCCAAACACAAAAAAATCAAACATTTTAAATTCAAAATGCCTGAGGATTCCCACATAAAAACATATTCTCTAATAATATTGTAGTAGGAACTTGTTTACTGGTATTCTAAGCAAAATAGGATATATTCATTTCTTCCACAGGGTTTTCAAGTTACATTTAGAGAAAAATTCAAATAAAATTAATGTTAGGTATGTAGGTCAATGTAGAGTGCTTGCTTAGCAAGTATTAAGTCCTAGATTTGATCCTTAATACCCTCTCCCCTCCAAAAAAAAAAAAATCAAACAAAAAGTACTTCAGTCCCAACAAAGGTTTAATAAGCAAAGATAATTGATAGAAGGAGGAAAATCCTAAAGGGAAGCTTGAAGCAAAAGATAATAATGAATCCCTCAAAATGAGGAATAAATACGGCAGAGAGCCACTCTTCCAAGTATATTACATGGTGAAAAAGCCACATTCTCAGAAAGGGAGAAAGTAAAGACAGAAATGGTCAAAGGCTTACTGGTGTAGGATCCTAATAAAATGGATAGTGAAACAGGGACTTTCATCTGGGAATTCAGGACACCATGGCATCCCCACAAAAGGAAGTGCAGGAAAGGCATGTTTTTCTTCCAACTTTCTCCCTTATCCGTAGCACTCTTTGTAAGGTGATTCATTCTGCAGCTGAAAGTCTCCTTTGGATCATTCTTCCTTGACTGAGGAGAACAATGAGGGTGTGGAGGAAGAACACAGGAACAGCATCCAAACATAATAGACACAGGCAATATCTGTGGGAACTCATTTCCAGTCTGGTTCTGAGATGCATCTGACAATCCCTAGACCACCATACCTGCCTCAGATAGATACACAAGACATCTAATTTTGCTGTTAGGTGTAGAAGGCCTCCACTGCTAGTTTTTCTGCCCTAACAATGAGGTGAGGGAGGTACTTGCGGTATTATAAAGAAAAATTATTATACACTGAAAACTCCAAGTGGGTGCTTATAAATATTAAATGTTAGCAATTTTTACATTTTATTTATTTATTTATTTAGGAGAGAGAAAGGGGCAGATAGAGACAGAGAAAATGGGTGCACCAGGGCTTTAGCCACTGCAAATGAACTCTAGACACATGTGCCATCTCTTACATCTGGATTTTGTGGGTACTGGGGAATTGAACCTGGGTCCTTTAGCTTTGCAGGCAAGTGCCTTAACTACTAAGAAATCTCTCTAGCCCAGTGCTAGAAATTTTTAATAGGGATGGGAAAACCTCCTTTGTTCTTGGTAAATTGCTCATTTCCTCTTTCAACCTTTTGAAGTGAATGCAAGGTGCTCTGTCCATTGAATGTTATAAATCATGGTTGGGGTTGGGGTGGTATCTGGGAGAAAGGCATCTAAGTTGTATATAAAAGTTAGGAGGAAGAAGAGATAGAGTGAACAGTCACTCAGATCTGAGGACCAGGGCTTATATCCTGGTTTCTGATTTGTATTATATTGGAATTCATCATAATACTACTCTCCACTTTCGGCCAATATTACCATAGAGTGTTTTTTAATGAGGAATATGGGGGAAGGGGAGAAGAGCAAAGTATAATAATATACATGTATGAAAATGTTATAATAATAAACCCATTAATTTGCATGTTAGCAAACGATTAATTAAAAACATTAAGAAAAGATGAGTGGTGTCAAGCCTCTTGCCCCAGTTCTACCTACAGAAACAGAGGCTACAGGTTCTGTCCCATTGATATCATCTTGACTACTATGCATGAGAGTCTCTGGAGAAACACAGCCAGAATCCTATTCACCTCCTAATGTAAATGAACTTTGTTCACCAAAGTGTAAGCCAAGTGGAGAGCTAGTTCATACATTATGATAGATGAAAGGTCATCTTCAAAGAGTACAGTTACTAAGTGGCTTTTTTTTTAGATATGCAAAAAAGATTGTTTGCTGAGACAACAAATAAAGGGAAGTTTATGTAACAATACAGAAAATGCTTCTTGCTGGGAGCCTCAGAAAGGTTCCTTTACATGGGGATCCAGCAAAACACAGCAGCCCTCTCAGAGAACTATAGATCAACCTATTGTCCCCTGAGAGAAAGTTAATACTCTCTCCTATCAGGAGGACATGCTTATTAAAATGGAGGCCAGTGTTCCTGGTTTGAAATCATCCTGTATTTGTTCCCTTCTACCAGGTAAAAAGAAACCAGCACTAAAGGGGTAGGATCTGGTCCTTCAGCACTGGACTGCAGCTAACTGACAACAGCAACAACTTGAGGGAAAGGCAACTTCAGAGAGAGCACTTGACTAGGAGTTTGGGGTTGCTTGGCTCATTATGACAGCCCATCTGTGGCCATTTCACACAGGAATCTTTTCCTGCTTATTAACATATTTAAGATGAAACTTGAATGGAATAACACTATTGAGGCAGTTTAGGGGTAGTGGGGCCTCTAGAATAAACTGAGAGAGAGATGTCCTTGAGTCCATAAGGAAGGATCTGGTTTTTCCTTCTCCCCCCCCCCCGCCCTTAAGCTTACTAGAGGATATGAATAAGATTGCTAGGTGCCTAAACATATGGCATGGGGATCTGTTTTCTTCCTTAAAGGAGTTTCCCTTCCCTAAAAATCTGACAGGAAGATGTGAATAAGAATACAAACTAGACTGATAGCTCAGCCCTCATCTATCCCATAAAACACCCCAATCATGGTCAACAAGTGGACTTTCATTTCTGAGAACCCCCACCTACCATATAGAGGCAATATTTTCTTTCATTTTCTGAAGTGCCATAGTAAAATCTTTCTAAACTTTACTCTCAGTGGTCTGTGGATTTCTTTTGTTGAAGTTCATGAGACAAGAACCTGAAGACCACTAACTCATGTTTTGTGAACATCCCACACTCTAACTTTTGACGTACAGCCAAGCAAGAGCTGAGGAAAGCTCCATCACTGTCCAAGGTAGCCCAGATTCCTGTACCATTATGAGCCTGGTCTGGTTTTAACATTCTATGATTCCACAAGTCATTAAATGTATGCTGCACACTGGGATGTCCATTTTGATAGGTTTAGATGTGTCATTCATATACTGAGCAACAAATATAATAAATCACTTCTTAAATAAAACAGAAAGGTCTATCCTTCCAACTACAATCAGAATGTACAGTAAAATATCAGACATACAGTTACCCATTTATTGTTCTAAAGCATTTGAGATGCTACAAGGATACATTGCCAGCCTTGCTGTTTCCCTTTGTATGGCTGCTGAGCTGGTGGGGTGCAGAATGAGGAGGCGAGTTCTCTTGGTAGGAAAGGAGAATCATGCAATGAGAAACTTATTCTGCTGGAGTGGCAAAATGTTATGCATATAACTTTCCTAAATTTCCCTGGTGAAATTTCCCTCCTTTTTATGAAAAGAAGACATTTATGCAAATTTTCTGTCTCAAGAAGAATCTTAACTGTCAACAATTGGAATATGGAAAAAAATAAGGCACAAATAACATTCATTCCAAAAATATTCATTGTGTGCATGCTGAAAGGAAAGTGATGGGCATGGGACAGTAGTGGGAAAAGGAAAGACGATTTGGGGAAATAAAGGCAAGGCAGTCAAGCATAGCCTGACTCCTCAGGAAGAATGTACTTAAGAGATAAAAATGGCAAGTCCCTAAGTGCTAAAGTCCAGGCAGGAGATGACAAATTTCATGATGCACACTTATACCACCAGATTACCATATAATCAGGCCCCAAGGGAGGAAAAGTGGAAAGGGGGAGTTTGGTGAATGAAGGCCAGCTCCTTTATGGAGTAAGTATCCTTGTAGCTGTGAACAGAAAGATGACTAGGACTTTTGCAGTTCAAGTAAAAAGAAGCAAAACACATAATGATTCTTTCCTCCAACCACCACCAATTACACAAGTAAAAAGATAGGCCCTACTGAATGAGAAGGACAACTTTCTAAGTAGAAAATTCAGCCAATCAGAGAAAAAAATATTTTTTTTCCTGACTGCCTTGATCTGGGAAGATCAATTCATTTTCTGGCCAAGAATCTGGGATACTTCTCTATGTCCAAACTAAATGTTTAGGAAGTAATCTTGTTAATATATATTTATATTCAAAAGCAGAACTCTAAGCTTCCTGGTCTTGCTTCCTGGCCTAAACACAAAGGCACTATTATTTTCTTAAAAGGGAGATTATTTTGGCATCCTTGCCAAGGCTCTGGCAATTCTGTTTGTTCTCAGCCCCATCTTCTTTCTCTCCTTGAGAAGACATCCCAGTAATAACTCACACTAGTGTGGACAGCACATGGGGGTTGATGTAGGAGCATCAAGTGCTTCTATCTCAATGGATGAGAGGATGTTTCTGAATGAAATATTTAGCATCACTTCCTTCTAGATCTGCTATCCATTAACAATTCCGCTGTGGAGCTAGGTTCATTTCATTTCAAAATGTAAGTCAAAGCCTAAAATTGGTAATTAGGCATTTAATTGTGTATGTGAAGGTACTTATTGGATTTTAACAGCTTCAACAGGTAATGTTTAAGAACATTAAAAATTAGGGAAATGATAAATCAGATGCAAATGAAAAGTGAATGGGTTTTGGGACTGTAATTTAACACCAGGCTAACTCATGTTGTGAGCTGATGATGTTGAGCACAGCTGGTTTTCTCTTAAGTGACAGAGATCATCAATATATTTTACCTTTTAAATTTTGCTTTTCTTTTTTTTTTCTTTACAAAAAGTACATCTTAAAAGTATAATTAGGGGCTATATAGATGGCTTAATGGTTAAGGTGCTTGCCAGTAAAGCCAAAGTACTCAGGTTCGATTCCCCAGGATCCACATAAGCCAGATGCACAAGGTGGCACATGCATCTGGATTTCATCTCCCATGGCAGGAGGCCCTGGCATGCTCAATTCTTTTTATTTCTACCTGCCCATTTCTCTCTCTCTCTCATAAATAAATAAATAAATAAATAATAAGTGAATAAACAAATAATTTAAAAAATTGCAACTAAATAGCACAGGTAAGCCATCAGTAATTTTCTACAAGGAGTACTGAGAAATACAAACTCTGCTCACATAGCATGGCTAAGTAGTAAAGAGCATCTGTGAGCATATTAGAAATCTAGCTGCTCACCAGAGCATCCAGAAGGAACTCATCTGGGTGTCTATTAACTGAAAGGGATGGTTCTTTTATGATGGCCTACACCCAAAGGCGTCAACAATATTGCCAATACCTGATGATTTCTTATTCTTTTGTAAATTTTGTCCTTTTTTAACAGGTATTGTACTTACAAGACTAACAAATGCACAAAGACATTATTACACAAAGATTTTACTACACTAAGACATCTTATTCCCACACCTGTGCCTATCTCTTCAGCTCCTTCTTTTCTCTCCTGCTCTCTTATATAATTTTACAGAATCTCTCTTTTTTAAAAGATTTATTTTTCTTTATTTATTTATTAGAGACAGAGAAAGGAGGAAGGGAGGAGGGGAGGGGAGAGAGAGAGAGAGAGAGAGAGAGAATGGTTGCTCCAGGGCCTTCTAACCACTGCAAATGAACTCCACATACACGTGCCACCATTTGTATCTAGCTTACGTGGAACCTGGAAACATGGAGAATCCAGCCTGGGTCCTTAGGCTTTGCAGGCAAGTGCCTTAACCACTAAGCCATCTCCCCACGCTACCCCCAAGATTTATTTTTCTTTATTTATTAGAGACAGAGAGGGGCAGGGGGAGAGAGAGTTTTTTTTTTTTTTTTTTTTTTTTTAGGTTTTCCAAGGTAGGGTCTCACTCTAGTCTAGGCTGACCTGGAATTCACTCTGTATTCTCAGGGTGGCCTCAAACTCATGGTGATCCTCTTACTTCTGCCTCCTGAGTGCTAGGATTAAAGGCATGTGCTACCACGCCCGGCTTCAGAATCTGTTTTTGTAGAAACAATACATAGGAAGAAATATTCCCAATTTCCCCCTTATACAAAAGACAGAAGCTTTTAAATTTCTAAAGAAGATTGTATCTTGGAACTCTTTTGAGATTCATAAGGACCAACATTCATAAATTCGTTTAATTAACATTATTAATTGTACAAAATAATGGGGGGGTTCACTGTGAAATTTTCGTACATTCATGTAATACACTTTGAACATATTTACCTTCCTTTTACTTTGTTCTCCTTCCCTCTGATCCCTTTCTTTTTGATTTTTTGCCTTCTACTTCTATAATCTTTCTTCCCTCGAGATTCTACATGAGAGAAAACATGCTGTGTTTCCTTCTGAGTCTAACTTATTTCACTTATTATCACATGCTCATCAGTTTCACACATTTTCTTACAAATAAAATATTTTTCTTTATGGTTAATACTCCATATTTTCTTTTCCATTCACCGACTGATGGACACTTTATGGACTTGACAATCTGTAATTAATACCTCCAATAAACATGGGTTGATAGATTTTACCTCTATTGTATTTTTTCTTTTTCTGCATAACTGAATAATATTTATTCAATTCTGAGGCTGTACCATGGATTATTTAATACCCTCTTCACTTTGATGAGCAGTGGTTTTTCCAATCTTTTAAAATTTTTTTAATTTTATTTATATTATTCTAATTTTACATTCGTAATGGTGACTCCATTATCCTCCTCCTTGTCCTCCCTCTTCCAAAGGGACCCTCATCAATGGGGAATGTGGGTCATGCATTGTGGGGGTAGTCAAGAGTTATGGGGGATAGGCCATGTCTCTGTGCATAATGCCCCAACTTGTGGCTCTAACATTCTTTCCGCCCCCTCTTCCACAAATTTCCCTGAGCCACATTATAATGACAATACCACATTGAATAATAACTGTAAGTATACCTTGATAAAAAATGTTCCTTCTAGGTGGGATTACAGGGTCAAAGAGCAAGTGTACTTATAATTTTAATATATATCATCACCAGCTTTCCAGAGGCATTATAACATTCTGTACTCCCACCAGACATCTATAACATGTCTATTTCCTCACAAACATAACAAGATTGTGTTTCAGTGTATTTTAAATTTGCATTTGTTTTATTATTAGTGAATGTGTCTGTATGTTTAGAGTCCACTAGTATTTATTTTCGTATCCATCATCTGTTCATGTGTTTTGCCCATTTTCCTATCATGCTAACCATCTTTCTTATGTTGATATCTAATAGCCTTTTCTATTCTAAGGAAATTAACCTTTGTGCTGTGAGTATTCTCTGTTAGTTGTCTTTTGTCTCATGGTGACTTGCAAATAACATTTTGGCAGCTGTATATGGTTACACTCTTAAATCAATCTTTTTTTCTAAGGTTTCAAGGTATTCAGCTATACTTAGGAAATCTTTCCTTAACCTAAACAAAACCTTCCTCTTCTTCAGTTTTTTTTTTTTTTTTTTTTTTTTGTGGTACATTGGTTTATGTTTACATATTCTACCTACTTGGAATTTATGGAAAAGTATACTATAAAGCATGTATCCAGTTTAATTTTTTAGATGTGATTCAGTTTGTTCCAATACCATTTATTAATAGCATAGGCCTTCCCCACTGAATGGAGGTACTACCTTGATCATGAGCCATGCATTTGACTGAACATATGTAGCCTTCAATACTATCAGATACCTGGTCATAGGCTGGAAGAAAGCCCAAATTCAACTTTCTCAGAAAACATATATGGATGTTTATCTCCAAGAAATATTAATTTTCATTAGCTTGTCTTTTCTCTAACTCAAATTCAAGGAATGCTTTTCCTTCAGAGATACTTGAGTGATATGTGAGCAGTGCAAATTAGCAAGGGGGCTGAGCATACATGAATATTCTTACTGCAGTGAACCTGTGAGCAAGAAAGGATGACCACAAAAATACATGGCACTTAAAGATCTCAAAAGTGTTTTACCAGTTCCTCAAAGGTATTAATGAAGAGGGGGTGGAAAGATTGTTAGAGCCACAAGTTGGGACATTATGCACAGAGGCATTGCCTCTCTACCATAATGGACTGCTGCACCACAATGTACAACCCATAATCCCCAAGGGGATGACCTGCATCCCCCATGAGATGGGCCCCTTCAGAAAAGGGCCAGGGATGAGAAAAGGATTGTACCACCATGTGTTGTTTATATAGTAATTATGTCCATAACTAATAAAAATAAATTTTAAAATAGGAATATGTGAAATCAAAAAAGAAAGAAAGAAGGAAAGAACGGAATCAGGCAACAATAAACAACCAATAATAAAAAAAAAATAAGTGCTGCCAAAGATGCTGACATGGGAGCGATGTTGATATAATGTTGATGGAAATGAAAAATAGTCTTTCCATTATGGAAGTGATGGGGTTTTCTCCAAAAACTAAAAATTGAGCTACAATATGATACAGATATGCCACTGTTAGGATCATGTTCAATAAAATCAAGGTAAGCATATAACAGAGATACCTGTATTCTCACATGTATCAGGGCATTAATCACAGCGGCCAAGTTACCAGAATCAGTTAATGTGCCCAACTTTAAATGAATGAATAAAGAAAATATGGTACATATGCACAATGGAGTTTTATTCAACTATAAAGAAGGAAATTATGTTACTTGAAGGAAAATGAATAGACCTGGAGATTATCATGGTAAGTGAAATAACAGTCTCAAAAAGCAATTCTGACATGTATACAACATAGAGACACAAAAACATGGGAGTAGAAGAGAAGAATCAGTAAATAAGGAGATGGGGGAATGAGGGAAAATGGGGACTGACTGTGATCAATGTATGCTACATGCATGTATGAAAATATTACAGTGAAGTTCATTATTTTATATAATTAATGTTCATGCACTTTAAAAAAATCCAACAACAAATTTAGACTTCAGAAGCAATACTACTGAAATATGGAAAAATAGCTTCACTTTAAGGAAAACAGAAAAAGTTTCCATCTACTACCCAGTTCACCCTTCCCATTAAATAAATAATAACCAAAAACATTTAAGAAACAATACATAAGATTGGGGAGGGGATTATTTGTACCTTCTCTACAGCCCTAGGTACAATGTATTTATTATACACAGAACTAAACAACCATGAGTCTTCTTTAAAAAAGAACAAGAAAGCAACAGAGTAAGAGTAACGAGTCTGTACCCTAGTGTTTCTTCTGTGATCCATTTGATGCTGGAAAAAATACTTAGTATCAAGATATTATTGATCCAAGAAAAGAAAATCAAAAGTTTTGCCTTCTGCCCCAGGCTGGCTCTCTGCTGTAGATCGATGTTTCTTTTCATTCATGATCTCATTTGGTACATATTTACTTTCTTGCTTGTACCCAAGATAACCAACTCAGGGTTTGTTTGATGGAAATTCTATTATAGACCTAAGCCAATTATTTTAAGAAGAAATGAGAATAATAAGAAGAGGAACTATACAAACAATTTGACAGAATCCATTTTCTTCCTCAGCCTTTAATGCTTCTGGCTTCTCCACAGAGCCTTCTTGCCTTGAGCCTCAGGCACTGTTTTTAACAAACCCAAAACAGGATCTTGGTTGGCAGAAGCTGCCCTCTGTGAACAATAAAAAGCCAAGCAAAGACAATGATTTCCAAACAAAAGCAGGGGGGCTTCTGTGCAGCTACTGAGGGCAGCACCCCTATTTAGAGGTGTCTGCCTACCAGTCCACCACTTGCCACTAATATATGCTTTGTTTACTGTTGATTTTGATTCTCTGTGTGTGCACTCTTTTTGTTTACTTATTAAACAGTAAGCTGCTCCTACCAGTTGGCTTGCCAGCCATGTACTATGAGAAGGGTCTGGTTGTAGCCATGAGGGAAAAGCTAAGATATGTGATTGGAATTTGTTTTTGTCCTCATCATGTTCTAATATATTTTGTGCTAAAGAGTTCTAGGAGAACACATTAACAAACAAACATATTTATTATATTGTTCACACTATTCCCTATAGAAACTAGTGGAAAGCTTCTTTAGTTAAGAACCAGTAGGATTTCATTCCTGGCATTGGGGTAGGAGGGGAACCAGGACCTGCAGATGGGGGAGGGGTTGATATGTAAGGACTAGAGACAGAATCAAAGATTCTTAAATTTCTCAGAGAATATAAACCTATTAAATCTACTGCAACCCCCTCAGGGGCACATAGATGCTTAGTTCACATCCATACTTTCCTCCACCACAGGTATGACAAACTTATCAAAGATTCCACATGCACAGAGGAAGAACTTCTCAAAATGGGGGCTACTAACTGGGGAACTAACGTGTAGGTAGTAGTAATAGGCAGTCTAGGGATGTAGTTTACTGTTCCTCACCATCTTGTGCCAATTTGGGCTCCATATGTAAAGTGAAAAGTAAAGGGAAACATTGGACCACAAATCTGGCAATGGCTCAGTTTCCACTGATAGAAGACAGATTTATTAGCCAGGCATGGTGGTGCACACCTTTAATCCCAGCACTCGGGAGGCAGCCATGAGTTCGAGGCCACCCTGAGATTACGAGATTACATAGTGCATTCCAGGTCAGCCTGAGCTAGAGTGAGACCCTACCTCGAAAAACCAAAAAAAAAAAAGACAGATTTATTAAATATCACCAAATACCAAGAAGTGGGACAAGGCAAGGTGCAATAGTGGGCATATAAATTATGGGGGTGACTGATTGGAGCTGAGGCCTATTCAGTCGGAAAGAATTGATGCTTAATAGTGAAAACAGTCAAATCCTATGGTTTGAAGGACATAGTCCTTAATGAGAAGTTGCCACTGTCCTTTGGCTAAATGGAGAAGTTGAGCCCATCAAATTGCCTTCTAAATGTATATTGCTTACGTGTATTTATTGATTAATGTTATTCTTATTTTTGGTTAGAGAAACTTCTTTTTACCAATGGTTATATACTCTGGGGAGTCCCAAAACTCATTGAAGTGACAACAAGAAGAGAAAGCCCCATGCTTAGCACAAGACAAATCATCTCTGTCACACCCACAAGGGCTGAGGGAACACTGCCGAGGAGGTGACAGAATATTAGCGCTACTCTGTCAGAGAAGCTTACACCTGGAGATGGTGGTAGATACTGAGGAGACCCAAAACTCATCAAAGCTGAAAAGAGGCCATGGAGAGCTCAACACTAAAGCAGACATCTCTGTTAGGTCTCCCAAGGCTCAGGGAGCACTGTGGAAGGGAGACAGAAAGAATTTAACAGTCATATAGACTGGGAAGGAGTACGCTGAGGCCCTTTCCTCTGGACATGACTATGCATTCATGATCTCACAGTGATTGTTGTTACCTCCAGAAGACCTGCATAGTTCTGAGCCCCTCAGCATTTTGAAATAAAGGACAGAGGAGGACCGTAAGAATGAGACATGAAAAGAGAAGGACTAAATGGACAAGAGGATGGTCAGTGGAATATAGGGGTGAGGAAAAGGGGGCCAAAAGAGTAATGAATGGGAATATAATTGACTTGCAGTATATTAATGTATTAAAATCTCAATTAAAAAGTAGGCTATGTGTGTATGTCTTAGTGATGTGAGTTTGTCAGGAACTAATGATGGGTCTCGTTCTGTTTATCACTGACCTTAACAAAATAAAGGAAGAGGAGTGAGCAGGGACAGTAAGAGGGAAGAGAAGTTGTCTTAGTCAAGTAGCATTATGGGGCACCTTCAGCTTCTGAAAGGTATTCTGTATTCACCCACTGAATGTGTGTTTTCTTACTGCAGTGAAAATCTCAAAAGCAAGGATATAGTTTAGATAGCATTATTTTGAGTCCATGGTTATTGCACTTTTCTACTCTTTTACATATTTTCATTTGTATACTGTATTTTAGCAGTGGTGTGGCTACCAGAGAGCAGTTCAAAGATTACATCTTCTGGTTTTTCTGTAACTATGAACTGAATAGAACTGGGGGAACAGTAGGGAAGGGCTGTGGCTATATTCAAGTGCTGGGCTACTAGTTTAAGGTGAGACTCAGAGGGAGCTCTCTGGACACCTTTCTTGGAACTCTGTGACACTTTGATGATCTTCATTTCACCATGTGGGTGGCCAGAGCTCTAGTCAGAGATGTTGTTGACTTTGGAATACTCCTTGTTACAGCAGAACAGCAAGCCTCTGTCTAGGGAATGGATTTCAGAAAAGAACTCAGGTCAATGTTGAAGCTTCAGTCGAAACATTTTGAAAGAGGCAATTAAACTCATAGCAGGAAAACACATGAAACAAGACAAGATGTTAAGAATGGCAAGTATAAAACAACACAGATGTCATTTATATATTCAGAATGTCTGAAGACAGGGAAAAGCTTTACCACTGATGTACATTTATAGCTGTTCATGACAGGGGACAGCTGGACTATAATGCGGTTTACTTAACCTACATGAAGGCACGGTGACAGACTAGGAAATCAGTGGAGAGTTTTTACCAGTAATGGAATGAATGCTTTTTTTATTTGTTCTTTTGAGATAGGGTCTCACTAGGTTTTCCAGGTTGGTATAGTACTGAATATGTAGCTCAGGCTCTTTTGGATCTTATGATCCTTCTGTTGCAGCCTTCTGTTGCAGCCTTCTGTGTACTGGTGGCATATGCCATAATGGGTAACTCAGGTTGTTGGCATGCTTGGCTAGGTAACTAAAATGAAGGGAACACACACTGCTCTGGGCATCACTCTAGAGTGGAGAACTGACAGGGTGGGAGAGCAGGGCTGGTGGCTCACTGGAAGGACGACGTGTAGGGAAGGAATATGAGTATCTCCTCAGGAATGCCATTCCAACTTTCCCAAAATTGGATGATAGAGGCCTACAGTGGTAAAAAGCAGGATGTTGGTTACTTCTATGCTGTTCCTTGTCAATGTCCTCCCTCACTGTCTGACGTATCTTAACTTGTCAAGATAGGTCCCTATCTAAAGTGGGAATTGCCCATAATGTCTTTCTTCTGGATGACCGGATATAAGTGGAAGCTTCCTTATACTTCAGAACCTGGTCTTGAGATGTGTGGGGGAAAACTGCATTGTCTCCTCTCTGGACCCAGGAAAAGATGAGTCCTTATAGCTATATCCTGCCTCTAGACCTCTCTTCCCTGCCAAGCCTGTATTGAACCAAACCGATTCTGCTCTTGCTCACATGCCTCTGTGAGGCTTTCCTTATTTAGCTATACTCTTCTAGTCCTTACCCACCACCAAGCTTAGCAAAACTTCAAATGTAAATAAATGGATTGTTTAGGTTGCCTTTCCCTCACCTTCCTAACTAGTTCTAGCCTTCTACTTCACTATAAATTCATTTGTTTGTTGAACCAGTGATACTATTTCTAGAAACTGCTCCCAAGGAAATAAAAGTGAATAATAAGAGTGAAGCTTTAACTACAGGGCAAAATCAAAGCATTGTTTAGAATAACAAAACATGTGAAATAACTTTAATTTCCAATAGGAAGGTATTGGTAAAACCCATTCTGCAATATTTTTATCTAACTAATATTACAGAACAGTTACAATACTATGGAGTAGTGATGTGGAAAAATGTACACTTATAAAAGGAACTTATGATGCAGCATAGGTACTTCTCTCATAGTTATAAAATTCACACATTCTTAATTCAATATGATTGTGCCCCCAAATATTGTGGTCTTATGAATACTGTTCAGTTCTATATACTTCCAAAATTTTCTATGAGCATTTGTTCTTTAAAAAATAAAGTCTTTAATTTAGAGTGGGTGGAAAGCTGTGAAAAAGTTACAAGACAATACTGAGAGCTCCTTCTTAACTCATTCCTAGTTTCCCATTAGTATCAGTGGGAACCTTTGTCACAACAAATTAATCTATACTGATGCATTACTGTTGAGTCTATCCTACATTTGGATTTCCTTAGTTTTTAATCTAACATATTTTTTCTTTTTATTTTTCTTTTCTTTTTTTTTTTTTGGAGAGAGACACAGAGAGAGATAGAGGAAAGGAGGGAGAGAAAGACAGATAGAGATGGGCGCGCGAGCAGTGTCTCAGCTGCTGCAAATGAAATCCAGATGTGTGCGCCCCCTTGTGGTCAAGTGCAGCATTGTGCCCTTGCATCACTTTGCATCTGGCTAAACGTGGGACCTGGAGATTGGAACCACTGGAGATTGGAACCACTGGAGATTGGAACCAGCGTTCTTAGGCTTAGGAGGCAGGCGCCTTAACTGCTATGCCATCTCTCCAGCCCTCTAACATATTTTTTTTATTCTAGGATTCCATCAAGCATGCTATTTTGATAAAAATATATATACTGCTAAAGTTGTGATCAGGAAAATAATAAAAATTTACATTATCAGTGTCCATGAGTGGCTAGAACTTCAGATATTCCATCTGTGGTTGCTGAAGGGTCTGCTATAAGTGAACTGTGTAAGCAGAGAAACTCCTTATCTCCTATGGGTCTCATGTTGTATATTTTGTAAGCTTGCTATTAGATCCCAAATATTTAGTTTATTATGGAAAAGTGATCTTGTGCACTTGCTGGCCTGGAATTAGTTAGTAGAGACTTCACTGTGCTGCTTTGGCTCTGAGAGCTGGCTTACTGACCAGCTGGGTTTCCTTCCACAATGCCTAAATCCCCCAGGGACTCTTCTGCAAAGGGTAATGGAAATATCAGACTATCCTTTTCCAAAGAGAATGTTTTTAAAAATGTTTTGAATTGGAACTTTCCTACAGCACAAGTTCCTAATTGGTGAACAAAAGAACAAAATAATAAGCTATGCTTAAGGGGTGAAGAACAAAGACAAAACAAAAAGCATCACTTTTAGTAAAATCTGATTTTCCCTTTAAAAAAATCTCACCTTTTAGTATATAACTGTCTATCTTTGCAATAAAGGGACACTTTATTCAGAAGAAAAAGAAGGCTTCAGTAAGCCATTGCAATTAAATGGATTCATCAGTTTTCATCTACTTATTTTCTGTGCAATGAAACAGGTTATAGATTGATCCTTAAAAGATATGCTGAAACAGACTGAGAAAACAGTTCAGCAAGTTAGATGCTTGCTGGGCAAGCATGAAGATCTGAGAGGGCTTAAGTCTGCATGAGTTCATACCATATAAAAAGCTGGGTGTGGCCACACATTCCCCACCTTGTGGGGAATAGTAGATATAGGAGAACTGCTGGGGTTCACTGATCAGCCAGTGTGACTGAAAATGGCAGTTCCAGGTTCAGCGAGAGACTGTGCCTCTAGGAAACAACACTGAAGACAGAAAGGGGCCGCCTGATATTCTCCATCTTATATATACATGTGCAGCTACACTTTATGTATACAAACACCACACCTCACATACTAAACACATACATCAAAATTAAAAAAAAAATCTATTAAAACAGACATGCTAGAAAAAGAACCAAGAGCAACTTCTTTATGTCAAAAGCATGTCTATATCTTCAAAAAACATTAACTTTTAGGTTAAATGACCTGATGACCATCTGAAAAAGTTGCCCATTTCAACTTTTCAATCATAGCAGAAATTCAGGAAGAGAAGATAGCTCTTGTCCTAAATCAACAAAATTTTATTTTAGAATTCAGAGGCACACTGAAGGAATTCTAGTTTGATTTGTTTCCCAAAGGACAAAAATAGTAAAATAGTTCTTCTGAAATAATTTTTTTTTTTTTAAATGAGAGCTATGTCAGCCAGGAGCCAGTTTGAGATAAAAATGAACAGTCCTTGTTGACATGACCTTTACAAGACAGCCTTCTGGCTTCCCTTAAGCATCTACTGAAGGCTTTGGCATCAAAGGAGTTCACCTGGCAACTTTCTAAAAACTTGCATATAGTCACTGATGCATGAGATCTATAATATTTGCTATTAATACTATTTATGAACCTTATGTTTTTCCTATTTTCCCTGTGAGAGATACATTTAAAATTTTGAATGTCAAAGCTTATCACTGAGTCTTGATGTGGTTTTTGGCTTTACATCTAAAAAACATACCATACAAGTGGCCTTTCCTGCCACAGAAAGAAATGTACAAATAAAGCATTTGAGTTGCAGAAGTATGTGGTTTGATTTCATTTAAGATTCTTAGCTATTTGAACACGGTCAGCATGAATTTGCTCTCTTCCATGGCTAAACTTACCTAGCTTCTTTCTCTGTGCTTACTCTAATCATCTACCCCTTTACTTAGACTAGTATTTCCTTTAGGACAGAATTATTTGAAGAACATTAAAAAATACAATTTGATGAATCTTTTACTTTGCCCCATGGTTTAGAGTTCATAAAAGACAGTAACGAAGCAAGGCACGCTAGTACACACCTGTAATCTGACATTCAGGAGGCTGAAGTGGGAGAACAGACAGAATCTGTCTCAAAAAAGAGAAGGTGGGTAAGAAAGCAGGATGGGACGAGGTGGAAGGTGGGGGAGAGAGAAAAAAGAAAGAGGGGGAAAGGAGAAGGGTGCTATACAGGTGAGCAGAAAGAGAGACATCATTAGTTATTTCTCTATGTATTACTCTCTGACAAACATAAATTTTAGTTGATTCTAGTTTTGGAAATACTGCAGCATGACAATTAACAACACCATGATTTGGGGTCAAACAGATCCATGTACAAGTGATCAGTCACCTGTTATCTGAATGAGTCATGCTGAGATACTTTTACGTCTCAATGCTCTTACCTAGAATAGGAATGATGATAGTAGCTTTAAATTCCAATCAATATACAGATCCTATATAATGCAGTTAATGACTTTTCATACAGAGTCTCACATATATTAAGTACTCAATAATGTTGATTAATAATGTGAATAATGTTTGTGATATATTAGTTCATATTAGCACTAAGATTTTTTCATTTCTCCACCAGTTTTATGCAGTTGGATCTTAAAAATGACTTTCAAATTAACACTCCCATTTTATAATATCTTATTCTTGTGTCATGTGAGCTTTAGATACCATAGGACTAAAAACAATAACAAAAACAAAACCCAATAAAGCAATTAAAAAGGACTTGCAGGGCTGGAGAAGGGCTTAGCGGTTAAGGCATTTGCCTGCAAAGCCAAAGGACCCTGGTTCGATTCTCCAGGACCCATGTAAACCAGACACATGAGGAGGCACATGCATCTGGAGTTTGTTTGCAGTGGCTGGAGGCCCTGGTGTGCCCATTCTCTCTCTCACTCTCTCTCTACCTCTTTTTCTCTCTCAAATAAATAAATAAACAAATAAATAAAGTATATTAAAAAGGACTTGCAACTAGGGAGAATTTTAACCCATCTCTAAACTCTTCGTTAAGCACTATAGAATATCTTGCTTATTCCTGACATCAATGCCTAGGTCAAGTGATCATCTCAATAATCTGAAGGGGACATGTTCCAGGAATTCTTTCTAACACCAAAATCAACAGGTGCTCAAGTCTCTTACATAGTAAGAATATTTTTCACAGTATTTACATAAAATGTAGGCAATGCTCTCTTATATTTTGACTAACCTCTACATTGCTTGTAATACTTTATTTAATATAAATCCTGTATAAGTAGTTGTACACTGTCTTGTTTAGGAAATAAGAAAAATTTGTACATGCTGAGTGCAGATTCAATGTACCTTTTTCAAAAACTTTCAGTCTGAGGTTGTTGAATCCGTAAACGTGGAGTCATTGCATCAAGGGACATCTGTGTTGAACAATGCTGCCCCTTCCTAAACGCTCTCAAAGAGGTAGCAGAATGTGTTAATGAAAAAAACAAACCCTCTTTTTCTGTTTCTAAACAACTATCATGGGACTGTCGGAGTTCATCTAGTTTCTGCCACACCCTACGTGATGTCAGAACTCAGAGCATGAATGAGAACATGCTTTGGCAGTAGAAGTATTTTCTTTCTACAAATTCATGAGCTTTTCAGAGTAAAGGTCTCAGTGAAAAGTCTCCTGAATTCTTGTGCTATATATCCTTTTTCCCCCTACACTTTGGTGTTTTGTTTCAGCATATCTCTACTTTTTAAAGTTTGCCTTTTGTTTAAATATTAGATGTTTTTGTATATATGTATATTGTACTCCCTGAAATAAGTAAATCCAAAACCTGCTAATTACAATTACTGGAAATTAAAAATATTCAAATGAAAAATAACATGTAGGGCATTTTTACACATTTTTTTCTACTTCCATCATCCAATTTTAGTATCTCTGTAGCAAAGAAAAAGGCATTTCTATATATATATTTATTTTTTTTTTTGGAGAGAGACACAGAGAGAGACACAGAGAGAGGGAGAGGAAGACAGATAGAGATGGGCATGCCAGCAGCCTCTCAGCTGCTGCAAACGAAATCCCCCTTGTGGTCAAGTGCAGCATTGTGCCCTTGTGTCACTTTGCATCTGGCTAAATGTGGGACCTGGAGATTGGAACCTCTGGAGATTGGAACCTCTGGAGATTGGAACGGGTGTTCTTAGGCTTAGGAGGCAGGCGCCTTAACCACTAAGCTATCTCTCCAGCCCGGCATTTCTATTTTTGAGGAGAATTTCACTTTCTTCATTCCTTGTTCCTAAAATCTATATTTGGATTCAACAGTCAGTGGTCCTGAAACTTTAATGGGGTTTTCCACTAAGCCATTAGCCTTTTTCTCTTTTTGTTTTACAAACAGGGCTTTTAAAATGTCTGCTGTAGGCACCAGAAATAGAGAACACTGAGAATATGCTGATGTGAAAGGTTTCACTGAACTCAAGCAAATCATTTCTTATCTGCCACAATGGCAACAGTAAATGTGAAAATGCATGCTGCTTAGGTGGCAAATATAGATTCCTATTACTTAAACATGACATCAGAAAACGAGGGTAGAAAGCAGAGAGACTAGCTGCAGAGGCTTCTCACAGTTTTTCTAATCAGGGTGGAGGACGAATCCTTGGTGCTTGTGTAGCTTAAAGCAATCCTGCTATCAGCATCAGAAAGAAATCAGTGTGTATTTTAGGATACCTGAGACTGTGTTCTTTCAGTCAGTCTCTATTTAATTTTAAGCATAGATACACACACAAAGATAATTTTAACAACGAAGTCATATACTACACAATTAAGTTTAATAATTAATCAAGTGAATATGTGGAAATCAAAGCCACTGCAGTAGTCTCCTGTGCCTAATTTACAGAAAATTAATTCTAGGTAAAGAATGACATGGGCACACGCACACACACACACACACTCTCACTCACTCACACCTACCCCTTCATTTGTAATCACTCTTAAACCTAAAAGAAAATTGACACCAGGAAGATGGCATTTAAAGATACAAATATGCAAACAAGATAAAAAGAATCAACATTGACAAAACCTTGCAAACTAGAGAGCAAAGCTGGTTAATGACTCAAGCAGGTCCAGGAAAGCTGACACATAAGATGGGAACAGGGAAAAGCCAACAACAACAACAACAAACACACATCTAACAATAAAAACAAACAAACAGACAAAAAAACTGCAAGGTAATATATACCAGAGAACTTCCCAAAGCTAAGGGTTTTCAGGCATCAGGAATCTCTGGAATGAGGGATGGACAGGGAGCTAAGATGGAACAGCTGAAAGTCTGTTGAGAAGCATCTAGATGCCCTGCTTCCTTTCTTTGCTTCTTAGGTGGTGCCTGCCTTGCCCAACACTTTCTGTACTACACACAGTTTAAAGGTAGGAGTAACATCCTTAAAAAAAGTCACTGATGCTTTTTTTTTTTTCCCTAAAGAGAACATTCACACTCATGCTTAGATTCCTCTTATCTTTCTGGATTCAGCTCCTAGGACTCTAGGAGCTAGCTCATACTTTTTATAGGCAGAACATTAGAAAATCTTATCTTGGCAAATCTAACCCAGCTCAGAAGGAAGTCATGAAGATGGTGACTCCTGGGGATCTGACTATCTGAAATCATAGGTGGTCCTGCTTACAATGAAGTAGACAAGTAACAACACCAGTTTCTCAGCAGGTTTAAAACATTACTCTTGAATAGGAGCAGCTAACCAAAGATCACTGAACTGAGCCTCCAGTGTCGTGACAGACTTAAATAATCTAATACAATTTGGGAAAATGGGGATAGTTAAAAGGAGAAGAAAAATGTTTTATAATATATCATTAAAACTTCCAGAAAAAGGTGTGCTGACATATTAAATAAATGAACTTTATAAACTTTGTTACTAAAACATAGAGGTAGAAATTTAAAGAATCCCCCTCTCCAAAATATACAGTAAGAAGACAGAAAATAAGTGAAAGGTGATCTAAAGAATAAATCCAAGACAATGTTCTTTTAATGAAATTAATCCTTTTCTTTTTTTCTAAGTACGGTTTCACTCTAGCCCAGGCTGACCTGGAATTCACTCTGTAGCTCAAGGCTGGCCTTGAACATATGGTGATCCTCCTACCTCTGCCTCCTGAGTGGTGGGATTAAAGGTGTGAGTCACCATGCCTGGCTACCTATATAGTTTTCTTTTTTTTAAAAAATTTTATTTATTCGAGAGAGAGATTGAGAGAGAGGCAAATAGGGAGAATAGGCACACCAGGGCGGCCTCTAGCCACTATAAACAAACTTCAGATGCATGTGCCACCTTGTGCTTCTGGCTTTACATGGCTACTGGGGAATCAAACCCCTGGGTCCTTTGGCTTTGCAGGCAAATGCCTTAACCACTAAGCTATTTCTCCAGCCTGAAATGTTTTTTTTTTTCTTTTTTTTTTTTTTTTGTTTTTCGAGGTAGGGTTTCACTCTAGCTCATGCTGACCTGGAATTCACTATGTAGTCTCAGGGTGGCCTCGAACTCATGGTGATCCTCCTACCTCAGCCTCTCGAGTGCTGGGATTAAAGGTGTGTGCCACCATGCCTGGCTCTTTTTTTTTTTAATACACCTATTTATTTTTAGTAAGAATTATTTCTAAGAGTACATTAAGTTACATAATCTTTGGAAAACCAAACATACAACACAACTCCCAAATCACACCAGAGAACTAACCCACAAAGTTAATAACAAGAGTCTGTCTTCTGATGTAGAAATTGTCATATGGCTGCCAACTTTGGAAGCTTGATTTGGTTGCCAAGAGCAGGGAACTCATTGTTACTACTTCTGGATGCTAAGATAGGCTGTGTTAGCCTCAACCTATATGACCAAAATGTAAGGCAAACAGCTCCTCACACAGTGACCAAACATTGCGATGTTTCAGAATGCTGGCCCAGGGAGATGCTTCCATTGTCATGCTTAGTAGTACTGTACCTGAATATAAATAATGCCTAGAACATAAGCTCCAAAACAGCCTAGTAAATGATATTTATTTTCTAGTCTCTATGCTATCTAGAGGTAAACTAGAAGGAAATTGCATTGTATGTGAAATAACTAGCTATAGTCATCAAAAGCACAAAATCTGAATAATAAAGCAGCAGAAAGAATAACTCTCACACAGAAAGAACATTAGCTGGGTATGGTAGTATATGCAGCACTTGGGAAGTGGAAGCAGGAGAATAATGAATTTAAGGCAAGCCTGGGCTAGATGGCAAGATGTTGGAGGAAAGAGGAAGAGAGGGGTAAAGGAAAGGAGGAAGAAGGAAATGTGTGTGAGAGAGAGTTAAAGGAGGGAGAGGGAAAGGAACATGAGTTGAGTGGAGGGGGTTTATACATGAAATTTATTTAGTTTTTTGATTTTTGTATATAGGGTCTTGCTCTAGTCCAGGTGTAGCATTCAGCTTCAGGTTCGCTGAGATGAACTTTCAGACCAGGCACAGCTATGGAGGAAGGGATTTATTGAAGCTTACAGATCCAGGGGAAGTTCCATAATGGCAGCAGAAGCTGGCCTGCCATCTCAGGACCAAAAACAGACAGCAAAAGCCAAAAGCCACACAGCACAGCACACTTCAGGATCTCCAGCTAGGCACACTTTGCTTATCTTTGGTTTGAAATCTCAAACCCACCACCACACCTTAAGATCGGTCCAGTGACACTGCCTCCAGCCAGGTGGCTGCAGATGCAAACAACAAACACTGAATATATTGGGGGCCATCTATTCAAACTACCACACCAGGCTAACCTGGAATTCACTAAGTAATCTCAGGGTGGTCTTATCCTCATGGTGATCCTCCTACCTCTGTCTCTCAAGTGCTGGGATTAAAGGCATGCACCACCATGTCCAACTTCTATACATGAAATTTATTTAAGAAAATTTGAAAAACACAAAAGGGACCTTTGGGTCATAAAACAATAAGTAAAAAGAGAACCAATTGAGCTGTTGATTTGAGAGATTTATGAGGTCCCCAAAATAAGACAGGCTTCTGTCAGAGCTCTTGATTACCCACCTGAGGTAGAAGGCAAGACCCTATTGCTGAAGACACCAAATGCTACCAATGTAGAACATTAAGAGATCCAGCTGAATCTCAAAGGAAGCCAGTTCCCAGATGGTTAGCCTGCATAGTGCTAAAAAGCATTACATGAGCTGCTGGGGGAAAATGGCCAACAATATTGTGAACAAGCAGGGGACATTGCTATATGAAAACAACCAACCTGAAAAGATGTACACATCTGTGATAGTGGCACACAGCCTAGGTGAGTAATCAGTAGCTCTTTGATTGGCTAGGAGATCTGCTCAGTGTAAAGGAACCCATAACTGGACCAAGGAACCAAGTCAGAACCCTATGGAGACCAAGATAATGTCTTCAGTGAGACACTCCCACTAGTCTTTGGCCAAAAGTGAGGCTACACCCATCAAAATCTCTCTAGATTAACAATGCTTGTCCCCTTTAACCTACTCTGATCTCACTTTCCACTGGAGAATCTGTTTTTGTTTTTCAGAAAGCAGTGAGAACCAAGGACAATCACAATCTACTAAAATGACAAGAATAGATAACTGACTCTCTGACAGGAGATGAGTTACCCTTCACACAGCAGCCCAGGCCCAGGTGAAACCACAGAGGAACTGGTGAGGTGAGCTGCTTCTATGGTAAGTCTGATAACCTGGACCAGGGTGATGGAGACAGACACTGAGGTTACTCAAAATGCACCAATGCAGAAGCTGCTGAGAACGCAACACTAAATTAGAATTAAAGCACACCCACAAAGGCTCAGGGAAGTTTATGGACGAGGGGGCAGAAAGAATGTAAGAGCTACAGGACAGGAAGGAATATCCAGAGACAGCCCTCCCCACAATGACAGACTACTGCTTTCACAACTCATAACCTACAACTACACAGTAAATACTAGCAATCCTAGTAAGGAGAGCCCTCAGTGCAGTGGGGGAATGGAGAAGGGAAATGATGGTACATATATGGTATGTCCATACAAAGTTTCTACTTAATAAAAAAATCACAATTAGGGAATGGATTGATGGCTCAGTGGTTAAGGAGTTTGCCTGCAAAACCTAATGATCCATGTTTGGTTACCCAGTACCCACATAAAGCCAGATGCACAAAATGGCACATGTATCTGCAGGCCCATTCTCTCTCTCTCTCTGCTTGCAACTAAATAAATAAATAATTTTAAAAATGCTAATAAAAAGAGAGAAACCAAGAGATAGAGTACTGTGAAATTGTTAAACACAAGAGATTTAAAGATATTACAAGCTTTTAAAGAGGAGGGAAGTAAAGTCATAAAGAAAAGATGATGAATATTTTGGGGCTTCTCAACAAGAAGTACTGGAATCTGAACTATAAAAGGGCAACAAGTCAAAGGAAATTTTAATTCAATTTGTTCCTCTGAAATTTACAAAAACAAACTATAAATACCATATTTAAAGGTAGTAAATCCTTATTTATAATGTGTGTGTGTGTGTGTGTGTGTGTGTGTGAGAGAGAGAGAGAGAGAGAGAGAGAGAGAGAGAGAGAGAGAGAGAGAATGAATGTCTTATAGGGAGATGAACTCAAAGTCCTAGTTTATTGTCCTACTAATTTTACTAAATTTAAATTTAGCACATTTGCTCCTTTACAATTCTGTATATAGTGTGCTGGTTTCAATGTAAAATGCCCCCCTCCATAGCCTCAAGTGTTTGTGATTAAGCGTTTTACTTAGTTCCCAGCTGGTAGAGCCTTTGGGAGGTGGAGCCTCGATGGAGGAGGTACGTTGCTGAGGGCCGACCTTGAGGCTTATTAACCTATCCCTACTAGTTGTTGAGAGCTAACTCACTTTTAGACTACTTTCCTGCTGCTGTGACAAGATCTAAAGCCTTGCTGTATGCTCTGCCAAGTTTTCCCCTCAATGATGAAGCTCTCTCTTTTTTAATCTAATTTTTTTATTTGAGAGAGAGAGAGAGAGAGAGAGAGAGAGAGAGAGAGAGAGAGAATGGGCACACCAGGGCCTTCAGCCACTGTGGACGAATTCCAGACACATGTACCACCTTATGCATCTGGCTTATGTGGGTCTTAGGGAACTGAACTTGGCTCTTTTGGTTTTGTAGGCCCCTGCCTTAACCACTCTGCAAACCATGAAGTTTTCTTCTGAAACTGTAAGTCTAAATAAACCCTTTCATCCCACAAGCTGCTTTTGTTTGGTTGTTTTGTCCCAACAACAAGAAGGTAACTGTTACCCTTAGCTAAGTCAATTATTGGGGGGACATGTATTTTAAGTAGACAGCTTATTTAGAACACTGTACTACTTTCTTCCTGAGCTCCAGTCTAAGCTCATCCTAGGATTTCAGTTTTACTCTCCCTTGTTGAATTTCAGTTTCTTGTAGATTATGTTTCCTCTTGCTTAGTTATGCCCTCATTCTCCAGGGACTTTTTAAGGAAGGACTCATAATATCTCTTAAAAACTGTATATAGATACTTTAGTTTCTTTTTTATATACATGTGTATGTGTGTGTGGTATATGTTTGTATGTGTGTGGGTGCAGGTGTGTATTTGTGCATGTGTGTGGAGGCCAGAGGTTGACCTCAGGTGTCTTCCTAACACTCTCTACCTTGTTTTTTTTTTTTTTTTAAGGAAGGGCCTTCATGAACCTAGAGCTCATTAGTTTGACTAGAAACCCTAGCTAGCAAGCTCTAGGGATACTCCTGTATCTAACTCTCCAGCACTTGAATTATAGGGACATGCTTCCATGATCATCATTTTATGTGGATGTTGGGGACAAAAACTTAGGCCCTCATAATTGAATGGCAATCACTTCACTCATTGAGCAATCTCGCAGCCCTTGTTTTGTTGAGTCAGAGTCTCATGTAGCCCAGGCTGGTGTTGGACATGCTATGTAGCTAAGGCTGTCTTTGAACTCCTGATTGTTCTGTCTCTACCCTCCAAGTTCTGGGATTACAGGCATGCATTAACATGCCAAGATTGCCTCTTGGACGGAATGCTAATTACAGGTGCAACTAAGGTCTAAAATGAACTAAGAAAAGAGTTTGCCTATTTTTTAGTTATAGAGTCTTATGGAAGACTATGGACAATCCACTTCCTGGCAAAGCTATTCCTTGAAGAGGATGTTGGGAAAGTAGCTCCATTCTTCTTTACTTCCTGGCTGCCATAATGTGAGTAGCATCTTCTGCTCTCCACTTCCACTAAGATGTGCTGTGTAGCCAAAGGATCAAGAGGAATAAGCCAATTGACTATGAGCTAAACCTTCTGAAACCAAGAACCAAAACCAATTTGTCCTTACAAATTAATGCTCTCAGGGATTTTCTCACAATGAGGAAATTAACACAATAAAGAAGCTTATAAAAGTGTTAATAAAAGACCACATTCTCATTTCACATTTGAACATCACCACTAATTAATTTCATCTGCTTTTCCTATTAAAAAAGGAAAATGCCAGGGAGTCCTCTAGCAACTTTACTTAGGATTCTTTTTGCTATATTTATTTTATTAGATGGGGGGGAAAAAACCTAATGTGTTTTTCACCAACTACTAGAATTAGCATTGAGATATATACATATATCTCATATATATATATATATATATATATGATTTATATCATCCATGTAATGATTTTGCCTTAAGCATCTCAGAAGTAGCCAAAGGACTCAGAAAAGTGGTCAGAACATAATTTTGAGAAGGAAGACACCATCAGGCTGCATCCTCAGGAGGGAATCCTGGTGAGAGACCCACCATGTGCTGAGAGTTGACTTCACCCATGCTGTCTCCTTGTGCTGTCTTTGGGGAGACTAGAGCAGACCTTCGGAGCAGGTCTCCTGACCCTAGTACTTGTATCTGGGTTCACACTGACAGCATGGGAGTTAGAATTCTCTGGACTTTGATGCTCTCACACTGGTTTCATTTGGCCCAGAGATACTGGAGGACGCTGAACTGTGGGGGACCACATGGGAGAACAACACATGTGAGGCAAGTTGACAAGATGTCACCAAGCAGTTGACATTTTAGAGAGAAATAGAAGACAGTCAAGTGGATGTCACACAATTACTATAAATAGAAATCCCATGGATCCCAACTGAGCACACAATTAGCCTTATTTTCCACAGAAGAGCTTGGCAGAGAGGAGAGCCAAAGGGGAGATCCCATGAATGGCCCTCACGAGAGCTACCACAGGATGGGAATAAGCTGGCCACTGTTCTCTCAGCAGCAGTAATAGACTTCAGAGTTTCAGATGGCCACAAATATTAACTGTGAAAAGTTACTTATTTTCATCCAAGGACAGTAGCCTTAACAGAGAATGAAGAGAAACTGGACCTTTTTATAAATAAATAAATAAATAAATAAATAAATAAATAAATAAATAAATAAGGCTTTAAAACATAAACAATAGTTAACACTCAAGAGGTACTTACTATGTGCCAGTACAATTCAGTGTCCTGCACACATGAACTTGTTTAATCTTTATACCATAAACCTAAAGAACTTAACCATCCTTAAATCCACATTATGATGGAGAAGCCAGAAGTTAAGAAATTTACCAAGTGACACAGCTAGTGAGCAGCAAGACCAAGGTTAGGTCCAAATCAATGTTATCTTTTTTTTTTTTTTTTTTTCTTGGCAAAACCTGTAATCAAATGAAATTAAATTATACCCACAATTTATCCAACTTACTGTGGATATTCTTTCATGCTGCAGCAAAAACATCATCAGTTTTAACTTTTATATTGATAATTTTCATCCATGTTTATGGTTTTTTGACCATAATCCCTTGCCATTATGTTCTTTTGTCTTGCCTCTCTCTCCTCCCACTAAATCCCTTCTTCATTCCAACTACTTTTTCTTCTATTTCTTTTACCCTCCTCCATTATATAAGACATGCTGATAGGACCAAAACTGTGCAGGTCATGACCATCACTGTGAGGTCATGAAAGCAATGGCCACATCATTCCAAAGTACTCCTCCCATTCTTTTTTTATTTCATTTTTTTCTGCCATCCCTTCCACACTGTTGTCTGAGCCTTGGAGGGGATGAGAGAAATTTATCATTTAGTTCTGAGGATTCACATGTCACTTCATAACACTCTGATAAAATTTTGAGTCTCCCCAGTAGTCACCACACTCTGCATAAAGAAACTTCTCTGACCAAAAATGAGGGGAGCACTGATTGATGGGTATAAAACAATTTAGAAGGCAATTTGATAGGAACAACATATCTGTTAGCAAAAGAACAATAGTAGCTTTCCTTCTAGGGCCTATGTCCTTTAAAGCCACAGGATTCTGACTAGATTTTCAGCACTAGGCATGAATTCTTTCCTGTGGAACCTGCATCAAATTCAATTAGAGAACAACTGGTTACCCCCAGCATAGTCATGCCCTATTGAACCAGAGGAAACTTCTTGCCTAACTGGATAGTTGTGTACATTGCAAGCTGTATGCTGGGTAAGACTGTTTATGACTTTTCTCCCCCAGTAGCCTACATAACACTTTCTAGCACCATGACTAGAAATCAGGAACGAGGCTTCCAGCTCAGTTCCAACTTGACAACTCAGTGTCCTGCAAACAAAGCATGTGGTTTCTTCAGCAACGGAGTCTTCTTATCTTCTTGTTCTTTTTGCACAATCAAGAGCACTGGCAATATCTTGTATTGTTTTGGGAGCCTCATGGGCCTTCATGACCAAGAACTCACTGGGAGGTATCCCATCCTGAGCACTGGGATTTTCCTGTAACAACCCATGATTTCTAAGTGCAACCTCAGGATAATTCTGCTCAAACTCTCTCTTTAAAAATATTTTAATTAGCTAACAAAAAGTAGATTTTCTTATAGCTTATTCAAAACATCTTTCGTTTTGGTTAGGGTTACCCTCAACTTCTTTCACTACCATGACCCCACTAATATCTACTATTCCCTTTCCTTAGTTCCTCATCTTTTCTTCCCCCTCACTGCCTCTACCTAGCTTCCTGGCCTCTTCTGCTGGTTCTTATTACAACTTACATAAAAATCTAAAACTTCAAAGCTTAGATCCACATATAAGAGAAACATGTGGCATTTGCCTTAGTCAATATGTTTGATTCAGAGCACAGCCTCACCCCACTGGGGATATTCCATACAAAATAATTCATATATTATACAGAAGTTTGAATCCAGATAAATTCATAATTCTAAAATTATCTTCTACCAAAATTTTGATTATGGATTATAAAGTTTTACATATAATAGTAGTAGCTTTTTGATGCTTTAAAAGACCAAGGAAACTTAAGAGGTGGCAGATAAGTGTAAATATCAGTGCCACCATTTAGCAGCTAGTTTTCTAAGACCATTTAATTGCTGTGGAGATGTATCTATGAGGAAAGGTCCTCATGGGCTAAGTAGCTTGGTTCTTGTAAGTCTGAATTACTATTGTCAGAATGTGAAATCTCATGATGTTGCATATTGGAAAGTAAGAGATAAAGTAACATATAGAATGACTATTTTATCCTTGGACAGCTATCTGTGTCAATGTGTTTCTCTATACAAATCCAGAAATATCATAGCTATGAGATCCTTAGAATCCATTCAGTTTAAATAATTCTGTTTACAGAAGAGAAACCTGAGGATAGCAAAGGGAAGCCATTTGCCAGAGACCTTACCTCTGAGGTTCTCACAAGTAATGTTTTCTGAGCACTCTAATTTTCCATTCTGGCTACACGCTCTTATAAGACAAAGGACACACAGGGAATATTTGATAAATAATCTTTGTGAATCTTGTAAGAAAAAGTACACACAGGAAAGTATGACTGAACCCCACAGAACCACATGCTTTTTCATTCAAGGACTGAAGTGGAAATGGATTTAGGTTTGAGTCTAGGTTATTTCAATGGTTCAGTGAAGAAAAACTAAAAAAAAAAAAAAAAAAAAAAAAAAAAAAAAAAAAAAAAAAAAAAAACCCTAGACTTCTGCTTTCATTTATAGATATTTATATGTATATAAAGGCATTAAATTGTAATTAGGAATATTCTCTCTCTCTCTTAAAATGAAAGGGAAAGAAAGGGAAAACAAAATTGAGAAAAATCTCTACAGAATGAATAATTTTTAATGCTAGAAGTTTTAAAAGTGACAAAATATACAGATTTACCTATGTTTTCATTTATTTCAGTGTCTTAAAAGATAATAGATATTCAGCATCCACTGTTTTCACTGCTGATGACTTCTGTCTCCCATACTGAATGGGTGCAATAGTGGCATGTCTACTCTTGGGGTAACCAACTGCTCCATAATTGGACTGAAGGCCCTCTCTACGGGAGGGAATACATACCTGGTACTGAAAAACCTAAGCAAAAGTCTATGGAAGGTAAGGTCATGAGCCTTAGGGGTATAAAGCCTGCTCTTGTCTGACTAAATGTATGTATTATTCCCACCAAGCTGCCCTGAAAGTACTACACTTAATGTTCATATTCACATATTAACGTTACTCTCACTTCTGGTTAGAGAAGCTTCTCTTTTCAGATGGCGATGACCACTGGGATGACCCAAAAGGCAACATAGTGCTGAGAAGAAGGGGTGGAGGAGTGCCCAGCACTGAAACACCTCTGTCACACCCTCCAAGGCTCAGGGACCATTGCGAAGAGGGGGCGGATAGAATGGAAGAGCCAAAGGAAGGGTATGACTTCTTACAATGCAACTGCCCAGACAGAAATTGGCCTCGTTATCCATGACCTTGCAGTGCCTAGCAATACCTCTGCAAGACCCTCAAAATAGAAGAAAAAGATGATGACATCAAATTAAAAGAGAGACTAATGGAGAGAGGGAGGGGATATGATGGAGATTGGAGTTTTAAAGTGGAATGGGGGGAGGGGAGGGAAATATCAGGTGGTTTTTTTGTATGTAAGTATAGAAGTTGTCAATAAAAATAATTTTAAAAGATAATAGATAAAAATAAGTAGCAAACAGGTAAAATATTTCACATATAGGTCCAGTGTTATTTTATTTACAAAGAACTCAATAAATTAATGTATTAAAAAAATCACCACCAAGACTCTAATCAGGTTAAGAACACTAACATACATTTTCTAAAAGAATAAATACCAAATGCAAAATGTTTAAACACACACAACAGAATACAAATGAAAACAGTAGCAGTATTACAGGTTTCCTACAATTTGACACAGACTAGAAAAGCAATGATAATCAATTCTGGTGAAATGCAATGAAATAAATTTTCCAAGTCACTTTTAAAATACAAAATATTCACTTTACTTGATCTGGTAATTCTACTTTGAGAAGCAACCATAAAGCTTAAGTCTACATGTGGGCATTGCATCATAATTTACAGCACTTAAAAATCATTAGCAATGACCTTGCTCAACATGCTGACAAAGAAAAACAAGTCAAAAAGATTTTCAAAATAATATTAATAGCAAGGTGAGGCTTTAATTAATTTCATATGATTACATGAAATGCTTATGATTGTATAGCAAATGAGATCAAGAATCAAAAATGACTTAAACAGAATGTTTATAACTGAACAAAAATGATATTAATCTATGAATAAAAAATAAACTAAAGGTTGATTTGATATTAAGCAAAATAGTTATATCTGGGTGGCAAGCATATGAGTCATTTATTTTCTTTCTTTTACCTAGCTGAATTCTCTAACCTATCTTTAGATATTACAAATAAATCTGAGTTATATTTTTTATTTTTTGTTTTATTTGAGTTACAATTTTATTTCAGTGAAATTTAAAATATTATATTAAAGTCAGTACTAATTTGTCTTCTGTTTTATTCTACTAAGAGTATTAAGACGATACTTCCAAGGAAATAAAAAGATTCAAATCAGCCCAGATACAACTCACTAACCTTGTAGCAGATCTTAGTCATGCCAATCTTACTAAACTATGATTATAATTCTGAGAGTTGGTTGACAACTATCATCATTTTATAGAGTATCAAGAATGTGAGTAACTTGCTCTGATATCAGTTTACCAGAAATTTGAATCTGCTGTCTAGTTCTTTAGTAGCACTCAGAGATCATGCTCTGTGGCCCTGTACTGACATCTGATGTAATCTTTGGATTCTGGAAGAGTTTTCAGATATCATTATTACCAATGCTGATAAGGATGGAGAATTATGGAGAGGGTAAGCATACCTTGCTAAGACTCCCATTGCAAAGGATCCAATAGGTCTGCAGCATAATGATGTACTGAATGGATTGCAATGTACAAACACCAAGGAAGACTAAGACACATGCAAATGACCCTAGCTTATCTGCTTAAATATGTTCCTAATATTCCACTTTTCTTTTTTCATTATCTCAGGACCTATATGAGGGAAAGTAATTCTTTCATAGTCTTACATCTCTGAAATCCAGAGGCAAGAAGATTTCAAGCTGTTTCCTCTGGGCATCATCTGACATCCACACTTCTTTTGAGGCAAAGTAACATTATCACTTCATCAAAGCTCCTACCACGAGTGGCACTATTCCAGACTATGAAGAACATCAACTATGCAGAAAAGTACTCTCTGAGCTACAGGCAAGCAGAGTTAAGAGTCAAAACAAAACACAACCACTTGCCAACAGCAAGAAAGAAGCTCAGTGTATGCTTATTTTCTAATCTATCATGAAGTCTAAAATAAACTCTAGGCTTCCTCATGGTCTTTTATAAAGATCTGGAGAGGCAGAAGCTCTGTTGGAAGAGAAATGTTGAGAGAGCTCTGTGCCAAGCAAGAGAAAGCTACACAAAACATTCCCACTAAGCTACTGTGTGGTTTAGTTATACTGAATTTTTCAGTGTGCTATTTAGAAGTTTCTAGACCTACCTTCATGGGATTGTAGGATAAGAAAATAAAGTTTGTATCAGACTATGAAAACGATAGAGCCCAATGAGGTTGCAATAAAAATCGTAAGTACAAATTAAATTCTTACTTGGCAGGGAAGCATTGGCTTGTTCTATAAGGGCATAATGTCTGTCCTCTCTAAAGGAATCAGATTCTCAGTGGTACACTTCTGACTCAATATTGAAATAAATAATGACAAATGAAAATCTAAGGGATTGATGAAGGCAGTGAATTTTGAGAAGCATGTATAAATTGGGAAAGGGAGAAGCAATCTTGCTTGTAGCTTCATAAACTGTATTTCCTCCAGACAGACCAAGCTGTGAAATTTACAACTTTAAGCAAGAAACATATTTTAAAGCCCAACCTCAAAACTGAGTCAAATTACTTTAAGCCCTAGTGTTGAATATACCACATGCTTGGGCTGCAGGACACTGAAAAACAAAGTAAAAACTGAGCTGGAAGCCTCCTCTCTCTTGTCATAGTGCTAGAAAGTTCTTGTGGGGGAGAAAAGTCAAGTCTTACCCAGAAATGGACCCTATAATGCACACAACTCAGATATCCCCACTGGTACAATAGCTGCATAACTGTAATGGGGATAAACCACTGCTCTTTGACTGCTCTGAAACCTACTCCACTGGAAGAAATTCAACCCTGGTACTGAAAACCAAGTCAAATATCTACAGCTTGAAAGTTACAGGCCCTCGGGGAGAAACTACTACTGTTGTTTGGCTCAAGGGATATATTGTGGTTACCAAACTAACTTCTAAATACTTATTTTTAAAAAAACATTTTATTTTTATTTATTATTTATTTGAGAGAGAGAAAGAGGCAGAGAGAAAAAGAGAGGGAATAGGAGTGACAGAGCCTCCAGCCACTGCAAACAAACTCCACATGCCACCCTGTGCATCTGGCTTATGTGGGTCCTGGGGAATCAAACTGAGGTCCTTTGCCTTTGTAGGGAAGCACTTTAACTGCTAAGCCATCTCTCTAGCCCCTAAATACTTATTTTATGTCCATTGATTAGTGCTGCTCTCACCCTAGATCAGATTATTTAAAAGAAAAAAAAAAAAAAAATAACAAGGGCAAATAAAATACAACTCAATTTTAGGCTCCCTCTCCCTCTCTCTCTCTCTCTATATATATTTTAAATATATACTGAGAGACACAAAAAAAAAGCCTCAAACATAATCCAAAAGCAACTGATTCAGGAATTTTTGGGTTCCTCTGCCAATGTAACAATATAGGCCAATATATTGATAATTTTGGGGTGCCCCCAGATTCTTGTCTTATGAATTTGAAAAATGAAATCCATAGACCAGAGAATAAGATTCGGAAAGATTTTTATTTTGGTTAAGGCTTTAGGAGAGAGAAGGGGGGGGTTAAGCCTTAAAGATAAGAAGAAAGCAAGGAGGAGCTCTTCCTGAGTGAGGCAGGAGGGGGGTGTGAGAACCCCACCTCTAGACTCAGGTTAGGGATTTTTTTTTTTTTTTTTTTGAGGTAGGGTCTCACTCCAGCCCAGGCTGACCCGGAATTAACTATGTAGTCTCAGGGTGGCCTTGAACTCAGGGCGATCCTCCTACCTCTGCCTCCCAAGTGTTGTGATTAAAGGCGTGCGCCACCACACCCAGCTCTCAGGTTAGGGATTTTTATATGACCTCCTCCTCCCCCTCATGGATGGGCAGCTGGTTTAGTCAGTTAGTCTTCATGTCAGGTGTTGGGAGTCAGGATTTCTGTAAAATCGCCATCTTCCCAGGAATGTTAATTCCTATGAAGGGCCCTCTCAGACAGAAGTGGAAGGAGTCCCTAAGAGGGCAGTGATAAGGAAATGCCAGACCCTTCTGACATTTCTGACTACAGTAAAGTATAATGACCTAAATTTTCCCCTGCAGATCAAGGATAATTCCCGTGTTTAGCCAAGAGAAAGCTATTCACTTTGGGGTCCTGTCACCCCTAAACTTCCTAGCTGATTTCTATCTCCTACATGACAGTTGGCAGTATCAAATAGATGGTTGAATTTAAAGATGACACGTCTTCCTGCCACAGATTCTTGCTGAAGAACCCTACCAGTGAGCACCACCCCATTATCCTTTCCTAGGGCAGTACTACAGCTTGACGATGCAATGAGATACCTATGCAATTTGCCTGTGTTTTCCACTTGTTTTACAGGAACCTTGTTTAACTTCAATTAAACTACTTCCTTTTAATGACAGATCCCCTGAGAAAGTTAATCAAGCAATAATATTTCATAATAGCTTCTAAAGTCAGGGACGTTAGTGACAAGGGTATGGTATAGTTTCTAGGCATACTGCTTCAGTTATATCCTTCTTGTTTAGAAGGAATGCCAGGGACTGTGTACATGCTAGCATAGTGGCAAGGCTTGAATTGAATCTATATCCAAAAAGTGATCCATACATTTTCACCAAGGATCACAATAAGTTATGTAAAACATTTTGAAGTATCTCTAAGAGTCTATATTGCATTTAAACTTTGGCTAATCATCACATTGAAAGGTAGCACTCAGCAAAAAACTTGTAGCCATTCAATCTTTTTCTTTGTTGAATTCCTCTGAATTAGCACATGCACCTGACACCATCCAGTAAAAATTCTTTTTTAAAAATAATTTTATTTATTTATATTATTCTGATTTTACATTCATAATGGTGACTCCATTATCCTCCTCCCTGTCCTCCCTCTTCCAAAGGGATCCTCATCAATGGGGAATGTGGGTCATGCATTGTGGGGGTAGTAAAAATTCTTGATCAGTTACAATTGTCATTTTGGAAAGCTGTAGTTTGATTTTATTATTCTCTGCTTTGGTTATCTTGTTGAAATAGTATTGAAAATGGATTGGTTGATTTTCTTTGATAGCCAAGCATATCTGAAATCTTTTTAGAAACTTTTTCACTTTTTTTAACTGCCCAAGTATCTGGTCATTGTCTCTCTGATGACCCTCGTCACTACCACATTCTGTTACACAATCTAAACTCTGTGCTTTCTCCCTTCTGTTCTGTACTCAAGGACAGATGACTTAGTTTGATTTTCCATATTGCTTGGTACAGTCCTGGAACAGAGGGAGAAGTTTCCTTATAAATGTTTTGGGATTAGTTATAGTTAATATATGAACAAAACTACAACTTTCAAGATACCTAAAAGTTCACAAAGTGATGAGCACATGTGAATGAGATAATTATATTTTCATGAATAATCCATTAAATAGAAAAACTATATTTTGGTATTTATACCTTAGGGTTCTGTGATGGTTAAGGTGTTGTCAACTTGCTCTGTTTAGGAATCCAGACATCCCTTTTGGGTGGGTCTCTGAGGTTGCTTCCAGGAAGGATTAACTGAAGGAGGAAGTCCTTCCCCTTGGGTGAGCCTTTCCCCCAGAGTAAGCAGTCCCTCTTAGAAGGGGACTTTATTTGTATAAGGAAGCTCTGGATGAAAACAGCTACCTTCTTTCAACTTGGTTGCTGGAGATGCTTGCTGCCTTCTAGCATGGACTGAAGACCAGTGTGGACTGAAGACCAGCAACAACTGAAGACCCATGTGTATTGAAAACCAGCAGCTCCTTAGGAAGCCTCGAGGCCTGCAGTGCTGGATTGGGACTGCTGAGGCATCCAGCCACGTGGACTGAGCAACTACCAGGTTCCTTGATTCTTGGGCCTGCAACTGCTTTTGGACTACTGCAAGCTAATCCAATAAATTCCATTTTTAATATAATTCATTCTATCAGTTTTATTCCTCTAGATAACCCTGACTAATACAAGTTCTAATAGATAGATAACAAAAATGTACCAAAGTGAAAAATCTCAAGTTTAAAGCTTCACAATTCATTTATAAGCTTTTTAAAATATATAAAGTTACTGAGTTTCAATTTTATCATTTACAAAAGCAGGGATTTGATTTCAAGGAATGCTGGCTAGAATTAAACAATAGTATTGATGAAAGGCCTATGCATGTACACACTAAACTATCTGGTTCTGCAACCCCCTTTCTAGTCCTAACTCTTTGTTCTCATTGCTGTATTAGGATAGCTTGGTTGAACAAATGTCGATAAGTTTTGAAACTACAGTCCCTTTGTAGAAAGAAGGATGACCCTCAGTCACACAATTCAAGGGCTGACTTCAGGGAACAGGCAAAGTGAAAGGCTTGGCACTGGCAGCATCACTTTTATGGGTGACCTTGTCATTTGCTCCTACTAGATCCAACAGATTTAAGAAAATGAAATAAATTGTCTCATCCAAAACTCATATCTCCAATATAAACACAGAAGTAATTTCATGGATTTTATGGGAACATTGAGGTGACTCCAATTAGGTGGAACTTCATATGTAAATGATTAGTGAGGTGAACTATGTGCCTAAATTGACAGAGGCTGAATACTTTATGCCCCCTTTATACATCTGCTATGAACTGAACAATGTCCCCTCAAAATGTTGAAGCCCTAACTCCCAATGTGACTGTGCTTGGAGTCAGGATGTCTAAGGAAGCAATTTATGTTAATGAGGTCATAAGGATTGGTCCTAATCCAATATGACTGATGTCCTGATAAGAGGAGGAGGAGACACCAGCAGCAGGAAAGTCTGAAGGAAGGTTACATGAGGACACATCAGGATGGCAACAGTCTACAAGCCAGGGAAACAGGTCTCTAGAACTCTCCATGAGTACACTGAATTTGGACTTCTAGTCTCTAGTTCTACAAGAAAATTAAACTCTGTTTTCTGTGATATTTCTATATAGTAGGTGCAAATGAGGAATAAACAGCATGTAAAGCAGTTTATACTGACTACAGCCAGCCGCTAGAAAATTGACTTCCCATTCAAATACTGGTTAGTAGAAAGGAATTTTTCTCTTTCATTTTTGAAGAAAATTTTTGATTAACATATAATAATAATTATAAATATTTGAATACTGGGTGATATTTTAATACAAGTACATACTATGTGTTTATTGCCAGAGTAATTAACACCTCTATCTCTTTATCATTATAGTATATTTGAAGTTCATTTCTTCTAGTTGTTAATAGAATACTTAATAGGCTATTGAGAGCTGCAGCCAGCTCACTGTGTTGTAGAAAACAGATTAGAATGCTAGAACTTATTACTCCTATCTGTGTTTGGGTGTCCATTTTCTAAACCCCTGCTATTACCCTCTCCTACCAACTTTTCCTAGCTTCTATTAATCACTATTACATATCTCAACCAACATTTTAAAACATGTGGATATGAGAGAGAATCTTTTAATTTATCTTTCTGCATCTAATTTATTTCATTTAATATAATGTCCTATAGTACCATCAATTTTGCTGAAAATTATAGGTCATAATTCATATGGCTGAATAGTATTGCACTGAAAATATGTAATGATTTTTTTCTTTATCCATTCATCAACTGATGAGCTTTTAGGTTGATTTTCACTAATTAGAATGGCTATTGTGATGGTTTGAGTCAGATGTTTCCCATAAACTCATGTGTTCTGAATATTTGGTCCCTAGCTGGTGGAATTTAGGAGGTGGAGCCTTGCTAGAGGAGGCGTGCTGTTGGGGTGGCCTTAGGGATGTTACAGTTCATCCTCCCTTGCTAGGGTTTGGATCACTCTCTTGCTGCTATTTTCTACATGCTATAGCAGAGGTGATGTCCCGCCTCTGCTCATGCTATGCTTTTCTCTGCCATCATGAAGCTTCCCATTGAGACTATAAGCTAAAATAAATATTTCCCCCATCAGCTGCTTTTGGTCATGTATTCTATCTCAGCACTGAGAAAATAACTACAATAGCTATCATTAAAAATTATACATACAGATCAGGATGTGGAATAAGGAGTACTCTCATGCACTACTGGTGTAAAGGTAAGTTTACATGAGCCTTATGGAGTACAGTGACTAACTAAGACAGTTATTACACATCTAAGTATACATCCCAAGGAAATTTCAGCATAAAAGCAGTACCTTCCCACCCAACCTTGCTGTTATACTATTCACAACTGCTAAAAGGGAGAGACTGTTGAAAAATCCTAGCCTGAGAGGGTTTTATGTTTGCCACCAGTAGCAATTATAGACTGGTTAAGTCATTTAGCCTGTGTATGTCTCAATTTCCTATATGTATAGGTATCCTTTTCAAAGAGTAAATTGGGATTTATATGATTCTGCCAAATTTGTATGACTATTTTTATTGGAGACCACAAAAGGCTAATGGCTTCTCAAACAGAATGAGTCAGCGTTACCATTTACTCTTTCACAATATTTATTCCAAAGTGTCCTTTGCACTTTAAATGTCAGGAGATTTCAGTATCAGTCTCAAGATTTCCTTTACACAAGACACCCTTAGGCCAGTTAGGATATGTACATTTTCTAAGCTTTAGCTTGCTCATCAGAATAATTTTTCTAATGATATCTATTTATAGGAGTGTTGTATAAGGGGGCTGAGATGTGACTGCAAAGTATCTAGCATGAAGCAGACATTCCATAATTGTTGGTTGGATCTGGGTCTTCTTTCTCTTCTTCCACCCTAAGATGCTAGTCCTTTGCTCTTCTCTGTCACCTGGCTGATACTAGAAACCTTGAGATTCTTCGGAAGCTTGCTGTTCTCACCTGCAAACACCAGGGAATATACAGCTCTGTGACCAATGGAGTAAAACTGCCAAAGAAGGAAGACATCAGGTTACCTGTCTCAGTTCAGCTCCTTGTGCTATTTAACTCTCCTTAAGTTGCAATAATCTTTGTTTCCATAACACTTTCTTGGAATTCAGTAAATCAATATGCAATACTTATTAGTGTGTCAGTTCCTAAACAAAACCTTCCAGTGATACAGAATGTCTGAACGAGATAGGATCTACTTGTACCTGAAACTCATGATGATTTTTTGCCCAGACCTGTAGAAAATGATGCCAAGATATAACTAGAGATCAACTGTGAGCCAGCGAAATAATCTCATCCACTGGAATAAACTGTTATAGAAATGAAGTTAAAAACACTGAATAAAAAAAAAGACTCACATTCACATAAGTAGAATGTTCAATCAATGATTTTTATTTTTGTTTATTTATTTTTCATTCTTTAAATCTAATTTAATGTAAAAAGGCTAATTGTATGGAAAATTTTTCTAAGATGCAATATTTTTTATTTGGAGAAAGCTACCAGCCCAATATAACACTTTAATATACTTGGAAACCATTAACTACAGTGCCTGTATGTGTGTAAATTATTCAATCAACTATTTTTAATTGTCAACATTCTTATTTTGTTATTAGCACATGTTAATTATACACAGTAATAGGTTTCATTTATATATATGTACATGTGTATGATCTTATTATATTCACTCCACATTGCCCTCTTTTGTTCCCACTCTATTTTTATGATTTTCCAAATTAGTGGAATGTTAGTTTTAAAGTTATGTCCTAATGATTTTATGAATTTCATTGGCATTTATTATAATGACTACATTGTTGATTTTATTAATTTGGGTCATCTCTCTCTCTCTTTTGATTATTTTTGCTGAGTTTGTCAATCTTGTTTTCTCTTCAAAGAATTAGTTCTGTTTCACTGTTTCTTTGCATTGTATTGATTTTTGTTTCTATTTTATTAATTTCTGTCCTAATCTTAATTATTTCTTCCTGCCTATTACTTTTGGGTTTGGTTTGTTCTTGTTTTTCTAAGGCCTTGAGATGTGTCATTAAGTTACTTATTTGCACTCTGATTTTTTTTTTAATGTAGGCAGTTAGAAATACAAACATCATGTTTATGACTATTTTCATTGCATCCCACAGGTTTGGATATGTTGTGTTTTCCATTTTCATTCAAATCTAGGAAATTTTCTATTTCCTTCTTGATTTTCTTGATTTTTCTCAATGACCCATCCAACATTTAAAAATGTGTTGTTTAATATTCTCAGGTTTTTTTTTTTTTTTTTTTTGGTCAGATGACCTGTCTATGGGTGAAAGTGGAATACTGAATTTACCTACTATAACTGTGTTGGACTTAATCTGTGACTTTATATCTAGTAGTATTTGTTTCATGAAATTTGGCACAACTGTGTTTGGTGCATGTATATTTAGAATTGCCCTGTTTTTGATGGAATGTTCCTTTAATCAGTATGAAGTGACATTCTTTACCTCTTCTGATAGCTTTGGTTTGAAGCCTATTTTATAAAATACCAATGCCTATTTGTTTACTGATTTACTTGGAATATATTTTTCCATCCTTTAACTTTAAGATAGTATCTATTTTTGATGGTGAGGTGTGTGTGTGGGGGGGCAGCAAGATGTAAGCCAGATGCACAGGTGGCGCTGTGTCTGGAGTTTGTTTGCAGCAGCTGGAGGCCCCTGAACATTCTCTATCTCTAAAGAAAAAAAAATCATCGTCCTTTACTAAATGATCTATTCCTTGTACCTTCTTTTCAAACCTTGAGATTTTTGCCCTCCAGTGATCTACTCTATTGGTGAGCTTGTTATTTGACTTACTGGATTTTTTATTTCCAGCACTGTGTATTTTATTTTTCTTCAGTATTTCTATCTATTTAATCCTCTCTTCATATCCCAAATTAACTTCCTTATTTCATTCAGCTATTTCTTGTGTTCCTTTGTTCTCTCTTTACCTTATATTTGTATGTGTTGTACATGCTTTTATATGTGTCTTCATGCTTGCACACCATGCACTTTACCTGTTATGCCATTTCATCAACACTTGTTCATATTCTCTTGGAATTCATTCAGCAGTTTCTTCAGGTTCTTTTTGAATTTTTGGAACATATTTAAGATTATTATACTTTTAAATGTTAGTCTGAAATTTCATCTAAGTTATTCTCATTGGTAGTCATTAATGTGGGATTAATGACTTTTGTGTTAGATAAACATGATAACCATTATACTACAGAAACTGTGCTACAACTGGCAATTTTTGGAAGAGAAATATTGCCTTAGTTTTTCATGCTACTTGTATTTTTGCATTGTAACTTGCATATTTGGCTTTAGTGTGTTGGTAGGATTTTGTTGTTATTGTTGTTGTTAATTCCTGTCACATTTCTTGTTCAGGAGTGGCTAGTGTTGTAGTTATCTTCATGTTGCTGAGACAAAACTCCTGACCAAAAACAACTTATGGGAGGAAAGGGTTTAGGTTTATTTTCGGCTGATAGTTTTGAAGGAAAGTTTGAGCATGGCAGGGAAAGGATGGTAGAGCAGTGGCTGCACATAATTTCTTGGCACAGTAGCTAGCAGAAAGCAGCAAGAGAATGACCTAATCTCTGATGGGAGAAGCTGGCTATAACACCCATAAGCCTACCCTTAGTGACTGTGGTAGTTTGAATAGATGGCCCCCAATAAATTCAGTGTTTTATTAGTTTGTTGTTTGCATCTGCAGCCACCTGGCTGGAGGCAATGTCACTGAGTGGATCTTAGGGTCCAGCCCTAAGGTGTGGTGATGGGTTTGAGATTTCAATCTAAAGATATACAATATGTGCCTACCTGGAGTTCCTGAGGTATGCTGTGCTGTTTTTTTTTTTTTTTTTTTTTTTTTTTTTTTGGCTTGTGGCTTTGCTCTCTGTGTTTGGTCCTGTGAAGGCAGGCCAGCTTCTTCTGCCATTATGGGACTTCCCCCGGATCTGTAAGCTTCAATAAATCCCATCCTCCATAACTGTGCCTTGTCTAGAAGTTCATCTCAGCAAACCGAAAGCTGTTTGCTATAGTGACCCACCTCCTCCCCCAAGGCTTCACCTCCCAAATGGCCACTGGCTGTGGATTACGTATTCAAAATACATGTTTCTGTGGGGATATCTCTTTAAAACCACCACAATCATGTTGTAGCAATTTTGAGGTGTCATTTTTATCTGCTAGAATGGTGTTCAATGCATCAGTCTATCCCTAGTCTTCAACTGAGAGTTGAATATTGTCAGCAACAATAGTCACTATCCAAGGGCAAACACACTTTGAATATAGAGTAACAGTCTACTAAAAAGTAATCACTCCTTAAGTACCATTTGTTTTGTTTTGAAGAGTAAACAAGTAAAGTTTTATTGAAGAAAGCAAATTGAAAGAAGCGATCTTTTTATGGGCAGAACAGATTGCCCAGTATCATTTGTTTTAGGGTATAAAGGGATACTGATTATACTATGTGTATTAATATTTGTTGCTATAGCATAAGGGACAGGAAAAAACAGAGGAAAAAGGCATAATGGGACTAGTGATTAGTATTAGGTTGATAGAAAGCAGAGGGGGGGTGTAAGTACAAAGATGAACTGCATAAGCAAAAAGTTGTGGGAGGATAGGGATAGGAATTAATTTTAGTTAAAAGTAGCCTAAAAATAGAGAGATAAAAATTTGCTCTCAGATGGTATATACTAGTCTTACTTCTCAGGAAGCTGAAAATCAAGCCAGTTCATGTTCTTTGGGAAAGAAAAATGAGAACACTGGTGGTAGAAAAAGAGAAAAAAATGATATGAGAACCCTGAGGGGCTAGGCTAGTCTGCTAAATTCACTTTGGGTATTATATAAAGAAGAAATATATATAGGGGAGAAAGAGAGCTTGGTGGAGATACAGAATATGAAAACTGAGTGGCTCGATAGTTGGATTTTATCTGGAGACTCTGATGGTTCCTGCCCCGGGTCCTAGAAGCTTGTCTTTCTTCTGGAAGTGTCTCTGCATTGGGTGGTCCAATCTCTCCTTACTGTCCTGCTCTGGATTATGTTCCATGTGTGTTGGTTTATTTGTTTTGTTGTTGTTTTTCTTTTTTCACCAGTCAAGTTCTTCCCTTGTAGGTTCCCAGAACTCACCCTTGTGAGGTCATGGTGATAACTGTTCCTCAAGCTGAGGATGGTTGAATGTAGCTCTGCCCAGGAGCCACTGCCGTAAGGAGGAAGCATAGGTGGCTGTTTCCCTGTTGCAGTAGAAGCAGCATTTAGGGCTGATGTGTTTTTCCCAGTTTCCATCCCAGTTCTTGGATGGGGCCAAGAGTCAGCCTGGGGAGCACCTTGTGTAAGATTCTCAGTGAAGCATGCTTCTGTAGGAGATCCCCTAGAAGAGGACCTTAAGTCTGATTGGCTGGGTGGCTATGCCAAGTGAGTTTTTTGAGGTAGAGGCAGCAGCAGCTGTGGTAAAGAGTAATAAGTCTGATTGTGGAGGAAGTCTGCTAGAGCAGTAAGCATGTGGATAGTAGAGAGGGCAGAAGCAGCTGACCTGTTCTTTTGTTATCTGAACTGTAATCAGCCACTTGCTCAGAAATGCCTTCTAAACTGCTATCTCACTTGAAACTGTTACTACATTTTATTTAGTGATATAATTTTCCTAATAGGTGAATGTATCTTGAGTAAAGATAGATTTCTATTTTCCCAAAGAATCAGATTTTTAAAGTCTTACTGATGACAATTGCATTAATTTATTTTAAAGGGCCTCAGAATTTTTTTTCTTAATCTAAATCTTACTATTTTTTATTTAGAGAATACTTTATTAGTTTCTGTAATCAAACCCACGTAGATAAGACTTTATGTATTTAATACAGTGTGTTACCCCTGAACAAATGGAAAAAAATTAAATTTAACATTTCTAGACCAATATATATGGCTGTTAATTTCTGTACAATGCCAACTCAACAAGATAAACAGGGATTTTTTTCCAAAGTTGACAGCACACATAAAGTTTCCAAAAATTCAAATTTTATATATATATATATATATATATATATATATATATATATATATATACACACACATATGTATATATATTAAAAGACCAATACTAGCAGTATGTTATTAAGTAGAGGATATATTATTTCAATTGTATATAATTATTCTTTTATGCTAAAATATGCATATTTAAAGATATAATACTAGTATTCTACAATACATAAGACTTTCAAAAATTTTTGCTATGGCATTTATTTTTATTTAAGTTTTTAAGATTTAAAATAATTTTTATGTAATGCAATTCAGTTAAAGTCAAAAATAGCCATTATAAGGATAATGATTATTTATGTGCATAGAAAATATATTGAGCTTTGTTTGAATTGAGAAATTTCAGAGTACTATATATTTTATAAATGTTCTTTCTTATCTGCTATCTTCCTTTAAAGTCATGTGACTTAAATATTTTTAGACTGTTTATTATCAATTCTAACCAAAGAATAAGATGTGTGTGATAAATTTTCATTCAAAGTAATGGAAAATACAGTGTTGAATGGTAAGATTTCCCTATCAAGTGGTTCCCTCACTATAAGCAATCTTGCTAAGTCAAATTTCTAAGCTGGCAATTTGACAAAGTTTTCACTTTTGCTGTACACAAATTGATGTAACACAGAAATATGGGATCAAAGAGATAAGCTATCTATTCCACTCTGCCTTCTGGAAGGGAAAAACAAAGCAGAAACTACTCAAAAATAGTAAATATAAAGATTAAGAAGCATTAAATAAGTTTCAAGTATTAAAATGTTATTTAAAAAGTTTATAGCTTATGAAATTGCTTCCATTATAATATACAATGTAAAGAAAACTATATACAGTTGTTTATATCTGTATAGTATTACTTATATTACCTAAAAATGTCTTTGAGGTATTAGAAAAAAGTAGAGAAACATATAGTGTTATTATTTAAATGTCATAGAAACTTTATTAAAATATTTTATTTAGTTAGTTAAGAGAGAGAGAGAGACGGGAGGGAGGGAGAGAGAATGGACATACCAGGGCCTCTAGCCACTACAAACAAACTCCAGATGTGTGAGGTGGGTGCCACCCTGTGCATCTGGTTTATGTGGGTACTGGTGAATCAAACCTGGGTCCTTAGGCTTCGTAGGCAAGCACCTTAAACACTAAGCCATCTCTCCAGCCCCAAATTGATGACTGAAGAAGTGGAGTTCCTTTTTATGTTGTTGTTTTGTTTTTAGAGGTGGGATTTCGCTCTAGTCCAGGCTGACCTGGAATTCACTATGTGGTCTCAGGCTGGCCTCAAACTTACTGTGATCCTCTTAACCTCTGCCTCCCCAGTACTGGGATTAAAGGACTGTGCCACCATGCCCAGCTCATAGAAGCTTAAGTGACTTCCTTTTATCATGCTTTTTTTTTTTTTAAGAATGGAAGTTGTTAACATTTGTATATTAACTAGCATCTAAAAGCCATATGTGTTGAAATCTTTTGTCTAGGTTTTGGATCCAACCATTGGGAGGTAATTTGGATCCTGAAGGGTATGACCTAATCAGTATATTCATCCATTGATGTAGTCACAACATGATATTATTTGGAGTAGGATAGTAGGATTTAGGGCCTATTTGGAAGAAATAGGGCCCTGGGGGCATGCTATGGAAAAATATACTTTGCTCTTGGCATCTTCCAATTTCTCTCTGATTCCCTGTCCACTATTACATGAGCAACTTTGCTTTGTCTTACTACAGCCCAGAATAATGAAGCCAGCCAATGACAGACTGACATTATGAGCCAAAATTAAACCTCCTCTTAAGTTGTTTCTTTCTGGTATTGTCACAATAATGAAATCTGGCTATGAAAAGCCAGAAAAATGTATTTTTAAAATAATTGCTTAAAAAATACAAACTGTGGTAGAAGAAATTTAACAAAGAAACCAGACCCAGATACTAGTTTAAAATGTAGTTTCTACTGTACAAACCTTTGCCAGGGAGACACCATGACCCTGAGCCTCCTCCCTATGCATGCAGCTGCACCCTGCTTGTATGTTATCAGGTTATTGCAGCTATAGACACAAATGCCCCTGAACAAACAGATTTATGTTCTACATTTGTACTTTATCATTGACTTATTGCTAAGGAATTTTCTGTTTGTGCCCCCAAATCATGTAACCTTAGAAACTTGTAACCTACCAATAGTATAAAGAACTAAAGGTGCTATCAGATTGTCTGCCATACTGTCTATAAAAACTCTGAGCCTTCAAAGCTTAGTACTCAGGCTTTGGAAGTCATTCCCCTGAGTCCATGTCAATATGAATAAATTTTATGATTTTCTACTCTATCTCCAGTGCCATTTCTGTGTGCCTCAGTTTCCTATAACAAAATGAGGCTGTCACGGCAAATTCTTTTTGTAATCAAAGAAGCAATATTAATAACATTCCACCCTTGAACAATACACTTGTCAATATCCCCTTTTAAGTAGTTTACAAATCCCTGCTTACCACTTCATCTGGGTTGTGCCCCGCCCCCCATCTTTCTTAGATCTCTAAATGGTAGTGTTTCCCAGGTCTCTGACCTGAATATATTCTCTTTCTCGTTTGTCTCAACCAGCCAGTGGATTCCTTCACACAGCTCTTTAAAGCTGAGGAGTCCCAAGTCTGTATCGGCAGCCACACCAACTCCTGCAATTCCAGGTTGCACCTCTAACAATACCACCAGGACATATATAATAGATCTCTCACATGTCGCATGGCCATACATCAACACTGATTTGTTATCTCCTTTTCTAGTCTTTCCAAATCCCCACTTCAAATCTTACACCATTCCAATAAATGCTAATCACTAATTTACCCAATTGATTGTAATGAAAATCTATAAATTATCTCTGATCTTATTCTTTTCCTTGACCATCTCACCCAACTCAATCATTAGCAAAACTTGTTAGTGCTACCACAGCATATATCCCCAAACACAGACATTCTCTCCTTCTTTACTTCTTTTGAGATAAGTCCTCCCTATGTTGCCCAGGATGGCCATAAACTCATGAGCTCAAATGATCCTCCTGTCTTAGCTTTCTGAGTAGTTGAGATTATAAATCCAGTCACCATACTGAAATTCAAACATGTCTCTTATTTTCACTCTTGTGACTTCTATTTGGCACAAAGTGCCATCATATTCCAACTAGAACAGGTCTTCTTATACTGACTCTATAGCATAGGTCTTCTAAGTACTGTACTCAGTGAACCCGTATCTTTATGGTAGCCAGAAGGTGGAATGCATTATGCCAGCCTTTAAAATGTGTTTAAAAACTGTTTAGTATACTCCTATATGTGTATGACCAAATCTAAGCTCCAGGTTTTGGAGGACATGGCCTCCCATGATCTAGACCCACCAACCTCACTCTCATTTCATTTCTTCCCCACTGCCTTTATGTTTTAGGACACTGCCCTTTCTTTGGGACCTCTGCTGTATTACACTTTGGGGAATTTCTTAAATTCCTTCAGCCTCTATAAGTGACTCTCCTTCTACTACTCAGACCAAAATAGACCTGAAACTTTCCCCCATTTCCTTATAAGGCTTAGCCTGGACTATGGCAGTCAGACCAGCAGTTTCTTTGAAATCCAATAGGCAGAAGCTATGCAGAGCTACAGCATTTGTAAAAGGAGCCGGCTATTCCCAGCAACTGGATCTCACTTCAGGAAAACCCCATTATCCACCCGCAGCTGAACTCTAGATTGTAGAGCTCAGGGACAAGTTAATGGGATTTGGCAGTACATAAAAGGTATCAAGACATTACAAAGGAAAATGCACTTAAAATAGAAATAGGTAAAAAACATAGTAGTAGAATTTGTGTCAGCTAAATACATCAAACAGTATTTACATTTCTGTGTATCTTTAGGACCAAGAAGTAAATAAAATATGGCTGTTGAATCAGTTTGAATATGCAGTAACTTCACGGTTCTTAAAACATCATATATAGTACACATTGGAATATGTGCTTGGCCTTGAATAAGGTTGACTTACAAATTTCAGATTGGCCAATCATAAACCCCACTGAAGGAGCAATACAGCCCTTGAAACACATGTGTGTAATGCTGTATAGTTTAGAGAGCCTGACCTCTAGTGCTTTCTGATCCCCACAATTTAGGATACTACTCCTCCCAGCTTACACATGTAGAAATGGTGTTCAAATTCAACCAAAGAATTAATTACCATGTAAGACCAAATGGTGTTTTTATATATCCAATACTTTAAAGAAATAAAATTGTGGTACCTGGAAACTAAAATGTTCTGAATCCTAGAGACATAGTAGTTCTGGTTCTGTAACCAACTACCACTTAAGTAAGATACCCTATATCCTCACGTATAAAGGCAGGCACAATAACATCTATATTAGGTATAATACAGAACTGTGGGAAAACTTCCACTTCAAGTTCCATGAGCTTACTGATCCTGAAATGCTCTTCCATTGACACATACAGCTTGTGTTCATTTTCTCAGGCCATCACTTACATATTAGGAGGTCTTCTACATCTGAGATATACTAGTGATCCTACCCCAATCTTTCATCTGCCCTCCTTGTAACAACATATTTTTTGCCATAAAACATATTTGTTTATCTTCATACAAATAGGTGTCAAGCTTCATGAAAGCAGGGGTTTTTACTTATGTTGATATTCCTTAAGCCTGGGGCAGTGGTTTGCCTAACAAAAATGAAAGAGCGAAATAAACCATCAATATGAATGCATGTGCTATGATTTGGTTATCATCTTCTAATTCTATCTTGCCTTGTCTTCTAAGAGACAAGTCATATATAGCATTCTTGGCACTAAAATATGTGCCTTTATTCAGAGTAAACTTTGCAATTCACAACTTTGTGAAAGTGAGAAGATTACAGGATTAGAAAACATATATATATATAAATTAGTTACTAGAACTTAAATATATGTAATAACTTAAATTCTCATAAAACCCTCAAAGCTTCTGCTTCTATCTCAATTGTTAACATCAGGGATGCTGACACTACCACCATCACTCATAGTTGCCACAACTGTGAAAGGTCAGAAAGTAAAAGTAAAATTGCTTAAGACAAAGGAAATGAAGAATATATAGCAAACAGTTTCCGAGGATCAGAGGCCACCTCTGGGAAATAAAATGGGAAAGGATGCAACAGTTGTGGTAAGGATTTAATTGTACCTGAAACAGGGAGAGAGAGTAAGAGAGAGGAAGAAAGAGATGGACGGGGGGAGGGGGCATAGAATGAGAATGAACATGAATGAGAAAGAATATGGCCAAAACATTAAACCTACATGGAGTTTTGTATACATTTAAATGATTTAATAATTTAAGAAAGCAACAATAACGAAAGACATGGGATGTTTTCATCACAGATGCCAAAACCTTTAGCATCTACTTCTAAAAGTTGGAAGATGCTTTCTCAGTGACCTAGAGCAATCTGTTTCTAAAGCATGTGTGTCCTCTCCAACAGCTCCACACTCATCTGCCTGGCAGTGCTACTTGGCAATTCCTGTACTCAGTCACAAGTGATGCCTTCTTCCCTTACTCAGAGTGACTATTCCACACATTATTCCATTATAGTCTTCCTTCTGGCAGTCTTATCTGCAGCAGGCACAAATTGAGAAAAATCGGAATTCTTCAGTTCTTTGTCTTCCCCATCTTTGTATGCTTATTTAGAAACCCTTCACTGAACTGAAACCAGACTCTCTGTTTACTTACATCCAGTCTGTGTGCTCTCCAGTGATGGAGAGCTAAGCAACTTTTCTCACATGGCAGCTTACCTAATACTATAAGATATGAAGTCTTTCCCTAGAAGGTCTTTGTACATTAAACATAACCACCCTGTTCAACTTGTGCAATGGAAGAGAAGCACTAAGCTGACCACTGATGGTGGATAGTATCAGTTTGGTGTGTTTTATCAAACTATTCCTTGACATAAGTAATATGGTAGCTCTATTTTTTAACAAGGAATCCATGGAACTGAAAAAAACTTTAGCTGCTTGATGTCTGAGATTTAAATCTTGTATGATAATTTTCTTATTGTGTTTAATGCATCTTCTTTCAATTATTAATAATACTTAGGTCACAGATTCATTTAGACAAATTACTCTGGAGGGTGTGCACGCAGAGTGAGCAGGCCAGATTGCTCTGTTCTCCCCCGCCCCAGGCCCTCAGTTTCCTGGTTCCAGTGGGTTCCCCTGATTCTGGCTGGAGGCTGCCTGGAGCCTGGGAGCTTGCTGTGGAAGCAGGCCCCTTGCTCTGCCTTCCTGATTGAATGGCCCCTTGGTCCCCAATTCCTGGATACCCTGCTCTGGAGGAGGGTGGGTAGCTGCACTGATTGAGTTACCAGAGCTCCTGGTTCCTTCCTCACTTCCCAGTACCCTGGTCCTGGTCTGGCTTGGGGCTACCAGCTTGGGGCCGCCTGGAGCTTGCTACAGAATCAGGCCCTTTGCTCTGCCTTCTTGATTAAATGGCCCCTAGGGTCCCAACTCCCAGAACCCTCACTCCAGGGGGTGTTCACCCAAACAGAGTGAGTAGGCCAGAGCTCCTGGTTGGTTCCCCCACCTCCCAGTTCCCTAGTCCTGGTACCCCTGCGTCTGCCTTGGGGTGGCCTGGTCCCTGCATGTGGGCTGCAGAAGCAGGCCTTTGCTCTGGTTTCCTGATTGCCTGGCCCCTGGGTACCCAAATCCCTATTCCCCTGAGCCAGAGGGTGCATGGGCCACTGTAGGAGCTGGCCTCTTGCCCCTGACTCTCCAGGTTCCAGGCTCCTAGTACCCCAACCCCTGATCCCCATGTGCTGAAAAGTATATGCAAGTGGAGTGAGTAGGCCAGAACTCCCAGTCCCCACTTCTCAGTTCCCCAGGTACATTTAATGCATTTGCAATCTCCACAATCTATGCATCTGCAGTTATAACCCCATCGTATGTCAATCTGGTTCACATTTAAAGCAGAACACCCACAGAAGATCCTACAAGGACAAATACTTGCTCCCCCCTCAATAGAATAAAATGTTTCCCCAGGATGGGTAGACCACAATGCAAAGAAACAAACAAACTAACCCAACAAAAATCAGAAAACTGAGATCTCTACCAAGGATGCCTAGCCCCACAACGGAAGCCTCCAATGAAATCACAGAGAAAACAATAGAAATTGAATCCCAGAATGAAAACACAACCACCAATGTGACCCTGATCAAAAGAATTGCTAAACTGGAAGCAAGCCATCAAAACCCATTAACCACATAAATGAAATTGAGCAGAACTGTCTCTTAGAGCACTCAGGTTTTGACACTAGGCTTTAAATGAAGGAAGCCTTGTAAGTCTCAAAAGAGATATAAATGAATTGAAGGTGAGTCAGCAAATGGAAGATCTCAATAACCAGTTGATTAAGCTTAATGAAGACCTGATCAAATTGAATGAATTTGAACGAATGAATTCCAGGAAGCATGAAGAAAATCAGACCTTAAACTGAAATCACACCTCAAAAAAATAGATAGACATGATGCAAGATAACACAACAGAAAACAAAAATCAAACAAAAATCAAAAAATTAAACACAATAAGAAAAAACTTTTCTAGAACCCTCACTAACAGAGTTACTCATGTGGAAGACAGAACTTCTGACCTGGAAGACAAGACAGAAGAAATTGACAGGGAGGCTAAAATCTTTGTTAAGTTAAAAAAAAATCATGTGAACAGAATATAAGGGAACTGTGGGATATCCTAAAATGACCAAGCATCTGGATCATGGGTGTACCAAAAGGAGAGGAAATCCAGGCCAGAGGCATAGAGAACATATTCAACAAAATTACTGAAGAAAAATTTCCCAATTTCTCAAAAGAGATGCCCATCTAGATACAAGAAGCTCACAGAACACCAAACAGATAGGACCAAAGAAGAAACTCTCCAAGGCACATCATAGTTAAAACTCTTAACAATGAAAACAAAGAGAGTGTGCTAAAAGCAGCAAAACTCACTACATGCAAAGGCAATCCCATCAGAATTACATCAGATTTCTCAGTGGAAACCCTGAAAGCCAGAAGGGCCTGGAATGGAACACTTCAAAGTCTAGAAAACTATGGCTCCTAACCCAAGCTACTCTACCCAGCAAAACTATCCCTCATAATAGATGGTGAAAGGAAAACTTTACAAGAAAAAGTCAACTCTATGATTATATGAACACAAAGCCAGACCTACAGAGAATACTTCAGGGAATTCTCCACACAGAACAGTCAAACAACCAATCTCAGGAGCAAATAAGAAGATCACAATAACCCAAACTACAGCAGGGTCAAAAAAGTAGAAACTCAAGAAAGCACCAAACCCTGTAAAGCACCCCAACATGGCAGGGATCAAATTGAACCTCAGTTATAACCTTAAATATTAATAGTCTTAACTCACCCACCAAAAGGCACAAGTTAATAGGGTGGATCAGAAAAATGGTTGTTTATCAACATCTTGACTTCATCCACCAACAATGAAGGTGCCTATAAGATAAAATCTATAATAAATTAATTTTAGATAATTTCTTACCCCACAGTGACATATTTTTCAGTAATGGTTTTAGTATCTTTTGCCAAGTGACAGTGAAAGATAATGCATGATTTGCTTAAGGCTCAGTAAGGTAAGTTTTGAAGATGACACTAACATAGCAATAAGGCACAGGAAATAGAAGGAAAGGGCAAGTTATCCTAGCACTGTCTTCTGTGTTTTGGTCACAAGATTAAAGTTGTCCTTGGTTCTACTTCATTGTTAATATGCATGGCACCCTCTTATATATGTTCAATCACAAGGTTGGGATGTGACATGTGCATGTTAAAAGGATGTTTTGTTTCCTTAATTGGGCTAATGATTTCTTGTATTGTCTTTAATAAGTGAAAGGAAGAAGGAATTTATAAACTTGTGGTAATAGGAAATCTTCAAAGACAGGTTGGCTATATTTTCCTTCTCCTTCCTTCAGAAAATACCCATTACTTTCTTATAAATCAAAATAGTTCATGAGAATGTCCTGTATCCAGGGCCCCAGCCCCTCATGACACAGCATGGAATTCTTAACTCTGTAGATGATTCTGTCTTCCCTCATCTATTCATTTTCACAAACTCTCTTCCTTTTTAACTTTTGCACTTAAAATGTACATCAGTTGATGACATGCACATAATCATCTTATAGAGATCTGTACTGATTAAGATTTATGAGTTTGCTTGATAGCACTTTGGTGTTTTGCTCATTTTTCCAAAGGATATAGGTCTCAGCTTAACAGTTCTTTTTCATTTTCAACAAATTATTGTCTTGATTATTTCAAACATACAAGTACCAGACACCAGGAATGCTGTGAAGCAAAACATTAATCTTCCTCAGCTTTCATTGTTACTATCAAAACATATTTATCATGAAGTTTGAGTCAACAGTATCAATTTTTTTCAGGGAGGTTAGAGGAATCACAGATGACAGGACAATTTGTCATGTTTCACAGAATTAACACAACTACACACTTGCATTTCACATTGTTCCTGAATGTAGAGGTCAAACCTAGAGCACTCAACATTTCTTTTTTTGTGAAAAAATATTTTTTACATATTTGTGAAGAAGAAATGAGAGAGGGAACAAGCAAGTGAGTGAGCAAGCACATATGGGCTCACCACTGCAAATGAACTCCAGACTTATGAGCCACTTTTTGTATCTGGCTTTACATGGGTACTGCGAATTTGAACCTGAACCACTGAGCAATCTCTCCAGCCTTCAGTAATCCTATAGAGAAGGATCAAGACTACTAAATTGAGATAAAAGCACAAGTGAGACCTTTGCCAATTCTTTAGGCTATGGTTCAGAACTGTACCCTGATATAATTCCTTCTGATAGCAGGAAGTAAAGCTTTAAGAGCTATCAAAAAACAGATGATCTGGGCTGGAGAGATGGCTTAGCGGTTAATGCGCTGGCCCACTAAACCTAAGAATGAAAGTTCCAATCTCCATGTCCTACATTTAGCTAGATGCAGTGACGCAAGGGTGCAATGCCACACTTGCCCACAAGGGGGCGCATGCATCTGTATTTCGTTCACAGCAGCTGAGAGGCTGCTGGTGTGCCCATTCTCTGTCTTCCTCTCCCTCTCTGTCTCTCTCTGTCTCTCTCTGTCTCTCTCTCTCTCTCTCCAAAATTAAAAAAACAAACAAACAGATGATCTACTGAATTACAAAGTTTACAATTATGCTATGCATCTCAGACCCTGTCCTCCACTACTGGGACAATGAAACAACTGTTACTATTACAGTGGTATCACTATTACTATATTATTTCTTCTTAAGCCAACCATAGTGTCAAGATCAATGCATTAGGTAATTCTTTCAGATTTTTAAATATCATCCAGTGTTCTGATAAGGAAACTAAACTATAATAAAGCTTAGTGTTTAAAGTCATAGAAATTAGCATAAACTCTCATAGTATGTTTGCACTAACAAATAATGTACATTTCTTTTTTCCCTCCTCTTCTATCATTATTCACTTCTAAAACTCATTGTGGCAAGTTATAATTGAGTTTCAAGATAATCTTTCTTAGATGAGGGTGCAATTAATAAATAAACTACCAAGTCACTTTCTCTCTCTTTTCCTTGGCCTAAGGTTTACTGAACAAAACCACACATAAAAACAACCAACCAAATTTGAAATAATAATCAACCAAAATAACATCGTTTATTCCTTTAGAATTTCACTAATATCTCAGAACTGATTTATTAATAGGATTCAACAAACATACATATATGTGTTTGTATGTATGTATATTATTTAATGTAGTCAACTCTTATTTTGAAGTGGCCACCAGGAAAATTTTAGTAGTTTTCATTAGAAAGACTAAGAGTGACTAGCCTTTCACTGTGTAACTTATGGTAAAACCACTCCCAATATAACATACCAGGTTTATAGATTGCTATGAAATCTTAGAACCAAGAAGATTGAGCAGGCAGAGGGGACCCAACTCTTATCCCATTTCATTCTTAAATGAGCAAGGGAAATACAGATGCTGTGCACACCAAAGGATATCTTTCTGAGACATACGAAAACACCAGAGCAGAGGTCCTACCCCACCCCCAGGAGAAGTGGAAGTAGTATTTCCAAGTATATAACTAGCACAGCAAAAGTTTTACAAAGTCTTCTGAGGAGATTTAAATTTTCCAGTATACCAAACCATTACCTGACATAGCTACTCGAGTAAATTTGCTTGTTTTCCAGGGTATGAGATGGGTATTTCCCTATATTTTTAAAAATTATTTTTGGTTTTCAGAAATTTTTGGTAAGTGGATCTTGATTAGTATGTCTGCAATGTTTACTATCACTTGTATCCTAGAACAGCTTATTTCCTAACATATGGGACAACACCGTTAATGCTCTTGGGAGCTTGCTGCAGAGGCAGACTCCAGGGGACCACTCACACACAGTGAGTCAGAACTTGCACTTTCATAACACCCACCCCCTGCCATGACCCATGCTCACGTTCGAGTTTGAGATGCATTGGTTCGTCTATTTAAAAAGTTGCCCCCTTTTTTTTTTTTTACAGATCTCTTCAGCTTAGGAATTAAAGGTACTTACTTCTTGTAGAAAAACACGCCCACTTTAGACCATACTTACTTGCTAAAATCATCATGCCATGGATGAATGTGGTTTTCACAGAACCAGCCCCAGTTTCAGAACAGATGACAAAAATTCCTCTGTCCTTGGGAAGTGTAGAATAAATAAGAGTAGGAGGAGGAAAATGAAATTGTGCTCCTGTTATATGTGATCATTTCTAGGAAGTTCAGGAGTTGAACAAGTCCACATGAGGGAGGGAAAGTTGATACTAAAACCATTGTTTGATATTGTTCTCAGGCATGGCAACTCATTTAATGATTTTGTACTGTCAGGAGTGAAACAAAAACTCAAGGAAAAGATGACAAAATGGTTTTTTCACACAATGTGACAAAGTATTGGCAACCCATATGGTGACAAAACTTCATTGTACATTCTTCACTGAAGCAGACTGTGAGAAGAAACCATCACCAGGATGGGAAGCTCCAAGCATGGAGCACAGCTTTAGCAATAGCCTTTGCTGGGCATCAAGAACACTATAATCACTCAAAGATAATCTTTTGTAGGTCCCGATTTCGAATTAGAAATTGCTTGCCTCTCAGTGCTGGTAAACTGGATTCTGCATATAAAATGAAGACTATCACACTAAGAAAAAAAATATCTCAAGCCACAGATCTAAATGTGAGAGAGAACACTTTAAAAGTCTCAAAGGAAAAAAATACATAGACATAACTCTTTGTGACTTTGGATTAGGAAATAGTTTCTTTAATATGAAACTGAAAGCAAAAGAAAAAGAGAAGACAGATATGAGCATCAAAATTGAAAGCACTGAAGGTAATTTTTTTAATACAGAATACATAGAATGAGAGAAAATATTTGCTAACTATGCACCTGATGAAGGACTTGGATCCAGAATACATAAAGAACATTCAAAAACATAAATCCACTTTTCAATGGATTTTGTCATTTGAATAGGAAATAGTCCCAGAAGCTAATATGTTTAAAATTTGGGTCACAGCTGGTGGTGCTGTTTTGGAAAGTTGTGGAACCATTAGGAGGTAGGGCTTTGCTAGAGGAAATGAATCACTGTGGGTGGGTCTTGAGGTTTTATAGCCTGGCTTTCATCTTTTCTGATCTCTGCTTTCTTTGTGCCAATGCAGCAGCCTTCCTGTGGCCATGCCTTTCTTGTCATGATGGATTGTATTGCTTCTTACTCTGCTAATTAAAATAAGCCCCACCCCTTTTTTGTTTTTTTCAGGGTAGGATTTCTGCTCTACCTGGAATTCACTATGTAGTAGTCTCAGGCTGGCCTTGAACTCACAGCAATCCTCCTACTTCCATGTCTTGAGTACTGGGATTAAAGGTGTATGCCACCATACCCAGAAAAATAAACCCTGTTTTGTTAGGTATTTTGTCACAGCAATGAGAAAAGTAACACAATGGACAAAAGATTTGGATAGATGTTTTGTGTGCTTGTGTGTAATTGGAGTGTATGCAGTGTATGTACTGGTATGTATCGATGTAAGTACCCCATGCATATGCCTGCAGAGACCACAGGAAAATGTCTGGTGTCCTCCGCTATTATTCCACATGTTTTCTTGAGAGGGAATCTCTCATTGAATTGGAAGCTGCCATTTTCCAGAATCGCTGCCCTGTGAACCCCAGTGATTTTCTCATCTCTGATCTCCATGGGACTGAGATTTCAGGTGTGTATGGCCACTCCTAGCTGTTTAAAAGGTTGACTGGGAATTGATTCAGGGTGAATCAGGCACTCTCAGGCCCTCATGCTTGTGTGGCAAGCACTCTTACCTGCTGAGCCATCTCTCAGCCCCTTGGCTCCTTGAATAGATGTTTCTATAAAGAAGATATACAAATGGCTAATGAGTGTGTGACAAGATGCTTAATGTCCTTAGTCATCAAGGAAATGCAAATCAAAGCCAAATGAGAAAATACTTGATATCCCACTAGGAGGTCTCAGATCAGAAGGAGAGATAATAACAAGTGATGTACAGATAGACAGCAATAAAAATACTGCTGTTGTGGAGTATGAAGTCATTGAGCAATTTGGGAAACTGTCTGGCAATTCCTCCAAATGTTACTCAGAGTTATCATATGAGTCAGCAGTTTTACTCCTAGGTAAATAACTGTGATGGTTAAGCTTTGTGTCAACTTGATCTTCTTTGGAATCCATAGACCTTCCTCATAAGTGGGTCTCTGAGGTTGCTTCCCTAAAGGATTAACTGAAGGAGGAAGTCCTTCCCCTGGAGTGAGCTCTTCCCTCAGAGTGGGCAGCCCCTCTCAGGGAGGGGCTTTATCTAAGGAAGCTCTGGGAAGGAACACCCCTCCTCCCACCTGGCTGCCAGTAGGTGCTGCTCGCTGCTTTCCAGTGTGGACTGAAAACCAGCATGGAAGACCATTGGTGCTCCAGGAAGCCTCCAGGCCTTCAGTGCTAGATTGGGACTGCTGAAGCATCCAGCCTCATGGACTGAACAGCTATTGGTACAGGGTTCCTTAATTCCCAAGCCTGGAATGTGCTATTGTTGGACTGCCATCAACTAATCCACTAAATTCCCTTTTAATACAATTCATTCTGTTGGTTCTGTTCCTCTAGAGAACCCTGACTAAAGAAAAATAAAAACATATTATCAACACATACACTTTCATAAGTGGAAACTATATTGTATCACTTTTCTATTGCTGTAGTAACAAATTATCATAACTATAAGAGCTTAAAACTATATAAATTTATATCATAGTTCTGTAGGTTATACACCATGCTTTTTCTGTCTTGTAGAATACACCTACATTCCTTGAACCACCACCCTCTTTCTCTAACTTCAAAGCAGCAGTGATGCAAGTTTTTGATCTTTCCTTCATGGACCACAGGCTTGAAAGACTCTATTAAATCTTTAACAATTCCTGTGATTATTTCTAAGCCTAGCAGATAACTCAGGATAATTGCCTCACCTCAAATCTGTTACCTTAAAGACATCTATTAAAGTTTCTTTTCAATATAAAATTACATGTTCACAGGTCTGAGACTAGGACATGGACACTTTGGGGAATCATTATTTTGCTTTCCCTGAGCTCAAATGTCCATGGACTGATGTATTCATACAATTAATATACTATTATTCTGTAATAAAAGTCAACTAAGTATTGATACATACTTCAACATGGATGACCTTTCAGAAAATTATGGCAAGTGAGCAAAGACAATCACAAAAGGCTACATGACTTCATTATGTATAATACCCAGAAAACATCAATCCAGAGACAGGAAGTAGTTAAAGAGCTGCCAATAGCTAAGGGAGGAATGCATCTGTCAATGGGTATGAATTTTCTTCCACTAGGCAATGTCTCACCTCTATCCCAGACTAACCTGGAACTCACTCTGTAGCCCAGAGTGGCCTCAACCTCACTGTGATCCTTCTACTTCAGCCTCCTAAGAGAAGGGGTTAAAGGCAGCCAGCACAATTCCAGGCAAGGGTAGGAAATTTTAATGCTTTAAAAAAATCTTTGGTGTATGTGTGTCCATGTGCAGACACATGTACCACAGCATGTGTTTGGAAGTCAGAGGACAACTTGGGATGTTGGTCCTTGCTTTCTGCCTTATTTGAGGCAGGGTCACTTATTTGCCACTGCATTTGCCAAGCTAATTGACTTGTAACCTTCCAATTCTCCTTTCTTCATCTTATGCTGCAGGAATTACAGACATATTCTACTGCATACAGCTTTTACATGAGTTCTGGGATCTAGACTCCACTGACCCATCCAGACCCCAGGATTTTAGGTAGGTGAGGGGTGTGTATGTGTAATGAAAAATATAGTAATAAAACTTGCAGAAGTCTGTGACAATATTAACATTGAACTGGGCCCATTCTCACCAATCCTTCCCACCTGCCTGGTTACAACATGACTGCAGCTAAGACACAGAACCAGCCTAGATGCCTATGGACTGATGAGTGTATTATGTGGTGTGGTACATATACACAATGGAGTTATATTCAGCTGTAAAAAAAAATGAAACTATAAAATTTGCAGAAAAATGAATAGCACTGGATCTTACTAAAGTGAGGTGATACATACTCAAACAAAAACACTGCATGTTCTCTGTTATATGCAGATCCTAGCTGTGATTAATTGGTATAAGACAGAAGGAGAGTCTGTAGAGGGCAAGCAGCTAGAATAGGGCCACAGGAGGGTGCAAGTTATACAGCAGGATAGTAGAACACATGAGGCATGAAGTAGAGGGAAAAGTTTAAGCAGGGATGGGATAAGGAGATGAAGGTGGAATGGGGTGGTGTGAAGATGAATCAAACCTAAAGACAAGTAAATAAGCCATATGGAAACCTAGTAACTTTGTAAACCAAATGAAAATAAAAAATGTTTAAGAAGTGTTTAAAAGAAGGTCCTCTACATGAGTGGAAAAAGCTGTTCCCAGAAGCCACAGGTATTAATTGCAGTGGGAGCAGAAACGTCCCAATGAGTCATTAGGCAGGCCACATAGGCCCCCTAAAACAATATTGACTATTTGACAGTATGCTTGGTTATACACGGAAACTAGGTGGTAAGATCATATTGTTAAACATATCAGTTGCAGTCAGCTTCTCATTGCTGGCATAAAGCAGCTGAAAGGAGAAAAGTGTTTAGTTTTGGCTTACAGACTTGAGGGGAAGCTCCATAATGGCAGGGGGAAACAATGTCACAGCAAGTGGCAAAGAGCTACAGGAGGGTGAGTCAAAAACTGGCAAGAGGAAGCTGGCTATAACACCCATAAGCCCACCCCCTTACAAGGTTCCAATTCTCAACTTGTCATCAGCTGGTGATCAAGCATTCAGAACATATACAATATGGGGGACACCTGAATCAAACCACCATCACATCTAAACCACACACATTCTCCAGGGCTCAGGGAACCTTGTGGAAGAGGGGGCAGAAAGAATGTAAAAGAGGAGGATGGTAAGTAGGGGTATGGAATGCTGTCTTATGGATATGACAAATCCACTGCACTCATAAATTCTCAGCACATGGGGTTTCCTACACATGACGGAGCCTGTCAATATTTTATCACTACTGAGTGATGGGTCCATGAAACTCCACACCTCCCAGAGTAAATAGTGAAAAATGATGGTTGTTGGGAAAGGGGGTCTTTTTGTGTTGTAACCACTGGAGGATTGCCCATTCTTCAATTAAAAAAGCAAAAAACATCCATTCATGACAATGTAACTGACCCTAATTAAATCAGTGGGGCAATGGAAGTCAGGTGAAAATTGACTAGAAAGAAGGGTTTTAGTGAGGGGGAAAGGGAAGAGAAAGTATAATTGGGGTTGTGGGATAAAAATATAAAATATATATTGTAAAAATCTCAAAAATAAAAATATTGTACTGAACAGTCTAAATGGGTGAACTTTATGGTATAAGAATTATATTTCAACAAAGCTAATTCTTTAAAAATTAGATGCAGGAAGGGGGATATAGGAATGATTCACAATATTTTATTTAAACATGGTTTGTGGGTTTTGTTTTTTTCTTTTTGTTTTTGGTTTCTTCAAGGTAGGGCTTCACTTTAGCCCAGGCTGACCTGGAATTCACCATGTAGTCTCAGGATGGCCTCGAACTCACAGCTATCCTCCTACCTCTGCCTCCCAAGTGCCTGGATTAAAGGCATGCACCACCACGCCTGGCAAGTTTGTATTTTAAGTAAATAGAAACTTAAAATATTATCAAAAGAGCCTGAATCATGGTGTTTTTATTATAAGAAAGTCAGTGCTATTCCAAATATTCACAAACACATTTTTTTTAAAAAAAAGGTGATTGTCATTTTAAAGTGAACAACACACAAACAAGAAAAAACACCCCAAATTCAGTGCATATATGGTGTTGAACCAGTAAATTTTTCTTGGGGTTGGCAAAATGGAAGAAAGGGAACAAGCTTCATTTAATAAAGTACTATGGAATTGGCAGTCTGACAAAATGGGTTAGGAGTGAGGCTTCATCTATTCCATAGAAATGCTTTAGCAGAGCAGAGAATTAATATCATTGTGTTGTCATCTTCTCCCCATCACAGCACTTTAGCAAACAAGTGACTGACAGATAATTATTCAAGAACACAACTGGAAAAAGAAAAACTAGTGGCATCTTATATCTATCTGAGTATTAACTGGCAAATATTGAGTCTAAATATGATGCTTAAGTTTTACTCTAAACTTAAAGTTCAAGAGAAAGGAATTTTCCTACTAGTCAACTATAAAATAATGGGTGCTCCTGACTTCAAGGCTGTTGGCACAAGTTCCTACACTTGGCAAGGCAGAAAAGCAGGTGCTTTGAATCTGAGAGTGCATCCAAGATGAAAAATACTATTGTGGGTGAAGAGGATCTGGGAAATAACACTGTCACACATACTGGCCTACCTTCCTCCTACTCTAGTACCTAGTGCTTAGGGTGAGACTACACAGCTGCCCAGGTTTTCTGATACACTTATGCAGCACCAGAAATCAAATACTTTCAGGTCAGTTTCTGCCTTAGATACTTAATCCTTAGCAAAATCATTCTGGATGTTTTAACAACTGGTGAATGTAAATTAAAAAAAAAAATCAAAACACAAAATACCAAATTGAGTTATCTTTAGGGTTCTTCAGATTCTTTCAAGATTACTTACTTCTCTTTATAAAGATTCAATAGGGATATATTTTTTAGCCACATTGACTTTAAGTCCCTTAGTACTTCAGACTAAATTCTGCTCGCATTTGGGATCGTGGAATGGTTTTGTCCAATCTACAAAGTTTTTAAAATAACTTTAAATACACTGTGCACCTGTGCTTCTGCCTCATATGCTTAATTTTCTTTGGGAAAATAGTGATTTGGTTAATTAACTAAATGTGTAATTGCTAAGCAGAGAATGAAGAAAGCGTCATGAAAAGTTGAGAGTGCATGCACACAAACAGGTACACCTTTGCATACTTGCATATAAACTTAGAGATGGTGTAGGTGTCTAAAGGTTAATTCATTTTTGTTTGTTTGTTTTTTGTTTGTTTGGGGTTTTTTTGGGGGGGGGATGGTTGAGCTGGGGTCTTGCTCTAGCACAGGCTGACTTGAACTTCATTCAGTAGTCTCAGGCTGGGTATTTTTTTCTTTTTAAAAAAATATTTTATTTATTTATTTGAGAGAGTTAGAGAAAGAGACAGAGAGATACACAGAGAGAGAGAGAGAGAGATGAATGGAGGGAGGGAGGGAGGGAGAAGGAGAGAGAGAGAGAGAGAGAGAGCTCACAAATGGGTATGCGAGGGCCTCCAGCCATTGCAAACCAACTCCAGACTCATGTGCCACCTTGAACATCTGGCTTTACATGGGTATTGGGGAATCAGTTAACTCTGCTTGTTAGGCTTAGCAGGCAAGCACCTTTACCACTGAGCCATCTGTACAGCCCAAAGATTGATTTATTATACAACTTTAGTTGCTATTCTAATGCTTTCATGCTGAAAATGTGCTTTCAATGGAGGAATAGCTGCCAGGTCAAATTGAAACCTACAAAAACTTCTTTCCTCTATTATCTTACCAAAGAATTTAAAGGGAAGCCTTGCAAAAAGTTTAGCATTTCAGACTTTTCAATACTCCAAACCTTAAGATGTCATTATAGTTCTTATGTGTAGATTGTAGCTTTTACAATTAAAGGAGACATGTAGGTGTCAAAAAGCATCACACGCCACCCTTTCCTTTTTTGCTTTTATTGGGTTGAAACTCTCTGAGACACTAAGAAGACCTCTCACTTCTTTCTCTCTCTTATATTTTTCCAAACACTGATCTTGATACTCACCAGTGTGCTTTCCAGTTACATGAAGAAAGCAACAAAGCAAGGACTTCTGGTCAAGATGGCGTCGCCTATCATCGCCTCACCTCATGGGGAAGGAAAGGCAAGACCCTTAAGGTTAAAGGTTTTTTTTTTTTTTTTAGGGGGTTGCTGATTCCAGTAGGCTTTCAGCAGGAGAGTGTGGAGGAGCCATATAGGGAATCCACTGATTCACAAGCTCTAGGGTAGCCCACCACTTCCCCAATTCCCTCAAGCATTATGCACAGAGACATTGCCTCTCCTACATAACTGATGGCTACCCCCATAAGGCAAGACCCACATTTTCCATAGGGGGAGGACAGGAAGAAGGCTAACTATTGTACCATCATGGCTGTATACACACTATATACATAACTAATAAAAATAAAAAAAGAAAGCAAAGCAAGCTGAGCGTGGTGGCCCATGCCTTTAATCCCAGCACTAGATAGGTAGAGGTAGGAGGATCATGGTGAGTTCAAGGCCACCCTGAGACTACATAGTATATTCCAGGTCAAACTGAGCTACAGCAATACCCTACCTCAGAAAAACAAAACAAAACAAAACAAAACAAAACAAAACAAAACAAAACAAAACAAAGCAAAAGCAAGACTAAGGAGCTCAATCCTCAGGACCCATGAGGAAGTGGTGTGTCCATCAACACTGCATTGCTTTCTAAAAGATATATTGGACGCAGGCTGAGGAGATGGCTTAGTTGGTAAAGTGACTGCCACCCAAACATGAGGACCTGAATACGGATTCCCAGTACCCACATAAAAACAGGGATCAGTGGCTTATCCTGAGGAGACAAAGACAAGAGAATTCTTGGGGCTTTGTTACTAGTTAGTTTAGCCACATCAGGTGAGGTCCAGGTTTAGTGAGAGACCCTGTCTCAGAAAATAAGGTGGAGAGAAACCCAGGAAGACACCCAAAACATGTGCTCACATGAACATGCACAAGATGTTTTAGATGTGGTCATCTTCTAAAATAACAAGTCTATCATTTATACTTCATTTAAAAAAATATTTGGTCATGGGTTGAAGAGATGGTTCAATGGTTAAAGGTGTCTTCTTGCAAAGCCTACTGGTCCAGGTTCTAATCCCCAGTCACCTACATAAAGTTAGATAGACATTTATTTACAGTGGCAAGAGACCCTGGTGCACCCATGCACACACAGTGCAAACACACACACACAATAAAAATTTTTAAAAATTGCCTATGAAACCCTCAACTATTTTTTATTTTTTAATCAAGGCTACATAGTATTTTCTTTTTTATTTTAAAATGTTGGGGGAATTCCTCAGAAGGTATGTTATAATTTTTTGTTTATAATGGCTTAACTCTCTTTTCCCAGTTTAATGAGAGAAAATTTCAAGGATCCTGAGTAAATAAATGCATGTTTTTGGCTATTCTTAATAAAGCACATTACCGTTTACATGAATTGGAAATATTCTGTTATTCAGCAAAGTCTCTGCCCCAATGGAGTCACCTGGCTCTCAGAGGAACTCAGTAAGTCTCTTCAGCTTCTCTATCTCACCCATCTTTACTGCCTCTCCAGTGCCACATCTTTCAAGTCCCCAAACCATCTCACAGTCTCTTGTCTTTCATATTAATTGTTTTGATGCCTACCTTTCCCAAAATGCCACAAAAGGGTTTGCCAAGAAACTTTGTTGACAAGACTGTCTTTTCCTGCAGAGTTGTCTATTACACTTGATTTCAGGAAGCAGAGAAATGAATTCCATTACTGGGCTGGCATTGCATGCCATAACCACCTGACATGCTATGAAGACAAAACTTAGCAATCAGATACATGGTACAAACTGTTGATTATAGGAGACTCACAGACATTGGAGGCCAGGTCTGGATGTTTAATAAATGGGGTTTTGTGGACAGAGAAACATGGTTTCCAAGAGCCTTAACCTTTAGAAATTGCCTCTTAGTAAGGATGATGTCTAATCTTGGTATAACTCATTTTTCTCATCTGTAAAATGGAAATTATGCCCTTAGCTACAGGGATGTGGTAAAGATTCAAAGAAATATTTGTGATGTGTAAACTATTAAAATGCCATGCACATGAGTCCTCCAAGAAGACAACAATATCATAGCAACTGGGGTGAGCCTTGGTGGTTTTATTCAGGTGTCTCCCACAAACTTATGTGTTCTGAATGATAGGTCCCTAGCTGGTAGCAATTTGGGAATTGGAGATTCCTGGAAACAGTGTATTGTTGGGTGTGGGCTTTGGGTGTTCTAGCCAACTTCCCCTTGCTAGTGTTTGGTGTTCTCCCCTGCTGCTGTTGTCCACCTGATATTGAACAGGAGGTGATGTCCAGCCTCTATCATGCCATGTTTTCCCCTGCCATTATGGAGCTTCCCTTAAACTCTGTAAGCCAAAATAAACCTTTTCCTCCCCAAGCTGCTTTAGCCAGGTGCTTTCTGCCAAAATGTGAAGCTGACTACAACAGCTATACACAGTCACAGCTGACTGAATCAGGAATCTAGTCTACATTGTGCTAATCCTGTAAATATATGCTTAAAGCTTAATGTGATCTCTGTGAAGGAATTCATAGCTAGATTCTAGGAAATTCCATTTCATAAAAATTTTCCAATACTTGAAAACACACATACAAAAAAACAAGAGCTTAATTCAACCTAGATAATATCCTCCCTTCCCCCCAGATATTATAAATGGGGGTAGGAGACTAAAATAACTCACAGTTTATAATTGACTATCGTTAAAAATAACAGAAGCTCTATTACACCAGGTATAAAAGTCTTGATGTCCCTCCAGAAAATGATGTACCATACATAGGCACTCACTCAGAGCCCCAGCAGTTCAGCAAAGTTAGGCAACAAATTACAGTCATTTACTTATAGGAAGGAAATTGCCCCCACTAGCCTATTTTAAACTATTTTAATGACTATTACTGCCCTTCCTACTATATTTTAAAGTAAGATCATGGCTCAGAAGTTCCAATCTTTCCTTCAGCTATTGTTTGTTTAAAAGTTGGCCTCATCCCTACTATTTCTGTCAGTGGTCCCTGTGTTCCTGTCTGCTGCCTGGTACTCTACTCTCACTTTTGGTACAACACCCAGTGGACTATCATGTTCCTCGAGCTGAATCCTGTTTCTCCCTTTTCTCCCTCCAAATACCACATACCAGATCCCAGGTTTGCCATGAGTGCTGTGCTTTCATTCTTCAGCTGTTTACCTGGATCTTTGTACAATTTGGTTCACTTCCTGTCACCTTCCAACTCTTCTGTTATATCCTTTGTCCTCTATTTCTGTCTCTCTTTCTCTGCCTGCTCTTTTTCATCTGCTATCCTGCACTTCTGTCTTCTTCCAAAAAATCTATGATGCAAAATTAGCAAAGAATTTCAGACTCGAAGGAGGCCTTAACTTTATAGATGAGAAAAATTGATGTCCAAGGCAATCAACTGGCCTCCCCAAAGCCTCACTCTGAGTGAGAAGCCAAGAGCAGACAGCCCACATTGCATTCCTGATCATAAGCAGCCTCAGAGCTGCTCCTGTCTCATCTATCAAAGGTACAGTCACCACTGTATTTCCTTTCTTTACAATGCAGTCATGGGCATATCTTCCTCTTGCCATATCATCTTAGTAAAGATAATATCACTTTTTCTTGCTACATCTTAGAGGCTGCAAGTATGCTAGTTTTTATAACTCTAAGAAATTTCCCAATTTCTATAAGCACATATACTTTCCAAAGCAATATATCACTTGATCTTAGCCAAAAGGCCAAAAAATAATCCAATGGTAACTTTGATGCTCAATAAATACATTTTTCCATTTGGTGACCTTGACTTGTTCATTATTTTATATCTATCTTCCTGAGACATGCTTCTTGCTCATTCTTCCATGAGCACAATGGACTTAATAAGGGGGAAATCTTGTGTGATGGCATGGTACCACCCCCTCAATATGTGCTTAAGATAGTGTGACAGAGCAGTAGATTCTGGTCACTAATGAATTTAAGTGAAAGTATACCTGAGACCTGAGCTGCATTAGAGTCAAAGTTTCAATCTAAATTTTATTTACTTATTTGAAGGGTGGGTAGACAGATAAAAGCAGAGAACGGAAATGCCAGGACCTCTAGCCACGGCAAATGAATTCCAGATGAATGTGTTACCTTGTGCATCTGTCTTATGTGAGTACTGGGGAATCCAACCTGGGTCCTTAGGTTTTGCAGGCAAGCCCCTTAACCATTAAGCTATCTCTCCTGTCCAAAGTTTCAATCTTAATACTGGTATTATATATTGGTTAAGAAGTATTCCTTCAGGTTGCCTAAATTTAAATTTGAGTGGGAAATGTTTCTGACCTAAAAAAAAAAAAAAAAAGATAGAGATTACATAACACATATCCACTATCCAATATAAGAAATCATTGAAGCCTTCATGTATAAAATGCGATACTCATCCTGACCAAACATCCAAATGATATGTTAATAATGTCTACACATTTTTACACAGACGTGAGTGAATATAAATATCTATTCTATTTATCATGTAAAATGTTTTATGCCAGTAAGCATTACACAAAACAGCACAGAAAATATATCTTCCTATAACTAGCTACTTTTGCTCAGCCTTATGTTTGTGTGATTTTTTTTTCTTGGATTTCTTTTTTTCTCTTCTGAAGTAGGGTTTCATACTGTAATTCAAGCTGTCCTGAAAATCACTATGAACTCACTCATGATCTTCTTGTCTCAGCTGCTCAAGTGTTGTAATTACAGATATAAGCCACTATGTCCAGCTTATGAGATGTATTTATGTCAGTTTATGCAGCTTTAGTTATTTTTATTGCTGGAAAATACTCTATTTTATTAAAGTATCTCTGTTTTTAATTTATTTTCTTATTTATAGGTAGCAAAATGCAAGTGTTATTTCTTAATATTTATATTTATTTATTTGCATTGAGAGAGAGAGAGAGAGAGAGAGAGAGAGAGAAATAGAGAGAGAATGGGCATGCCAGGGCCTTTTGCCATTGCAAACAAACTCCAGTTGCATGCACTAATTTGAGCATCCTGCTTTATGTGGGTGCAGAGAAACTGAACTAGGGCCTGCAGGTTTTGCAAGCAAATGTTTTAACTGCCAAGCCATCTCCCTAGCCTGCAAGTTTTCAATATTGCAAACAATGCTGTCCTGAGTACTCTATTTTCTTCCCTAAGTGCATGTTGGGTCTTTAGGGTGTGAGCAGCAGCCAAGCTCTCTGACAACGTCTTGGACTTTAGATACTGTTGACAAATGGCTCTCCAAAGCACACAGCAAACAGCAGAGCACACATGCTCTGGGCACAGAGGATAAGAACATTTCCCACCATTACTTGTGAAATCAAACAAGACTAAGTCCATTTATAGTGCAAGCAGCCTCAAAGGTTAGCTACAGAAATGACAGCAATTCCCATTCCCATTCACAAAGGACTAGAGTTTCCATTGCTTGACCCCTTAACCAATGCTTGGATATCAAGGCTCAACATTTCTCCAACCTGACAAGTATGAAAAGTCATCCCATTTTTCTGAGCATCCTTAGTGTTTACTGATCACTTGTGTTTTCTCTTTGAGCTGCCTACCTGTAGCTTTGTCCATCCTCTACTGAGTTCTTACTGTCTTGCAGAAATCTGATATTTTCTTCCTTTGTCAGTGATACAAAATTTTCAATTTTTTTCTCTGCATGTGGCATGTTTGCCCCCACTTTGTTTATGGTACTTCTAGTGTACAGAGGACTTTTAGTGTACAGAGGTCTCACAAAGGAGACCAGGGAGAGGGGAGAGAGGCAAGACAAAGACATGTGGGAAGCCTTAGGAGGAATATGTTCAACACTGTATATATGTATGAAAGTTTGAAAAAAAAGGCTTAAAGAAATCTTTGTTTAACAGGGTAACATATGGACATATTTTCTGGTATAAGCTTTATAGCCTTCCATTTTTATTTTTAGTTCATTAGTACACAGAAATGATTTTTGGATATGGTATAAGCTAGAAGGTCACTTTCATTGCATTACCAATAATCAAATACCATGGTTCTGATGATTGAAACTCACCCCATAATTGCTCACTTGCAATGCCACCTGTCAAACATCAAATTTCCAATATGTAGAATGTATCGATTTATTTGCCTTTTTCTTTTGTTCTATTAGCAATTTGCATTTTTGTGAAAATGGCCTAGAAATGTTCTGTTCTTTCCAATGTAGGATAAACAGAGACCAGAGTATACTGAATACAAGAGATGCTGGATGGATATACACCAAGCTGATTCTTTTTTTCCCTAGTATTGCAATTACTACTCACAAAAAATTAAAAAAAAATCACTACATGGACATTTGAGTACACATAAAAATAGATTAAAAATGTCAATGGATGTTAGGCATGGTGGCGCATGCCTTTATCCCAGCACTTGGGAGGCAGAGGTAGGAGGATCACCATGAGTTCAAGGCCACCCTGAGACTACATAGTTAATTCCAGGTTAGCCTAGACCAGAGTGAAACCCTACCTTGAAAAACCAAAAAAAAAAAAAAAAAAAAAAAAAGTCAATGGAGTAGTAAGAAAAATAAGGATAGCAATGGTCATGACCTATTTTTGTTCTTACTCATTAAGTATAAAGCCATACATGGTGGCATACATATCTGTAATGCTACTAATTGGAGGGTTGAGGAGGAAGAACAAGGATACAAAGCCTACCAGGGATACTTGGAGAGTCCAAGGATACACTGGACTGTATGATGAGATTCCATGTTAAAAAATAAAAATAAACAGGGCTGGAGAGATGGCTTTACAGCTAAGGTGAATGCCTGTGAAGCCTAAGGACCCATGTTTGATGCTATAGGTCCCACATAAACTAGATACACAAAGTGACACAAGGTCGCACATGTGCACAAGGTGGTGCTTGCATCTGGAGTTCAATTTCAGTGGCTGGAGACCCTGGTATGCCAATTCTCTCTCTCTCTCTCTCACTCACTCACATACACACACACACACAAAAAAAAAAAAAAAAAGAAAAAGGCCAGTTTGTTGGACTTGTCTCAAAATAAAAATAAAAAATAAAAAAGTAAAAATAAACAGACAAAAATGAAACAGAAATAATATCTGTCGCATGTGTGTTTGGTGTTTCTATATTTTCATTGACCATGATATCTGTCTATTTCTTCAAACAATTCAGTGAGACAAGTGTTTGCCTCCTATTTCATTCACTGCTTGCTGGCTCTAGGGGACACAAGTATGATTAAGTCAGATGACTTTGGGCATATACAAGTGGGGGACACCCATGAGATAACAGCTCAGTCTAACAAGTCAGATAAGATCCAATACACACAGGACATAGTAATTCTGCAAAGGAATTTAGGGAGTTGTCACAAGGACGAAATACCTGCTGAATTCCTTTGTCTTCTTCTTTTTTTTTTTTTTAAAAAAAAAAAAACTTAGAGCTAAGAAGTAAAAGAGAAGTAAGATACTGGTGTACCAAAATAATCTTCTGCCTCTAAGGTTAGCATATTATTTCTACATTCAGTATATTACACTCAATTTGACAAGCTACTAGAGTTATAAATATGTAACATCTTCAAATATGGCATCTGAAGACATGGAGCCACATAGGGGTAAGCCTTAACCTGACAGATGAATTCACAATGGAACTTCACCAAGTGGTGGATTCTCCTAAATGTGATTTAATTTACAGTAAAAAATATGGTTTAGGGACTGGAGAGATGGCTTAGCAGTTAAGGCATTTGTCTGCGAAGCCTGAGAATCTAGGTTTGATTACCCAGTACCCACATAAGCCAGATGCACAAGATGGTGCATGTGTCTGGAGTTCATTTACAGAAGCTGGAGGCTCTCATGCACTCATATTCTGTCTCTCTCAGAAATAAATAAAAATTTAAGAAATATGTGGTTTAGATATCAGTCGCTTAGGAGCCCTACTACTCATTACAGGATGTCTCAGGATGAAGACAGCCTTGGCCCAGCTTTCAGCTTTACCCAAAGTACATAGCAAACAGTGAAGATCAGAAAGAACATTTCTAACCATTACTAGTAAAACTAAGCAAACTTAATTCTGTATAAAACACATGCAATTGCAGGGACAAAACAACTGAAGTAACAATGACCAGAAAATATAATGTGAGGTGATGTCACAGATATATAGGTACTTCTACAGGCAAAACTCTAGTCTGTAGGGAAGGTAAGCCTCTGTCTTGTTCAGTCCAGCAGTTCAACCCTGCCCTAAAGAGTTAGCTAGAAAGGGGGCTTGCTTTTCTATGGTGAGATACTTCTCAACTTCATAGGATATTTCTCAGAAACCAGCAATTCCACTGTTAAAGTTTAACAAGGGACCAACCAAAACAGTAGTGATTGTTTAACTCACTGTCTTTGGAAAATACTGAATAAACTCCCATAACAGGTTTGTTAAGCATTTTATAGTCTGCCAATACCCTAATGTATTTCCTCTCCCTCATGAAAATGGGAAGGAAGAATTCAATTAAATGACATTTTGTAATTTGCTTGGAAGTTTTCTTAAAGCATAAGGAAGGATTTTATATTTCTCTTGCCAGAAGTCCCTAACATGTATCACTTAGAAAGAAAACTGGAGAGGGGAAAATACTTCTGATAGCTCAAATATAAAGCAAAGATTGGATACTATTGTGAAAATGTAAATGTTTATGAAGCAAAGACTCTGGCATGTTCCCAAATGTCTCTGCTCTGCTGAATGCCTATTTTTACTTAATTTTTGGTAAGGGGAGTTCATGCTTATTACTTTTTACTTTTCTTCTTTACATGGCCAATACAAATTTATTTGATTTCAAACCAGCACCTGGTGGGAAAGTGTGAACAAAATCTTGGCAAAGGGAGCATGACATGAGGGGAATCTAAGGTAAGCAGTGAAATGAGGATAAGAAGTATAGGACTGTTAGAGAAGATCGAAACACTTGCTAAGACAACCCAGGTGCCTCTGAACTTTTAACATTCCTCTGGACAGGCATATTGTCTTTTTGCCATGCAGACAGGACACAGAGTTAGCCTATCTAAGAGGACTTTCATTTCAGGCAATAGTAATTCATGTAAAACAAGTTTAAACAATCGAGCTTTTACATATTCTCCCTTTGTTGATTGAGGAACACCACTAGAACACTGCTTGCTAAGAAAGGGAAGAAATTTGGGAATATTTAAATAATGCATTGTGATTTTTAAACAATACTCCCAATGTAGATACTAACACTTGTCCACTAGGAGAATACAGCAGAGGGGCAAAGAGCAACTGTGAAGCCTGGCTGCTCAGTTCACCTAATAGCTGCGCAGGTAACTGCCTGCGTGAACGTGGGCACATACCTGAGCTTTTCTTGGCCTAGTTGATCATCTGTGAAGGGAGAGTAATAATAGGAACTTTTTTATAGGGCTCTTGTGAAGATCAAATGAGTGAAGATACACCTGTCCTATTATAGCCTGTTGCTATTTTTATTGTGTACACAAATGTGTGTGTGTATAATATATGTGTGATGTGTAGAATGTGTGTGTGAAGATGCAGAGGACTGAGGAGAACACTAAGGTGTCCTTTTCTTATTGCTCATCTGAGTTTGCCTGAGACAGGGTTTCTCCCTCACTCTAGAGCTACTTTCCATTATTGAGCTCCAGTTGGGCATGCAAACATAAGTGGCCATTCGAAGCTTGTGACATGGGTTCTGCGGTGTCAAACTTGGTGGTGTCCAGCCTGAGAGGCCCACATGCTTAAGTGGCAAATGCTCTTATCTGCTAAGCCATCTATCTCCACTAGCAAAAATAAGCTTCCTACTTTTAAAATAATGGAGTAAAATTCAAACATTTTAGTGAACAAAACTAAACAAAACTTGGTATATAAAATATTCTCACTAAAAATGTGAAGAGGAGGAACCATGGATGGATTTATTGTTCTCCTGCCACGAGTGTGATGTGCAGGGGCACATGCAGAACTAGGTACCTGTGGCTCACTATTCCAAAAAGAACATTTATGAATGCAGGGCTGATGCACTGTGAGTAATGGAAACTGGCTGACCCTGTAGAAGGCCATTGTGTATCCACCTTATGTGCTAAATAATCTACCTTCCTTCAAATGTTAATCTTTGGTTGTCCGTGGATATTTTATTTCTGGCCTGTGAGCTGTGTTGATGCCTTCCTGAAACAGAATCAAGTGGGACCAGCAACAATCTTTTTATGTTATCTGTAATTGCTGAAGGCAGGGCATGTTTATGCTCCAAATCCTTTAAGAACCTGGCAAATGATATCACCCAAATCTTGTTTTGCTGAGAAAGTTTTTGTAACTCTTGTACTTTGCAATAAACTTTTCTCTAAATACATCTTCAAAGAATAGTTTATTTTCTAAATTACTTCTGATGCTGTCCTTTCTGCTTTTTTGATACAACAGACTCCTAGCCTCTATGCCTTTCCTCCAAGGAATGAATGACAGTGGCATTCTCTGGGTGATATTAATAGAAATGTCAATAAGATAGGTCTTGTGGCTTATTTTTCTTTATTATGGTTCTCTCATCTCCTCAGCAAGCTATGTTAGCATCTAAAGTGAAATATTCTGAAAGCTTTATATCAGCAACTTTAATAAAATGTCTTCTTTTTCTTCTGGTTTTGGGAAGCATATAATCAGCCAGGGATTTAATTCTCATTAATCTTAGTTTACTGCACAGACAGCCTTTAAATTACTGCTGGTGTTGAGGGGAGAGAAGGATGAGGAGAAAATAGTGAGCTCAAACACAGAGGTGACCTCGGATGCCCTGCCTCCACCAGAATTCAGAATAATAACTCCCTAAGTGAATTCAGCCATCAGAAGTCTTCTTATGAACCAGGCCAAACATATATTCCCAATCAAAATATAAAAAAAACAACACTATTTACAGGTATATAGGGAAACGAGAGAGTATAGCCTCTAGAAATACTATGAAAAAAGATGGAAAATAGGGGGAGAATATTCTAGAGCATAGAAAGATTATAATTCTGCTTCATTAACTTTACAGGTTGTCAATGTTTTAAAAAAGACAAATATCCTTAGCATTTGATTTGTGGATTTTTTTAAATTCCAGGGAGATTTTTGGTTTGTTTTTATTCTCATCACAGCTACATGCTAAGCTGTTAATTTACAATTTTAATACTGTTTCTAGATCATAAACACATTATTTCTTTTTCCACCAGCTTATTATTCTATTAACAACTTCAAACTGTGAAAACAAATTAGAAGTGGATAAGCTACACTGTTTTTGGCACACCACTTTCCAGCTCTTTAGCAATCACTTCAGATACTGATAAACCTAAGTATAGAAGTAAGAAACACATAGCTGAAATAATTTAGTATCTTAGTGATTAGAGTAGAAACAACGTGATCATTAATGCAAAGCTTCCAAGTTAGTCTTGCAGCAATCATATCTGATCACTGTTTGAATTATTCTTTCTAAAAGTACTGCAGGTGATCGTGGTCTCCCAGAATTTAAATATTTCTCATAATCTGCTAAGCTCTGAACATTAATCCAAGGTATTCCATTAGAAATTTCCATTAAAGCTCAACTCAGGCATCAGATTAAAAACAACAACAGGGTGTCACTGCACAAGGCCCAGGGTGATGACAGCAATGTCAGGAAAAGTCCAGCAGGACCACTAAGGGAACCACACCTCACAGCAGAGCAAAGCGTGCTCAGAATAGCAAGGACAAAAGACCTCAAAAAAAAAAAAAAAAAAAAAAAAAAAAAGTCCACTCTTCAGAAATTTCCTTTTCAAGCATTCCCAAGTAAAAGCTGGATATCTAAATAAAACCTGCCACTTTGTGAGAAATTATTCTCTGTGGAAAGTCATAAGCATTTCACATAAAGTGGTTTGCAAATCAAGGCATTCTCAGAACCTTTCCAGCTTCCACTTCCACAGACAATGAATGTGGCAGTGCCAAATTCCTCTGCCCCTGTGTCCAAGCGATCGCATAGCACCAGGGCTGTTTTGTCCCTAAACTGCTTGCAGGAATGGAGCACTCAAACAAAAGGCCAGCTTTCTGAATGTCTCTCTATGTTTATGGAACTCTCTAGTTCAAACTTCCCTTTCTGATATAGCCAATATTCTTGTCTTTTACTAGACGCTGCAGAAATTTAAAGTTGTGAAAGTTGTCATCTTCAGTTCTAAAAAGCACTTGTGCCCATGTCGGCAGTTTCAGGAAGTTTTATTGTTGAACTTCCAAGGAAACTAATAAATATTTGTCTGGCTTCCCATTTGGATTTTTCAGTACTGAGAGAATGCATAGCACAAGCGGAGTTTCTTCAAATTAGATATTTATATCAGCAACAAAATTCTATTGAGAGTACCAGCTTTAAAGGACCTTAGAGAAATAATGTACTGCAGAAGATGGGCAAGTGCCCTCTACTTCACCCTGGACATGGTTCAATGAACTGGATGGCTACTCTCAGGAAAACTGTTCCACTTAACTTCGATCCCCTCCCTTCTGTATGATCTTAGGCCTTTAGAAAATACAGTCCTGCAAAAGCGGAAGTAATGTCAAACAAACTGGCTTGAGAGAATCTAGATGACATGGGCCTCTTAATCACAATGCAGCACTTCATTACACACAAGAAAGTACATGACTACATCTCCTAGTTGGAAGGCGAAGCTTTCATGGCACTTTAAATGCCAAATATTCCCCAGGCTATAGGTACAGAAATGCTTTCTTTCATTAGATTCCTTCAAAATTTGCTGTGCTCCTGTTAGCATACATCTACTTTTAGATGCAAAATTTAAGCTATAAAATATCTTCAGCGGCTAATCACCCATTCTAAAAGAGCAACTCCATGGCCATTCACATGGAGGTAACTTGTATATGTAACCGTACCTGTGTTTCCCTGAAAATGTACAGAGGGTTTTAATATTGTTTTAATTATTCTACTGAACTTTTAGTTTTTGAAGAAAAGCCATGGCCCCTTAGAAAAACAGATCATGTCTGATGATAAAGTCCTCAGTGTATATTGTTGTGACTATGGTATTGTGCTAGTTATTCTAAAAATAACTCATGATGACATGCTAGAGGGAAAATGCTCCTCGCTTTTGTCTATGAAATAAGTATATTACTTTATTCTTCTAATGTTCTTTCCTAGGGTTCTCTTATGACAAAGAATTGGTAATACTAACAGGTTCCTGAGATATTCTACGGGGATCCAAGGCCATGGGCATTAGAGAGTAATAAGAACAGAGATTTCAGTTATTTCATAATAAAATTCAAAAATAGTTATTGTAGTTTAATAAAAGTCATGAACATCAACTCTCCATATATGTAAAAATTAATATCTCTTGTTTAAACTCAATCTCAGCAAACTACTGTCCAACCCTAGCAAGATGAAAAAAGTTAAATATTAACACTTCCTGTTTCTTCTTCATTCCCATGAGTTTCAACAAAACTTTTCTTGGTAGATTTAGGCTCCTTTCTTCTTTGGGAAACAAAACATAATTCTTTAAAGTCATTCCTCATATTTACAGAATACCTGGTGTGCTTCAGGTACTGGAACAGTAAGAAGAGTAAGCTGTTCTGGAGCTTATGTTGTAGTGAAGAGAGTGGGGAAGGAGCAAGATCATTCCAAAAGAAGATAGAAGCAATGTGATTCTAGATCCAACGTGACCATGTGTTGCTGGGGAAGAGGAGGCTACTTATACTGCAAGGACAAGGCAGATGAGATGAAGAAGGTAGCGCTGGGTGGAGGCTGGCAGTCAATGGTCATCTATACAAAGAACTGTGACAGATATGGGTAAATGGCTAACAGAAAACAGAAGAGAGGGAAATAAATGCCAAAGTCCAAAAGGGAAACATTGGTATGTCTGAGGGATATGCAGAGGTCTCATGTGGCTAGAACAGCAAGTAAGGGAATGAAGGATAACAGAAACTAGAAAAGTACGTCAAATATTTAGTCACTGGATAGTTTCAAGAAGGGGTGTCCAACCTTTTGATATTGAACATGAGTTGGAGCAGTAAGAGAGAGAAGATAGTAATGGGATACAACATGATATCACAAAGATCACTGACATCTAAAGAAAAGATCCTGAAAGGAGCATAAAATAGTAAGCTATGAGAGAGGAAATGTCACTAAAATAAAAACCAAGTTTACAGGCTTTGTAGAGTAAGAATATAGGATAAGTTGTTAAACTAAAACACAAAGAAATATTTTCTTCTAACATTTGAAGGAGTAAAAATGAGTCCCCTGGCTTCCCACATAAGACTGAGCTTGTTAGTATTTCATTAATGATAGGGTAATGGTTCATGGTAATGGTGTCATGGTCAATGACAGCTAATAGCTGCTGTGAGAGGGGGAGTCATGTTCTTTGGTGGTGTAACCATTAATAACAACAGGGCTGTGGTTACCTTTGTGTTGATGGACAAAACACCCAACCCACAGCAGCTGATAGGAGAAAAGGGTTTATCTTGGCTTATGGTCCCTACCAAAGTAAAAGTAATTCAGCAAATAAAAGCTAGGATAGTATAGTAGGAGGTGTACTCATGCTGGAAAAGTACTATTTGTTTACAAAAATCAGTGTATTTATTCTCTAAAACAAAACTCCTGAGGTATGTGTGTTAGTCAGAGTTTTTGTTACTATAAGAAATACCAAAGTGAAATAATTCAAAAGGAGGATTTGTTTTGGCTCACTGTTTCAGAGGCTTTGGTCCAAAGTTGGCTGTTTTCATGTACCTAGACCTGAGTGAAGGAAGAATAGGGTGGCAGAAAGGGCTTGGCAGAGGACAATACCTCACCTCATGGTAGCCAGGAAGTATAAAACAGTACTAGGAAGTGCCCAGAGCTAATATATATTCTTCAAACTCTTGCCTCCAAATTGCACCTTCTTTCCACAATTTCCACACTCCCAATAGTCTACCCAGAGTTTGAATCCATCATTGGATTAAACCATGGATGAGATCACAGTACTCATGATCCAATCATCACATAAGCACTTGGGGCACCTATCAGTTCAATCAAGTTGATGATCAAGGTGAACCACTGTAATCAGTGAGTGACTCCCAGTATAGTACATTATTATGTACAAGAAGTTAAAATGCATTAAAATGTCATAATGAAACCATTGGCTTAATCAACTAAAATTTACTAATTTAAAAAGAAAAGATTAACCATCATGGTAAGCATACCGAAAGTTGAAGATTTCACCACCAAAAACTGCCCTTTAGAATTTAATTGCAAGAGATTATTTTTTTTTTTTTTAATTTTTGGTTTTTTGAGGTAGGGTCTCTTTCTAGCCCAGGCTAAACAGGAACTTACTCTGTAGTCCCAGGTTGGCCTTGAATGCACAGTGATCCTCATACTTCTGCCTACTCAGTGCTGGGATTAAAGGTGAGTGCCCTGCACCTAGCAAAATATTCTTTTTTTTTTTTTTTTTTTTTGAGGTAGGGTCTCACTCTGGTCCAGGCTGACGTGGAATTAACTTTGCACTCTCAGGGTGGCCTTGAACTCATGGCAATCCTCCTACCTCTGCCTCCCGAGTGCTGGGATAAAAGGCATGCACCACCACACCCGGCTGAGGATCTTAATTTTAAATATATTTTATTTATTTATTTGAGAGAGACGGAGAGAATAGGCGTGCACCAGGGCCTCCAGCCGCTGCAAACGAACTCCAGATGCATGCGCCCCCTTGTGCATCTGGCTTATGTGGGTCCTGGAGAATTAAACCGGGATCCTTTAGCTTTGCAGGCAAGTGCCTTAACTGCTAAGCCATCTCTCCAGCCCAAAATATTCTCTTTAAAGAACATTTCAAAACATACTTGGATTCCTGTTCTTTATTTGCATGTATATGTAGTATGTGTGCATGTGTTTGTATGCATGTTAATGTGTCAATACATGTATGTGAAGTACATGTGTGTAGGCCTCAGGTTGACATCAAGTATCTTATTTTTATTTTTTGATAATTTCATAATACATATTATGTATTTTGATGATATTTAGCCCTCATTATCTTTTCTTGACCCATCCCATTTCTGCTGAACTTCTTGTTCTTTCCAACCAGTCCCACTCCTACTTCCAATGTGTGTGTGTGTGGGGGGTGTGTTTTGGGACCCACTGAGTTTAACTAGGGCTGCTTGCATGAGCAAGGGTACGGATTATTTACTAATGCATGCACAACTAACCAGTGGCTGACTACACCTCTGAAGAAAATGAATCCCTCTATAATCATAGCTATTAACTGCCAATAGCTCCTCAAGGAGAAGTGGTGGCCTCATGAGCCCATTCTCCATCCATGATGGAATGCTGATGGACCCAATCTTGTGCAGGTAACCAGAACTGCTGTGAGTTCATTAAGTTCACCAGCTCTGTCATGTCCAGAAGATAACATTCCACAACAACTCTCCTCATCTGCTGGCTCTCTTATTCTTTCCATTCTCTCTTCTGTGATGTTCCCTCAGCCTTGGTGGCAGGGAGGGGTGGGGGTGATATAGATGTTCAGTTTAGAACTGAGCACTCAACCGTCACTTATTCTCAGTACTTTGACCAGTTATGAGTCTCTGCATTAACTTCTGCATCCTATAAAAAGAGGCCGAGAGTAGTACTAAGCAATGGGTATTAACATAAATATTTAGAGGGTAGTTTGACATATTCATTTAGTAAAACAACAGTAGTGAGTGCCTCCACCCCACCAGGGCCTACAGCCTCTGTAGTCATGGGCTTTGGCCAGGTTTACAGTACAAAGTATGAATTTCCTTCTGTGCAGGGAATCCAAATCAAATCTAATCAGAAAGCAGTTGATTACCCCCATAATTTACATGCCATTATCATACCAACTTTGCCTGGCCAGTCAGTATTGTAGCATGCAGGATTCACAACTAAGTAAGACTGCTGGTAACTTTTTTGCAACAGCCTACCTAGTATGTTCTTGCACCATGAAAGCCAGACATCTGGGTGGGAGCTCTCAGTTGAATGCCAGTTTGATTTCTTTATGTTCTGCAACCAAAGTGTGAGGTGTCTTTAGCAATACTGTCTTACCATCCAAACCTTCTATGTGATTTTTTTTTTTTTTTGAGACAGGGTCTCTCACTAGACCCAGAGTTAATTCAACTAGACAAGCTAGCTAGTAAGCCCTGGAGATTCTCTTGTCTCCATCTCCCCACTACTGGGAATATAGGCATGTACCATTACAACTGGTATTTCTAATTTTTTAAAAATATATTTTATTTATTTATTTATTTGAGAGAGAAGGTGGGAGAAGAGAGAGAGAATGGGCACGCTAGGGCGTCCAGCTACTGCAAACAAACTCCAGATGCATTTGCCCCCTTGTGCATCTGGCTTATGTGGGTCCTGGAGAATTAAACAGGGATCCTTTTGACTTTGCAGGCCAGCACCTTAACTGCTAAGCCATCTCTCCAGCCCCCACACCTGATATTTCCTTATGAGTACTTGGGATGCAAACTCAGGTCCTCATGCTTACGTGGCTGACTCATTTTAATGATTGTGCAATCTCCACATCCCCTTGGCTTATTTTTATTTTATAATTTTAACACGTTTTCATAGTTCTTTGGCACTTTTGTGCCAAGAGGATAGATGGAAGAGAGGAACACAAAAAGAAAGAAAATTTCTCCAGGAAGCTGGAGATCTTCCATAGAGAAATGTGCATCATCTATAGCTGCAACTTTGAAAGCCAGGGATTATTCTAATTAAAGTTCTATAGCAAATATGAGAAAGTAAAATGGTGGACATGGACTGTTCATACTCAGGTTCTCAGCAATAAACCATTTTTATGAACAATGTGTCCTTCAGAGTCTCCTAATTGGAGTTGATTTTGGTGGCAACAGTTGTAATATAGGAATCATGAAACTGTAAAAATAAATGAATTATGGGTAATGGAGGAAGAAGTACACATAGAAAATAAAGTTGAGAATGAGCTGAAAATTAAATGTCAAAACAACAGAGAGATAAAAAGAAAAAAAATCCAGAAAAAATAAATCCATATACATTATTCATGTAAAAAACCTCAACAAAAATTAAAAGTTCAAATAAGAATAAGTTGTACAGATAGGTGATGAAAGAGCTAGTTACAAGAGGGCTGGAGAGATGGCTTAGTGGTAAAGGTGCTTGCCTGTGAAGCCTAAGGATCCAAGTTCAGTTCTCTGGTACCCATGTAAGCCAGATGCACAAGGTGGCACATGTATCTGGAGTTCATTTACAGTGGCTGGAGGCCCTGGTGCACCAATTTTCATTCTCTTTCTCTTCTATCTCTCTCTGATTAAAAATAAACAATAATTTTTAAATACTTTATTTATTTATTTGAGAGAGAGATACGGAAATAGGCAGGTAGAGAGAGGGAGAGAGAATGGGCACGCCAGGGCCACTAGCCACTCCAAATGAACTCCAGATGTGTGTGTCCCCCTGTGCATCTGACTTATGTAGGTCCTGGGTAATCGAACCTGGGTCCTATGGCTTTGCAGGCAAGAACCTTAACCACTAAGCCATCTCTCCAGCCCTAAATAAATGTTTTTTCAAAAGAATTTTAAAAGAGTTGTAAGAAAGTGAATAGTGTAATCATATGGGCATTGCATATGAATGTATTTTCTGAAATATGAGAGTCAATAAAGTCAATAACAATATGAGCGTCTAAAAAGTACATACTTTTCTTATTTTAAGAAGGTTCAGCTAACTTGATGTTTAAAAATTATAATAAACTAAAACAGAGTTATACTAGATTGCTTTTTCTTTGATGTTTTTTCTTCAAACTTGAAGATTGACCTCAAAGGTATTTCTTCTTCAATATAATATTGCTCTTGGAAATCATAATCTTTTTCTGATTACACACACCCTAAATACATTCATATCCATGACAGAAAAGAAAGAAACAGTTTTGCAAGTATCATTAATATCTATGTTGACAGGAGAGATCTAGAAAAAAGGAGCTCAAAACAAATAGGAGAAATAAGAGAAAGTGTGTAGCTCAAAAAGCACATTTGAGCTTTCCCTTTGGCTTAACAGTGTAAGTTAAAGTTGGCTGGGACCAGATGTCTTTGAACTTAGCTTGTGGTTTTTTTTTTTTTTTTTTTTTTTTTTGTCTAAAGTGGATTAGCTCCATTGTCTAGGCCCTGTGTTAGGTCAGTTAAAGGTCATAGTCATAGGAGAGTCTCATGGGTTATTCGGTTCTGTTAATCAGCTCCAGACTCCACATGAACAGTGACAATTTGTCTTTTCAATGCTGTTGTTCATCCCTCCCCGCACCCCTAATGTGGCTCAAGGAAAGGAACATGGTGTCTTCTACTTAGGCACTAAAAGGCTATGGTGCATTGCCAGAAGGAAGAATGACACGCAGTCTGGATGCTAAGTCAGCAGTGCCCCTTTCATATTATAGTTTTGTAATATGACTAGGAAGTGAAAAATATATTCCTAGGGCAAGTGTGAAGGGAAGGAAAGTCCATTCAGTTTTTAAAGGTCCTTTTTTTGTCATATCTAAGTCACCATTGATTATTAAGCTGTATTATTATATAGTATGGAATAACTACAGAGACCATTAATTAAATAATAACATGTGTGTTATCACAATGTTTTACTTTATACTTACTGAGAGAGCTCTTTTAGGCTCCAACTTATATATTGTGTTCTTTATTCCTATGTCATTTTAGCATTAAATTTGGAAGACAGTTAAAGGGCAATTATAGTCAACCTATTATAAATTGACATGATGACAGTATGAGCAGTTATACCCAATCTGCACAAACAATCAAGGTTATGTCATAATTGTTGATAACAATTTAAAGGTACCACAGCTGTGGAGAGGCACCCCTATTTCAGAGGTAGTAAAATGCAAAAAGAAAAAAAAGTATGAGAACATGTGGGACAGAGTAATTTATATCACAGGTTTTTTTTTTTTTTTTTTTTTTTGAGGCAAGCCCAATAGACTGGCCTTTTTTATGAAAGAGAGCAAGAGAGAGAGAAGTGGCATGCCAGGGCCTCCAGCCACTGTAATTGAATGCCAGATATGTATGCCACCTTGTGTGCATGTGTCACTTTGTGCATCTGGCTCATATGGGATCTGGGGAGTTGAACATGGGTCCTTATGCTTCATAGGGAAGCACCTTAACCACTAAACCATCTCCCAAGTCCTATATCACAATTTTTATTGTTGCTGACATAACTGTTAAATATGTACACACTCAGAAACTAAAGAAAGAACTTAAAATACTTTCTTGGCTGTGCTATCTTTAAATATTCCTGTTCTTGGCTTTATTGTCCATGTATGCATACATGCAGCCATCTGGCTAAAATAAAATTTCCTGCTGCATTCAGGCTTTCAGAGATGTTGGTAAATCATTTTGAGCCCAGTATTCTAGGTTCTATATATGGAAGGCATTTTAGAACTGCTAATATAAAAACATTTAATAATTTTCCATTTTGAAAATGCAGCAATATTTTAATTAGAGATAAGATTATACACAAAAGTTCTGCCTGGCTTTATGTAGGGAAGAAAACAAGTAAGCTCATTTGTCTCTAATACACACATTATACAAGGTGACAGCACATAAACTCTAGAGGAAAAATCACACCCTAGTATTTGCCTGTATGAACTGCAAATGCAGAATATCCTATAACCATGACAATCCCACAATTGTCTTTTTTTAAAAAATGTAACATTAGGGCAGTCTTCCCTGGAGTGGGTCATCAGATAAGCTCCAGGAGCACTGCCTTGTGGGTGCTTTATCTCCTCACAGCTCTGCAGTAACTTAGTCATGTAAAGACAGTTTTCCAGGAGATTCCATTTCTTTATTTTTTTCCTTTGTGTGTGTAGCATGTGTATGGGAAATATATGCACATGCATATGCAGATGTGCATGTCCCATGTGCATGGATATGGAGATAGAGAATGTCAGGTGTCCTCTTACCGCTTATTTGTATATATCATGAGATGGGCTCTCTCCCTTAACCTGATCAGATGTGTGTGGCATGGATATCTAGTCCAGCTTTTTTATGTTGATTCTGGGGAGTTGACCTCAGTGGTCTCCGGCCTGAGAGGCCCTCATGCTTTTGCACCAAGTGCTCTTCACTGCAGAGCCATCACCCCAGCCCCATGTCTCCCTTCTTTGATAATTATTTAATACTTCACTTCATATTTATTCCTGATAAAAGGGCCTCCATGTTGAACCATTCCTCAAAGCTTTTAAGAGGATCCTAAACATAAAATCCCCTTCTCAATGGCTGGATATTGTTATTCCAAAGCCATTTTCCCTCCCTGAAATATGACAATGTGGCAACAGTTTTCTGCTTGTGTCATGCTTCTCTGGCCTTGATGGACTTCCCCTCAAAACTGTAAGCTGAAAATAAACCCTTTCCTTCCTTATGCTGTTTTTGTTTGGGTATTTTGTCCAAGCAATGTGAAAATAACTGATATATATATATATATATATACATACATGTATACATACAATAAAATACATTAGAACAGGAGTTTGAAAAGCAGAAAATAAATTATATCTTGACATTCTATGAACAGAAATAAACCATATTACATTTATTTACCTCCATCTAAAGAGGTTCAGTGCTTTGGATCAAGCTAAATGACAATGTGTTTTCCTGCCATTACTGAATACTGTTTACATCCCTTTGGTGCTCTGGTGGCCAAGGCAACAGATACTCCATCCCAGACCATATGGGCCTATGGAAGAAATGCATCCCTTGGGATCTCGGTATCTTTCTGCCTTCTATTTAGTTTGGCAAGGTTAATTCCAAACCTAGTACTCAGTTACACAGGCTGAAACGTCCCTTTACAAACAACAGAAGTAAATGGAAGACTTCAGCAAAAAAGATTCAGTTAGATGTGGTTGCACGGCACTCCTCCCAGTATATTTATAATGAGTTATTTCTCACAATGTGGCCATTGCAGTTATAGCTTATATGGACTGTGGTAGTTTGATTCATGTGGTCCCCATAAACAGGTTTTCTAAATGCTAGGTCCTCAGCTGATGGCTATTTGGAAACAAAAGCCTCCTGGAGGCAGTGTATTATTGGGGGTGGGCGTGTGAGTATTATAAACATACTTGCTAGTGATTGGCACTTCCTCTTGCTAGTGATCTCCTGGTGATGTTGTCCATCTGATGTTGGCCAGGAGGTGTTGTCCACCTGCTCATGCCATTGTTTTCTCCTGCCATCATAGAGCTTCCCCTCTAGGACTGTAAACTGGAATAAACCCTTTTCCTCACAAACTGCTCTTGGCCGAGTGTTGTCTGCCAGCAATCTGGACCTGACTACAACAGTATTGTTGGTACTGAGGAGTGGTCTCATTGCTGCTAGATACCTGAGTGTGTGGCTTTGGCCTTTTGCAGCTGATTTTTGAGGAAGGAATGTGGAAGCATTTGAAATCTTGGCCTAAGAGACACCTTGCAGTGCTGTAAGTACAGCTTGATTGCCTATTCTGGTCAAAGATCTGAATGCAGTAAGAATTATAGACTGTGAGGTTTGGCTTATGAGGGTGTAAAAAAGCTTTGCCTGGACTGGACTAGAAGCAGCTTGTGTGAGAGGCTTGTAGTTTTTCCTGTGTTCTGAGAACTTGTGCAGGGTTGAATTGCATAGAAATGGACTGGTGTGATCAGAGGGATATGGCACAGAAAAAATATAAAATGTTTGGGCTGAAACTGCTGCCTGTTCAGCTGCAATTATGTGAGAGATTACAATCACTGAAATTGGGCCACCTGACCTGCACTGGGACAACAGAAAGAATGCAAAGTCTTTGCAAGGGGCCTAAATGCTGAAGGAGTGTCCTGGTCTTCAAAGTCTGCTTTATTGCCCCCTGGATGACAAATTGGCACCCCTACCTGGTATTATGGAGTACAAAAATGCAGGAAAGAGAGAATCATTGAATTTGCAACATGGTTTTGTGTTTTGGAAATGGCTATGGGCAGTATGAGGCAGGCTTACTGGATTGCTGGCATGGAGACCCAATGGAACCATGATGGACAGTGGGTTGCAGTGGAGACCCAGTGGAGTTGCCTGGACCACGAGATGGCTGCTAGCTAAGGAGAGCTGCTGGCCCCAGGTGAAGTTTTCCAAGACTGTGAGTGGCCTAGCTGGAGGCGTGGAATTGGAACTCCAGAGACTTGTTGCTGGCTAAAATTATTGGACTTGGAGACTTGTCACTGGCTAAAGCTGTTGGACTGGAAGCTACAGAGTTTGATGTTTCCCCTCTTTAAATCTTGTATTGGTTAAATATCTATCTATTTGCTTTTCCCAATGCCATCTTTTGTAGTGTGTTTATTCTGTGCCATCTTTTTTTTTTTTTTTTCCTTCTGGTATTACAGCTCAGTTAAAAGATCTTGGCCTATGGGAATGTTTGAATTTCATTGGGATTGATTAAAAACTATGGAGACTTTTAAAGTTGAATGCATTGCATTTTACATAAAGTATGGTCATCAGTTTATGGGGACAGCGGAGGAATGTGATGCTTTGATTCTTGTGCCCCCCATAAACTCAAGGTGTTCTAAATGCTAGGTCCCCAGCTGAGGGCAATTTGGAAATTAAAGCCCTTGGAGACAATGTATTGTTGAGAGCGGGCTTATGGGTGCTATAACCAGCTTCCTCTCTCTAGAGTTTGGCACACTCTCCTGATGATGTTGTCCATCTGATGTTGGCTAGGAGGTGATGTCCACACTCTGCTTATGACATTGTTTTCTACTGCCATCATGGAGTTTCCCTTCAAGACTACAATCCAAAATAAACCTTTTTTCCACAAGGTGCTCTTGGTCGGGTGTTTTCTGCCAGCAATGTGAACCTAACTGCAACATGGACTAATAAAAGGGGTCAAAACTGGTGATTTTCTGCTAATCAGTTGATAGCAATGATCATTATCTCAAAGCCAAAGCTAGCAAGGTCTGTTTATTGACGACTTTTAATGTGTACCTCAGGTGTAGTATTTCTTTCATATTTAATATAAATTTTAGACCATTGTTTTCCAGCTTTACAACAGAAATATCTTTCTCCCTCCTCTGTCCCTCTCTTCATGGACCCAACTATGTAATCCTGGCTCAGTGTGCCTCAGCTACTGGAGTGCTGAGATTACAGGCACATATCATCATATTGAGTTTAAAGCTTATTTTCTAAGTAGAAACAGATGACAGTAACCACATTTAATATAGTATGTAATAAACACAGAAGAGTTATTACATTATTTCACATACTTATTTTTATTCTAGGTCTTCAAAATCTGATGGATATTCTAGATTTATAGCATAAGTGAACTGGGATTACTTTCAATTCTAAATGCTCAATAGCAACACAGGGATAAGTGTTGGAATCAGGACTTGATGGCACAGTTCTAGACCTTCAGAGAAAGCAAATTTAATCCTGTTTACATCCTTTAGAAAGAGGGGCTCTATTGCCTGTTTACCCAGTATCCTAAGAAGTTGTATCATCAGTGAACTGTTTTCTAATCCCAAATTACTTAAAAAATAAATAAATCTGATGGATTGATGTCAACTCTACAGATTATATGTGGAGAGTAACCTGTCTGTCTATCTTACTGGCACCTACAGCACAAAGTCCAGATGAGGTAAACAGGACAACTTTCACTAAGATGAATCCCCACATAAGATATAATGACAGGCTCTATTGTTCTAAAAGCATAGAGGAAGGAGTTTTTTTTTTTTCCCAAAACTTTTACTCTTCTGTAGGCTTAGGACCTGAATAGGAAGTATAGTTGCTAAAAGGAACAGGCAGTTACAGCTCAGAATTATGGTTATGGAAATAATATTCACATATGACATCTCCAGGTGTTGGTTCCACAGGCAAGAAACCCAGGGAGTAGATGGATGTGATGAAAAGGATGTTTGTCTTTCCTTTATCCTCAGTCTGTCATCTGAAGCCTTTTGTTATGGCTCAGCTGGGCTAATGCTTCTGTTTTGACCTATCAGCAAACAGGCTGACTGAGATGGATAAGAACTGCAGGTCTGTTTTTATGCTGGCTCCTGCCATAGACCATTGACTTGGATATATATCTTTCCAAAACCAACTGTTTTCTTCTCACTTGATAACACAACTTGTCTCAATCCATTCTAACTCATCCCATAGAAACCCCAAATAGATAAGAAAACCAAGTCATCATTGAAAATCTGGGCAAATGGGGTCCATTACTTCAACTGGAAAAATGGAAAATTCAGCTATAAAATTCAACCACATAGCCAGTTTCTTTCAGTTTTACCTATAAATTCATCTGTTAGTACTAAGCAATGAGACTGTGCCCATCCTGTGCTCAACAGTAATTATGAAACTGGGTAAGACATGGACACTAACTTCAAAGTCCTGTCATATAGTTGGAGAGAAAACAAACCTAAATTGCATGAAACGGGCCATGGAACAGGTGCACAAGGACACAATAGGAGCACAGAAAAGGAGTATCACTTCAGATCATGGGCCTCATGCAGGCACCTGAGAGGCAGCTGTGAGAGGAGGTTGAGAAGCTGCCATCCAATGCAGCAAGGTGAAATATGGAACACACATAAAGGAAGACTGGTGAATATAAAAATTCATCTGATTAAAGAGAATTGACTAAAATGCATGATTGAGAGAGATAGAGAAAAAGTGTGTGTGTGTGTGTGTGTGTGTGTGTGTGTGTGTGTGTGTGTGTGTGTGTGACATCTGGAGGTATGTAATGAAATAAAAAATCATTATAGGCTTGTAATTCTAACCAAAGAGTTTTGATTTCTAATCTGAGACCAAGAAAGAACATTCACTACACCCAAGGAGTTAAATTAGGCTCATTATCTAAAGTCCAGCATCTGTTGCTCATTCACATCCTATTGTCCTCTCAGCATTAGGAAGCTTTCCACCTGGCCACCCTCTCCTGGCCCAACCTGACTACTCCTTGGTGTCTGCTCCTTTCTGTCTCTATCTTCCTTTTCCCTGGCTCCCTCTTCTGCTTGAGAGAGAGTATCACTATATATAGCTAACTCAGGGACAGGCAGGATACGAGCATCCCAGAGATGACTACGAGTTGAAGCCTCTTTCCAAATCCTAAGCCCTGTGAATAAATTGCCTGTGTGGGACTTAACACTGGAGTTCCTGGTTGGCTACCAACTGTCGTCAAGATGTGTTCCTACAAAGCTCCTCCTCGGCAAACATCTCTGGCTAATGTGCTTACTACTATCCATTTTGTGTTTGATACACTTGAAGTTGTGACAAGATTTAATGCTGAGAAGAGAAAATGTAAATCTGGTATTGGAGGCATGGTCCAAAGAGCTGGTGTTCAATGAATCTACAGGATAGAGTTTGGCAGAAAATGAAGGGAAAGGTGACAGAACAAAACCAGAGTGTTAGTCAGTTTCCTCTTCCTAAGTGCCTAAGGAAATGGATATAAGGAATCAAAATTTATTTTGGCTCATAGTTTCAGAGGTTTCAGTTCATAGTGACTTGGTTCCATTGCTGTGGGCCTGAGGTGATGCACAGCACTGTGACGACGAGAGTATAGTGGAGCAGAGCTACTTATCTCATAATGGCTGGGAAGTAAGAGTAGGGAGAAGGAGGGAGGAAAGCAAGGCCAGAGTAAGACATACTCTTCCAAGACATGCCTCCAGTGACCTACCTCCTCTAATGAGATAACATTACCTATTAGGTCACTCAATCAGTTCTCTTTGATGAAGTAGCCCATTGATGAAGTTAACACCCTGGGACCCAAGCCTTTAATATGAACCTTTTGAAGTCAAACAAACCCCCATCAACCAGAACTCAACTCTTTTCTAATACATCTGAACTATTTCGTTAATCTTACCATTGAAGATCAACATGAGTGATAAAAATGATCATACAAGTGGTGCCATTTAAGCCTTTTCTAAGCAGCAAAAATTAGAACCTTTATTTCAAAGCAAACTGGATTGCCAAATACATATTTTTGAATTTCCAACAATTCTGTCCTGAGGTGAATAAACACTGAGCCCAGCAGACGGTCTGGACAGGGTTCATAAACTGTGGTGAAGGAGGAGAGGCTGTGGTTGGATTTACCACATGAATCCTGGCAACTATTTTACGGAATCATGGCCGGGGTGGGGAGGCATACTAGGTGGAAGACAAGATGTGGTTTAAAGAACCTCTGTCATCATGGCGCAGGAATGCAAATCTATCATTTTCCTCCCAGGAATGAAGAAATGGCCAGAATCAAATGGCCTGTTATCTTGTCTCCATAATTTGTTCAATGATAGCTTGATTTTTTCAGTTGTTATTGAACATAATCACATTTTACCTGATGGTAAGCAGTGCTGAAAGGAGTATGAACAAAGCATATCAATTATTCACAAATGGCAGGCATCTTCACAAAAGATAACTTGGTGAGTCATGGCCTCCGGCCCATTCCCAATCCCACAGACTAAATATAGAACTGAATATTTGATTTCAAATTGATTGGTATTTAGCAGAAAAAAAATGGTAGCAAAAGAATGTCATAGATCAGAGGATTAAAATGAGTGAAAAGAGGAAAATGTGTGCATGTGCACACGTATACACACAGGAGTTAGAATTGTTTTTGGGTTTTTTTTTTTTTTTTTTTTTTCCGAGGTAGGGTTTCACTCTAGCTCAGACTAACCTGGAAATTAACCATGTAGTCTCAGGGTGGCCTCGAATTCACAGCGATCCTCCTATCTCTGCCTCCCAAGTGCTGGGATTAAAGGCATGCACCACCACGCCTGGCAGAATTTTTTTTTTTAAAGGTGAAATTCCTTTCAAAAATTTGTGCTTTTTCACTCTTCAAAGACATACAGAGCTATTTTAACATGTATCTCATTGAGTCACACAATCTTTATTCTTCTCCATTTTAAAGAACTTTGATTTTGGTGGTAGTTGGGGGACACAGGAGGTAGATAGTGTGTTTCCAATGTTATCTCACTTATAGTCAGGGTGGTAATGTAACAGAGTTGTGACTAGTGAAAGGTATTAGGATGCCACCTGGGTTTCTTGGAGTGTCCACTGAAGGGAAGCCTGATTGTTTTGCCCTTTTCCCTACCTCTTTCTGCTGAGTAACATGTGTGTCCCGGCAGGTGGCTGTTGGGCCCTATGAGGCCCTGGTGTGAGGCCTAGTGGAACTTCCTGAGCCAGACTAGAGTTTGGCGACTTGTCTTTGGCCTACTTCTGCTTAAGAGTGACTCAGCAAGGCCTAAGCCGAAACTGCCTCCGCCCAGCTACTGCTGACGTGGTGAAATACTATTGGCCCTTATACCTTTTTCCCATCCTGGGACCCACCCTCTTTCTCAAAACTATATATACACCTTCTCATTACAATAAAACGAGTTCCTGCCTTGACAGACTCCCAGCTCAGTGTGGTTTTTTCTCTCCAGTGTTTTAGGGGGGAAGGGGCCTGAGCCGCCGACACCCATCTTCCTGCTCAGCCTCAAGAGGAGCCGCTGGCCCGGCTCTCTCTCTTCCGCTCTACCTGCCGGCGGAGGGAAACTGGCAGGTGGCCTACAGACTAACTACTCAATGAGAGGTCAGGCAGACAGACTGGAAAGCAGAGGGGGCCAAGGTTATCATCTGGATTATTCCAAGGGGAAAAATATACTCCTGCTTTATTTAAGCTGCTTGCTGGTTTAGTTAAACAGAATCCTAACTGATAAATAATTCATTCTAAATGTTTCACCAGCATAAAAACCTTATTTTTAAAAATATTCTTATTTACTTAGAAGGAGACAGACAGAGTGAATGAATGAATGAATGAGTATGTCCATATCAGGGCAAATAAACTCTAGATGCACGTGCCACTTTGTGCATCTGGCTTTACATGGGTACTGGAGAATTAAACCCAGGTTATCAGGCTTTACAATTGAGCAAGTGTCTTTAACTGCTAAATCATCTCTCCAACCTCCAAACTTTATTTTTATATCTTTCATACTTACTTTCCTTATGATATTTAGAAATTAAATTCTGCATTCTTTATTTGAAAAGCAAATGCAAAGCTGGGCATGATGGCACATGCCTTTATTCCCAGTACTCTGGAGGCAGAGGTAGGAGGATCACCATAAGTTTGAGGACACCCTGAGACTACAGAGTGAATTTCAGGTCAGCCTGTGCTAGAGGGAGACCCTACCTTGAAAAAAGCAAAATGCAATGAAAATTACCAGTTTCATTCTGAACTAAGGGACATTTGAAAACTTAATTGCAATAGATAATAAAAATTAGGTTTTCTTCAATACTGAACTGAATATGTTTAATGAAATGCATTGCTATGTAATTGGATTTTAATGGTTAGGTCTACATCTTGACCTTTAAATAAATCATTACAAATGTCCAACAATAGAAGCTCTAGCATTGACTCTGAAGTACCAAAGAGCTGGAATGAATACATACTTTCTTACTTAAAAAGGGTGATTTGAGCTGGGCGCGGTGGCAGACACCTTTAATCCCAGCACTTGGGAGGCAGAGGTAGGAGGATTACCTTGAGTTCAAGGCCACCCTGAGACTACATAGTGAGTTCCAGGTCAGCCTGGACTAGAGTGAAACCCTACCTCGTAAAACCAAAATAAATAAATAAATAAACTTAAAAAAATAAAATAATAAAAAGGGTGATTTGGTGATTCAAAATAGCTACTTGTACAGTCACTGGAATTCATTTATTGCTTTTTTGCATTAAGCAACATGAATTTTTTCTTTTCTTCTTTCTCTCTTCCCCCCTCCCTCCTCCCTCCCTTTTTTTTCCTTCCTAGTGTGTGTAGTGATGGGTGTGATACAGGAGTATGTGTTGATGTGGCATTCCTGTGCAAGCAACTGTCTAGGCCAGAGGAGAACTTCAGGTGATCCTCTCTGTTGCACAATTTTTTTTTCTTGAGACCTGAGGAGTCACTTACTGATTCTGAAGCTTATCTTTTTTATGCAAGCCCCAGAGATTCTCAGTCAGGTCTCTGATCCTTACTAGACTGGGTCTACAGACCTTCGAGCCTGAGCCCAATTGTTTACGCCTGTTGCTGGTAGAATCAAACTCAAGAAGCCTCAGGTCCCCTTAGACCCTCATGCTTGCATGGGAAGTGCACTTAACAGCTGAGCCATCTCTCCAGCTACAACATCAATTTCCTATGCCTTGTTTTCCCTCTCAGACAAACTTGAAACAGAAATTAGGGTTTGGGGGTCTGGTTTGTTTTAGTTTTGGTTTTTAATTAGTTTTTTTATGGTTTGTTTTTGCCCTTGCGTTTCTCCATCTTTCTTTAGCCAGTCAAAATGTAGCTTCCTCCTTAAGAGAACTCCTAGAGTGCAAAACAACACTAATCTATGAGGAACTCTACTGAGCTCTGACATGGGCAGAAGACCTTATCACTTTCTCTAGGCTAGGCATGCTGACAGCCAAGGAGGAGAACAAATTAACAATCCTATCTGGCAGGGTGGGCTTGGATCCCAGACAGAGGTGAAGAAAGAGATGCCATTCTTCTTGATTTAATACCTCTCAGTAATAAAGTTTTAAGTAAGTTACATTTAACTTTAGCAGGTCACCTAAGCCTCACCCACCAGCCAATTTCATGCTTAGTCAGTTCTTTGTTGGAAGCATATGAAGAGTGTGGGGGAGGGGAAGGTTGTCTTTGAAGCCTCTAGTGGTCCCAGTGAAAATGTGAGAAATCAAGCTGGAACTAAGCTGGCAAGTTTCTTCCTGTTAAAAGCAGTCACTATGCTGAAAATGCCATACGTAGCTTGTTGGGGGAGAAAAGTCATCAATGGTCTTAACCAGCAGTGAACCCTGCAAGCCACATGGCTGGCCAGCCAGGCAAAATGTGTCAGCTGGTATAATGGAAGCATATCCCTTATGAGAGGAACTAACTGCTCTGTGATTGAATGTGAGAGCCACTCCATGGGAATAAGTCCCTGCCTGGTACTGAAAACTTAACCAAAAGCCTATGGCTTGGGTGGCCATAAGCCTAGACGGGAAACTATTACTACTGTTTAGTGAAGTGGATTATGACCACCAAAGTTCCTTCTAAATATTTATGCTTATGCCCATATAATAATCTACTTATAGTTTGAGAAGCTTCTCTTTGCAGATGGTGATGACTACTGGGAAGACTCAGAACCCATCAAAGTACGGAGAAGAAGTGACAGTGGATAGTTCAAGACTAAGTGAAGCATCTCTCTCATACCCTTTCAAGGCTCAAGGGCTGTAGCAGACACCATCAGGTTCGCTGAGATGAACTTCCAGACCAGGCACAGTTATGGAGGAAGGGATATTATTTATTGAAGCTTACAGATCCAGGGGAAGTTCCATAATGGCAGAAGAAGCTGGCCTGCCTTCACAGGGCCAAGCAAGAGAGAAAAAATCCAACCATGCACACAGCACACAGAGCAAAACTACAGCCAAAAAGTCACACAGCACACTTCAGGAACTCCTGCTAGGCACATTTGCATATCTTTACAATGGAATCTCAAACCCACCACCACACCTTAAGACTGGCCTCCAATGACATTGCCTCTAGCAAGGTGATTGCAGATGCAAACTATAACTAGTAAAACACTGAATATATTGGGGGACATATATTCAAACTTCCACAAGGGCCATTGTGAAAGAGGTGGCAAAAGAATGGGGAAGAGTGCTTTGTAATGCTGTTATAAAGATACAAAGTGGCCTTTGCAAAGATGACTACATAGTGGCTATCTCTACCTATACAAGATCTGTAATATGAGGGTAAAAACATCTGATAACATCAAGATAGAAGAGAGAGTAGCTGGAAAGAAGGGGTTCAATGGAGAGGAGACAGAAGAGAGCAGATAAAGGAAAGTGATAGGAGGGGATTATGATCCGGATATAGTGTATATATGTATGGAGGTATCAATAAAAGTTTAAAAATAAGTAAAACATAATGTTTCAAAAATACCAAGTACTACTAAAGGAAGGAAGAAAGGAAGGGAGGAAGGGAGAGAAGGAAGAAAGAGGGAAAGAGGGAGGGAGGGAGGGGGGGGGAGGGAGGAAATTTCTCAGAAAAGACAACCTAGGAACAAAGACAGAAATTAGGGCAAGCTATGTGTTAGTACTTTTCTAACTATAGAATTCATAATTTAATTTAATCTTGATTGACAAAGTGAAATGGTCCTCTGGAAAGAAAAGGAGAGGAGTGGTATGAACACAGAGCTCAATACGTAGAGGAAACCAAAAAAGTCCACAGCTTTCTGACCTTCTGGTGGGATGAAAAGCTGTGGCTTATGTTTCAATAGTACTGACAGCCATGATGGACAGCCAGAGAAGGGAACACAGATGACTTCTGGAAGAACACAGGGCCCCAAAAGAATTATGTGGTGACAGAGGCAGAGATGGAGAAGGAAATGGGAATATCCAGAACTGTTTCAATGGAATGCCAAGAGCATATATATTTAGCATATGGATATAGCATATACAGCATATAAATTCTCAAGAATGACACACAAAACTGTCATCAAGAGCCACTGCCACCCCGAGGGGAGAGGCCAGGAATGGGAGGAAGAAGCTCATTATGGGTCCACTATAGAGATGCTTTCACAAAACAAACAAACAAACAAACAAACAAACAAACAAACAAACCCCTGCATTCTAAGACACTGAGTGGGGGCAACTGAGGAAAAATAAAAGACTAGGGAGTAGGGGTTGCTCAACTGCACAGAAAGTAGGCAGAGACTGGATAAAAGTGAATCATATGATAGGTAGAATTTAATGAGAAAAAAGTCCATGTCCTCATATCTCTTAATGATAGCACCATTTCTAAACAATCAAAAACACCCTCCTGCCACATGCCATTTCTCAAGATGTCCTTTTTGTTCATAACAACGGGCACACAGAAACATCTTGTCATGTTAACTTATATTTCTCACAGGTTAATTTCTGTCATCAAGAATAACACACTGATTTTTACTAGTGACTACAGATTTTTTAGGCCAGATCAGTTTCCAATATGGAAATAATGTCCATTTAATACACAAAATAAGTTTCCAAATGTGGTTATGCTTTCCCCTAGCATAACATGGAAGACACAAACTGCTACATCCATAAAGATGAGAATAAGAAAAAGGTACCCAATTCTAGTTCCTCCTGGAGAAAGCAGAGATGATTGAAAAGCACCCACTTCTTAAGATCCTCCTAAAATTCATTCATAAACAACATTTTTTTTTTTTTTTGGTTTTGCGAGGTAGGGTCTCACTCTGGTCCAGGCTGACCTGGAATTAACTCTGTATTCTCAGGGTGGCCTCAAACTCTCGGCGATCCTCCTACCTCTGCCTCCCGAGTGCTGGGATTAAAGGCATGCACCACCACGCCCGGCCATAAACAACATTTTTAAGATCACAGTGACAGCAGTTACAAATGTTCTCTAGAATCAGGACTTTCTCTGGACACCCTAGATACTGGCATTTCCCAGGACCTGGACTCAAAGACTCTCCAAGTGAAATTTTAATAATTATAAAAAGGCTTAACTTTTTTTTTTTTTTTTTTTTTTTGGATGACATGGTACACCTACCCCTCAAAGTCTAGAAGTCTGGCATTTTGCATAAAGACTCCTAGAAGTAGCCTGAATTCAAGCTATAGGGCAGTACTCAGAAGTCCTGTGGAATGAAGGTAGCTCACAATTAGAAACAGATTCTGTCACTAGCCCAAATAGTAACTACTTGACACTATGTTCACATGGTTGAATTTCTGAACTTTATGGAACTTTTTTAAATGGAAAAACCAATCAAGTAAGAATTCTGTGTGTGTGTGTGTGCATGTGTGCGTTTGTGTGTCTCCATGTTTTTGTGTGTTCAGGTACATGTGGCATGTGTATGGACCAGAAGGCCACCTCAGGTTTTATCCTTAGGAATGCCATCCATTCACCTTTTTTTGAAATAGGTTCTCCAGTGGTCTGGAGCTTATTAATTAAACTAGGCGTACTGGCCAGTAAGCCTCAAAGATCTTGCTTCTATCTCCCCAGTGCTGGGATTAACAGTGTGTGCCACTGCACCAAGTTTTATTACGTGAAGACTGGGACTCAACCACACGTTCTCATGCATGCAAGGCAGGCACTTCACCAACTTAGCTATTTCCCTAACCCTGGGAACCGTCTTTGACTATGGGTGGGTTATAAGAGAGAGACAACATCCTTTTTGTACATGTATGGGTGTGTGGTGTGCCTGTGTGAGTGTATCTGTGAGTGTAATATATGGTTATACATGAATGTATGTGCATGCACTTGTCCATGTGGAAGCTGAGGTCATCATTGCATTTTTGTATCAACTTCTCTTCACCTCATTTGTTGAGACGGAATCTCTCATTGAACCTACAACTCACTGATTTCTCTAGTTTAGCTAGTCAGTTTGCCCCCCAAATCTGGCTATCTCTACCTTCCAAGTGCTAGGATTATGGACATGCCCCACCATATCTGGCATTTATGTGGGTATTAGGGATCTGAACTCAGGTCCTCATGCTTGCATGGAAACTGCTTTCCTGACTGAGACATCTCTCAAACCCTGGGAGATAGTATCTTTAATAATTCTTAACTTACCAGTTTCTCCTCTTTGTTTACACCTCAGTAGGGACTCAATTGGGTTAGCCAGAGACCAACAAAGAGTAATGTTTATTATTTGCCGGACTTTCAAATATTAATAGCAGGGATTAAAGGTAAAGAGAATATCATATCTCCAAGTATACTTAAAAAATATTACCAATTATTTTCACATAATTAAGACAGATACAGTGTGAGTGGATATTAATTACCTCTACATAGCATCCAGAATCTATTACTGACAAAAGTGTACTTTCCCCATATCACAGAAACCCATTCTGCATAAGAAAATGGAGAATAAGATTTAGTACTCTTCTAAAACTGACCTAACTTCTCTGACATATCTTTGCACATGTCTTCATACCTTTCCAAAGCTGATTTCAATGGAGGGGATACCAAATGGCTAGAAATATGAAGAATGAAAAGTAATTATGATGGAAAAGAATGACTCCAACTGAACTCCAACTAACATCAACAGGAATACTGGAGTAAGCACCATTAGAGTAAAGGTGTTCTATTACAGGCAAAAGCTGGGTATCTCATCACACAATGCTGCCATTTTAAAATCTAGTATCTTTTATTTTAAAACATTGTGCATAACATTCATGGGCCTGAAGGTAAACTCTCGCTTTAAACTGAGAAAAATTATTTTTTCTCAACTTTTCTACAATTTTCCTCTTTCAAAGACACACAGACACTACAGAGGATTCCATAGAAGAGTGACATACAACTCAGGAGATGGAAAGGGCACACACAACTGATTGGCTTTGAAAAGAGTAAAGCATTCTAAATTGCCATGAGTTCTCCCAGAGCAATCAGAGAAAACTATTCTCATTTCCTCATATTGACAGACACATGAAATATAGTTATTAAGAGATGGTGATGGTTTATAAATGGAAACAATTCTCAGAAACAGAATACATGAGAAAAAACTGCAATTAATCTGGCCAAAATTTATTTCAAGTTAATAAAAATCATAACTGCTACCTTATCTGTCAAATTTCTCCTGCAAAGATTATTTATCCACTAAATAATTTCAATTAAAAATGACCATTCAAGTAGAATAAGTGGTCTACACACTGCTGGTAAGAGTGAAAATTGGTGGCACTTTTTTGGAAATATGGGTGGCAGTGAAGCTGAAGAGGCAAACACAATTCAACCTAACAACTCCATTCCTACTACAGACCTACTGAAAACACGTATGTCCTGGGAGGTTCATAGCAACACTACTTGCAATGTTCAAACCCTAGATAAAGTCCAAAAGTCAGTCAACATTAGAAGAAATGGTGATACATTTGAACAACCAAATCCCATCCAGTAATGAGAATGAAAACTATCTATGTGTAGCAACCTGATGATTGAGTCTCATGAACAGTACTGAGAGAAGTCAAGGATTCCACTTAAAGAAAATTAATAAATAGGTAAATCTAAATTATTATTAAAGATCATCATATCCTTTGCCAAGATATGCCATGCGTAGATATCCCTAGACAGCTTCAGGGATTAGGTTCCAGCACACCAAGGTGCGACCAAAATCCATCACTTATGTCACTTATATAAAGAGGCATAGTATATGCATATAATAGATACAACCCTCTGTATACATCAAAACAACTTGGGATTAATTATAATATCTAAAACAATGTAAATAGTTGCTGTACTGTGTTATTTGTTTAGGGAATAATTACAGGAAAGGGTTGTATATGTGCAATACAGATGAAATGTTAATTTATTTTTTAGAGAGATTTTATTAGTTTAAGAGAAGGAAAGAAGAAATAGTTTGAAGAGCTCTTGACCATGGGAAGGTAGGAAGGTATAAAGCCCTGTAATTTTTTATTTTTTATATATTTCTTTTTAATTTTGTGCTATTAGAAAATTGAAGAGACATAAATTATTTTCAGTGTTTAATTTTTTGCTGTTAAAAATGAGTTTAAGGGCTAGAGAAATGGCTTAGTGATTAAGGCGTGTACCTGTGAAGCCAAAGGATCCCAGTTTGATTCTCCAGGATCCACGTAAGCCAGATGCACATGGGGCACATGCATTTCAAATTCGTTTGCAGTGGCTCAAGGCCCTGGTATGCCCATTCTCTCTCTGCATCTCTTCTATCTCTCTCTGCTTGTAAATAAATAAATAATTTTAAAAAATTAAAAATAAATAAATAAAATTTTTAAAATGAGTTTAAGTGTTTTGGAATAAAATATCTTTTACCTGGGAAAACCTTTATACTATCTTTGAATTTACATATATGAGATAGAAATAGATGTGGTGCAAGTGGAAAACTTGAATGCTGCCTCAATGATATTAGTGAATTAATTATTTTGATATTTTTACAACATTCCTTAAATTCTACTTTAAGTGCACATGTATATAAAAATATGAATAAAATAAAAAGTGATTTATAAAGAGATAGCTCAGTGAAAAGTAAGTAGGAAACAGATGTACAACCGGCCAGTAGAGTTAATTGTATTAATTAGATGCTGAGTAGATGGGGGGGGGTCATGACACTAGTGTCCTACTGTTGCACATTTAGCTTTTAATAAAAAGATTAAAAGTAATTACTTAGACAAATCCACTGAGATAAATAATAAGCCTCTCTCAAACTTGAAGAGATTGGACAAGCCTACTTAAATCAGTGCATATTAAACCAGTTTATCAGTTCAAATTTCTCTTTTTGAATTACTCTAGATACCACACTTCTGCAATTACAGGACTGGAACTTTTTCTACTCTACAAGTAGTGTTTAATGCATTGAATCATGAAAAACTAGTTCCAAGCTTACAATTAAAACTATCATTAGAACAAAGGTTCTATATAGAAAGATTTTTTTAACTATTGCTATTAACTAAAAAACTAAAACACTTTGTATCAAATAAGTAGCTCACTTCACTAAACATGGGAGGAAAAGATAGTTACTTGATTTGATTAATGCTGTTAACAAATGTTGTCCAATAAGAAAAATTCACACAGATGTGACCCAAGGTCATTCCAGCCCCAAGGAAGAAGCCTCATCAAGAAGCATTTGAGAATAAGGAGAGGAGAGATCCCCAAACTGTCTTCATGTCTCCATATATTATGTACTTATTTTTGCTTATGCAAATGTTTAACATACAGATATGTTTCTGTTTAAATTTCTGTTACATTTTTGGTGGTTGACATCCATGTAGGGATAATGTCTTCTGTGCTTCTCACAGCATTTCACAATGTCTAAATGAATGGGCCTTGTATAACGTGAAACATCTGGGCATTAATAATGTTTTTAAGGGGGGGTAGCTTGTGCCTGCCATAACAAATTATCACACACTGGGGGAGACTTAAAAATATGTTTACTTTCTCATAGATTTGGGGATGGGAAGTCTGAAACAAAGACATCAGCAGTCCACACTTGCCCTGGAGGCTCTAGGAAAGAATGTGTCCCTTTCCTTGTCCAGCCCTGAATGGGTGACATTCCTTGACTTGAGGCTCAAACACTGACCTATTTGCCTCCCTTTTATATCACTGACTTTTTTCTAGGGGAATGCTTCATTGGCTTTTTATAAACATACACTTGAAGGCATTTCAGGATGTAGCAGACAGCTTCAGGTTCGCTGAGATGAACTTCCAGACCAGGCACAGTTATGGAGGAAGGGATATTATTTATTGAAGCTTACAGATCCAGGGGAAGTTCCATAATGGCAGGAGAAGCGGTCTGCTCTTCACAGGACCAGGCAAGAGAGAGAAAGCCAAGCCAGGCACACAGCACACAGAGCAAACCTACAGCCAAGAGCCATAGCACACTTCAGGAACTCCTACTGGGCACACTTTGTATATCTTTGTAATGGAATCTCAAACCATCACCACACCTTAAGATCAGTCCCCAGTGACATTGCCTCTAGCAAGGTGATTGCAGATGCAAACTATAAACTAATAAAACAGTGAATATATTGGGGGCCATATATTCAAGCTACCTCACAGGACCACTAGGATGATGCGCTAGAGTCATCTTCTCATCTCAAAATCCTTAACTGTACGTGCAAAAATCCAAGACTGTAACATTCACAGTTTCCAGGGATGAGGTATTATTAATCTCCCACAACCTCTATCACTTTAAAATAAAGTCTTTGACAACCAGTTACTTTCTCATTGTTGGTACAAAACACGTGACCAGAAGCAGCTTAGGGGGAGAAAGTTTATTTGAGGCTTACAGTTTAGAGGGGAAGCTTCATCGTGGCTGAGGAACCTGGCTCACTTCATCATACATCCTTAGCAAAGAGAGCAAGCCAAGCTGATTCTTAACAGTAGGCTAGACTCCTCATCTCCAATGTCTGTTCTAGAAACATACCTTCTCTAGCAATGCTCCACTTCTCAAATAGTCCACCAGCTGGTGACTAAGTAGGAAGCTTAATTAAAAATACCTGAGTACGGGAGACATGTACATTCAAACCCACACAATTTCCATATAGATACACAATGTACCATGGTCATAATCACCTCCTACCACTCTCCTTTGCCACTCCTCTCCCCCCATTTTCCACTGAACCTTTTCCTTTCAACTCATTCCTCTTCTACTTTGATCTCATTTTTTGTTCTGTGGTTGTTTTTACCTCCTCAATCATCCATGACAACATGTTTATGGGCCCAATGTAATTTAGGTCTTGTGTAGTTAACTGCTGTGATGTCATGAGTTCACAGCTTCTTTGTGTCTGGATGACAGCATTCCAAAGCATTTCTCCCTGTCCTTTGGCTCTAACATTTTGCCACCTCTTCAATAGTCCTTTAGTCTTGGAAAGGAATTATCATTTTTAGCCTGTATACCTTCTTTCTTTTCCTTAAGACATTGTTGCTCTGCATATAGATACTGGGATACTCTTATGTATGATCTCATTCTTTCCCAACACCCATAGCAAATTCTCTTTAAATCCTTTGCATCTTAGTTTGTCACTGACCACATTATGTTCTTCTGCTATAAGTTCTCCTTCCTAGGAATCAAGTCAGAATTTTAGAAGTAATGATTGATTCCTTGCTCCCCTATCACATACAATGGAAAGCGTTGATCGTGTTTGTCTTCTCTCTACCAAGATTCCAATTAAAATATATTGAAGGGCTTGAGAGATTGCTTAGTGGTTGTGGTAGTTTGAATATATGGCCCCCAATATATTCAGTGTTTTATTAGTTTGTTGTTTGCATCTGCATCCACCTGGCTGGAAGCAATGTCACTGGGCAGATCTTAAGGTGTGGTGGTGGGTTTAAGATTTCAATCTAATGATATGCAAAGGGTGCCTAGCTGGAGTTCCTGAGTTGTGCTGTGCTGTGTGGTTGTGGCTTCACTCTCTGTTTTGGTCCTGTGAAGGCCGGCCAGCTTCTTCTCCCATTATGGAGCTTCCCTTGGACCTGTAAGCTTCAATAAATAAATCCCTTCCTCCATAACTGTGCATGGTCTGGAAGTTCATCTCAGCAAACCTGAAACTGTCTGCTACAGTGGTTAAGGTGCTTGCCTGTGAAAGCTAAATATGCAGTTTTGATGCCCCAAACCCACATAAACCAGACACTCAAGGTATGCACAGGTGGCACACACGTCTGGAGTTCAATTTCAATTGCTAGGGGCTCTAGTGCACCAACTCTCTCTCTCTCATAAATATAGATGATTGATGACAGATAGATAGATGATAGATAGATAGACAGACAGATAGATAGACAGACAGACAGACAGCCAGACAGATAGATACTTAATACCTCCTAGTGAGAGGGATTGCCATCAACAGATGGTGGGAGCCAAAGCTTAAGACAGAGAGGCTCAAAATATCTGCACTGTACTCTCAATAACACATATTTTAAAAATCAGAAAAAATGGAGGGAAGACAACAAAAGGTGTGCAGCAGAAGAACTGGTAGGAGGAGAAAAACCAGGAAAATCCTCTGTCTTCAGCACTCTGCATTCAACCAGAGCAGCTGGAGAATGCCATTTTTTTAAACTTTTTATGGACAACTTCTGTCCATAGACAATATATCATAATCATAGTTTCTTCTCACCACCTTTGCTTTAGAATACCATTATTTATTTGAAAGAGAGAGAGAGGCAGAGACAGAGATAGAGAGAGAGAGATAGATAGAGAGAGAGAGAGAGAGAGAGAGAGAGGGAGAATGTGTGTGCCAGGGCCTTTAGCAGCTGCAAATGAACTCCAGACATGTGCGCCTCCTTATGTGCATGTGCAGCAATGCATGCTTGCATCACTGTGCGTCTGGCTATGTGGGACCTGGAGATTTGAACATGAGTTCCTAGGCTTCACAGGCAAGTGACTTAACTGTTAAGCCACCTACCCAGCCCTAGAATGCCATTTTTAAAAGACCACTGTTGAGTCTGTGACTCATTGGCCTGAGATCCTCTGTGAATACATACTTTTAGGAAACCCAGAGCAAGTGTCAGGGTATGGTATGCTGACTCTAAATTATCACATTGAATGAACTGGAAACCTGGTCAGAGCACGAGTCTGAAAGGGAATCTAGACTCTAGTTCCAAATTCATGGCAAACATTTGGGAAGAATAACCTTTGTAACCTAAATCATGAAGTCAGGACCAGCAAATGACTCAAGCATGTAAAAAGCTGCCTGGGGGGGTGGATCAGCATTCCCAATCAGAATTGTGAAGGAATGTTCAGAGATGTGAAAAGTATCTGCAAATCAACCTGGGAAGGACTGCCCAATGACATGAGCAACACCTATAACCGATTTCCCAAAGGACATCATGGAAACAAAAGCTCTCCTACTGAAGGACTGCCTGGAAGTGGAACCAGCAGCCTAGACCTGACCTTGTAAAGAAAAGCCCAGAGTCAAGACAGATAGAAAGGAGCTGACGAAGAAATGCTGTGAGACTTGAGGCAGGAACCAGCAAGCAGGCCTGACTGCATTTATACTTTATACTCCCATCCATCCATATGTTTGTTTCTATGTTATTTATATCTATGTTGTTTATTTTATTATTTTGTATATTTCTCTTTGTTTTTAAATCTTCTTTTGCCCTCTAGTCATTCCTTTTTCATTTTTATAGGCTTTCCCAAAGAACATAGACTGGTTTGGTTTGTAGGTCTCCATGTCATAATCTCTTGAGATCTGGGACTATCTTAGGTTCCCTAATTTTATTTCTTTACCTCTCTTATTTCATTCTTCTAGCAAACATTGCCTCATCTCCTAAGATGTATCCCTACCAATCCCATGTATATTTATTTAACTTATTTATTTATTTATTTATTTATTTATTTTGAGAGAGGGAAGGAGAGAGAGAGAGAATAGGTACATCAGGGCCTCCTGCCACTGCAAACAAACTCTAGATGCATGTACCACCTTGTGCATCTGGCTTTATGTGTGTACTGGGGAATTGACCCTGGGTCCCTTTGGCTTTACTGGCAGATGCCCTAAGTGCTAAGCCATCTCTCCAGACTCCTTGTATATTTATATTACTCTATCTTTCTTTCCTTCTATCAACCAAGTACAAATTACTAGTTTGACTCTACTTTTTCCCTTTACACTCTTACAATGACTAGTACGTTAATACATACAGTACTATCCGTGTTCTGTTACTTCTTAAAATGGCACTTATAGGGTGAATGTTTTTCATGTGACTGATATATTTTCACAGTGGGCCTAGCCTTTGATAGTTATTGTTTTTGCAGACAGTTTTATATTCTCAAGGGAGTACTGGGATTAGAGGCTGATGCCCTGAATATCCCTTTGGCAGAGAAAAATGACACCTCATACATATTAAAACCTATACTCTCAGAAACATTGCAAATACTTCCATTGAAAGAACAAGTGTAATTTAAAACTCCAAACATGGGAGCTGGAGGGATGGCTTAGCGGTTAAGGCGCTTGCCTATGAAGCCTCGTGACCTGGGTTTGATTCTCTAGTACCCATGTATAGTTAGATACACAAAGGGGTGCATGCATTTGGAGTTCATTTGCAGCGGCTGCAGGCCCTGGCACACCCATCCTCTATGTTTCTTTTCTCTCTATCTCTCTCTGTTTGCAAATAAATAAACAATACAAAAATCCAAACAACAAAATATCAGATATAGAAGTCCCAACTCAAAACTTTGAAAAATGGAAAACCAAGGCAATATGAGTTCTGAAAACTTATTAATTCCATAGAAATGGTCTCCAGTGACAAAATCACAAGAAATTCAAAAAATGATTATTAGTATGTTCAAAAAAATTGAAGATACAAATAAATTCCTGAATGAATTCCAAGCCAATACAAACAGCTAAATGAAATAAAGTCAGTACAGGATATGAAAGTCAAATTCAATAAAGGGATAGAAATACTCTAAAAAGGCCAAACTATAATACTGGGAATCAAAAATTAAATAAGTCAAATAAAATGTCTCACCAATAGGGTTAAGAGGAAGACAGACTATCAGGGCTTGAGTACAAGCTAAAGGAATTGAAACATGTACACGCTAAAAACAATAAATTAACTAAAAGTATAAATAGAACATTTTTCATCATTAGGACACTATAAAAAGACCAAATATATGAATCATGGACACAAGAGAAGCTTTTCATACTAAGGGTATTGAAAGTATTCAATAAAATCATAGCAGAAAACTTCCTAAATCTATGGAAAGAGATGCCTATTTGTATGCAAGACATTTACAATACCATATGGACAAGACCAGAGAATAACCTTCTTATATCATATTATAGTTTAAACACTAAATATACAGAACTAAGAAAACATATTAATAGCTGCAAGAGTTAAACACAAACCCACATATAAAGGTAAGCCTATCCACAATGGCAGAAGGCTGGAGGGATGGTTTAGTAGTTAAGGCATTTTCCTGCAAAGCCAAAGGACCCAGGTTTGATTCCCCAGGACCCACGTTAGCCAGATGCACAAAGTGGCACATGCGTCTGGAGCTTGTTTGCAGTGGCTAGAGGCCCTGACATGCCCATTTTTTCTCTCTCTCCCTCTTTATCACTGAGAAAGAAAGGAAGGAAGGGAGGGAGGGAGGGAGGAAGAAGAAAAAGGAAAAACAAAAATATCCCAAAAACATATTTAAAAATAATGGCAGATTTTTCAAAAGAAAGTTTAAAGTATAGTTTGGTATGATATACATCAAATCCTGAAAGACAACTTCCAACCCACACTACTAAACCCCCCAAAAGTGTTAAATTAAAGAAGAAAGAAACTTTCTATGATCAGAACAGGCTAAAGAAATCCATGACTACAAATCCAGCTCCACAGAAGACAGGGAAGGAATCCTTCAGATTGAATAGAAAGGTGAAAACAACCATGAGGTTTTAGGAAAAGATAAGCCACAACAGTTAAGTAAATGAGGAATAAGGAAACACTAAACACTACAAAATCAACAAAATGACAGGAATTTACATACACCTTAAATAATAACTCTTAATATTAGTAGTCTCAATTCTCAATCAAAAGACAAGGACTAGAATACTGGATTAAAAGATGAGCTCCATCTCTGGGTTGTCTCCAAGAAATACATCTCACCAAAGACAGATGCTGCCTTAGGGTGAAAGGATGACAAACTTATTCCAAGGAAATAGAACTAGGAAATAAACAAGTGTCACTGTTTTGATAACTGACAAAACAAACTTCAAACCAAAACTAGTTAGAAGAGATAAAAGAAGGTCATTTCATACTAATTAAGGAAATCAGCTTTAAAAATATAGTGTACCAAATATAGATGTACCCAATTTCATAAAACAAATACTATTAGATGCTAAATCACAGATTAGCCCTGACATAATATTAGTGAGTGACTTCAGTAAACTACTCACACCAATAAACAGACTCCCCCCACCCCAATAAATAGAAAGACATTTAAGTTTTTAAATTAAAAGACATCACAGATCAAATAGACTTAACAAATATGTATACAATATTCTACCCAAACACTGTGGAGTATACGTTCTTCTCTGCAGCTATGGAAATTTCTCTAAGGTGGATAATATAATAGGATACAAAGAAAGTCTCAGCAAATGTAGGAAAATGGAAATAATTTCTTGTGTCTTATCTGACAATAAAGCTATAAATTAATATCAAAACAAGCTATAGAACATATATAAACTTGTGGAGAATAAATAACACACTACTTAATGATAGATGAGTCATTCAAGAAATCAAGAAGTAGCTGGGCATGGTGACACACGCCTTTAATCCCAGCATTTGGGAGGTAGAGGTAGGAGGATCGCCGTGAGTTCAAGGCCACACTGAGACTACATAGTGGATTCCAGGTCAGCCTGGACCAAAGTGAAACCCTACCTTGAAAAACCAAAGAAAAAGAAATCAAGAAGTAAATAAAATAAATTCCTAGACCTTGAAGTAGCTGGACAAGTAACAGCCACAACAGCAGTAATGTCTATTTCATAGCACTTACTAGCGGCCAGGAAATTCGTGAGATGCATCACACAGGTTAGCCCTTATCTTTATAACCACACCAAATAATTGGCTTTAGAGCTGAGAACCAATCAGAGAGGGGAAGTAACTTGACCAAGTTTATACAAGTGGTATCCATGTAAGTCCCACCCAAGTCTACTTGACTCCAGAGCCCAAGCTCTTCTCTCTACTACAGCACAAGAACCACTGGCTATTGCTGATTCCCCTACACAAACAAAGCATAAGAGAAAATATGTTTCAACTGGCAGGCAGTTAGGAAAAAGCAAATGAAGAAAACACTGCCTATTCGAGATTTGGTCTAGTCACAGTGAAATTAAGGGGCAAAATTCTCTGTACTTTTATGCAGAACCAGAAGACTACAGAAAAGAACAGTAGCTCAATCGTAAATTCAGCTGGTTCTCTCTACCCCTGCTTGCGGGGACACAGGAATAGGTGGTAGATGAATGGAATTAGCATAGGAATGAACATGAAGAAAATAAAATTAAATTGGTTTTTAGAATTTTTTTATGTCCTATTTGAATTCTCCAAAGGCTAAGCACATAGCAGACATAGGCTACTGGGGCTCGAGACTCTCTCTACCCCACAAACATATTTTAAGAAGAAGAAAGTAAGAATCAACAGCATATCATTGGCTAAAAGAATAAATCAAGGTAAAAATCAAGCTTCACATAAAACAACAAGGCAAGTGTTTATGTCATTGTTTTCTTTTGTAGTATACTGGAAATGTCTTTAAAATTGTGCTGAGGCCAAGGCAATAGCACTTTGGTGTCAACAGGCAACATGTCCACAAAGCAGGTGGGTGGTGGGTACCACTGAGTTCTGCATTCATAAGTGCTGTGAGTTTGGGGTTTCTTTGGTGTGTGTTTGTGTATATTGTATGTGTCTGTGTATGTGCATGTTCATATGTGTGAGTGCAGGTGTGCATGTGTCATAGTGTTTATTTGGAGGTCAGAGGACAACTTTGGGTATGGGTTTTGAGGCAGGTTGTTCACAACTGCATTCATCAGGCTCACTGGCCCATGAGCTTCTGGAACAGACTGCCTTGCTTCTCTGCATGGACATGTTTACATTATAGATGCTCATGCTACTGGCTTTATGTGGGTTCTGGGGATCCAAAATAGGTACATGTTTAAGGGCCAAACACTTTATTCAGGGAGTCATCTCCCCAAATTCTGTTTTTGAAGCATTTAGCCTATTCATGTGCTAAGCTCATTCAGGATGGAGCCACATTTTATAGGATTCTTCAATCTAATATGCTTAGCATATTACTAGCCAGCATTTACTGAGGTGTTGGTGGGCAGGCCAGGAGCTTGTGGTCTTCTGTAACTTCCATACCAAGCTCATGAAGTTGTCCTCACTGTCAGGTGAGGAAAATAGTTCATAGAGTTGAGTTGAATATTCTGTGACCACAGCCTGAGAGATAAGGCTGAGAAGTGAGCACAGCTGTGTGTGGCCACAGGCATACTCAAATACAATGTAGAGACCTTCCAGCATGCTTCACCAGTACAGATCTTGTTTTAATTTAAACCTCCACCAGCTTGTCTCTGATTATCCTCATGATAGCCTTCCAGTTTTTAAAATCAGCCTTTTATTTTTTGGTTTGGTTTGATTTTTTAATGCAGAGTACACTACATATCCCAGACTGGTCCCAAACTCATGATCCCCTTGCCTCAGTCACCTGAATGCTAAGATTAAAGATGTGTACCCCTACATCTGGTTTCTTAATCAGCACTTTATGTAAGTGGGAATCGTGGCTTCCAAGTCCAAGCAAATCTTCATGGGCTATACCAATTTTATAGATGATAGGATTATTAGTAGTCGAATTAGTAATAGTAGAAGAAGAAACAACACAAAAGTCTACACTATCATCTCTTCAACACTTTTGCTGCCAGTTACTTCTGATGATCTCCTTTCATCTTGGAAATAGAAAAAACAAAGAATGTACACAGTGCTATCACTTGATTCACCAACTGGGCCAGAGTGTTCTCCCACTTGGCTTTTCTCCAATACAGTAAACCTCATTTGCCAGTGCATACAGAACTCTGTTTTTAAGACTCCCTTGAAATTCAGGAAAATCATACTCTACAAAGCATCACTCATAAAAATAAATCTTAAAAGTCACAGGTGGATTTGATATACTTGTGCTAAAAAGAGTGATTCCAAGTAAATGTTTCAAGCCAAATTTCATTTTTAATTCTGATTAGACAAACATATTTTGAATCTAATGACACTGTGTAACAGTGTACAACTGGAATATTAGCAAGTGGTATATTCTCTAAAGATCTTTAAGAAAATCATTCTATTCTTAGCATCAGGGAAAACTAAAGAGGTCACAGGGAAATTTAAAGCCATTATATAAAACTCTCCCCTGCAAGTTATTTCCAGTACAAACTCAAAGAGCCCATTTAATGGGAAAGACGGTTACTTTTTCTCTTGACTTCAGTATTCACCGAGCTCTACTGTAGCTCAAAATAAAACGATACTGGGAAGGAAGCAAGTTTTAAATATTATGCAGAAAAAAACTTGGTAATAATATTCCTCTTATAGCACAAATTTGAAGTAAGAAAATTGTATCTGGAAAGCTGACTAAATGGTGATTTAAAAGAAAAAGAACACCACAAACACAAATACTGAAGGAGGATTCCATTTGAATGCTCTTGGTGGTCATTGAAGTTACCTTGTTCTCATTGCTGGGATAAAGCACCTTACCAAAATCAGCAGATGGGAGAAAAGATTTTTTTTTCTGGTTTATAGTCTTGAGGGCAAGGTTCATGATGATAGGGGAAAGCATGGCATGAACAGAGGTTGGATGTTACCTCTGTCACAGCAAGTGGAAAATAGGAGCAAGAGAGTGAGCCAAATTCTTCCAAGAAGGATATAATACCCCCAAGCCTACCCCCAGCAACACAGCTCCTCCAGTAAGGCTCCACCTTCTTCCAAGTTGCCATCAGCTGAGATCCAAGCATTCAGAACACATGAGTTTATGGGGAACACCCTGATTCAAACCACCACAGTGGGTGGTGAAGATTATATAAAAATGTATAGAACAAAGCTCATGAGCATCAAGTTGCATTTTTTCCAGTAATATTCTTTATTAAAGCACAAAAACCAATAGAACCCAAATCAAATCCAATGTCCATCTAAGAGGCTTCTCTTTAATTTTCAGGTAAAAACCAACACCACACATAAAAGTTCTGAACATGATTGCTTAAGTATCAGCCATGAACAAATAAATGTGCCCAACAGATACATAAAAAAATTCATCCTACATAAAAATGATCAAGAGACAATCCAGGTGTCTCTCCCATTATGTATATAGCAACCCAAGAAATAACCACCTGCCTCGGAGGTGCAGAATGGGTGACAACAATTGCTCAATAAGTGTTCTGTGTTAGTGCCACCAGTACCAGCACTACTAGTTTTAGAAGGGTGTCACTAATCCCCCCAGGAAAATGTGCCGTTTGGGCTCAAAGGATCCAATAGGTTTCAAAGAGTTCAGAAATTAATAGTCATTTACTAACATTTTGGATCAGTCATTCTGAGGAGTGGGGTTTTTGACTTTTGATAATGTAGGAGGAAGGTTTTAGAGGGAGTTGTGGTCAAGCCACAATGAGGGAAAGAGAGGCTCTGTCAATCAATGAGTGAAACAGCTAATGGTGGTTGGACAAGACATTGGAAGCCAAGAACAGTGTGAGTAGGCATAATGTGGTAGTTCCTTCCTAAATGTCTGAAGTACTCAGAAAATCTAGCCAAAGCTGAGGATATAGCTATGATAAGGTGCTTCCCAATCCCCAGTATTACAGAAGAAAGAAAATCGAGTTCAATCTCAGAACATTTCTGAAAAAAGTGATATTTGCAGCAGTTCCAAATCCCAATTAAAAGGTGTGGTGCATCTGATATTTTTAAGAGATATAGTACAGTAGACTCCCCTAATATGTGTTTTAGATATAGAAGAAAGGCATACAGACAGAATGGGCTCACCAAGGCCTCTAGCTGCTGCAAATGGACTCCAGATACAGGGGCTACTTTGTGCATCTGGCTCTACATGAGTACTGGGGAATCAAATTCTGGTCCTTGGGCTTTGTAGGCAAGTGCCTCAACCACTTGGCTATCTCTCCAGCCTGGTTCAGGTTTTTTTGTTTTCTCCTTGGTCTTCATCAGGCAGAGCCCTGATGGAAGAAGTATGTCACTGGGGGGGGGGGGGGGGTAGGTCTTGAGTCCAGCCTGAGTCCAGCCTGAATAGGTATGTCAAGACCCAGTTTGAGCTTTGGATGTTTGTGCTTGCTGGCTGTTGGTTCTGCTTCTCTACTTTGGATGCTGAAGTGAGCCAGTTTCTTCCACCATGGAAACACTTCCTCTGGAATCTATAAACCTGTAATAAACCCTTTCCTCTCCTAAGCTGTTTCTGGTTAGATATTTGTCCCAGCAACAGAAATGCAACTGTAACACATAATAAAGTATAAGGCCTTACCAAGACAAATCATTCTATACAAAAAAGGAAAGATACAAGCTCAAATAGAAATATTATCCATGAGGAATCCAAGCACTCTGCTGCATCAGCAAAAAAGGCTCTCCAGGATGTGCCAATAAAGATCAAGTCCAGAAAGGAAATGTAGATTTCCTTTTCTTAATAGTACAAAGGGCTAAGAAGCCTGAGAACTAAAAAAAATCCAAGCCCATCCTGATAATATACTAAAGGCAAGTTCATAAATGTTTACATGTAGTCCAAGTCAAACACAGTGTCAGAACTGAAACAAATAACTATCTGCCAAGTTTGAGGTTCCAAGAGGAAAGCATACAACCTTGGGAAGGCAAGCCATCATATATTTGATATTAAGCATTGTGGCAGGCCTCTCAACTGTGTCAGGGCACTTAGTCTATATAGCAGCTCGCTCACTGTCTTCTAGAAAGCTGTGGAATTGGGGGACCAGCTGGGTGGGGTGGGGCTGAGGCTGATTCCAGAGGGCAGTTATATGCTTGTTTCTTAAAGCAACTACTTTTAAAGCTGGAGATTTTACAAGTTAATCACAGTTCTCTGTCCAGAAGCCATTAGTGCAATAGCAAATATTTCTACCTTTCAGCACTTAGCCAAGGGTCTGAAACTATTTTTGATCATGAATTCCCTCAATAAAAACTTTGAATACTAGTTTTGCATGGTGGCTTATATCTGTAAGCCCAGCAATTGGGTTGCTGAGGCAGGATTGCTGAGTTGGATGGCATCTCAGGATATACAAAAATCAGAAAATTATTTTAATTTTTATAATGAAATTGTAAAATTTTCTTCCCTTAACTCAAGAAATTAGGTGGTGTGCAGTTACAAAATGGCACTTGGGGGTTTTCCTTCCAAAACACTTCTTATGGGCACTTTCTACTTTGTGTCTTCAAGTCAAGAAGGAAGTGAAAAAAAAAAGAGAGAGAGAGAGAGAGCTAGGCCAGCACTTGGCCTTAATGGCTGAATCCATATCCTTATGGTAATTGAAAGAGGTGTAGCTGCTTCCCTGATCAGCAGTGAACAAGGCTCTGACCAGGAGTGTTAGCACTCTCTTACATCCTGATAGGAGAGGAAATGTCACAGAGATACACCTTGAAATTCACCTTAATCATTCCAGTCAAACTCACCTTAAGCCTACTTTTCCTCATTTAATCCTACTTCAAACAGAGTCGATCAAATTGGCAAGATGATATGAACACATTCTATTTTTCTTTGGCCTAACTGTAGTAGTTCTGTAATGGCCCTTCAATCTCTAAGGGCCTCACTTTTCATATAAACATTTACATTATCTTTGGGAATGACTGTGGATTTGTTTTAGATATAAAAACCTAGAGCCAGCCGGGCAGGGTGGTGCACGCCTTTAATCCCAGCACTCAGGAGGCAGAGGTAGGAGGATCACCATGAGTACGAGGCCACCCTGAGACTACATAGTGAATTTCAGGTTAGTCTGGGCTAGAGTGAGACCCTACCTTGAAAAACAAAGCAAACAAACAAACAAACAACAACAAGAAAACCCTAGAGTTGTTTTAATATATCCCAGAAAGTGACGTTCTTACACTTTGGTTGTTCTGCATGGTCAGATAGTAGATCTGATAAAATGTTAAATGTCAATCATTAATACACAGGTTTAAAAGAAAAGCATGAATGTGTTTGAGTATTTATCCCTTCTCCATATCTCACCCAACAAAAACAACAGAAAATGTCTAATCTATTCAAAACTGTATAAACCAGAGGGGTGAGGTAAGAGCTCTCTCTCTGTCTCTCAAAGAATACTAGGGCTGACTCTAGATAATGCACATAACTTTTACTTTGTCTGCAAACATTAACAAAGTCAGATATGACAGTATGCTTACTTATACCTTAAATGTGCATGAATACAAATTATAGCATAATATACTATCAAAGAGAACTTGGAATAGAACAACATTAAATATCATGGATATTGTTCTCCAGCAGCTAAATACATGAACCACAACAGGATGTTTTAGTTTTAATGGACTTTGCAGGTTAGGTTTTGAAAGTAGCTCCTTGAGGTAGGTGACAGAGCATGAATGGGTCACAGAGGAGTGAGATGGAAGTCACAGACATTTCCTGTAACACATTATCCATGTGCTCCTGAGATCCCCCACCTCTAAGAAATGTACACCAACCAGGCAAGGTGGCCTGTACCTGCAATCCCCACGAAATGAGGGAGAAGGTCCCAGTGTTCAAAGTCAGCATGAGCTAAACACTGAGATTCTGTCTTAAAACAGAAACAAAAACAAAAATGCAACACCAAGATCATTATTTCTCATGATGAAAATAGAAAGAAAAAAAAATCCAGCAACAGATGAATGGTTAAATGCTCTATGGTACAAAATGAGCCATTAAAATTATCTTTACAAAAAAGTATATAAAATAAAATTCTTATTACCATGTTAGGTTAAAGAGAACAAAATTATAATTAGAATAGCATGATGAGAAAGAAGCATTAAAAAGCATGAAACTATGAAACTTGTAAAACCAAAGCCATGATTTGAACATTATTTTTCCTACTGACTTTTTCTTTTTAGGGGCATTTTCCACATATGTACATAAAAATATGCATATCGGGCTGGAGAGATGGCTTAGCGGTTAAGGTGCCTGCCTCCTAAGCCTAAGAACACTGGTTTCAATCTCCAGGTCCTACGTTTAGCCAGATGCAAAGTGATGCAAGGGTGCAATGCCGCACTTGACCAGAAGGGGTGCACGCATCTGGATTTCACTCTCAGCAGCTGAGACTGCTGGTGCGCCCATCTCTATCTGTCTTCCTCTTCCTCTCTCTCTCTGTCTCTCTCCAAAAAATAAAAATAAATAAATAAACATGCATATATACATACACACACATACACATACATAGAGAGACAGACTTACAAATGAAAGGACCCAAACACACAGTTGACACATCTATACAGAAAACAAAGAGTTCCTACTATATATAAAAACTTATGCAAATGCTGCTTAGGTACAATAGAAGGGAGTGGGCTTTTTTTAATACAATGTTTCATTTTATGCAAATAGAAGATTGGACCTCAAGGAATAAAGGCTCAGTATAACCATGCCACTTCAAATTCACTTGCCAATCTCCTAGGGGATTCTCAGAGAAGTTCAATTTATTATATTGATATAAACATCAAAATGCAGTCTAGCATAAAGTCTAAAACCTATGCCATATGGTATCCACAATAATTTGTGTTAAAAAGGTGGGGTGGGAGTAACAACATTAATATCCTCAGAGACATTAGAGCTAAAACACAAAAATGCATTCTCCATTTTTACTTAGGAGCCCTCTTTAAGAAAAGTAGAATGTGGAAGTATATATGATTCCTGTGAGAAAAGAGCATTTGGGAAAGTTTTGACATATTTAGTGCCCATAAAATGATCATTTATTCTCCATAATATTATTAACTCTGTCTTCAAGAAAAATACTAAGGTACTTCAAAGTTTTGAGATAACAGCTCTCTGCTGTAGGCCATAATGGAAGCATTTATAAGTTACTCATTTTTGATGATTCTAAAAGTCTGAGTATAAGAGAAAAATATGCATTTTTCTTCTTGATAACTGGACCATTAGGTAGGATAAAATATGCCCAGCAATCTGGTAAGTTCAAGGGAATTTAAACCCTCTGGCAGCAGATTAGTATGAATAATAACAATGTTGAAAAGTCAGATAAAGCTGCAGATGGAATGACCCAGCTTAGAGCCAAAGTGAGCCTCAGAGTGGGCTTCTCATCATGGAGACCAGAAAGATTCAACAGGGGTGGGACTACACCCGTTGCCCCAGGACTGTGATCAGAACCTTACTTTTAGTGACCAAAGACATAAGCCAAAAGCTAAATGACAAAACAGTGCTGCTGTGGAGATGGTGGGGGACACATTCATGCACAGAGCACAGTCACTAAGTGGCCACCTATTCTTCTTGAACCTTGGAAACCTGGCAACTTTAGTGTGCTTATGGCCACTTGCAGTTTCTCGGTTTAGCATGTCTAACTGGGGTAGAAATATTACTCATTCATATTCTCTCTCTGCTTCACATACATGTGTACACACACACACACACACACACACACACACACACACACGGGAAAGTTATCAGGAAAGATAGAAAGAAAAACAAGAATCTGATCTGGTCTGAAAAGCTGGAACCCCAGGCATCCACATCAGCCTCTCCCACTTTTACTATTTGATTTGCTTGCCTGATCCCAGAGAATGTTTTCTTCTGTTTTGTTTTAATTTTTCTTTTGATCTAGTAAAGATAGGTGTAGGAAAATAACATCTCTTATTTCAAAAACAGGAACATGAATGATTAAGCCAGTTCTTACTCCCCACAAAGTTGAATAGAGAGGCCAGAACACAATTCACTTCACTGCCCATTATATATAGTAATGTGCAAATATTCATGAGACTGGAGTGGAAGTTTTCAACCCAAATTCTGAAGTAGAACAGCAATACAAAGCCACTTGGTAGCCTACCTACCTAGGAAGGGTAATTTTGGAGTCACAATGTTTAAGAGTAGCTTCACTTTGAAACCATGGGTCAGAATGACTGAGATTCCTGGAAGGGATGAGATACGGATGGGGCAACAAAAAAGTTGAAAGGATATGGAGATGCAGTGTGTAGAAGGAGGCAGAAAACCCACTAGAACAGATCTGAGCTGCTGTGTGATGTTGCCTCAAAGGACATGTGTCACAGTTATCTGTCACAGATACAAATTAGCACATTTTAAAAGCACTGCAGATGAATTATCTTTGCATAGCCAAAACTAGTGAGTGTCTCATTAGTGACAATAGCACTGCACACAAAGCTGAGTGCCTTTTGTGTATCAGACATTACCCATACACACGTGTAGCCTTGTTACTCTTAAAAATGCCCTTGGGATATAGATACCATTTTCATTTTAGAGCTGAGAAAACAAAACCTCAAAGTTTTAACACAGCCAGTAGCGAATATTTTACCAGAAGTGAGTGTATGAGTATGTTCTACAACATCAGGGGTGGAAATATAGAAAACAATAAGGACAATTATCTCTCACTATGACTTATTGAGGAGTGACAGATGATGTCAAACTTTCAATACCAAGAATCATCTACATTCAAGACAACAATCCCTTCTCTGTTGGCTGCTGTTTAGGATTTCTACCAGGTACTTGGTGGTTTGCCAGCCACATCCCAGAAGGAACACTGCCTTAGTTTGTGATTTCTCTAACCACCACTTGTTCTATCTTTGCAATTAGTCAACGGCAGGCGGTAGGGAGGGAGAAAGCACAGATGGAGTTTCCTTTTTAAATAAAATGTTTTGGCAGTGGCTTCTGTCAAGAGCTTTCCCTTATTTCCATCTGGTTTTGGTCCTGGAACACACACATGAGAGAATGGAAAAAGAAAGCTGTTGGCGTGCTAAACCACTAGAGAAGCTGGAGTGGCTGCCAGCACATCCTCTCTGTCCCCTGAGATCAGAACATTCTGCCTAAGGAATGTTATCACATTGTATTGAAGGAATGGGAGAGCCCTGTTCCTAAGACCTAACCCTGTTCTGGGGGGAAACAAATATTTAAAAGTGTGTTTTACTTCAGAGCCTGATGGAACCATGTGTGTGGTCTCAGCTCTGTTAATCTCAAGGTGCCCAGTCCTGGGGCAGTGCGCCTAGAGACTTTGAGCCTCAGTTGTTTCATCTGTAGAGTAGAAACAAGCTGATGTGAAGAATATGAGAGATGATACACATTAACTTCTCAGTTGTCTGTTGCTCAACTTTTCTATTCAAAAATGCTTTAGAAAACAATTATTATTACCACCAGTTTTCATAGGAAAAGACCTAGAATCATAAGGAAACACTAAGAAAACTTAAGGGATCTATTTTTTTCTATTACATACCTGAACAAAGTAAGCTCATTTATGGCCACTCTCTATGAGGAGACACTGAATTTCCCTGGGAAATTAGTTTTTTCAGACTCAAATATATCTACAAATAATGTCTTCTGATATGCACAAAATTAAAAGCTCCATTATTGGTGTGCAAGCAAGCCAAAACTAACCACGCTTAAACTTGTAGGAAACCAACGTAATGTTGACATGATTATCATTGCAGTTGCTGAAGATGGTGAGGAAAAGATTTGGGAATTCTTTTCTTACACAATCATATGCCTAACAGAAGAAAGCCAAACCCAATCACTAAAAGAATATGAACTGGAATCAAACTAGTTGCATTTTAAGCCCAGGTTTTGTTACTCATGAAAATGACCTTGGGTAAGATAATGTACATTTGTGCTGCTTCCTTACTGTAGCAGTTCCTTTCTTGTTGCTGGGATAAAATACCCAACCAGAAGCAGCTTATGAAAGGAAAGAGTTTATTTCCAGCTTACAGTTTCTAGCACAAGTTTTATCATCGTGGAGAAAGCATGGCAAGAGAAGACAGCAGGGGGGACATCACATCTTTGTAGCAACTCACAGGAAGTAGAGTGAGCTAGCTCTGAGACCCACATGGGCTGGACTAATAAAGCTCAAGGTCTACTTCTGAAATACACCTCCTCCAACAAGGCTCTGACTCCCAATGGCTCGACAACCTTCCCAAATTGCCATCAGCTGGGGCTCAAGTGTCCAAATGCATGAATCTATAGGGGATATTTAATTCAAACCACCAAACTTACTTACAAAATGAGATTATTGAATTTATAACATCATTGTAAGGATCAAATGAGTAATTCCTTTTAATTTGAGAGAGAGAGGGTGAGGGCAGAGCATGGGTGCACTAGCAATCTCAGCTGCTGTGAATGAACTCCACATGCTTGCGCCCCCTTGTGGATATGTGCGACATTGCACCTTTGCCTCACTTTTACGTCTGGCTAACCGTGGGACCTGGAGAATCTTCAACTTCGCAGGCAGGCACCTTAACTACTAAGCCATCTCTCCAGCACAAATGGGTATATTTAATGAAGACCATGATGTTTGATATTGTTACTCAGTAAATACCATTATTATGATCATGAATGCTAAGATGGGCTGGTGCCACTTTCACCACACTGAACACTGAAACATGTGACAAGGACACGGAACATGCTACACTCAAGGTCATTTAAAGTTATATTTAATGGCTACATCTACTGAGCCAGAAAACATCTGAGAAGAAAACTATCCTTTTGACTCTAAGAAACAAATAGTTACTCTTGTCGTGTTTAAACAACTGTCTCTGTATCACAGGAAAACCAAATTCTCAGAAAATGTATAATAGAATACTGTATTATTATAAAACTAAAAAGGGTGCAGGGAAAAAGAAATAAGATATGGGGGGATAACTTTGCTTTTCATTTCATTGCTTTCTAGAGTTTCTTATTTTTATGCCTGGATTTATATACCAAGCCTCTGAAATGAAGAAATAAAAGACTTATCGTGACAAACATTCCAACTGTAAGAAAGTCTATTAATCAACACCCTTAGAAATGATATAGGAAGATACCATGTAAGTCAAAGTGTCATTTCCCTGTCATTGTGAAAAGTTAGAGATAATCTACCCTTTCAAACACCACATTCCCTCTGTGCTAAGAAAAAGAAATGTTGCAGCCATGCCTATCATGGGCTGGGTGGATTTTCATATCTGCCCCTTCCAAACTGGGAGCCCCATGAGGTCATAACCTCTAATGGACATGGTTCCTTCATCTATGTGAAGAATAACAAACACAGGAATGCTGTAGGGTTAAAAAATATAGCAGATACACATATAAATGCTTATTTTCTTCTACATAATTTTCTTTAAAATTTCATAGTTCTTGGGCTGGTGAGATGGCTCAGTGGCTAAAGGTGCTTGGTTTGCAAAGTCTGCTAGCCCAGGTTGGACTCCTCAGTACCCATATAAGCCAGATACACAAAGTGGCCCATGTGTCTGGGGCTTGTTTGCAACAGCAAGAGGCCCTGAGGCACCCGTACTCTCTCTCTCACACACACACAGACACACTCACTCACTCATTCTCTCTCTCAACTAAAAAATAAAAATATAAGAAAAGAACAACAAAAAAATCATAGTTCCAACAATATTTATTGCTTTCATAGCAAAGAATACGTATCAATATCAATTATAGTTGTTTTGCATTTTCTCATCTCTGTTAATACCTTTGCATACCTTTAATTTTACTTTTTTTCTGGATTAAAAACTTGGAAAGTCAACTCACTATTGCTATGCCAACCCTTTCTTACAAGGCCAAAATCTACCTTCATTATAATCTCTCCTTCCTTCCTTTCCAATATTTGTCAACTTTGAAATAAAATATCATCTTAATTGGGAAAGAGATAAAATAAATTTCTTTCATATTCCAGATCACTGGCAATTAACTTTGGCTACCCTAATTCCAGCAATGACCTATGAAGATTTTTTTTCAGACCCTTATAAATGTTTGTAACCATTTTAATGTAAACAATCTGAATTTCTTCCTATATGATATGCATGGAAAACAACCAAAGAGATTCAGAACCTTGGAATTTCAGCCAGGTGTCATTAGAGGGAGATTCAGAACCTTGCAATGTCAGCCAGGTGTCATTAGAGAGGTGGAAGCAGCAGGATTAGGAATTCAGGTTACTCTCAATTATACAGTGAGTGGGAACCCCCCCCCTTCTTTCTAAAAAAAAAAATTAAATTAAAAAAATTCCTAGAATCTCAGAGCCCAAAGAACCGAAATCTAAGCTAGTGAAACTTTTCAACCTCTGTTGTAGAATCCTGTGCACTTAACACTTTCCAAATACGAAATCACTTCCTCGGGGGCCCTGGTGCTAAATCTACTTGGAACTAGTCACCGATTTTTAATAACTTTATCCTAAGGAATACCTAGGGTTAATAACCACTGAGATGCAGGTCAGGATTGCTGGGTCCTAGCCTCATAATCCATGTCACTACCTTCCACTGAATAAATTTAGATAAATTATTTCCTTAACAAATATTCAGAAACTTTTTAAAAGGGAATTATGCTCCTACAAATCTAAAATTACTTTGAAAGAACTATGGTTTTCTTTTTTAACAAGATATGTAAGTGAAGGTACTAATCAAAAAACTTAAAGTTTCTACATGTTCCATCTGTAAGGGACACTGTGGCAACCAGGGAAAGACTCTATCCTTTTATGGTAAATTAAAACAGAACCAGGAAAACAGACTGTAAGCATAAAGTTACAGAATGTTCAGTATGTAACTGGACTGCAATAATAAATGAATTTTAAGTTTACATGTTTTATTTTTAATTTTGTAGTCCCAAAATATCACAGAAAGGACAAATGGCTGATTGATGTAGGTGATATTGATATATGATATATATTGATATATTAATAATTCCAAGCCTTAAATCATCTATACTCAATCAAGTGTATGATAAGCCATAAACCCAAATAGCATCTTCTAATAGATTTTATTATATCTATAACTAGCAATGTGAGCAGGTGTCATGAGGAATGTAGAAGAACACATAAGCTAGTTCTGAGCAACTTGAGTAGCTTAGTTATGTTTCTTGCATGTGTCTATCCATGTTGCTGAATGTGTTGGTTATTTTTATAAATTGTACTGTATAGATATAAAATAGTTTTTCACTCCACACATGGAAGAGATCTGAATTATTTCTAAGTATTTTATTATTCTGAGTAAAACTTATATTTGTACAAGTTTTTAAAGAGGAAATAGTTCTTATTTCTCTTGTGTATTTGCCTAGAAATAGGGTATATGTTTGACTTTATAAAATTCTGTCAAGTTTTAAACAAAGTAGTTCTATCATTCTATTTCCATTAAGATGAGAACTCATGTTGTACCACATGCTCACCAGCACTTGGTGTTATTAGTATTTTTAATTTTTATCATTACTGAGAAGAATAAGCAGGAACCAATGTCTTAGGAATACTAATCATAGGAACATCTTAGTGCATATGTGTTTTTATACTATCAAAGAAATGAAATACTATCTCAGGGCACCATGAATGAATTGGAAAGAGTATTTTCCTCCTTACACAATAACAGCTAAATAACTCAAGAAAGATCATCCTATTTCTTCTACTCTTGGATAAATTTGGGGTACTTCCTTAGGATATATAACCTTTCCATATATATATATATATATATATATATATATATATATATATATGATATAACCTTTCTAAATAATGTTTTATAATGACATACTTATGCCTCTTAGATTATAAATTATGTCAGGAGAAAATTTCACATAAAGAAACACTAGTAAAACATACTGGATGTGTGCATGTGTGTGTGTATATACTCATGCATAGATACATATTTTGTAAGCTTTTAAAGTTATTATACATTCGTGCTTTCTTTTCTGTAATTTTATGCTTCATTCTGTTTGAAGAGTGGTGGAAAATTGTTTGCAGACCTTTCCCTAATTTGGACAAAGTTTGTCTGTTGAAAATTAATAGCTATTTTTTCACCCAAACCACAATAGTTAAAGTACTTTGCCTCCCAGAAAGTGCAGGTGATTTATGCAGGAAGGAGGCTGGCCTTCAATTGTCACTTCAAAGCTTCTTACACCTGGCAAGCTACAAAAAAGTGTCCTTGGACTGAACAGGAGAAACCTAGGAACCCAGAATCCTCTTAGACTGCTAATGGCACTGCCATTTCTACTGCCTGGATACCACATGCACCCAATCATCTACAAAAATCCATAAAGATCCACTTTTTTTAAAGCTCTTTGTTCTCTAAACCAGACCAAATTATTCTCATGTATGCTTGTCTGTGTTTCCTTTTTTGCCTTCTTCATCATTTACAATTGTTTATTTTAGAAACTTATTTATGTCTACTGATTCTTCTCTAGTGAACCAGGTAATCTGTATGAGTTTTTCTCACGACTGTACCCTTAGCACTTAGAAAACCCAGCAGTACTTATTAAATATTAGACTAATTTGTTATTAATTAAAACACTAGTTTATCCAAGCTTCATGTAAGTTTAGACAATAAAAGTAGCTTTTTTGTTGTTTGTTTCTTATAAGAAAAAAACATAATGCAACAAATCAATGTCAAAGTCACCCTGGCCTTTTTTCTGCCTTGATTATATTGTCTGCTAAACAATCAGATCTACTTTAGCCTTTAAAATATAAAATCATGAGAAGGATTAAGACACTCAGAACAAGAGATTTTCCTCCATTAGAATGCAACACAAAAGCAATTCTCATCATTTCAGACTTTCAACCTAAAGGTCTTGGTAATTTGTAAAGGAAATGCAGTTATCGACAAGTCTTAGGTCATTATCTTCTATTTCCCTGAGATGAGGCTGTTAAGGTCCCTCCACTACTCTTGCAGACTTTATGATCAGTAACAGGCAGACAATAGCATATGACTAAAATCCAAAGAAAACTTTCTCTTTCAGTTATATGTATGCACCAGTCAGAACTCAACTGACTACTGGACCATCCACTTTTTCTTCAACTAACGATCTAAGACAAATCTCAAGAATGCTGAGACTACAGCTTAATAAAGTAATAATTATGTGTCTCAGATCAGCCCAAACATGACACAAAATTTGTTGGTATGTATTTTATGAATTATTAGTATAAGTAAAACTCAAAATTTAAGAATATGAAAGTATTTTAGTATTATTTAATAAAATCTTAGGATGGTATTAAGAAAGGTTACTTGGAGACACAGTCAAGATGGCGTCTGCATAATCAGGCCTCACCCAGCATGGAAGGAAAGGCACTAACACATCCTCGGATTCCACACTCTTGGGGAACCACCAGCCCTCAATCCCACCTTGCCCATGGGTAGCACCACATACCACCTCTCCCTCCTCACCCCACCCCCAACCCTCCCCTCCAGCAGGAAGCCCCACCCCCAGGGTCCCCGCACCCCCTGTCCCCACCCTCCATGCAGGCAGGATGTCAATCCACCTGGTTCCTGTATCACAGCACCTTCCCTGCCCTCCCTGTACCTGCCTCCCTCCATGCAGGGGAGAGCCCCATCCACTGGGACCCCAAGTTACCCAACGGCCCACTCTCTACATCTGTGGGTAGCCCCTCCAACTGAGTTCCCACATCGTCCCACCACCGGTGCTGTGCATGGGTGGGTAGCCCCATGACCTGGTCTGTGCACCAACCCATGCCCTGCCCTCCACATAGGCCCACTGGGAAACTGCGCTACCCCACTCCCCCCATACTCCGTGTTGGTTGGTAGCCCCACCCAATGAGTTCCCGTGCCACCCCACCCCTCACACTCTGCATTGGTGGGTAGCCCTGAATGACAACCTGGTCCTTGTGCCACCACACCCTCTGCCCTCCACATAGGAGGGTAGCCTCACCCACCAGCCCCTGCACCTCCCCACCACCCACTCTCCATGCTGAAGACATTTCAAGGTAAACTACAGCTTCCTGCTACAATTAATAATTAACAATTCCTATACTGTGATGGGCAGACCACAGCACAAAAGAAATAACATGAATAATCAAATGCAAGTAAATCCAACAAGACCACCCTGTCCCGCAATGGATGTCTCTAACCAAAACATAGAAGAGATAATAGGATCAGAACACCAAAATAAAGACATAAGCAATGCAACCCTAGCCAAGAAAATAGCAGAACTTGCAGAAAATCAATAAAGGGCCAATAATTGTATGAAGGATGTTCTCGCAAGATTAGACCTAATAGAAAAGAGCCAGGAAGGGCTCCAAAACCAGTAAAATGACACAAAGGAGAGGGAAGAAAAGAGAGCACCTCAATAACCAGTTGGATAAGCTCAATAATGACATAAATAAATACAAGGATGAATTCCAAGAAGCACTTAAAAAAAAAATCAGAAAATGATGTGAAAAAGGAACTCGACAGAGGATTGGAAACTATACATAAAACAACAGTAGAAAATACAAACGAAATTAAACAAACCCAAAACTCCAGAGAAGCTCTCAAGAATAGAGTCAGCCATGTGGAAGACAGAAACTCAGAACTGGAAGACAGAACAGAAGAAGCAGCATGTGAATCCAAAAGTTTCAATAAATTCAAAAATTTTTGTAAACAGAACATGTGGGAAATGTGGGATAGCCTTAAACGTTCCAAAATTAGGATCATGGGAATACTGGAAGGGGAAGAAATTCAGACCAAAGAAATTGAGAACTAATTCAACAAAATTATTGAAGAGAACTTTCCCAATCTCTCAAAAGAAAGTCCCATCAGGGTACAAGAAGCTAACAGAACTACAAACAGACTGGACCAAAGGAGAAATTCTCCAAGACATATTATCATAAAAACCCTAAATATTCATAACAAGGAGAAAGACCTAAAAGCAGCTAGGGAAAAATAAGATATTACTTATGAAGGTAACCTCATCAGAATTACTTCAGATTTCTCAATGGAAATACTCAAAGCCAGAAGGGCCTGGAAAGGAATGCTGCAAAGTCTAAGAACTTATGGTTTCCAACCCAAACTAGTCTACCCAGCAAAAATATCCCTCATAATATATGGTGAAAGAAAAAACCTCCATGAATAAACCCAGCTGTACAACTTTATGAATACAAAGCCAAATCTGCAGAGAGTACTTCAGGTAATTCTCCACACAGAAGAATCAAATAACCAACCTCAAGAACCTACAAGAAGCAGTGAAAGACCTATATAATGAAAACATAAAAACACTCAAGAAAGAAATTGAGGAGGAACTGCGAAAATGGAAACACCTCCCATGCTCCTGGATAGGCAGAATTAACATGGTGAAAATGAAAATATTACCAAAAGCACTGTATAGATTTAATGCAATAACAATAAAAATCCCAAATTCTTTCTTGACTGAGATAGAAAAAATGATCTCAAAATTCATATGGAAAGGCAGAAGGCCTCGGATATCCAAGCATATCCTCAGCTAAAGAAACTCCTCTGGAGGCATCACCATACTTGATCTATAGCAATTGTAATAAAAACAACATGGTACTGGCAAACAAAAACAAAACAAAACAAAAAAACAGGAATATAGACCAATGGACCAAAATAGAAGACCCAGACTTTGGGTCAAGTAACTACAGCTACTTGATATTTCACAAAGGCTCTACCAATGTAGACTGGAAAAAAGACAGCATCTTCAAGAAATGATGCTGGACAAATTGGACAACCATATGTAGGAAAATGAAACTCAATCCATACATCTCACCACACACAAAAATCAAATCCAAATGGATCAAAGACCTCAATATAAAACTGGAAACTTGGGCTGGAGAGATGGCTTAGCGGCTAAGGCGCCTGCCTCCTAAGCCTAAGAATGCTGGTTCCAATGTCCAGCGGTTCCAATCTCCAGGTCTCACGTTAAGCCAGATGCAAAGTGAGGCAAGGGCGCAATGCTACACTTGCCCACAAGGGGGAGCACGCATCTGGATTTCATTCACAGCATCTGAGAGACTGCTGGCTCGCCCATCTCTGTCTCCCTCTCTGTCTATCTCTCTCTGTCTCTCTCTCCAAAAATAAATAAAAAATAATAAAAAAAATTTTAAACTGGAAACTCTGCTACTACTGGAAGAAACAATAGGAGAAACCTTCCATGACAAAGGAGTGGGAAAAGATTTCCTGAACAAAATGCCAACAGCTCAGGAAATTAAACAATCACTCAATCATTGCAATCTCATGAAGCTAAAAAGCTTTTTCACTGACAAATATACTATAACCAAAGCCAGCAGATTACCCACAGAATGGGAGAAAATTTTTGCCAGCTATACAACTGACAGAGGCCTAATTTCTAGAATTTACAAAGAACTCCAAAGCCTAAACAATAAATCATCAAACAACCCACTCACAAAATGGGGCCGAGAACTGCACAGGGAGTTTCCAGAGGAAGAAATACAAAATGCAAGCACTCAAAAAAATGTTCAACATCACTAATCATCAGGGAAATGCGAATTAATACAACTATGAGATTCCACCTTACCCCAGTAAGGATGGCTAAGATTAAAAAAAACTAAGGAAAACAAATGCTGGCGATGCTGTGGAGAAATAGGAACACTCTTTCACTGTTGGTGGGAATGTAAAATGGCACAACCATTATGGAAAGCTATGTGAAGATTCCTGAAAATGATGACTATAGATCTACCAACAGATCCATTATTGGGCATTTACCCTAAAGTCTCCAAGTCTCAGATCAGATAATTTGCTCACCCATGTTTATAGCTGCTCAATTCATAATAGCTAAGAGCTGGAATCAGCCCAGATGTCTGTCATGAGATGAATGGATAACAAAGACGTGGTATATCTACACTATGGAATTGTATGTAGCAGTAAGGAAAAATGGAACAATGAAATTTTTAAAAATGGTCGAACATGGAACAGATTATTTTCAGTGAGCACACCCAATCACAAAAAGATAATTGTCACATGGTCTCATCTGTGACTCCTAAACTTAATCCGACTGAGATGCCATCATACCTAATAAGTACACTGAGGTACAGACAATAGGCAGGGTAGGATGGGGGGTGAGGGTAAGAGTGGGAGGGAGCAAAAGGGTGGGAGGGAGGGTAAAGGTGGGGGGACACAAATAGGGACCCAAATGGAAATGGTACCATAAAGTCCTGTATTCTGAACAACAGGCTAAAACACTGATCATCAGGCCCACAGAGGGAACACCTGAACCGCAGGGACCTGGAGAGAACATTTTGAAGATCAACCTTAATCTTTTCCATTCTCTCTCTCTCCCTCCCTCTCTCTCTCTCTCTCTCTCTCTCTCTCTCGCTCTCGCTCTCTCCCCCTCCCTTTCCTCTCTATACTTTCTTTCTCTTTTATATTACCTATCTTTTTCTTCCTTCACTTTCCTTGGCACTGACTTGTAACTCCCAGTACCAGCATGGGTTTTCTTTCACAATGAATTGTTGATCAGAGAGACCTACAAGGTTTTCCCCAAAAAAGACAGATTTCTGTCAGAGTTCAGGTTAATTGTAAGACCGTACTGCTAAAGACATCGTACATGATTGAGACGAAACATGGACCAACCTGGCTGGAATCTGAAAGAGGGTCAGTCTCCAGACAGCTAGTCTAGTGCCAGAGGGTGCTACAAGAGCGACTAGGGGAAAATGACTGACATCTGCCCAAACAACTCGCAGTCTAAGCTACCAAGCAGGAAACAACTTGGCATGATGCTCAAACAAGTGTAATAGAGGCACACAGCCATGGTGGGTAACCAACTGCTCTTGATTTGGTTAGTAGATTCACTCAGTGGAATGGAACTCCTAGCCGGAACTGGGAAATAAGTTAAAAGCATGTACAAAAAATGAGCCCATTCTCCAATATCAAGCTCCCACCAAATGTGGGCTAGGAGAGGGCTGACACACATAAAATTCTATCTAAAATAACTGTGGCCATTCCATCTATCTAGTAATAACTTCTTTCTCCATTGGAGAATTTGCTTCTCTTTTTCAGACGGATGATGAACCTGAAGGGAGGATCAGCCTATCACACCTCACCAGGGCCCCAGCTGAAACCATAAAGTTATGGGGGGGTGGGGGCAGGAGTACAGTTTTCTTGGTGAACCTGACATCAGAATAAGGGTGAGAGATAAACTCAGAGAACATCCAACTCCTACTAACCCAGATATCCACACAGAGGCTCCAAGACCTCATCACTGAAGTAGAACTAAAATGATACCAATATGGCTCAGGGAAATTCACAGAAGCTGGGGTGGAAAGAGTGTTAGAGCCACAAGTTGGGTCATTATGCACAGAGACTTTGCCTATCCTCCATAACTGTTGACTACCCCCATAATGCATGACCCACATTCCCCAATGATGAGGGTCCCTTTGGAGGGGAGAGGACAAGGAGGAGGCTACCGGAGGCACCAAACAGAATGTAAAATTAGAATAATATAAATTTTCAAAAAAAAAAAAAAAAAAGAAAAAGCTACTTGATTTTTCCCACTTAGTTTCACTAGTTACTAACTGAACTCCTTCAAGCACTACTTGTCACACAAAATAAATATAAATATCTTCTAACAGTTACCACAATTTTTCAAGCTAATTCTTATATAGGAAAGACACTAATGTTTCAAGGTTAATCCCCATGCCTTCACCTAAATTAAGTTTTCTTCTAACAATTATAATGCTTACCCAAGTGCTAAGATCTTATTTCATTTTAGTGTAAGATAAAGTCATATATTTACAAGTTCTGTCTGATAAAATGTTGTTTTCATCTTGATATAAATTCTGATAAACCTCTCAAGGGCTCAATTTAATTAAAAAATTTAAAATCAGTTTTAAACTAAAATTTTATTCCAAAACCAAAACTGAAAAAGATTTTTAAAGTAAAATTATGGTAAGTTTAGTCTGTTGCATTGCCCATTACAAGAAACATTCTTTGACATATTAACATTCTTCTTGTTCTTATATTAGCATCCCCAAACGTCATAGAAATTGTACTAAATTTTATCTCAAAAAAACTTGATGTGAAGCTGGGCATGGTGGCACGTGCCTTTAATGCCAGCACTTGAGAGGCAGAGGTAGGAGGATCGCTATGAGTTCAAGGCCACCCTGAGACTACATAGTGAATTTCAGGTCTGCCTGGGCTAGAGCAAGACCCTACCTCAGGAAAAAAAAAAAAAAAAAAAAAAAAAAAAAAAAAAACTTGATGTGAACCCACAATAAATACCACACATCTCCTGTAATCACAGAAAGAAAAAAAACAAATGATAAAACAATAAAATTCTAAGTTTCAAACAACAGATACAGGCAAAGCAATGCCTGTTGGATGGGTGAAGCAATAATTCATGAACAGAATCTTCTTTTTTATATTCCATAAGGTGCCAATATTTGTCTGCTGACAAACATTGTTGGGAATGGTCCAGAAAAAAAAAAAAACATAGTAAGTCAATGAAATTCAAACTGTTAGTAGTGAGAATTATCTAAATATCAAAAATTATTCTAAAACAAAAATCCACAGAGTCCACTTTCTAAGAAGGAAGGTATGAATAAAGAAATGTATCTACTAAACGCTGAAGAAACTCTTAATTGACTAGAAAATTGAACTTCTGTACCTTTCCAAGTCAGAGCAGCTTCAAAATTATAGGTGTGACGAATAAATAAGAAAGATAAGAGAGAAAAAAGGGAAGAAGAGTGAAGAGCAGATGTCTACAAAATGAATATGACCCTCCCGAATGCCTTGGAATTAACTATTTTAAAACAGAGCTATTTTAACATTAGTGTTTGGTTTTCCTTACCTGACAGGCAGATATAAGTTAAATATTCGCCTTGACCTCCAGTAGCCAAGAAAGGAATCTTTTTCTTTGTTCTCCTCTTGACTTGGACAGCTCCCAGCATTCTTTCATCAAGAGGTGCAAAAATCTCCTTGTTGATGGCAGATTTGGCACTCATTGTAGAACAAGTGAGGAGGGTATACAGTCAATTTTCTGAAGAAAAAGAGAAGGCAAGTTGGAATTGTCAATACTATAGGAGAATGGACAGCAAGCTGTTTTGTAGGTGAAGTACTTTTCAATTTATACTTTAATCATTTAATTGCTTGAAATGTACTATAAAACATTAAATGCACTATAGAAACACTTCTATAAACATTATAGCAACATAAAATGTAATAGCTATAAAAATATAATGAAAAGGGGAATATGGGCTTATCCACTGAAAGTGCCCTGCACAATATAAGTGAGCAACATGAAATGGGATCAAGCAGGGCTTGTGATTCTACCCTAACAGCAGCTCCCCCTAAATGCACACAATATCCATATTACTCCTGTTCTGTGAGGAACAAGAACGCACACTTATCTTTGAGATGTCTTTCTACTGTCTAACAATCCTTAAATCAAGAAGATCTTTGTGCCCCTTCAAAATCTCCTTTAACTCTAGTGAAAATCCATTTCTAGAATTTGATTAATAGTGAAATTATATCATCTTCTACACAATAACTATATTGGAAACAAAATAAAAATAATGTTAATTTAATTACCACTAGTTAGCCTTTGATCAACTAAGTAATGACCTCTTGTTTATGATTCTCCTGCAATGGGCCCAATTTTCTGGCGTTCCTCTATATCTAGTTGCCACCATGAGGAACCTTGACAAATTCTTCACATTTTTCCTCACAGTGGACATGGAATTATAAAAATGTGTCTGGCTATTGGCAAGTATTCTGGAAATGTTACCCAGTAGTTCACACATATTATGCCCTTATATTTTGAATTAGGTGCTCAATAATTAAGAAAATAAAGATGTATGCTGACTCATAGTGAGTTATTCACCAAACACACATACATAATGCCTATACTATATTTGTGTTAACAAGCATTGTTCTTCCAAGATGGCCTTACTTCTGTTTGTATTTATTATGTTCCAGGTCTATCTGAATACCAATCCAGTTCAGTGTGAACCTTGCAAAACTTCTGGGTTTCATCATTCTAGTCACAGTCTGTGACTAATCTCTAAGCAAGAATTGTCGGGCCAATTTAAGATATCATAATTAAAGGTGCAAGGAGAGCCTTTGGATTAGTTATGCAGCTTGGGCACAGCATCCAGAGATATTCCATATGTCATAACTGGAAGCCACTTCTGGGTATATCAGAAGGGGAAGAAATTCAGACCAAAGGCATGTCGAACTTATTCAGCAAAATTATTGAAGAAAAGATTCCCACCTTCTCAAAACAGAGTCCCATCAAGATACAAGAAGCTAACAGAACTCCAAACAGACTTGACCAAAGGAGAAATTCTCCAAGATATATTAGCATTAAGACTTTATTTATTTATTTATTTATTTATTTATTTATTTTGGCTTTTTGAGGTAGGATCTCACTCTAGCTCAGGCTGACCTGGAATTCACTCTGTAGTCTCAGGGAAGCCTTAAACTCACAGCGATCCTCCTACCTCTGCCTCCCGATTAAAGGCTGGGATTAAAGGTGTGCACCATCACACCCAGCGCATTAAGACTCTAAACAACAAAAACAAAAAGTAAGTCTTAAAAGCAGGTAGGGAGAAACAACATGTTACATGTAAAGGTAATCCCATCAGAATTACCTCTGACTTCTCAATGGAAGCCCTGAAAGCCAGAAGGACCTGGAATGGAACACTGAAAAGTCTAAGAACTTATGGGTTCCAACCCAAATTACTGTACCCAGCAAAAGTATCCCTCATAACAGATGGTGAAAGAAAATTTTTCCATGATAAAAGTCAGCTTTACAACTATATGAACATAAAGCCAAACCTACAGAGAGTACTTCAGGGAATTTTCCACTCAGAAGAGTAAAAAAACAAATCTCAAGAGACTACAAGAAGCAGACCACAATAAGCAAACCTAGAGAAAGTGAAAAAAAACTACAAAGTCCAAGAAAACACCAAATCCCATAAAGCACAACAATATGGCAGATTAAATCAAACCTCACATTTATTACCCCAAACATTAATGGCCTTAATTCACCCATCAAGAAACACAAGTTAATAAGGTAGAACAAAAAAATGAACCCCTCAATCTTCTGTCTTCAAGAAACCCACCTCACCACTAAAGACAGACACATCCTCAGGGTGAAAGGGTATAAAATGATATTCCAAGTAAATGTAAATAAGAAATAGTCATTGCTATACTAATATAGTAGAGAATAGACTTCAGACGTAAAGAAATAAAAAAGAACAAAGAAGTCCATTTCTTACTCATAATGGGAATGATCCCACAAGAGGATATTACAATCATCAATCTTTATGCAGCAAACACTGGTGTACCACAATTCATAAAACAAAACTGACTTGACAACAAAACAGTAATAAAAACCAACACCATCATAGTTGGAGATTTCAATACTCCACTATCATCAATAGATAGATCATCCAAACAGAAAACCAACAGGGGAAGTAAAAGAGCTCAACAATACCATAGATCAACTATACCTAACATGGATATCTACAGAACATTCTACCCCAAATCCACAGATTACACGTTCTTCTCAGCAGCCTATGGAACTGTCTCCAAAATAGATCATAAAATGGGCCATAAAGCCTGTCTCCATATATTTAGGAAAATCAACATAATTTCCTGCATGATATCAGATTGCAATGGTATAAAGCTAGAAATTAACAAAAGATGCACCAGGAACTCCGTCAGCTCCTGGAGACTGAACAAAATACTTTTAAACAAAAAATGGGTAGTGGATGAAATAAAAAATGAAATTGTAAAATTTCTAGAATTGAATGACAACGAGAATACATTGCACCAAAACTTATGGGACACAATGAAGGCAGTCGTTAAGGGAAAATTCATAGCACTAAATGCCTTCATAACAAAGACAGAGAGATCCCCAATCAATAACCTACCCATCCATCTAAAGGCATTGGAAAAACCAGAATACAACATAAAAAGCTCCAGATGGAAAGAAGTAATCAAGATCAGAGCAGAAATTAATGAATTTGAAAATAAGAAAAAAAACAAACAAAAAAAATCAAAGAAATGAAGAGCTAGTTCTTTGAAAAAATATTGAGGTTCTGGTCAAGATGGAATCTGTGTAAACACACCTCACCTGGCACAGAACAAAAGGCAAGACCTTTAGAGTTCATTAGGGTTTGGTGGGAGTGCAAGGAGGACCAAAGCAGGGATTCCTCTGATTCTCATATTTGGGGGAGGGGGGCACCAGTCCCCAATCCCCTCAAACAGCCGCCTTAGCCAAGGTCCCAGCCTCAGGTTCCACTTGCACTAGCTAAGCGGACCCAGGCCAGCAAGCTAGTGATCCCCTGCCCCAGGTTCCTTCCACCACAGAGCTCCACAAACAAGCTCCATCACCCACACCACCCCACACCCACCGTCACCATCTGTGCACATGGTAACCCCACTCACTCTTGTTGGTTCCCTGTGCCACAGCACCCCCACCCCCAGTGCCTGCAGGAACTCCATTGGCTCGGTCCCAAGGCTGCCCCACCCCCACCCTCACCCTTTATTCCTGTGGGAAATCCACTCACTCTCACTGAGTCCCTCCCTAGTGCAGGTACTCCCTTTGCTCAGTGCCCCTCGCCACCATACCAACACCCTTCATGGGCAGAGGAATGCCACTCGCTCCGTCCCCTTGCCACCCCACACCACCCCCATCCTCCATGTGTGTTGGAACAACAATTGCTCCTTTCCCCTAACTGCCCCACTCCCACCTGTAGTTTGTTTGTGAACTCCACCCCTTTGCTGCTGCCCACACCCACCCCCCAGGCATGGTAATTCCACTTGAGAACTTCTTCCCCAGCCCTGCCACCTGACATCAGGAACTCCACTGAAAAAATCCTCCCCTCTCCACTGTGTCACCCTCTGCAGGTACAGGACCCCCTCACACCAGCTCTATCTCCATCACTGCTGCTGGTGGTCCCCAACCCCAGGCATGGGAACCTCACACTGGCTAGATCCCCATTGCCACTGACAACCCCCACCCCGGGGTGCAGGAACCCCTTCTGGGAGTGGGAACTACCAATGCAAATGCCATCCCCCTAACTGCTCCACCCTCCCTCGCCCCTGTCCCAGGACGAAAAGCTATTCTTCACCACTCCCTCCCCTTTCCTGCCACCCCACCTGGACCACTACTGATTCCCCCCCATTCACTTCACCTGACATGTAGCAATCCCATATTCTTGCTGTTCCTTGACACAGGAACCTGCATTCACAGCCACTCCCTGCAACATAGTCCTAAGGGACCCACTGTCCAGTCCCCTCAACCCTCAGCATCAAGGAACTACCATGCATTCCCATACTCCCCAGCTCTTTAGTCCAGCCACAACACTAGTCTGCTTTGTCCCATTGCCCCCACCCCCTGCCCCAAGGGCCACCTGACTACTCACTCCCATAATGTGAACCACCAAGGAACAAGTTCCTCCATCAGATCCTCAGATCCTCACCAGACACTCACAGGCTCCCGATCTCTGAGCAGGCAGACCCCAATGCCATCATATTACTCTCTTTTATGCAAACATAAAAGGGAATAATCACATGAAGAAACTTCAAGGTAAAGTACAGCTTCCTCCTAAAGTTAACAAGATTCCTTCACTGCTATGTATAGACCACAGCGCAAAAGGAACAACATGAAAAATCAAATGTAAGTAAATCCAACAAGTTTGCTCAGTCCCACAATGGATGTCTTTAACCAAAACATAGAAGAGATAATAGGATCAGAACCCCAAAATGAAGACATAAGCAATGCAACCCTGCCCAAGAAAATAGCAGAATGTGCAGAAAATCAGCAAAGGGCCAATAATTGTATGAATGCTGTTCTCGTGAGATTAGACCTACTAGAAAAGAACCAGGAAGTGCTCCAAAGACAGTTAAATGACTTGAAGGAGAGCAAAAAAAGAGAGGACCTCAATAACCAGCTGGCAAAACTCAATGAAGACATAAATAAATGCAATGATGAATTCCAAGAAGCACTAAAAAAAATCAGAAAATGATGTGAAAAGAGAACTTGACAGACGATTGGAAACTATACATAAAAAAAAAAAGTAGAAAATACAAACCAAATTGAACAAACCCAAAACTACAGAAGCTCTCAAGAACAGAGTCAGCCATTTGGAGGATAGAAACTCAGAACTGGAAGACAGAACAGAAAAAAACAGCTCATGAATACAAAAGTTTCAATAAGTTCAAAAACTTTTGTGAACAGAACATAAGGGAAATGTGGGATACCCTTAAATGTCCCAACATAAGAATCATGGGGGTACCAGAATGGGCAGAAATTCAGACCAAAGAAATGAAGAAGTTATTCAACAAAATTATCAAAGAAAATTTTCCCACTCTCTCAATAGAAAGTCCCATCAAGTTACAAGAAGCGAACAAAACTCCAAACAGACTGGAGCAAAGGGGAAATTCTCCAAGACATACTATCATTAAGACTCTAAATATTGATAACAAGGAGAAAGTCCTAAAAGCATCTAGGGAGAAACAACACGTCACATATAAAGGTAACCCCATCAGAATTACTTCAGACTTCTCAATGGAAATCCTGAAAGCCAGAAGGGCTTGGAATGGAACCTGCAAAGTCTAAGAACTTATAGCTTCCAAACCAAACTACTCTACACAGCAAAAATATCCTCATAATTGATGGTGAAAGAAAATTTTTCCAAAGTAAAAGTCAGCTTTACAACTATATGAACATAAAGCCAAACATACAGAGAGTACTTCAGGGAATTTCCACACAGAACAATAAAAAAACAACCTGAAGAGACTACAAGAAGCAGACCACAATAACCTAGAAAGTGAAAAAAAAAAAAAGTCCAAAAAAACACCAAACCCCATAAAGCACAACAATATGGCAGATTAAATCAAACCTCACATTTATTACCCCAAACATTAATGGCCTTAATTCACCATCAAGAAACACAAGTTAATAGGAGAATCAAAAAAATTAACCCCTCAATCTTCTGTCTTCAAGAAACCCACCTCACCACTAAAGACAGACACCTCCTCAGGGTGAAAGGGTATAAAATGATATTCCAAGCAAATGGAAATAAGAAACAAGCATTTGCTATACTAATATAGTAGAAAATAGACTTTAAACCAAAAGTAATAAAAAGAACAAAGAAGTCCATTTCTTGCTTATAATGGGAATGATCCAACAAGAGGATATTACAATCATCAATCTTTATGCAGCAAACACAGGTGCACCACAATTCATAAAACAAAAACTACTTAACAACAAAACATAAAAAAACCAACACCATCATAGTTGGGGATTTCAATACTCCACTATCATCAATAGATAGATCATCCAAACAGAAAACCAACAGGGAAGTAAGAGAGCTCAACAATACCATAGATCAATTAGACCTAACAAGGATATCTACAGAACATTCTACCCCAAATCCACAGATTACACGTTCTTCTCAGCAGCCCATGGAACTGTCTCCAAAATAGATCATAAAATGGGCCATAAAGCCTGTCTCCATATTTTTAGAAAATCAACATAATTTCCTGCATGATATCAGATTGCAATGGTATAAAGCTAGAAATTAACAAAAAATGCATGCCAGGAACTCCCCAGCTCCTGGAGACTGAACAAAATACTTTTAAACAAAAAATGGGTAGTGATGAAATAAAAAATGAAATTGTAAAATTTCTAGAATTGAATGACAATGAGAATACATTGCACCAAAACTTATGGGACACAATGAAGGCAGTCGGGGAAAATTCATAGCACTAAATGCCTTCATAACAAAGACAGAGAGATCCCCAATCAATAACCTACCCATCCATCTAAAGGCATTGGAAAAACCAGAATACAACATAAAAAGCTCCAGATGGAAAGAAGTAATCAAGATCAGAGCAGAAATTAATGAATTTGAAAATAAGAAAAAAAAAACAAAAAAATCAAAGAAATGAAGAGCTAGTTCTTTGAAAAATATTGAGGTTCTGGTCAAGATGGAATCTGTGTAAACACACCTCACCTGGCACAGAACAAAAGGCAAGACCTTTAGAGTTCATTAGGGTTTGGTGGGAGTGCAAGGAGGACCAAAGCAGGGATTCCTCTGATTCTCATATTTGGGGAGGGGGCACCAGTCCCCAATCCCCTCAAACAGCCGCCTTATCCAAGGTCCCAGCCTCAGGTTCCACTTGCACTAGCTAAGCGGACCCAGGCCAGCAAGCTAGTGATCCCCTGCCCCAGGTTCCTTCCACCACAGAGCTCCACAAACAAGCTCCATCACCCACACCACCCCACACCCACCGTCACCATCTGTGCACATGGTAACCCCACTCACTCTTGTTGGTTCCCTGTGCCACAGCACCCCCACCCCCAGTGCCTGCAGGAACTCCATTGGCTCGGTCCCAAGGCTGCCCCACCCCCACCTTCACCCTTTATTCCTGTGGGAAATCCACTCACTCTCACTGAGTCCCTCCCTAGTGCAGGTACTCCCTTTGCTCAGTCCCCCTCGCCACCATACCAACACCCTTCATGGGCAGAGGAATGCCACTCGCTCCGTCCCCTTGCCACCCCACACCACCCCCATCCTCCATGTGTGTTGGAACAACAATTGCTCCTTTCCCCTAACTGCCCCACTCCCACCTGTAGTTTGTTTGTGAACTCCACCCCTTTGCTGCTGCCCACACCCACCCCCAGGCATGGTAATTCCACTTGAGAACTTCTTCCCCCCCAGCCCTGCCACCTGACATCAGGAACTCCACTGAAAAAATCCTCCCCTCTCCACTGTGTCACCCTCTGCAGGTACAGGACCCCCTCACACCAGCTCTATCTCCATCACTGCTGCTGGTGGTCCCCAACCCCAGGCATGGGAACCTCACACTGGCTAGATCCCCATTGCCACTGACAACCCCCACCCCGGGGTGCAGGAACCCATTCTGGGAGTGGGAACTACCAATGCAAATGCCATCCCCCTAACTGCTCCACCCTCCCTCGCCCCTGTCCCAGGACAAAAAGCTATTCTTCACCACTCCCTCCCCTTTCCTGCCACCCCACCTGGACCACTACTGATTCCCCCCCCATTCACTTCACCTGACATGTAGCAATCCCATATTCCTGCTGTTCCTTGACACAGGAACCTGCATTCACAGCCACTCCCTGCAACATAGTCCTAAGGGACCCACTGTCCAGTCCCCTCAACCCTCAGCATCAAGGAACTACCATGCATTCCCATACTCCCCAGCTCTTTAGTCCAGCCACAACACTAGTCTGCTTTGTCCCATTGCCCCCACCCCCTGCCCCAAGGGCCACCTGACTACTCACTCCCATAATGTGAACCACCAAGGAACAAGTTCCTCCATCAGATCCTCAGATCCTCACAAGACACTCACAGGCTCCCGATCTCTGAGCAGGCAGACCCCAATGCCATCATATTACTCTCTTTTATGCAAACATAAAAGGGAATAATCACATGAAGAAACTTCAAGGTAAAGTACAGCTTCCTCCTAAAGTTAACAAGATTCCTTCACTGCTATGTATAGACCACAGCGCAAAAGGAACAACATGAAAAATCAAATGTAAGTAAATCCAACAAGTTTGCTCAGTCCCACAATGGATGTCTTTAACCAAAACATAGAAGAGATAATAGGATCAGAACCCCAAAATGAAGACATAAGCAATGCAACCCTGCCCAAGAAAATAGCAGAATGTGCAGAAAATCAGCAAAGGGCCAATAATTGTATGAATGCTGTTCTCGTGAGATTAGACCTACTAGAAAAGAACCAGGAAGTGCTCCAAAGACAGTTAAATGACTTGAAGGAGAGCAAAAAGAGAGGACCTCAATAACCAGCTGGCAAAACTCAATGAAGACATAAATAAATGCAATGATGAATTCCAAGAAGCACTAAAAAAAATCAGAAAATGATGTGAAAAGAGAACTTGACAGACGATTGGAAACTATACATAAAAAAAAAAAACAGTAGAAAATACAAACCAAATTGAACAAACCCAAAACTACAGAAGCTCTCAAGAACAGAGTCAGCCATTTGGAGGATAGAAACTCAGAACTGGAAGACAGAACAGAAAAAAACAGCTCATGAATACAAAAGTTTCAATAAGTTCAAAAACTTTTGTGAACAGAACATAAGGGAAATGTGGGATACCCTTAAATGTCCCAACATAAGAATCATGGGGGTACCAGAATGGGCAGAAATTCAGACCAAAGAAATGAAGAAGTTATTCAACAAAATTATCAAAGAAAATTTTCCCACTCTCTCAATAGAAAGTCCCATCAAGTTACAAGAAGCAAACAAAACTCCAAACAGACTGGACCAAAGGGGAAATTCTCCAAGACATACTATCATTAAGACTCTAAATATTGATAACAAGGAGAAAGTCCTAAAAGCATCTAGGGAGAAACAACACGTCACATATAAAGGTAACCCCATCAGAATTACTTCAGACTTCTCAATGGAAATCCTGAAAGCCAGAAGGGCTTGGAATGGAACCTGCAAAGTCTAAGAACTTATAGCTTTCAAACTACTCTACACAGCAAAAATATCCCTCATAATTGATGGTGAAAGAAAAACTTTCCAAAGTAAAAGTCAGCTTTACAACTATATGAACACAAAGCCAAACATACAGACAGTACTTCAGGGAATTCTCCACACAGAACAATCAAATAAACAACCTGAAGAGCCTACAAGAAGCAGATCACAATAACCTTCAAAGTTCAAAAAAAAAAAAAAAAAAAAAACCACCACCACATGGCAGGTATTAAATCAAACCTCACAGTTATTACCCTTAATCTTAATGGCTTTAATTCACCATCAAGAGACATAAGCTGACAGGATGGATCAGAAAATTAGACCCCTCAATCTGCTGTCTTCAAGAAAACTACCTCATCACTAAAGACAGACACCTTCTAAGGGTGAAAGGGTACACAATGATATTCCAAGCAAATGGAAATTAGAAACAAGCAGGTGTTGCTATACTAATATCGGACAAAATAGACTTTAAACCAAAAGTAATCAAAAAAGACAAAGAGGGACCCTTCTTGCTTATGAAGGGAACAGTCCAACAAGAGGATATCACAATCATCAATCTTTATGCACCAAACACAGGTGCACCACAATTCATAAAGCAAAAACTACTTAACAACAAAACATAAAAAACCACCAACACCATCATAGTTGGGGATTTCAATATTCCACTATCAGCAATAGATAGATCATCCAAACAGAAAAATAATAGGGAAGTAAGAGAGCTCAACAACACCAAAGAGCAATTAGACCTGAAAGACATCTACAGAACATTCTACAGAAAATCGACAGATTACACATTCTTCTCAGCAGCCCATGGAATCTTCTCTAAAATAGATCATATACTGGCCCACAAAGCCTGTCTCCATATTTTTAAGAAAATCGACACAATTTCTTCCATGATATCATATCACAATGCTGTAATGCTAGAAATAAACAACAAAAGGTATGCCAGGAATACCCCCAGTTCCTGGAAACTGAACAAAACACTTTTAAACAATAAATGGGTTGTAGATGAAATAAAAAATGAAATTGCAAATTTTCTAGAATTAAATGACAATGAGAACACATCATCCCAAAACTTATGGGACACAATGAAGGCAGGGAAAAAAAATCATAGCACTAAGTGCCTGCATCACAAAGACAGAGAGATCCCAAATCAATAATTTAACCATCCACCTAAAGGCTTTGGAAAAACAAGAAGCCAACCCAAAAAGCTCCAGATGGAAAGAAATAATTAAGATCAGAGCAGAAATTAATGAATTGGAAACTAAGAAGACAAGAAAATTGATGAAACAAAGAGCTGGTGTTTGAAAAAAATAAACAAGATTGATAACCCCCTGGCAAATTTGATCAAGCAAAAAAAAAAAAAAAAAAAAAGAAAGAAACACTTCAAATTAACAAAATTAGAAATGAAAAAGGAGAGATCACAACAGACATAAGTGAAATTGGGAGAATCATCAGGACTTATTTCAAAAACCTCTACTCCAAAAAACAGGAGCATATGGAGGAAATGGATGAATTCCTGGACATGTACTATCTACCAAAGCTAAACCCAAAGCAGATCAATCTCCTAAACAAACGCATCACACCCATCAAGTTTGAAAATGTAATCAATCACCTACCCAAAAAGAAGAGTTCAGGACCATATGTCTTCTCAGCTGAATTCTATCAAACCTTCATGGAAGAACTAAAACCAATTTTTCTCAAACTGACACATAATCAGAGAACAGGGAAAGCTCTACAATTCCTTTTATGAACCTAGTGTCACCCTAATTCCAAAACCAGACAAAGATAAAACAAGAAAAGAAAACTAGGCCTATATCCATGATGAACTACAACGATCATGAACAAAATCCTCACAAACTGAATTCAACAACAAATCAAAAGTAATATCCACCTTGATCAAGTAGGATTTATCTCAGAAATAAAGATTTGGTCCAACATATGGAAATTTGTCTATGTAATACACCACATAAATAAGCTTAATCACAAAAAAAATCACAATATCATTTCAATAGATGCAAAAAAGGCCTTCAACAAAATACAACATCAAATCATGATCAAAACTTTGGAGAGAATAGGTATGGATTGTTTATATCTCAACATAATAAAGGCTATATATAAAGTGTTTAAAGCCCAAATAATCCTTAATGGGGAAAGATTCAAGGAATTCTCTTTATCAGGAACAAGACAGGTATGTCCACTCTTACCTCTGCTCTTCAACATAGTTCCAGAAATCCTAGCCCAAGACAGGAGAAAGAAATAAAAGTGATACAACTTGGAAAGGAAGAAGTCAAGTTAGCCCTAGTTGCAGATTATATGATCCTATGCATAAGTGACCTGACAGCTTCCATCTCAAACTCTTAAAGGTGATTATTTCAGTAAAGTAGCAGGATACAAAATCAATGCACAAAATCAGTAGCCCTTCTATATGCAAATGACAAAGACACCCAGAAAGAAATTAGTGACACTGTCCCATTTTCAATAGCAACAAAAATAAAATACCTTGGAATAACAATAAACAAGGATGTGAAAGACATATATAATGAAAACATAAAACCACTCAAGAAAGAAATTGAGGACAACTTTAGAAAATGGAAAGACCTCCCATGCTCCTGGATAGGCAGAATTAATATTGTGAAAATGGCAATCCTACTAAAAGCAATATGCAGATTTAATTCAATACCAATAAAAATCCCAACATTTTTCTTCACAGAGATAGAAAAAAATGATCTCAAAATTCATATGGAATTGCAGCAGGCCCCAGATATCCAAGCATGTATCAACAAAAGAAACACTTCTGGAGGTATTACCATACCTGATCTAAAGCTACATTACAAAGCCATAGTAACAAAAACAGCATGGTACTGGCATAAAAACAGGACTATAGAGCAATGGAACAGAATTGAGGATCCAGACTTTATGTCAAGTAACTACAGTTGCTTGATCTTCGACAAAGGCTCTAATAATAATGTAGGCTGGAGAAAAAACACCAGCTTCAAAAAATGATGCTGGACAAACTGGATAACCATATGCAGAAAAATGAGATAAGACCCACACATCTCACCATGCACAAAAATCTAGTCCAAATGGATCAAAGACTTCAATATAAAACCTGAAACTCTTCTACTACTGGAAGAAAAGCTAGGAGAAACTTTCTACTATATAGGAGTGGGAAAAGACTTCCTGAACAAAACCCCAGTAGCTCAGGAACTTAAACAAGCACTCAACCATTGGGAACTCATGAAGCTGAAATTTTTTTTCACAGACAGCACATAATAAGCAGAGCCAATAGATTACCCACAACATGGGGAAAAAAATTGTCAGCTATACAACTGACAGGCCTAATTTCTAGAATCTACAAAGAACTCAAAAATCTAAACTATAAAAAAATCAAAACAACCTGCTCACAAAGTGGGGCAGAGAACTGAATAGGAATTCTCTGAGGAAGAAATACAAATGGCAAACATATTTAAGAAAATATTCAACAACCTTAACCATCAGGCAAATGTAAATTAAAACAACTATGAGATTCAATCTTACCCAGTAAGGATAGTAATCATTAAAAACCAAATGTAAACAAATGTTCGCAAGAATATGGAGAAATAGGAACCCTCATTCATTGTTGGTACAAATGTAAGCTGGTACAACCACTATGGAAAGCTATATGGAGACTCTTACAAAGGTTGACTATAAAGTTACCAACTGATCCAGTTACTCCCTTACTGGGCATTTACCCTAAAAGTTCCATGCCTCTGTTTAGAGATATTTGCTCAACCATACTGATAGCTGCTCAATTCATAATAGCTAATACCTGGAATCTACCCAGTTTCCCATCATTGGATGAATGCATAACCAAGATGTGGTATATCTACATGATGGAATTCTACTCAGCAGTTACAAAAATACATGACACAATGCAATTTTAGAGAAATGGTCAAACTTAAAACAGATCATACTCTGCAAACTCACACAATCACAAAAAGTAAATCATTGCATGTTCTCACTCATTTACAGCTCCTAACGTGGATCAGCTCAAGATGCTAACACACGTAATAGGCATCTTGAGGCCTTAACAATAGGGAGGGTAGGGTTTGAGGGGAGGGTGGGGGGGCTCACAAAACTGAACCCAAATGGAACTGGTACCATAGAATCCTATGTCCTGGAAGATAGACTAAAATAAAAGTTTGAACCCTCAATAGGACCTTAGAGGGAACACCTGAATGGAAGAGCACTGGAGAGGGTGAGATGAAGCCTAACCTTAAATTTCTCCTGTTTCTTTTTTCTTTAAGTTTTATTTCAGTTTTATTTATTTGTTTGAGAGAGAGAGAGAAATAGGCAGGGAGAAAGAAAGACAGAGAGAATGGGCACACCACAGCCTCCAGCCACTGCAACTCCAGATGTTGAAGACACCATATGCTCTTGGTATGGACCCATGGAGAAACCTAGCTAGAATCTGGAAGACAGCCCCAGACGGCCCATTGAGTGCTAGAAAGTACTACATGAGTTACTGGAAGAAAGTGGCCAGCATCTGTCTGAGCAACTTGAGTTCTAAGCTACTCAGAAGCAAACAACCTGATGTGATGCTCATACAAGTACAATAGTGGCACACAGCCATGGTGGGTAACCAACTGTTCTTGGATTGACTAACAGATCTGCTCAGTGGAAAGGAACCCATATCTGGAACTTGGAAAAAAGAATCTTATCCAGATAATGAGTTTGTTTTCTCATATCAAGCTCCCACTAATCTTGGGCTACAAGAGTGTCTACACCCATTAAATTCTCTGTAAACTAACAAAGTTTATCCCATTTAACCAGTGCCAATTTTCACTCTCTGTTGGAGTATCTGGTTCCCTCTTTCAGAGAGAAATGTAGCCTGAGTAGAGAAACGATCCAACATACTTCACCCCAACCCCAGCTGAAACCACAGAGGCACTGGGGAAATGAGCAAGAGTGCTGTTTTCTCAGTGAACCTGATATCAGCACAAGGGCAAAGGAGACAGACACTGAGGTCACTCAACACCAACCAAAGCAGAGATCCAGAGGCTCCTAAGAGCCCATCACTGAAGTAGACCTAAAACGAACCCAACATGGCTCAAGGAATTTCCCAGAAGAAGGGGCAGAAATATTGTTAGAGCCACAGGTTGGGACATTATGCACCGAGACATTGCCTCTTCCCCTAACTGACTGTAGTTTCTACTACAAGTTGTACCTGTACTCTGATCAGAAGAACAGGAATAGAAGGGAATATAGCAAAACAAAAGTTGCCATTGAGAAGTCATTTATAATCACACAGCGGGGTATAGTCCATCAGCCTTCAATAGTTCTCATCTGAAAAGAAACACTTCTAAGTGTGTCAACTTCCCCATCTATTTAGTTTAACATTTTCAGGTACTTTATTAGTCTAACATCATCAGCTTCTCTGTTCTAGTCCTGATCTCATGTTTAACATATCATCCAGCCATGGCTGTGTCAATACAAACATTCTAGACTGTGTGTATGTTAAAGTCTCCATTATGAATAACAAAGAATTCCTCGTTTTATAGATATTAGGTAGTTAATATGATTCAACTGTGAGGCAGATATACTCAGTATGTTGATATCAAAAATTAAAGGATTGAGGGTCTAGGCCAAGGCAGTGTCGCACTAGCAGACTTTGGAAGAAAGCCTGCTGGTCTTCTCTAGTGCATGGGAATCCTAGTGAAATGGGTTGAAATGACTTAGAAATAAAAAAATAGTTTTTCTAAAATTGGACTTTCCTGCATTGCTACTTTTTTTTTTTTTTTTTTTTTTTGTTTTTGAAACTTCAGCCCAGGCTGACCTGGAATTCACAGCTCAGGGTGGCCTCGAACTCACAGTGATCCTCCTCCTCTGCCTCCCGAGTGCTGGGATTAATTGGAAATTCAGCAAGTACAGCTTCACCTTCCATCTATAATTGGAGACTGTTATGGTTGGGATCATAAATGTCCCGAAAGGTGGTAAAGGTTTTACTGCCGTCTGTGCTACTATGGAAAGGAGGTACAATCTTAGAAGGTGGGCATACTGGAAGGACGTGAGGCCACAGAGGCATACTGGGACCTCTGTCCCTTCAGCCCTGTCTCTTCACTTACTGGAGACCACAAGGTGTATAGCTTTGCGCTTCTGCGCCCTCTTCACTAGGATGTTTTGATTTACCACAGGCAATGCCATATGACCATGAACCAAAATCTCTGAAGCTAGGAACCAAAATAAATCTTTTCACCTTTGGTATTTTGTCATAGTGACATAAGCTGACTACCATAGAAAGTAATCATGCATCCAGCTCAGATTGTGCTCCTGGCTTTAAAATGGGTTATGTAGTTGTACTCTGAGAATTTTTATAGCACTAACTTTTTCGTTCTTTTCAATCAACTTTAAAACTTCCCGTAAAAAGTAACCAATTATCACGCCATGGGATTTGATTTAGCATTTCTGGATTTCATCAATTTTCCTGCATTTTAATTTCTTCTCTCTTAGGGTGTGTCTTTACCATCTCTGGCCTGAATGATGTTTATGCCTCTTCTAAAAGAGCTCCAGTTCTGCTCCAAACTCAATGCAATCAGCCCTCTACACTGTCCCATACCTAAGACTTCACAAGGTTTACAAATTTGAAATTGAATTAACAAGATGCACATTAAATTGTTTAACATCATGAGAAACTTAAACAGAAAAAATAAAAATTATAAAGATAAAAATGCTAAAAAAAAACCACTTTTTCTAATCTTCCAGAAAAAAATACTCAAGAATAGGCAAAAAATAAAATAAGACAAAAACTCCAAGCTGATTAGACATCAATATCACTCACTGGAGGAGACCAGGTCCTGATTACAGGGGATTGGAGGCCAAGGCCTGCAACTTACTTTCCTCTGGACCTCTTCAATTTACTACTGTACCATAAGGTTCAGAACCATTGTCTTTGGGTGGTTCCCCCCTGAATTTAATGGATTATTTATAAAACAAAAATATTCTATAAACAAGAGTACATGCAGAAGCTCTGTAGGCATACTAGTGATGAATTAGCAGAGGCTTCACTACACATCAGGAATGCAGAGGAATTCCACTTTCTACCACAAATGTAGAATCAAGGCAGAGCTAAATGTATCTTCTAAAGTTTGCCTCAAGATGGAAAATTAGAATCTTTGATGCATGTTTTTATGAATGCCAAATTGTATCAATACTTATTGGTCTAAAGATTATGAGAAAATGTTATAACTTGCTCAAAAGTTCAGTTGAAAAACTTTGAACAGCATCTCCACTATTAAAGAAAGGTATGTAGATGCAAATATGTATTATATATGCATGCTTATTTCAGGTTCACTTTTAAGACAAAGCATTACAAATTATCATGAATCTTTTTGAAAAATTGTTTTGTGTACACATGAGTAGTATGTGTCGTGTGGTGCTAGTGTGGTGTCTGTGTGATGTATGCACATGTATGTGCAGATGTGTGTCCATGTAGAAGCCAGTTTTCACAAGCTCCAGTGATTCTCTGTCTCTGATCTCCACAGGACTGGGGTTATAGGCATGTGTGGCCAGGCCCAGCAACTCATGTGGATGGTAGGAAATCAAACTTGGGTTCTTTTGGTCCCTCATGCTTTCACAGCAGCACTTTTAACTGCTGAGCCATGTCCCAACCCTCTGTCAGTTGTCACTGGCTAAGATCAGAGAAGCTACAGTCCATCCACCCAAAGGAACATTATATATTCTTTTAAAACCATGCTACAGACACCCACAATATTGACTTGGAAAATGAGCATGAAATAAATACATAGTGTAAACACAGAGGCTATAAAACAGAAAATGAATTCATTAATATACAAAATATATACTTGTATGTATGAAGAGATATCTAGAAAGTCTGCCAGCATGTGAGTATGATTGCTTCTGAATTATGAAATGAGAAAACAGATTAAAGTATATTTACTTCTCACTCCACTATCACCAACAAAGAGTGTTCCTACAAACATTCTGACTTTCACATAACTCTCTCCCAAGCCTGAAAACAATACAAAAACACATTTTCCTGAGATCCAATTACTGGATCTACTCTCTGACTCCAACCCAAGCATGCTGTTGGAGAACAAAGCATTTTGAGAAAAGAGAGTAAATGCCATGAATAATCACAAGGCCTGGAAGATATTTTTGCATGAAGAAAGGGTACCTTTCCTCTGGGCTTCTAGCTCCTCAAATCCTCAAAGCCCTGATGAATGGAATACCAGCTAGCTGCCAGCCTGTGCTTTATCCTGCAGGTGCACATCTTTCGAACAGCCCCACTCATAACAATTAACACTTTCAGGAGGGCAAAGAATCTCTTTTCCAGTGTTAGGTTATTAAATCTTGTGAAATTGCTTGGCTTTCATTTCTCTTATATATACACTTTTGTAGGAGACATTATGTTCACAGGATTCTCTGAGCAGTGACTCATTTCTGTTTCAATTATAAACCTAGACTATTTTCATCTCCTCTTTCCTTGTTTATGTATAAAGTAAGCAATTCTTTTTGTAGGTTTAGTATCCAAAGGAAAAAATCCTATTATGCCACAAGAGCTGGTTTACACATGCTTATTTGTGATGTAGTCATACTTTTAAACCTTCTTATCAATCCTAACATGAACAAACAGTATGGCCAGGCCCCAAACACAACACAATCAACAAAGCTATACATAGGATTTCACATTTGGAGGACTTTACAGGTGTTAGTGTGCTTTCTGTTCCTGTGACTAGTCCCTGAAACAATCAACTTCAAAGGGGAATTTATTTGAGCCAGTTTCAGATGGTTCAATCTGTAATTATTTGGCCTGTTACTTTTGGGCCTTTGGCAAGGGAGAGTGTCATAGTAGGAAATGAGTGGCAGAGGAAGCTACTGTTCAACCATAAGAAAAAACAAAAATGAGTAAGATAAAATCAACCAAAATAGCCATGTCATTGTGGCATCCACTAGCTAGATAAACTAAGAAAAGAGAGCATCACATCGCAGGAAACACCAGGAATAACTGAGTCTGTTTCAAACATGTTCAAATACAGACAAAAACACATGAGAGTCAGCTTTGCATAAAAATAAACATACTAATCCTGTGCTAGTTTCTGTACTACTTATAAATTACTATGCCTGCTCTACTTATGTTGAAGAGAAGATAAAAGGGAGAAAAACAGAAGCCACACATAAAAGGAAGTAGAAGATTTAGCTAGAGAGTGGTTTGTTTTATTATAGAAGTTACAGATTTTAAAAAATATACACTTTTATAAAAAATAACCTTTTCATCAAGCAGAAGATTAGCTTTTCTTTGCATGTATGTGTTAATGTAGTGGTGCGCATGTGTTTGTGGGTGCCTGGGCAAGTACGTATGTGTGTGGAGATCAGAGGTTGATGTCAGGTGTCTTCTTCCATTGCTCTCCCTTAATTCACTGAGGCAGAGTTTCTCGCTTGAACCCAGGGATTCCCATCTCTGATGACAGAGTGCTAGGATTACAGGAGGGCTGTCAAACTCACATAATGATGTTGGTACTTGGGATTGTCTTCACATTTGTGTGGCAAGCACTTTATCTACTAAGCCATCTCCCCAGCTCCACGATTAGCCTTTTATACTAGATATTCATTAAGCTTAATCAAGGTAATTTTTAAGTTTTATTGACTAAGAAAATTCTATTTCAGAACAGATATTGAATAAAATATTAAAAAGATAAGCCTTTAAAATAAACCTCTATATTTTTTTGAGACAGACAGAGAGAGAGGGAGAGGAAGACAGATAGAAATGGGCACGCCAGCAGCCTCTCAGCTGCTGCGAACAAAATCCAGATGTGTGCACCACCTTGTGGTCAAGTGCGGCATTGCGCCCTTGCATCAGTTTGCATCTGGCTAAATGTGGGACCTGGAGATTGGAACGGCTGGAGATTGGAACCAGCATTCTTAGGCTTAGGAGGCAGGTGCCTTAACCATTAAGCCATCTCTCCAGCCCAAACCTCTATTTTTAAAGTACATGAAACTTATAAATACCTGAAACAGCTGAAATCAGTGTATTTTCAATTTTTTTATTATTTTAAAACCATATATCTTTATTTGCACATTTGTGTGACTTGCATCTCTGTGTCCATATGAGTGTCCACATATATATGGATGTGTGTGTGTGTGCATGCACATGCATGTGCATGTCCTTGTGAAAGCCAGAGAATAAACTCAAGTATTTTCCTCAGGAAGACCATTTTTCCAGAGCTGCAATGATTCTCCAGTTGCCTGGACTTGGGTTACAGGCATGTGTAGTCATGCCCATATGTTAAAGTGGGTGCTAGGAAATTAAACTCAGGTGTTCACAGACCTCCTTAGACCATCATGTTTGTGTAAGAATTACTCTTAACAGCTGAGCCATCTCTGTAATACCTTATTATTATTTATTATTATCATTATTATTTTGGTTTTTCATTTTTTGGTTTTTCAAGGTAGGGTCTCGCTCTATTTCAGGCTGACATGGAATTTACTATGTAATCTCAGGGTGGCCTCAAACTCATGGTGATCCTCCTTCCTTTGCCTCCCAAATGCTGGGATTAAAGGTGTGCGCCACCATGCCCGGCCCTATTATTATTTTTTAATTAAAGTAAAACTTCTTTAAAATGTTCTCTAATATCAACATCAATTTTATTTTTTCAGACAGCTGAAATATTTATTGAACACTAGAGCAGTAAACAACATAGAACTCTTCAAAAATTTTTATGTCATTCTTGGACAGGGGCCATACTAATATTTTTTGTATTATTCCTACTTTATGATACATGCTACTGAAGCAAGCACTAATATCAATTTTAAAACCATACTCCCTGACTTGGAGACTGCCATCACTTTTTAACTTCTTGGGAGAGCCTCATTGAGCTTTCTGTACGTGATACATCATTAGCATTACATGTGAATTTAGTATTCAAATATCCTTCTCAATATGTTTATGCCTACAGAGAAATTATTTCCTCACACTCAGATTAGTTAAATAAATTATTTTAGATCACACATTTTTTCAAGGGCAATCAGGGATTTTAATTTAGAAAACATGATTTCAGGACTTCTGAGTAAAATGGTGGCATAGGAGCCACACCAAACCAGTCCAGGGAGGGATTTAAGCAAAACTACAACAAAATACACTCATCTTCTGAAAAGTGCAGAATAGACACAGTGGAGAAGCAGGAGACAGCCAAAATCCCACTGAGGAGCTTGCAGCCCAATCCATGGCAGCCCTGGTCCGCAGTGGCCCAATCTGTGATATCTGCTCACCAGGCATGCCTAGAAGCAGCAACAGAGACCAAATAAGGGGACTTTCCAGCCTCATCAGCCTCCTTGCAGAGCCCAGAAATCTAAAGAAAAGTCTGATGAGCTACTGAAAGAAATACAGGGGAACAGTGTGAGCAACTACAGGTTTCCTGAACTCTCCCATCCCCCAACCATCAGAACCCTGAAACCCTGGTATTCAGCTCCCAGTGGCAGCACATGCAGCACATCCAGCACAGCTCAAGCTCCACAGCACAACACAGAGGGAACGAGGTGGGCACTCCGCATTGGTGAGATTGGAAGCCACGCCAAAAGGTAAAGAGGACAACTGACAAAAAAAAGAGAAAGGTACATAGGCCTACATAGGAAGTGCTAATCTCTCTTGCCATGTCAGAGCAGGTTATGGGTTAAATATTTTTAGATGGCTTTACCATTTTCAAATAAGCTGTACATGGTGTGTTAAATATTGCTGCCTTTAATACTTACAGATTTATAGGGCCTTTGTCTTTTGCTTTTGTCATTATTGGGGGCAGGGTCTGATCCAGATCCAGGCTGATCTGGAACCCAATTCAGACCAGAATTCTCTACCTCCTAGCTGACAGGATTATTGGTGTAGAGCAACACATACTCTTAGGGATTTTGGCCTTAGAAGACTGTTTGTTTGTTTTAATCCACACACTTGTATACTCTGTGCTGGTTTTTATTGAATGTGTATATTGCTTAGTTGAAGTTTAGAATTTGCCAGTATATTGTCCTACCTATTCCACTAGAATAATTGCTTAGCAAGCAAACTCAACACCTAGGATTACTTCTGCTGTTGGATTGAGGTACAAGTGCTACATGTGGCACGTTAAACTCATATCCTGAAAGTATATAAAGGTGGATCACCATATCTAAGAACACTGCAGATAAATAGAAAACCTAAGCATCAAATCAATCCATGATGCAAAAGTCACTACATTATAATACAAGAAACACAAAGAATCAAGACAATGCAATCCCACCAAAAATTATAAATCCATCACAAATGATCCCAAATGAGACTATTTTAGATGAAATACCTGACAAAGACCTCAAAAGAATGATTATGCTCAAATAAAGGAAAGAAGAAATGAAAGGATTCAAAGAAGAAAACAAATTCCTGAAAAGAGAGCACAGGAAACCAGTTTAGTGAAATAAAAAGGACATTACAGGACATGAGTAAAGAAATAGAAATACTGAAGAAAAACCAGGTTGAAATCCTAGCTCTGAAGAACACAGTCAGTGAAATAAAAAACTCTGTGGAAAGTTTCACCAGTAGAATGGATGAAGGAGAGAACAGAATATCTAAACTAGAAGACCAGGAGGCAGACCTAATACAGTCCAACAAAAAGACAAACAAATAGAAAGGTATGAATGGGAATTCTGAGATATCTGGGACACTATGAAAAGATCAAACATAAGAATTCAGGGTATGGTAGAAGGAGAAGAATTTCAATCCAGAGGCTTAGTAGGTGTTTTCAACAAAAGCATAGAAGAAAATTTTCCCCAAATTGGGAAAGAAATGCCAATGCAGATACAAGAAGCTTTTAGAACACCAAACTGACAAAATCTAGAAAGATCCTCTCTTCAGCATGTTATAATTAAACTACTAAACATGCAAACCAAAGAAAATATATTGAAAGCAGTTAGAGAGAAAAAGCAAGTGACCTTCAAAGGGAAACCCATCAGGATCACAGCAGATTACTCAACACAAACTTTAAAAGCCAGAAGGGCTGGGAGTGATGTATCCAAGTTCTGAAAGATAAAAATTGTGAACCAAGATTACTTTATCCTGCAAAGCTATCTATCCAAATTGATGGAGAAATGAGGACATTTCACAACAAAAAGAGGCTAAAGGAATTTATGGCAACCAGCTCTACAGAAAATAGTTGAAGGAATCCTTCATGCTGAAGAGAAAGCAAAACATACACAGCAGGAAATAGGAAACAATAAACCATACTCAAATAACAGTTAAAACAAGTATGCAAAGGGAAAACAGGAAGCACTACAAAATCAAGAAGAATGGCAAGAATATCTTTCAATAATAGCTCATAATATCAATGGCCTCAATGCCCCAATCAAAAGACACAGGCTTGCAGACTGGATTAAAAAGCAGGATTCTGCAATCTGTTGCCTCCAGGAAACTCATCTCTTAATAAAAGATAGAAACCTTCTTAGGGTGAAAGGATGGAAAATGGTATTTGAAGCAAATGGGCATAGGAAACAAGCAGGGGTTGCTATCCTAATTTCTGACAGGATAGCCTTCAAACCAACATTAGTGAGGAAAGATAAAGAAGGTCACTTTATAGTGATTAAAGGAACACTCCAACAGGAGGACATTACAATCCTAAACATATATGCTCCTAACATGAGGGCTCCCAATTTCATCAAACAAACACTATTAGATTTAAGGTCAGAGATAACTCCAAACACAATAGTAGTGGGTGACTTCAATACCCCACTCTCATCACTTGAAAGGTCAACACAGCAAAAAATAAACAGAGAGACATCTGCATTAAATGATGTCATGGAACAAATGGACCTAACAGATATATACAGAACATTCCACCCAAATGCTGCAGAATATACATTTTTCTCAGCAGCACATGGAACATTCTCTAAAACAGACCATATAGTAGGACACAAATCAAATCTTAACAAATACAGGAAAATTGAAATAATCCCTTGTACACAATCTGACCACACTGGGATTAAACTGCAAATCAGCAACAAGAAAAACTACAGAACATACAGAAATTCATGGAGACTAAACAGTACACTATTGAGAGATGAATGGGTCATTGAATAAATTAAAAAGCAAATCAAGGAATTCATAGAATCAAATGATGATGAGAATACAATATACCAAAACCTTTGGGACACAATGAAAGCAGTCCTAAGAGGGAAATTTATAGCTCTAAGTGCCTATATTAAGAAATTAGAAACTTCACAAGTAAACAGTTTAATGCTTCACCTTAAGGCCTTGGAAAGAGAAGAACAAGGCAAACCAAAAATCAGTAGGCAGAAAGAAATAACAAAGATTAGGGCAGAAACAAAGAGTTGGTTCTTTGAAAAGATAAACAAGATTGATAAACCCTTAGCAAATCTAACCAAAAGAAAGAGAGAAGAGACAAATTTAGTAAAATTAGAGATGAAAAAGGCACCATCACAACAAATACCAAAGAAAATCATATGGATATATTTTAAGAATATATGTGCCTCTAAGTTTGAAAATCTGAAAGATTCATATGACCTAGTAAAATTAAATCAAGATGAGATAAACCATTTAAGTAAGCCTATAATGAGTACAGAGATGCAAGCAGTTATAAAAAGTCTCCCAATGAAAAAAAGTCCAGACCCAGATGGATTCACTGGTGAATTTTACCCAGACATTCATGGAAGAACTAACACCACTGCTTCTCAAACTTTTCAATTAAATAGAAAAGGAAGGAATTCTACCGAACTTCTTCTATGAACCCAGCATCACCCTGATACCAAAACTGAACAAAGACAGAACAAAGAAAGAAAATCACAGACATATCTACCTCATGAACATAGATGCAAAAATTCTCAACAAAATATTGGCAAGCAGAATACAAGAATATATCAAAAAGTTTATTCACCCCAACCAAGTAGGCTTTATCCCAGAGATGCAGGGATGATTGCACATATGGAAATCCATAAATGTAATACACAATATAAAAAGAAGGACAAAAATCACATGATCATCTCAATAGATGCAAAAAGGTATGTGACAAAATCCAACATCCTTTCAAGGTAAAAGTATTACAGAAACTGGGAATAGAAGTAACATATCTCAACATAATAAAAGGTATTTATGACAAACCTGCAGCCAACATAATACTAAATGGGGAAAAACTTGAAGCTTTTCCACTAAATTCAGGAACAAGACAAGGGTGTCCACTGTCCCCACTTTTATTTAATATAGTACTAGAAGTCTTAACTATAGCAAATAAGACAAGAGACACTCATAAAAGGGATACAAATTGGAAAGGAAGAGGTCAAATTATCAATATTTTCAGATGATATAATTCTAAACATAAAGGAACCTAAAGACTCAACTAGCAAACTGTTAGAACTGAAAAACATTTAGCAATGTAGCAGGATATAAAATAAACACACAGAAATCAGTAGCTTTTCTATATACTAACAATAAACATTCAGAGGATGAAATCAGGGAATCTCTCCCATTCACAATTGCCTCAAAAAAAAAAAAAAGTTGGAATAAACTTAACCAAGGAAGTGAAGGATCTCTACAATGACAACTTTAAAACACTCAAGCAAGAAATTGCAGAAGACACAAGGAAATGGAAAGACATACTATGTTCTTGGATTGGAAGAATCAATATTGTGAAAATGTCAATCTTACCAAGAGCAATCTACATATTTAATGTAATTGTCATTAAAATTCCAATAGCATTCTTCACAGAAATAGAAAAAACAATCCTAAAACTCATTTGGAAGCACAATAAAACCTCGAATAGCCAAAACAATTTTGGGCAACAAAAATCAGGCTGGTGGTATCACCATACCTGATTTTAAATTATATTACAAAGCCATAGTAACAAAAACAGCATGGTACTGGCATAAGGACAGACATGCAGATCAATGGAACAGAATAGAAGACCCAAATATTAATCCAGGCAGCTACAGCCACCTGATTTTTGCCAAAAATGCCAAAAATATTCATTGGAGGAAAGATAGCCTCTTCAACAAGTGGTGCTGGAAAAACTGGATATCTGCATGTAGAAGTATAAAAATAGATCCTTGTCTATCTCCAAGCACAAGAATCAAGTCCAAGTGGATCAAGGATCTTAATATCAGACCTGAAACTCTGAAACTGTTAGAGGAAAAGGTAGGGTAAACCCTTCAACATATTGGCATAGGCAATGACTTTCTGAATATAACCCCAATTGCTCAGGAAATAAAACCACTAATCAACCATTGGGATATCATGAAATTACAAAGTACAGCAGAGGAGACTATGAATACAGCAAAGAGACAACCTACAGAATGGGAGAAAATTTTTGCCAGCTATACATCTGACAGAGGATTAATATCCAGAATATACAAAAGAACTCAAAAAAACAGAACAATAATAAATCAAACTACCCAGTTAAAAAATTGGCTATGGAACTAAATAGAGAATTCTCAGAAGAAGAAATACAGATGGCATACAAATATCAAAAAAAAAAAAAGTATTCTACATCCTTAACCATCAGGAATATGCAAATTAAAACTATTTTGAGATTCCATCTCACTCCTGTCAGAATGGCTACCATCAAGAAAACAAATGACAATAAGTGCTGGTGGGGATGTGGAAAACAAGAAACCTTTCTACACTGTTGGTGAGAATGTAATCTCGTCCAGGCATTGTGGAAATCAGTGTGGAGGTTCTTGAGGCAGCTAAAAATAGATTTACCATATGATCTAGCTATAGCACTCCTAGGCATATAATGGAAGGACTCTTCTCACTACCTTAGAGATACTTGCACAAACATGTTTATTGCCACTCTATTCACAATAGCTAGGAAATGGAACCAGCCTAGATGTCCCTCCACAGATGAATAGATAATAAAGATGTGGTACATTTACACAATGGAGTTCTCTTCAGTGGTAAAGAAAAATGAAATTATGAAATTTGCAGGGAAATGGATGGATTTGGAAAGGATTATACTAAGTGAGGTAACCCAGTCCCAGAAAGCCAAATGTCACATGCTCTCTCTCATATGTGGATCCTAGCTACAAATGTATAGACTTGTTTGTGAGCTGGAACCAAAAATCGGAAGCAGAATCCAGTAAGCTGGAAAAAGGCTATAAGGGAAGGAGGAGAGGGAAGGACGTAAGGGGATGGTACTGTATATATGTACATGGAAGAACAGATTACAGGGAGGGGGAAAGCCCAAGCCAGGCCAGGGGAAGATAATTCATAAAAGAAGGGCAGGGGGAGGGTCAATCAAAATTCAAGATATTTTGAATAAGACTTATGTAAACCTACTTTTTTGAATAATGGCACATCCAGAAGCTATAGATTGTTACTAGAAAATTTTCAGCCTGGGATGGGATACCTTCCAGTGAGTTGTTGGCCAGTGAAGTCCCTGTAGCCTCCATAACATTAAAGGCTATTGCCAAGGCCCTTGGTTTCCCTTGAGAAACAGATAGTAAGACCCTATTGCTGAAGACATCTCTTGCCTGAGAGGCAAGGTCACTGAGAAAGCAAGCTGGTGCTGAGCAGAAAACCTTCTCCCTATAGACCAGCCAACTGAAAGCTGGAAAAAGCTACACTGCACTCAGCTGTATGGGAGACAGAAATCATCAGCAGTGAAAACCCTCAAGTTTGGCCAGACAGGCCCAATGACCAAATGGGTGCAATAGTGGTGTGTCTGGTCTGGGGGAAACCAAATGCTCCACAATTGGGCTGAAGGTCCACTCTATGGGAGGGAATACATGCCTGGCACTAAAAAACCTAATCAAAAGTCAATGGCAAGGGAGGTCATGAGCCTTAGGGGTATAAATCCTGCTCTTGTCTGGCTAAATGTATATATTTTTCCCACCAAACTGCCCCGACAGCACTACACTTAATGTTCATATTCACATATTAATGCTACTCTCACTTCTGGTTAGAGAAGCTTCTCTTTTCAGATGGAGATGACCACTGGGATGACCCAAAAGCCAACATAGTGCTGAGAAGAAGGGATGGAGTCGTGTCCAGCACTGAAACATCTCTGTCATACCCTCCAAGGCTCAGGGTCCATTGTGGAAGAGGAGGTGGAAGGAATGTAAGAGCCAAAGGAAGGATACGACTCCTTACAATGTAACTGTTCAGACAGAAATAGGCCTTGATATCCATGACCTTGCAGTGCCTAGTAAGACCTTCATAATAGGAGAAAAAGATGATGACATCAAATGAAAAGAGCCAGAGAGAGGGAGGGGATATGATGGAGAGTGGAGTTCTGAAGGGGAATGGGGGTAGGGGAAGGAAATATCATGGTTTATTGTCTGTAAGTATAGAAGTTGTCAATAAAAAGAGAAGAAAAAAATCATAAGTTTGGTTTTAAAAAAAACACATGATTTTAGAAAAGTCCCTGTTCTTCCATACTATCTCATTTTGAAGAAAAGAAAGGGAAAGGAGAAGTAGGGTCTTCTAGCTAAACCAAAACAAGTATTTCACAATGTTACCTCTGATAGCCTTACCTTTTGCCCAAAAGCTACAGATATAGTGAGGTGAGCAGTAGTCTAAAATCATTCTTTCTTAATATCTGTTCATCTTGGGTGAGCAAGTCATCTTGTCTAGTTGACAAAGAGGTTTACATGATCTCATTATGATATAATTGGTTTTCACTCCACAAATTAAACTTGGGAGCTGGTAGTACATAGGCAGAGTGGCTGTACAATAGATTTATGTCTCCATAAACAAGGCAGTGCTCACCAGAACTCAGTGCAGCTGTTCACCAATATCCCTTCAATTCTAGCAGTGTATAATAGGAGTCAATTCCTGGGAAGATGTTGGATGGCAGCCACATGGCAGTTGTATGAAGCTTGTAGGCTATTTTCCAGACTGGAAAAGGCCTAAATATGAAAGGCATTTATTTCAAAGGTTTCTGCTGATTTTCAATGGAAACTCTTCTTTCCACTTCCTTTACTATATTACCTGCTCTGGCATTTCAAAAGCACAACTTTGATCCCCTTTGTTACATTCCTTCTCATGTGCTTCTACCTTCTACTACCAGTGCTCTAATCACATTCGGCTTGAGTAGGAGCAATGCCCCCAAAGCTTTATAGGCTTAAACACTTCCATAGGGAACTTCACCCATTTCACTTTCCTGAAAATGAACTCATAAAGACCTTATAAAATAGACCAATGATGTTCACTCACATGTTTTGTGGTTAATCTTTTGGCATTTTTAAGTTCAAATTTTAATTGCAGAAAGTAATCTTGGTAATTGCCTCATTCAGTTCTTCCACCTAGCTCAGAAGCTGAGGAACAGAGAGTAATTCCAAAGTCACAGAACTGATGAATAACAAAGCCAAAATGTATACTAGATATTGCTCTCCATTTTACTGTAGTGCTCTTTCCAGTGAAAATGCGAGAAGCATGATATGCTAATATAAAATACTATAGCAGTCCAAACTTTGTAGAAGATGAGAACAGGTGGCATGTTGGTACAGTGCAGAGAAGACAGAGAAAACAATCACAGAAAGGACTCTTCCCAGATTCATTCATTTTCTTGGGAAATGGTAGAAATTAAGTCCTAGACTAGTATACATCTCATCCACAGATTCCTGAATCTAAATTCTTGACAATCACCTCGTTCCCCTTAAATTTTCACAGAGTAGGTTTTCTCATTTGGCTGTGAAGGCTGAAAGGAATGATGACTTTCCCATGAGGTAGTCCAAGAAACACAGAATAACTTTGGCCAGCTACCACCCCATAGGTCTGTGCTAATCCCACCTAAAAGAAGGTCCTTCTAGAGTCTTGTTGTTCTGAGTCAATGACAGGTAAACATGCCCTGAGAAAAGCGATATCTACATTATCAGTCTGAGAATTTAAAGTCTGGCATTGGTTGTCCCATACTAGAGCTTGTCATAAAGGCTTCTCAGTACCTATTACAGGCCCTAGCAAACAACATGGGAGGAAAATAGGAATCTGTCAAGCCCAGGGTTTATCTTTGGAACTGTACCCTTCAGCCTCATGCAAAACAGCACCAGGTGCCTGCAATCTGTAATCAGTGCTCTATTAAAATGCTCTCAGAAATGTCAGAATTATTTGGATTGCCACAGGCAGCTGCACAAGATCGTACTGGGTAGATGAGGCGTCTTTATAGGTTCTTTAAGACTCCTCAAAGTAACAAGGGATAGTCTAGTTTGGGATCTGGCATCTAGATCTGATGATTGTTAAATCTCTATGTGAATGGGATAAGTGGGTAGGTGGAGATCCCTAGCTTATGTCTTAGCTTGTCACAGAATAACCTATAAATCCAGGTCACACGGAAGGTCCATATGCAAACGCAGGCTCTGCCCCATTCAATCAGCTCTTCTGTCATTCAATGTCAACCTCTTTTAATCAACATGCTCCAGAAAATAACTAACTTCTGACCTAACTTGCTATGCACTGTCTGGTAGAGAAGAGAAAGAAAAATCCATCAATTGATTATTACTCTAATATGAACTCAATTAACATTAGTACAATTTTAATGGCATCTTAAATTATCAAACTAGAGAGCTATTCAAGCCCATGCAATCATGATCACCATCCAGAAGTTGGGAGCCAAAGCACCAGTGGTTATTTCTCTTCCTTGCCTCAACCTGGCAGCTTGTCCACATTTGTCATCTGCAATCTAGGTCTGAGCCATACTCTGTCTTTACTTGATGAACAAATATTTGAGCAAAATTCTACATCTATGAGACCTATATCCCCTCATCTTTGAAATAGTATAGTGCCACTCATTTCACAGGACTTTAGTGTAGTATGAAGAAGGACCTATAAACCAGCTCCATGGGTCTATTGTTCCCATCTGGGGCACATTTCTCAAATGACATCCTCTTTCATCTTCCAAACTTGTGATGGAAAGAAAGGTATTATCCTCTCTCCTGGAGAGAGAAGAAAGGGGTCTTTCTCCTGCAATCATGTCCTCATACCATTGTTCCCATCTGCCTCAACACTTGGAACTACCAGTCTAAGGTGAATATGACAGGATGCAACTGAAGTCTATCCCACCATGAGTAAACTGTTGTTACCATAGAGAGATGCACAGTGGTACAGATATTTAAAGAAAAAAGAAGGAAGAAAAATGAGAAGAAAAACCAGAAAGTACACACACAAGGACAGAGCAAACCCGTGATAAAACACACGCTTATTCAATAAGACAGTCCTTCCTAGAAACAATGCATTCTGGGCCAAACAAGAATACCACACCCCCATGCTTACCTTCCACCTGTACTTGGAAATCAATGCATCAATTGAAAAGAAGCCAGTTTGGACAGGTCCTGTGAGTTTAACAATTGGGTAAAGTGATGAAGAATAGAGTCATTATCATTTAGCACTCTGAAACAGGAAAGTCAAATAATGGGAGATTAAGCACTTCAACCTTATAATTGGATATTTACCTGGCCTCCATCAATATTTCTGATCCTAGAACATGGTGTTTTTTTTTTTTTTAACATTTCTCTTGGTACAGAACCTACCTTTTTCCATTCAACATTTACTGACAAATTACTATGACCTTGGTCCCATGTGAGGTTTGGTGATCACAGACCAAATAGAAATATTCCAGAAAAGCAAGAAAGACAGGCAATTAGATTAAATTCAGAATGTGGGAGACTGGAGATCAGGAGGGAACTTCCTCTATTAAATCTATCCTTGAAATGTAATTAAAGAATTTAATCAGGTCTGCTTGCATGGACTGTGCAGGTAGCTCCACTTCAATGGGAAGCCATAGGGAATGCTTTGGGAAGCTGTTATCTCTGTGTGAATGACCTTAATCGGCCTGTTCCTTTCCTGCTTCTGTTCTAACCTGAGAGGTGCAAAATGGATATGTACTGAGAGGAAGCGCCCACTCTGACAGGTAAGGAGAGATCACTCTACAAGAGACAGTTTTCTACATAGAACCAGCACACTTTAGAAACTAAAAGAAAAAGGAAGTAAAGTATCACAGGGAGAAGTTGAGACAAATAGGAAGTCTTCAAATGTCCATTTGGTACTAAAGATCTTTTGGGGTTGTGGTTGGAAGGAAAAATATCTTAAAAATCATCATCCCTTCATATGTATGAAGCTCTGGGCTCACTTCCTAGCATCAAACAAATGCTCATCCTCACTTGTAAGAAAGGTTCACTGAAGAGGGAGCAAGTAGACCAGAGGTTATAAATGGATAGTTTTGTAAGAATAAATATTCTCAGCCTGTGCAATTATCAAAATATATATTTTACCTAAAACAGATTTTCAGTTTCTCTTGAAAGTTGGGAGAATCCCACAACACTAGGCCTGTACCTTTCAGCATTCCTACAATCTCAAACTGGGTTTTTTTTTTTTTTTTTTTAACATTTCTCTTGGTACAGAACCTACCTTTTTCCATTCAACATTTACTGACAAATTACTATGACCTTGGTCCCTGATGGTTCAAACTGAGATTTGATGTCTGTTGACCTTTACTGTTCAAGTTAGTAAATGTGTATTTTTAATAACTGGCTGTGATGGGTTGAATGTGAAATGTCTCTCATAGCCTCATGAGTTTGTGAGTAAGCCTCATACTTAATCTCAGTCTCTAGCTGGTAGACCATTTGGGAGATGAAGCCTTGGGGGGACAGGCCTTGACAGTTTATAATTTAGTCCCTTCTCAGTGCTAGCTAGCTCACTCAGACAACTTCTTCCCACCTGAGGTCATAGGATGTGTCCCCCTGGCTGTCTGCTCTGCCATGCTTTCCTTGCCATGATGAAACTTCCCTGGAAACTATAAGCCAAAATAAACTCTTTTTTTCTATAAGCTGCTTCCAGCCAGATATTGTGTAGCAGCAAGAAGCAACTACTACACTGACCTACTCACTGGGTCATTCCCATATGAATACTGAGGGTGTGGAATCTGGCATAAATATTAAATAAATTAGCATGGTTGGGAAAATTCCAAAAATATATTTTTCAGAAACACAGATCAGATTTAAAAAAAGAAGAAGAAGAACTTCCTGGGGTTAGAGAGATGGCTTAGCAGTTGAGGCACTTGCCTGCGAAGCCTAAGGACCCAGGTTTGATTTCCCAGTACCCATGTAAGCCAGATGCACAAGGTGGAACATGCGTCTAAAGTTAGTTTGCAAAGGCTACAGGCCCTGGTGTGTGCTCTCTCTCCAATGAATGAATAAATGAATAATTAGAATATTTTTAAAAATTATAAAAAGCACTTCCAAAAGTAAGGGAGAGATAAAATATTATTATATCAATGTTTACCTGAACCAAATACATCTAAAACACACACAAAAAGCCCCATACTCCTATAAGTACCACATATCATATCATTATTTCTTTGAGGTTTGTAAACAGTTAACTATATTCTATTTCTCTCCCATCATCCCTGCTACATTGATAAAGTGAAGGTTTTGGAGAGATAAATACAAATGTGGTGAAATGTGTGATGGGGACAAGAGGGGTGTGGAATGCAAGGAACTTGTACTTGTGGAGGACATTTTAGTTATATTTATCAAAATTGGCACACTCATTGCAACAGAAATTCTGCTCATAGGGTTTTTTTCCCCCCACAAAATACATATATAAGAATGCATTCAAGGATGTTTATCTACTTGATTGGTACTTTTAAAAATACCAGTCTAGGGCTGGAGAGATGGCTTAGTGGTTAAGGTGCCTGCCTCCTAAGCCTAAGAACGCTGGTTCCAATCTCCCACGGTTCCAATCTCCAGGTCCCACGTTTAGCCAGATGCAAAGTGATGCAAGGACGCAATGCTGCAAGGACCACAAGGGGGTGCATCTGGATTTTGTTCTCAGCAGCTGAGAGGCTGCTGGCATGCCCATCTCCATCTGTCTTCCTCTCCCTCTCTCTCTTTCTCTGTGTGACTCTCTCCACAAAAAAAAAAAAAAAAAAAACAAAAAAAAAAAGTCTACAAGCTGGAGATGGCTAACTGGTTGAGACAATTTCTTGCAAAGCCTGACGACCAGGGTTCAATTCCCCAGGACCCACATAAAGACAGATGCACAAAGGGCAGGTGACCCTAGTATGATCATTTTCTCTCTCAAATAAATAATTTTTTTAAATACCAGTCTGCTAGTTTTCTTTTATTGACATTCTAATCTCTTTGCCTGAAGAATCAGTGTTCCACAGAATCTGGAGACAAACCTGGTCTATCATATGTTTTCATCCTTCTAGTCAAGCATTTCACTGTCTGATCTGTCCCAAGTCTATGCTAGGAACAGCAGAGAGAAATAACACAGTCATTGCCCTTGGACAGACCCAACAGGACATTTCTTATAAGGAGTAAAGCACACTCTAGTTTCTATGTCTGTAAGTGTATATATGTGTCCATGTGTATCCAGGTATGTGTAGAGGACAGCGGTCAATGTTAGTGCCTTTCTCAGTTGTTCTTCACATTTTGTGACAGTGTCTGTCACTGAACCTGCAGCATACAACCTGGCTAAACTAACTAGTCAGCAAGCTCTGGAAATCCTCCTGTTTCTGCCTTCTCAGTATTAAGATTACAGGCATATGCAGTCACACCTGGCCTTTCATGTGGGTGCCTAGGATCAAAATTCAGGTGGCACTTTACTAACTGAGCCATCCTCCCAGACCCACCATGCTCTAAAGAAAAAAGAAATCCAAAGAGATTCTGGTCTAGGATATAACCACTACTAATATTTTTATTCTATCCTAATCATATCATTAACTACTGAAGAACTCATTAAAAACAAAACCCTCCATAGCCAGAATTTAAGAAGTAAAGACACAAAGAAGAGGACCAAATGAAAGTAGAAGAGTCTAAGGTGTTTCCACAGTCCCAGAACAATTCATAACCTCAGACAGTAGCTCTGAAGTAATTGCTTACAGATCAGGGAAATCATTTCATGGTAGAAAAGGCAGGGCAGTAATCCAGGGGTCTAGGAGTCAAAGCTTGCGATTTAGAAGCTGCTGGCTTCAGAATGCCAGCAAGGAGGCCACTCATTACCAGTGTGGGCTGTGTTTTCCTATACAAAGCATATGTTGAGCCAATGACCAATGTGTGGTGTGTCTCCCCCACTGCTAACTTGAGAGGTAGATTTCCTCTCCTCACAATTGCACATACACCATTTAGTCTTTGTGTTTGTTACACAAAGGCTAACCTGTAGTGGCAGCAGTGGCCTCAGGGGAGGTGGAAGTGGCTCCTCTACCTCTTTTCCCTCCTTTCTCCCTCTCTCCCTCCTGTTCCTGCTCCTCTTCATTTTTTTTTTCTTTTCTTCAGTAGAATTTAAACATAGGGCCCCAAACACTCTACTGCTTAGTTTTCACCTAAGCATTTTTACTTTTCATTTTGAGATAGGGTCTCATTAAGTCACCCAAGATGGTCTTGAATTCACTCTATAGCCCTGATAGACCTTCAACTTGTGGTTCTCTTGCCTCAGCCACTCAAGTAGCGAGGATTTCAGACTTGTCCCACCAGACCTTGGAGGCTGCTTCTTCATGGAGCAGCTGACAGTGATTCTGATGTTTCTTTAAGGAAAACAACTTAGTGAATGTGTGGCTTGTACCTAAAACAACATATAATAGTAGAATTTGGTATAGAGAGAATTTGTGGGACTGCATATAGGAGACGAGTTATATGCTAGGCAGAGGAAACTTATGCCTCAGGATGCTTTGGTCCTCACTCTGCCCTTCTGAGGGAAGCTTTCTGAAGCATGGGCATACCTCACAGGCCAAATTAAGTGGAACAGAGGAGGTCACTTGATTCAGGTACCATTTCAGCTACAGTGCAGCCTCACTTGGAAAGATAAGCTGGTCCCATCCAATTCTGAAAGCAAACTGTAAGTAAACAGAACAAATACCATGTATATAGGCTGAAAACACTTCATACTGATGTCTTCTGACTTCATGGGAATAATGATGCAGAGGGAGGCTGTAACCGACAGCTTCAGGTTCGTTGAGATGAACTTCTAGACCAGGCACAGTTATGGAGGAAAGGATTTATTGAAGCTTACAGATCCAGGGGAAGTTCCATAATGGCAGAAGAAGCTGGCCCACCTTCACAGGACCAAACACAGAGAAAGAAGCCACAAGCCAAAAGCCAAACAGCACAGCACACCTCAGGAACTCCAGCTAGGCACACTTTGCATATTTTTAGATTGAAATCCTAAACCCACCACCACACCTTAAGATCCAACCAGTGATATTGCCTCCAGCCAGATGGATGTAGGTGCAAACAACAAACTAATAAAACACTGAATATATTGGGGGCCATCTATTCAAGCTACCACAGAGGCTAAGGGGAAAAACTAACTATACATGTGCAAAGTTACAGAGAAAGTTGATTCACACATTGAAAAAAGAGTGGTGTAGGCATACAGAGGGGGCGTTAAGAGGTGAAGAGAGAAAAAGGAGACAGGAAAAAATGAAAGAGAAATACACAGAACCTCCTCCCAGCTCATATGCAAAGTTATGAAAAACTCCTGTTTTCCTAAAGTAAGAACTATTGTTACTTGTGACCAAATGAAACTTAAAAAAAAAAAATGAATATTGGTTGGCAAATAAGTTAAAAACTGCAAGTGTATGTCTCACTGAAAGTCTTAACATGGGACAGGCTCAGAAGCTGCAGTAATTGGCTCATAAAGGACATTGCAAGAACACAGGGCAATTGAATTTATAATTTGCCATAATTAGGGGGTGTGGATAATACAATGATCACTAGTTCAGAGTTTAAAATACAGAGAGAACTTTCACTGTCTATCATAGATGCTCAGCTCACTGAGCTTTAATCATCCCCAAAGGCAAGATAAATCCAGTCAAAAGACATAGTAATACAAGATGACTTTTGTACTTTACACAAGGGGAAAATTCAACCAATTCAAGGTTATAATTCTCAAATTCAAGCCACACTAAATATTTTTTTAAGGAAAAAAAATGCCTGAAAGAAACTTGGGTGATAAGCAGATTTCTCACTTTATTTTTTAATTTTTTAATTTTTTGGTTTTTTGAGGTAGGGTCTCACTCTAGCCCAGGCTGATTGGAATTCACTAGGTAGTCTCAGGATGGCCTTGAACTCATGGTGATCCTCCTACTTCTGCCTCCCAAGTGCTGGGATTAAAGGCATGTGCCACCACACCCAGCTCTCACTTTATTTTATCCATGGATGCTCAACCTCAAAGGCCCTGCTTCCCATATAGCAGGTAATTATAGAGAACTTAGCTACCTAGGACTCCATTTGGCTTCGACTGTAACAGTCTCTTTTCATAAACAATGCACTGGAGCAACCTATTGGCAATCTGAAAACCCTCACCTACACTGGGTGGTATGTGCCCCACTCCAAACAATGAAACAGATTTCTCCTCCCCTGACCATTATTTGTGATCAATTTCTATTTGAATTTATTCTGATATGTCCTTGATCATAATAGCATGGTGCCATCCAGCCTACGCTGATTTTAGGTGCATGTGTAAGAAGAAAAAAAACTGTGTCCCCCAAGTAAAATTTTAAGGAGAATCCCCTACTTGCTATTTTATGCCTATACGTAAGTGGGTGAAATATGATGGAAACCAGATGCATCATGGCGGGGGCATGCACAGTAGAAAAAAGGTTATAAAATGCTAGCCTGTCAATCAGACCAGAGTACCACCAAACTACTTCCCTAACAACTGACCCCTCCTTCTTATGGGCCCCTTAAAGAGAAGCTCTAGGCAGTAACCCAGGGTCCTCAAGTCCTTTCTCACTCAGGTGGCCTGCTTCCTCTCTTGACAGTGTACTGTCACTTTGCTTTTAATAGTATCTTGCTGCTTTATTTGTGTGGTGTGTGTGTGTGTGCACATGTGGGCATGTATGTGTTTCCAATTCCTTGAATAAGGCACCAAGAACCCGGAGACCACTGGTAACACTCATACAAGACTCCTGATTACAGAGCTGAGAGATGACCCACCTCACTGCACCTTGCCAATAGCCACTGCAAGCAGCAAAGTAGCAACTGATGGCCCTCCTATCAATGTGAACTTCTTCCTTTTGCTGTTTCTCACCAAGCTAAGCTAGGTGCAACCATGTCCACAGCTTTATCGTTGTGCCAAGTACATTGTGAAACTGTCATTTTATACTTATGGACTTATATTTCCCATTACATCCTGAACTCTTGAAGAAATCCTAAGTCCCACCCCAGTACCTTATATGTGTGTACCTTTACTTCTTATTCCATATACCTGTCCTAGCAGTTTTTGCTTTCAGGAAGTGTTCAGGCCCATGCTATAAAGTGATCATTGTAACAATCCACTAGCTGTTCTTTTCCTTGGTTCTGTTGCCTCTACAACAAAATCAAGACCATGACCCCCACTAAAGGTGCAATATAACATGTCACATCTCCAATAATAGTGACAGAGAAATTTTTGAATATGTAAAGAAAACAGAGTAGAATCACAAGTTATACTGAAAAACAGGATGACTTGATGAATATTATGGAACCACAAACAACACTAAGTAGTTAACTTTAAAGCTTCTAAACCATTGACCATGACTTTCCCTTCCAACCCTCTTCCCTGACTTCTGCAGTACCACACATTCTGGTTTTCTTATCTCTCTGGCCACTCTTTTAATGTCTCCTTCACTGACTTTTTCTACTGTGTGTGCGCTTTCCTAACATGTTGGCATTCTTCCAGGTTCTGAACTATTCTCTTTGCACTCTCAAATTTCTCTTGGTGAACTCATTCATTGCTAAGACTTCAAGAATCATCCATAGGCTGAAAACATATTACATCGGAATCTTATGCCCACATGTCTGCAATGATTTATTACCTGGATGAACCACAGGCATGACAAACTCACCAAGTTCAAAACAGAATAATCATCTTCCCCTAAATGGTTTCTACTCCTCTGTTCCTGTCTAAGGAAAGAGCACAAGAATCATCCAAGTCAGAAGTGGGAGTTTCCTCTTTGACTTTTTTCTCTCTTTAATTCTCCCTTATAATAAACTAATAAATTCTGTTCAATTCTACCCTTGACATCTCTTCATATCTACTCACTTCTCTATCTCTTGTTATTGTGCTCAATAAAGGTACTTTAATATTCTGCCTAGATTTTGACTAACATCCTTTGAACTGACAGGCCAATACCCAGTTTCCCTTCTCTTCAATCCATTTCCTTTAGACTCCAGCTTAAGGGTAACTTTTAAAAAATGCATGGAATACATCATTTACCAGCTTTCTCTCAGCCCAAGACCATACTTGGTATCCTCTTGTATGATACTGGTGCTAGAACTCTGTGAACCACATTCCTCCGACTGCTTTATAACTGGATTTTTACCATATTCTCATTCTCAGCCACTGGAAGGATAAAGAGAAGAAATTCTGTTTTCCAGCTCCTGTCTTTATATTACCAAAACACTCCACATCCCTATGCATCTAGCAACATGTATACCAACCAGGAAGCCCACCTAATAGTGTGAAGGCCAATCTTAAGGCAATCTCTTCCCAACAGTCAAGAAACCTACTAAGCAGACTGTACATCAGTTTGATGGCAGTCTCTACTCTGTTTCCAGATTTAGTTAACAACCTACTTTTCCTTTTGCACTCTAGTCCCAGAGAATACAGCTGCTTCTTGATGTTAATAGTCTCAAAATTTCCTCTACTTTTAGCCATTCAGTCTACTATGTCCCCTGGTCCTATGTTAAATCACCTGTATATGAACTACTAACATTGCATCTATTTTCTTAGTTAACACTGTTGTGATGGTTAATCTCTAGTTGCCAGTTTGATATGATATAGAATCACCATGGAAACAAATCTCTTAGCATGTCTGTTAGTGGTGCAAGCCTTTAATCCTAGCACTCAGGAGGCATTGGTAGGAGGATTGCCATGAGTTCGAGGCCACCCTAAGACTACATAGTGAATTCCAGATCAGCCTGGGCTACAGTGAGACCCTACCTCAAAAAAAAAAGAAAAAAAAATATTTTTTAACAGCAGGAAATACTGTTTTTAATATATATTTTATTTATTTATTTATTTATTTGGGAGAGAGAGGGAAAAAAAAAGAGGGTGAGAGAGAGAGAGAGAGAGAGAATGGTTGTGCCAGGGCCTCCAGCCATTGCAAACGAACTCCAGACGCATGTGCCTTCTTGTGCATCTGGCTTACATGGGTCCTAGGGAATCACCTGGCGTCATCAGGCTTTCCACCAATTGTTGTATGGGGTGGTTCCCTTCTTGTGATCAATGACAGCCTGTCTCCAGGAAAATCATCTTACAGTAGGTTGCTCGTGGGCATGGGGCTGTACATGTTGTCACGCCAGGCCTGTGCAGAATTCCACATCCACAGGAGCCACTTCCTGGTTCCTACTAGCAGGCGGCCTGGCTAGGGCCCAACCTGCATTGTGCCATAAAATTTATTTATTTATTTATTTATTTATTTATTTATTTATTTATTTATGTATTTATTTACTTATTTGAGAGAGAAAGAGGTAGAGACAGAGAGAGAGAGAATGGGCATGCCAGGGCCTCCAGCCACTGCAAATGAACTCCAGATGCATGTGCCTCCTTGTGCATCTGGCTTGCATTGGTCCTGGGGAATCAAAGCAGGGTCCTTTGGCTTTGCAGGCAAACACTTTAACTGCTAAGCCACCTTCTCCAGCCCCACACTTTCAATGCTGAATGAGATGGCCAATATTTTTCTAACATTGTACAAATTTTAATTAACCCCTCTTTTGTGAGACTGCCTTTTTTCAGTTCAATAATGAAAATTACCAATCTTTCTAGTCTTTACCCATCAGATAGCTGAAATTGGCTTAGTGTTAAAAGTGCTTTTCTTAGGTTATAAGAAGTTGACTAATTTCCTAGGTAGCAAAAACTATTTTTATCAGTAATGTCAAAATACTACCTTCCTATGCAAAGTTAAGAGATGAAAAATAAGAAAAAGTGCTCTTGTTTAACAGATGATCTGAAGATAGAATAAATATTAGGAATAAAAATTGTGACTTCTGGGGCTGGAGAGATGGCTTAGCGGTTAAGGCGCCTGCCTCCTAAGCCTAAGAACGCTGGTTCTAATCTCCATTGGTTCCAATCTCCAGGTCCCACGTTTAGCCAAATGCAAAGTGAGGCAAGGGCACAATGCCACACTTGACCACAAGGGGGCACACGCATCTGGATTTTGTTCGCAGCAGCTGAGAGGCTTGTGGTGCGCCCATCTCTATCTGTCTTCCTCTCCCTCTCTCTCTGTCTCTCTCCAGAAAAAAAAAGTGACTTCTGGTCAAGATGGTACCCACCTAACAACTCTTCACCTCACAGGGCAGGAAAGACAAGATCGTTGGGGTTCTTTGTGGTTGTAGATCCTAGTAGACCTCCAGTGGGAGGGCACAGAGGAGCAAAGTAGGGAATCCAATGATTCCCAAGCTCTCAGGTAGCCTACCAGTCCATCAAATTCCTCAAGCAGCCATCCCAGCAGCCACGCAAGTTGCCATGCTGTGGACCAAGTCTGCTCTTGCACTACCTGCAGGTGACCTAGACCCAGGCCAGCAGGCTAGCATTCCCCTCCCTCCCTTGGTTTGCTGCCATAGAGATATCCTTAAAACCTCATCCCCAGCCACCATTCTGGACCATGTACTCCTGCAAGTCCTGCAGGCTATTTGGACCCAGGCCAGCAGGCTAGCATTCCCCCTCCCTCCTTCCAGCCATCAGGACAGCTGCCAATCCACCTGCACATCACCTGAACATCAGCTGTCCCATCTCCCTGACCCTCCATGTCACAGGACCAGGCAGTCCCATCCACCCCCTGCTACACAGTCCCAACAGACCCTGCTGTCCCATCCCCTCATGCCTCAGCAACACAGGACCATGCAACCCCATCATACCCCTTCACCATCCTGTGTAAAACCAGTATGCTCTGTTCCATTCCCTCCTACCCCCTGTACCCTCAGGCCACTTGACCACACAGTCCCCATACCCTAACCACCAACCAATAAGCCCCTTCATCAGGTCCTCAGGCCCCACCAGAGCCTTGTTGACTCCTCCCATCTGAGCAGACAGGCCCCATTGCCACCAGAAACCTAATAGAGGCAAACATAAATGGGAATAATCACTGAAGACACTTCAAGGATAAACTACAGCTTCTTCCTAAATTAAATAATTCCCCTATACTGTGATGGGCAGACCATAGCACAAAAGGAATAACATGAAAAATCAAATGCAAGTAAATCCAACAAGACTGGCCCATTCCTCAATTGATGTCTCTGATCAAAACATAGAAGAGACAACAGGATCTGAAACCCAAAATGAAGTTACAAGCTATGCAACCTTGGCCAAGCAATTAGTGGAACTTGTAGAAAATTAGCAAAGGTCCAATAATTGTATGGATGCTGTCTTCGCTAGATTAGACCTAATAGAAATGAACCAGAAAGTGTTCTAAAGACAGTTAAATGATCTGAAGGAAGAAAAAAAAAAAAAAAAAAAAAAAAAAAAAAGGACCTCAAAAATTAGCTGGCTAAGATCAATGAAGACATAAAAGCAAGGATGAATTATAAGAAGCATTAAGAAAATCAGAAAATGACATCAAACAGGAACTCAACAGAGGGAAGGATACTCAACAATCCCAGCACTTGGGAGGCAGAGGTAGGAGGATAGAGTTCTGAGACTACGTAGTTAATTCCAGGTCAGCCTGGACCAGAGTGAGACCCAACCTTGCAAAAACCAAAAAAAAAAAAAAAAAAAAAAAAAAAAAAGGCAATAGAAAATACAAACCAAATTAAACAAGTTAAAAACTCTATAGAAACTCTCAAGAATACAGTCAGCCATGTGGATGACAGAAACTCAGAACTGGAAGACAAAACAGAACAGTTTGTGACACCAAAAGTTTGAATAAGTTCAAAAAGTTTTGTGAACTGAACATTCGGATCATGAGAATATCAGAAGGGGAAGAAATTCAGACCAATGGCATATAGAACTTATTTAATAAAATTATCAAAGAAAACTTTCCCATCCTCTAAAAAAAAAGGAACCATCAAGTTACAAGAAGCTAAAAGACCTCCAAACAGATTGGACCAAAGGATAAATTCTCCAAGACATATTATCATTAAGACGCTAAACATCAATAACAAAGTAAAAGCCCTAAAAACAGCTAGGAAGAAACAACACATTACATATAAAGGTAACCCCATCAGAATTACTTCAGACTTCTCAAGGGAAACCCTGAAATCCAGAAGAGCCTGGAATGGAACACTGCAAAGTATAAGACCTTATGGGTTCCAACCCAAACTACTCTACCCAGCAAAAGTATCCCTCATAATAGATGGTGAAAGAAAAATTTTCCAAAATGAAAGTCAGCTTTATAACTATATGAACAAAAGCCAAACCTACAGAGAGTTCTTCAGGGAATTCTCCACACAGAAGAGTCAAATAACCAAATTCAAGTGCCAACAAGGAGCAGATAACAATGACCAAACTCAGAGAAGACACAAAAAACTACAAAGCCCAAGAAAACACCAAACCACACAAACCACCCCAACATGGCAGGAATTAAATCAAACTTCACAGTTATTACCCTTAAAACATTAATGGCTGTAATTCACCCATCAAGAGAAATAAGCTAACAGGGTGGATCAGAAAATTAGACCCCTCAAACTGCTGTCTTCAAGAAATCCACTTTACTACTAAAGACAGACACCTCCTCAGGGTGAAAGAGTGGAAAATGATATTCCACGTGAATGGAAATAAGAAACAAGCAGGCATTGCTATACTGATATCAGATAAAATACACTTCAAACCAAAAGTAATCATAAAAGACAATGAAGGCCACTTCTTGCTCATCAAGGGAACAATCCAACAAGAGGATATCACAGTCATCAATCTTTATGCACCAAACACAGGTATACCACAATTCATAAAACAAAACCTTCTTGACAACAAAACAAAAATAACTACCAACACAATCATAGTCACGGACTTTAATACTCCACCAACAGCAATAGATAGATCATCTAAATGGAAAATTAACAGGGAAGTAAGACAGCTAAACAACACCATAGATCAATTAGACCTAATGGATATCTATAGAACATTCTACCCCAAAACCACAGATTACACATTCTTCTCAGCAGCCTATGGAACTTTCTCTTAAAAATCCCACCAGCTCCTGTAAACTGAAACACACACTTTTAAACAGTAAATGGGTAGTGGATGAAATAAAAAATGAAATCGCAAAATTTCTAGAATTGAATGACAATGAGAACACATTGTACCAAAACATATGGGACACAATGAAGGCAGTCCTTAGGGGAAAATTCATAGCACTAAATGCCTTCATAACAAAGATAGAGAGATCCCAAATCAATAATCTAGCCATCCACCTAAAAGCATTGGAAAAACAAAAAGAAAACAACCCAAAAAGCTCCGGACTGAAAGAAATTCTTAACATCAGAGCAGAAATGAATGAATTGGAGACTAAGAAAACAATTAAGAAAATTGATGAAACAAAGAGCTGATTTGTTATACAAATAAACAAGATTGATAAACAATACCTAGCCAAATACTTTGGAATAACATTAACCAAGGAAGTTAAAGACTTATATAATGAAAACAAAAACACTCAAGAAAGAAACTGAGGAGGTCTTGAGAAAATGAGAAGATCAACCATGCTCCTGGGTAGGCAGAATTAACATTGTAAACATGGCAATCTTACCAAAAGTAGTATACAGATTCAATGCAATACCAATAAAAATCCCCACATTTTTCTTCACAGAGATAAAATAAATGATCTCAATATTCATATGGAATGGCAGAAGGCCTTGGATATCCAAGCACATCCTCAGCAAAAGAAATACCTCTGAAGCTGGAGAGATGGCTTAGCAGTTAAGGCGCCTCCCTGCTAAGCCTAAGAACCCGGTTCCAATCTCCAGGTCCCATGTTTAGCCAGATGCAAAGTGACGCAAGGGCCCAATGCCGCACTTGCCCACAAGGGGGCACACGGACCTGGATTTCGTTCACAGCAGCTGAGAGGCTGCTGGTGCGCCTATTCTCTATCTGTCTCCCTCTCTGTCTGTCTCTGTGTCTCTCTCCAAAAATATAAATAAAAATAAAAAAAAAAAACACCTCTGGAGCCATCACCATACCTGATCTAAAGCTATATTACAAAGCCATAGTAACAAAAACAACATGGAACTGGCATAAAAACAGGATTATTGACCAATGGAACAGAACAGAGGACCCAGACTTTGGGTCAAGTAAATATAGGTATGTGATTTTCAACAAAGGCCCTAACAAGGTAGACTAGAAAAAAGACAGCATCTTCAACACATAGTGCTGGACAAACTGGATAACCATATGTAGGAAAATGAAACTAGATCCACACATCTTGTCATGCACAAACATCAAGTCCAAATGGCTCAAAGACCTCAATATAGGAATGGAAACTCTGCTAGTACTGGAAGAAAAAAATAGGAGGAACTTTCCATGATATAGGAGTGAGAATAGACTTCCTGAATGAAACCCCAGTAGCTCAGGAAATTAAACAATCACTCAACCATTGGGAACTCATAAAGCTGAAAAGTTTTTTCACAGACAAACATAAAGCCAATAGATTACCCACAGAATGGGAGAAAATTTTTGCTGGCTATACAACTGACAGAGGCCTAATTTCTAGAACATACATGGAACTCAAAATCCTAAACAATAAAAAAATCAAACAACCCACTCACAAAATGGGGCAGAGAACTGAACAGGGAGTCTCAGAGAAAAAAATAAAAATGGCAATCACACACTTAAGAAAATATTCAACATTCCTAATTAAAACAACTATGAGATTCCACCTCATCCCAGTAAGGATAACATACATTACAAAATCAAATGAAAAGAAATTCTGGCAAGCATGTCAAGAAATAGGAACTCTCATTCACTTTTGGTGGGAATGCAATATGGTACAACCACTATGGAAAGCAATATGGAGACTCCTAAAAAGGTTGACTATAGAGTTGCCAACAGACCCAGTTATTCACTTACTGGGCATTTACCCTAAAAGCTCTATGTCTCAGTTCAGAAAGATTTGCTCAACTATGTTTATAGCTGCTCATTTTGTAATAGCTAAGAACTAGAATCAACCCAGATACCCATCATTAGACAAATGGATAACCAAGATGCGGTATATCTACATGATAGAATTCTACATAGCAGTAAGGAAAAATGACACAATGAAATTTGAAGAAAAATGGTCGAATTTGGAACAGATCATTCTCAGTGAACTCAACCAATCACAGAAAGATAATCATTGCATGGTCTCACTCATCTGTAGCTCCTAACCTGGATCTGCCCTAGATGCTGGCATACCTAATAGGCATCTTGAGGACCAAACAATAAGGAATGTGGGGCGAGAGGGGAGGGTAAGGGTGGGGAGGATGTGGTTAACATCCACAATGAGCTTTTGATCAGAGAGATCTACAAGGTTTCCCATAAGAAGACATACTTCTGTCAGAGCTCTTGATTACCCACCAAAGGTTAATGGTAAGACCTTATTGCTGAAGACACCATACACTATTGGTACAAAACATGGAGAAACTTGGCTAGAATCTGGAAGAGAGTTTGTCTAGTGCCAGAAGGTGCTACATGAGCTAATTGGGGAAAATGGCCAATATCTGTCCAAGCAAATCGTGGTCTAAGCTAGTCAGCAGCAAACAACCTGACATGATGCTCACCCAAGTGTAATAGTGGCACACAGCCATGGTGGGTATCAACTGCTCTTGAAATGGCTAACAGATCTGCTCAGTGGAACAGAACCCATATCTGGAACTTGGAAACAAGTCAGAATCATATCCAAAAAATGAGTTTGCCTTCAAATATCAAGTTCCCACAAATCTGGGGCTATAAGAGGGCACACACCTATTAAATTCTCTCTAAATGAGTAATGGTTATCCCATTAATCTGGAGCTTACATCACTCTCCATTGGAGCAGCAAGAGTGCTGCTTTCATGATGAACCAGGTGTCAGCACAAGGGTGAAGGAGACAGATACAAAGAACAGTCAACTCCTACCAAACCAGAGATCCAGAGACACAGAGGCTCCCAAGACCTCATCACTGAAGTAGACCTAAAACAAACCCAACATGGCTCAGAGAAATTCATGGAAGAGGGGGTGGAAAGAATGTTAGAACCACAAGTTGGGGCATTAAGCACAGAGCCATTCCCTCTTTCCCATAACTGATCACTACTACCACAATGCATGATCCACAATCTTCATGGGGATAACTGGCATCCCCAAAGAGGAGGGTTCCTTCATGGGGGGTGGAGGACAGGGTGGAAGCAAAGGATAATACCAACAAATGCTATTTACACACTGAGTATGTAAACAACTAACAAAGAAAAAAATGTTGTGTGATTGCTGTAGAAATTCCAGTTTATCAAAAGGAAGAAACAAAATCTTTCAAGGAACTTATGTTACTAGAGAAGGTCTAATACTTGGCTAATGACTGTGACCTCCTGTATAGAACTCTCAAATTAACACAACTACTTTTCCCCATTTGCTAAAACATAGATTTGTACAAATCAGTCTCAAGTTATTAAATACCTACTAAGCAGACACATAGATATAAATATTGCTGACTTATAGGTCCTGGCCTCCATGAAGATTTGCTCTTGTTTAAATTTCTTTTATCATTCTTTTCCTTTTTTTCTCCTTCCTTCCTTCCATCCTTCTTCTGTTATCTCTCTCCCTATTTCTTCCTTTTTCTTTTCTGCTATTTAACAGAGAACTATTCCTGGGTAATATAATTTATCATATATAATTACTTCAAAAGAATAATCTTTATTTTAATGATATTATGCCTTTAGTAGTTAATAGGTTTAAAAAAAAGCCATTTCCAAAAATATTATTGTCTATGGGAGAGAATGTAGAAAGCTTTTTATATTGGTTACATATGTTCCTTTTTTTCAGACTCATGTATATGAACCGCCTTTACTTTAATTTACTTTAATTAATATTCAGAAGACAAGTTGTTGTTTTATAGTTAATACACTCCACAGTTTGCACAGTCTTAATTCCCTGCATGCATGTATCCTTCTTAGCTCTCTGTTACAGCAGGGATCTTAGATCTCTATATTCCACCCAGCAGGTTATCTAATCAACCTATCCACCTTGAGAAAACTCTAGTCATCAAAGGCATAATCAGAGAGATGATGCCTCTTCATATATTTGTTGCCACAAAAGAGGAAAGGAGCTTCTGCCTTCATATTCTTCCTAGTGGTCACCAAGTCACAGGTGAAGCCCAAGTCCTCAGAACCATACCTGAGTCTACACTACCAAGGTGAAGAGGCACAAGCAGCTTTAGAATGGGGGCTGATGACCAGAAACAGAAGGTTTGTTTAGAGGTTTGGAGCTTTCTGCCCTGTGCCCTGGTATTCTTTCTCTTTGTCAGCATGTTTTATTTGTTGCACTTTCCTTTGATTCTTTGAGTTTCCATTGCTTATATGACCCTTGCATACTTGCATGTGGTCTACATTGCCCACCATAGTCCTTAATATAACATAATTCTTTGATCTGTATCATATAGAATACAGCTTTGTATTATTATTTTGTCTCTTCTGTGTTTTCCTTATCTTTTGGCAAAGTTTGTAACTTCTTGTTGAAAGGGAAGCATATTAAGTAGAAAGTGAGACAAATATGCCTCTAATGTGTGTCACAAATTCTTGTAATTTTCTATTATAGTGATCCCAATGAAGACTGCGGGTGGTATTATTTTCTACAATTAAATATATTCTTGAATTTATCCATGGTCATTCTGTTCAAACATATACTATATGCTAGGTGTTTGGTCTAAAATGTATATGTAAAGTCAAAAGGCTTAGAACATCATTTGTGACATCATCATTTAAAGCCACTACGAAAGGTGAACTCACACCATTTGTTAAAGTTAGAGAAAGCACCAGAAACCTATGCTCATTACAAGGTAGATGCTTTTTTTTTAATAATCCAGTATACTGACATTGCAAGAGGCACTTGCTAAAACTATTTCCTGAGAGTAAATCACATGATTAATACACTGAAATAAGACACAGGGAATAATACTTAACTCCTACACACTAATCATTGCAGGTTGCTTTGAAACAACTCCCTACTTCCAATAGAAATGACAGGGAATCAATGTCTTTGTATTTTCAATACTGGTCAAAGTTAAGAAACAAAGCAGCACTGACATATTCATGCTATAGATTCCTGAATGTAAAGGTCAACAAACCAGAGATGTGAAAAGCATCGTCTGCTTCACTGCCTTTTAGCAAAAGGCCCTTACATTTATAAAAGAAACAAGAAGAGAATCAAGGTAAAGGTCTGGATAGTTTCTTTAAGGTCACCCCTCATCTGGGGTAAGAAAGGAAGACTCACTATTAAGCCTAGAAGTGACAAACGATGTGGGTGATAAACTCCCTGTTGCATAATGAAGTAGACATGCCAATGAAACCTCTCATTATGAAGAGTGGCAGCTCTTCCTGAAAAATACTTGCTCTCCTACTCTTTCTCAAATCCTGCTAAGTCACCATTTAATCTATTATCACTACTATTAAAATGTGCTTTTAGGAAGGAACACATTAAGTCCCCAGGGGAAGTGTTTCAGCTGTAATTTCATTAGGGAAATAAGCCCAATTATGGATGCCTAGGAGTCCTTTTTCAGAGACTTATCCAGGACCTTCAATAAGTCGAGCCAGACTTAAGACACAAACCTAGCTAACAGGCAGGAAAAGATTAATCTATTGTTTTCATTAGGCTGAACAAAATAGTAGCTATGACATAAAATGATTCTTTTGCCAAGAAATGCATAAGAATGTGGTCTAGAATCATCCACCAGACATGAACTGTAGGATTATGTGTTGGAACAAACTAAGCCATTTCTACAACACTCCTACAGAAACCATTAGCATGCAATACTTTCTTTTTTAAAAAATTTTTTTTGCTTATTTTCAAGCAGAGATATACAAAGAAAGAGACAGAGAGACAGTGAGAGAATGGGCATGCCAGAGCCATCAGCCACTACAGATGAAATCCAGATGTATGCTCCACTTTGTGCACCTGGTTTTATGGGGGTATTGGAGAACTGAACCTGGGTTGTTAGGAATTGCAGGCACGTGCCTTAACTGCTAAGCCATATCTTCAGCCCCACTTTCCTTTTTAAACTTTGTGCTGGGTGGACACTAAGTATCACAAAGGTAAATGACAACACAAAACATCACATGACTCAATAGAAACACATGATATAAAGAAAAAAATTGATGAGCTGGGTGTGGTGCATTTAATGCCAGCACTCAGGAGGCTGAGATAGGAGGATCACCTTAAGTATGAGGTCACACTGAGACTACACAGTGAATTCCAGGTCTAGAGTGAGACCCTAAAATGAAAAAAAAAAAAGAAAAGAAAAAAAATTGACATGGAACAAACAATTTTACAAGCCTGAAACTAGTTAAAGAGGCTCTACCAGTGTATGAATTTAAGTAATCAATTAATTCATAAACACTTACTGACCCATATATAATAAATTAAACACTGTTTAGTATTCCTGTGTTATTCTCTGTGATAAGGGATTATGGAGCAAAACAGAAAGATAGCTGAGGTCCGGTGTCTACTTCTATCATCGCATGGGGAAGACAGACAAGTTGACAGTAATAAGCCAATGGGAATATCAGTGCAAACTGATAAGGGCCTAATGAAGAAACCAGCTTATCTTGAATGCTAACTTTTAAACAGTAATAAACCAAATGAGAAGAGATACTGAGTCTTCTGAAACTGACAATTAAAACAAAGCTGAATAGGGTTTTCTCAGATTATACACTCTACTACCCTCATCTCCCTATCCACTATGCACAATCCTCAGCAAAGTGACAACAGATTCTTCTACTAAGGGTCCAGCTCAGTGTGATTCAAGGAGCAAAGGACATTTATTCAACTTGCTCTGGACCACTCTATGCATGCTAAATGATCCAGATAAGGGAAGGGAAAGACATTAAAATTGTATATTTGACTTTGTGGGTGACCACCTAAAGTAAGTTCCACTGGGAAAACTTGATTACGATTATATTAGGCATCAATGAAAAATAATATTTGAAGCTAAAGTATCTCTCAGCGCCTAATAAAATCACTTATTGTTTAAGCAATTAAGTATTCAATTACCTCTAGCATAAGCTCTCACTTGGCAACAGTTTGGTCAACTACCATTGTTAGGGCAGAGTCCATGTTTTTTTCATTCTAGTCACAGTAGTAAGTTGTAGGGAAAAGTAGTCACTGTTAAAATAAACCCAGAAATGTCCAATAGCTCAAGTACTTTGTTTCTTGCTCTTATAACAGGAACTTGGTACATGAGGAGTTACCCTTCCTCAGGTAGGACAAAGGATTTAGGCTAAGGAGATCACTGTCTTCATTGTGGTCATGTTGTTTGGGGATGGGCAGGTGGAGGTCAGAGGATAATTTGACAGTGTCAGTTCTCAACTTCCACCTTGTTTGTGGCAGGGTGTGCACCTCTGTGTAGGCATGCTGGGGTTGCAGACACCTGCTACAGTGTCTGATTTTAAAAGTCAGTTCTAGGGAATCTAAACATGCAGCAAGTGCTTTATTAACCAAACTGTATCCCCAGCCCCATATTATGGTCATTTATTAAGCTAGAACTCAGTCACATGGCTTTACCTAACTGCAAAGTATACCAAAAATGCATTCTTGCTGTGGGCTCTGGAAAATATGGATTTTGGAAAGTTCATAGCCTCTGTACTTTACAGCTTTTTCTTCCTCTTCCAAGCTTTCCCTTGACATATTGGTATGTGCAGACACACACATAAATATGTAGGTGCATATATATGTATATATACATAGATCTATATATATGTATACAACTATGCTTAACTTTGAACCCAAGTATATAATATATACCACAGACTTTAACAAAAGAAGCTTTGCTTCAAGCAAGGGGGTTGAATTCCCCTTTCCTCCTACTCCTTAAGGCCCTTATCAGAGTTCACTCATAAGAGACTCATGAGGTATTCATGACCCAGCTCATAAACCCTGGTAAGGAATAAGATTTCCCTTCAATTCCATTTTTTACCCTGGTACCATCACATCTTAGACCCAGCATTTTCCAATGCTTGAAAGTGGCTTTCTTCACAGAGTAATTCCTCACAAATATACATATTTCACTTCAAAGGCACTTTATTTATCAAACAATGAGTACAAAGAACACTGAGCTAAAATGTGGGTACAGACAATGGGCTGAACACTCCTAGATCAGTTACCTCACATTGGTCTAAAGCAAAATCATTTTTAAAATTTTTTTTTATTATTTTATTTTTGGAGAGAGACACAGAGAGAAACAGATAGAGAGGGAGAGGAAGACAGATAGAGAATGGGCATGCCAGCAGTCTCTCAGCTGCTGTGAACGAAATCCAGATGTGTGCGCCCCCTTGTGGGCAAGTGCGGCATTGCACCCTTGAGTCACTTTGCATCTGGCTAAACGTGGGACCTGGAGATTGGAACCCCTGGAGATTGGAACCAGTGTTCTTAGGCTTAACAGTCAGACGCCTTAACCACTAAGCCATCTCTCCAGCCCAGCAAAATCATTTTTTAGGCAAAATGAGAGATCAGCATATGCTATAGACTTTTACCATCTATGTCAAATGTTAAACTACTAATGTACAAATAGTCTGCCAATACACTAGACTATTGTCTCTTTAACCTTGACTTATCTTGCTATCCCCCAACACTCACTCTTCAACTCACTGTATACAACACTGCTAAAAATAGGTGTGGAGTAATGCTTTCTGACTGTGATTATGTCAAGTAGTGGTGACTATGACAGCATAACCACAATATGAAAAGGACTGTGATATTTCATGCATGTGTTTCTAATTAGTCAAATAAGTAGTGAAGTACTGCAGGTCCATTCTGACCCCTCATAGCACAATTCCTTTCCCCTTTCCTATTGTCATTTTCTCCATAGGTCATATTACATCTGACACATTTAAGTTATTTTAAGTCTGTCTTCTCTACTCTATGAGGGTAAAGGATTGCATCCATGCTGTATAGTAAGCAAAACAGTGTTGGGCACATTTAAAATACTAAATATCACCCGTGAAAGTAATAGATCAAATAAATGAGATTATTTGAGTGCGAGGGAGATAGCACAAGAGTACAGTGCTTGACACACAAGCATGAGACTTAAATTCAGATCCCCAGTACCCACATAAAATCTGGGCACAGCAGCATGCCAGTAATCCCAAGTTGAGACAGAGGATCCCTAGGGCTTGCTGGCTAGCTAGTGTAGCTGAATCACTGGCATCAGTGAGTATCAGCTACAGTGAGAAACCCCGTCTCAAAAAGAAGAGTAAGGTGGGGAGCAATTAAGGAAGACACCTGATATGTTTTGCCTCCACATATACGCACACATACAACCATGCATGCACACACATACACAGTTATTTAGATTCTGCCAAATCTGAAAGTTTTAGAATAAGATGACTTCTGTATCACTCTAGAATTTTTATACTCCTTTAAACATTTCAAAGGGAGCTTATAGATAAAGCCAGCTTTTGTACCACAAAGCAGGGTTTCTTGAAACCCAAGTTATTGTCTTAATGACCTCAAATAAACTGAGAATGAACTAAATAGTGTGACTAAACACACTGTAGATAATTTTTCACTGAACAAGATCTTCAAGTGTAGCTCACTTCCCAGCCAGCTCTGGCTCCTCTCCAAAGTGTCCCCAGGACTGCCTATACCAGCTATACCAGCATGCTCCACATGAAGACAGATAGGAAGATGGGACATTCCTTTACGTCAAAAACAAATCTGCCTAAGCCCCACAGAAACAAACATGTCATTTAAAAAATGTCTGACTAAAAGTTCAGCTTCTCAACAATGTTGATGTACCTGATAAATTACTAAATCGTTATGCAGCCTAACTGTTTAGGATTGTTGCATGTTATTATTCAACCAGTTGCTGTTTGTGGAGTTCATTTCTTGACAGTTTTGTGTATATAAAGAAAAGTGTCTATTGCCAGCAACTGCTATGTATTCACTCCTTGTGTTGACTTGCAAAGATTACTAAATAATACCCAAAACAATAGTAAAAAGACTGCCAGCTTGAAAATGTGTTATGCAAGCACTTTGTACATATCAAAAGGTTTTATAAATGTAGAACACTTTACACTTCAGGAATTTTTAGAATACAAACATTAGTACCTAACAATTTATGGAATGGTCATTCTTCATTACAAAAGAAAATAAGGGTTGTTCTAACTTCTACCATCATACTTTCCTCACCTTTCAAAACTTTCTTCAAATATACCATGATAAAAAGGTGTGTTTCAATTTTTTAAATATTTTATTTTTACTTATTTAAGAGAGGTAGAGGAGATAATGGGCACAACAGGGCCTCGAGCCACTGCAAACAAACGCTGCTTTGTGCATCTGTCTTACATAGGTCCTGGGGAACTGAACCGAGGTCCTTTGCCTTTGCAGTGAAATGCCTTAACTGCTAGGCCATCTCTCCAGCCCATGTTTCAAATTTTGCTGTCCCAGCAAAAGTTTGTGACTCAGCCTACCAGCCACCCATGCATGCTGTGTTAAACTCACAATGGAGTACATAATGACAAAATTAAGACATAACTTTTTTCAGAAGTCACCTGACTCATTAGCAAAATAAAGAGCTAAGATCATTTCTAGTTAATTTCTGTTGTTTGACTTCAGAAGTTTAACACAACTTCAAAAATATATTACAAGACACTAAGTGAAGGCAGAAATTAAAAATAAAATTTCAAAGTATCTTATTAAGCAGAGAATTCTTATCACTTTAATACTTTATATGCTAAAATTTATACAGCTTCAGATCTTATTAAATTCCCTAGGGACTTTTTCCTCTTAATGGTTTTGGCATATCACCTGGGTTTGTTGCTTTTCTATTTTTTTAAAGGAGAGAGAGAGATGAGGAGATTGATTATACAAATTACATAAAACTTTGTAATGAACAATATACATTTAATTCCCCTCCCTAAGACCCAAAATCTTTGGTTTCATAATACCATTTAGCATAACCAAAGGCTTGGAAAAGTTCTACTCTCTCAATGAAGCAGAAACCCATCAAGTCTAATCTAATTCACTGAGCAACCCAACAAGACCCCACTCCAAACACATTCCAAAACCAGGCACAGTGGCACAAGCTTATAATGCCAGTTCTGGGGAGGCTGAGGCAGAATTGTCCAGAATTTAAGGACAGCCTACATTATAAAATGAGCACCAGGCCAGCCTGGGCTACAAAATAAGACCTTTTCTCAAAAAGCACAAGAAAAAAATTCTACCATGGTACTGAATGTTCCATTGGTTCCTGTTACTAGGTCCCAAAGTACTGACAGTCTCTTTATACTGGATGGAATCTCACAAAAACTCCAGTTTTGAACCAGGCCAAAAAGCTCCAGATTTTTACACATGACTTATCACCAACTTTTCAGCAACCATGACTACCACTGTAAATTCCTCAGTATCATTATTTACCTTTTCTAGAAAGAATGGCACTCTCCAAAGAGAAACACTATCCCAATAGCTTTATTGAGGTCTAATTCACATCCATCCACTTAAAGGATACAATCTGCTGCATATGGTGGCACACACCTGTATTCCCAGTGCTTTGAGAGTAGAGGCAAGATCATTAAAAATTGCAGCCCAGAGCCGTGCTGGTGGCGCATGCCTTTAATCCCAGCACTGGGGAGGCAGAGATAGGATCACTAAGAGTTTGAGGCCACCCTGAGAATACATAGTTAATTCCAGGTCAGCCAGAGCCAGAGTGAGACTACCCCAAAAAACCAAAAAAAAAAATAAAATAAAAATAAAATAAAATAAAATAAATAAAATAAAGAAAGGCAGTCGGGCGTGGTGGTGCATGCCTTTAATCCCAGCACTCGGGAGGCAGAGGTAGGAGGATCACCATGAGTTAGAGACCACCCTGAGACTACAAAGAATTATATAATACAATAGTCTGTATCATGTTCACAGAACTGTGGAGCCATCAAACCATGACTGCAGTCATTTTTGGAACACTTTCATCTCTTGAGAAACTTCATATGCATTAGCAATTTCTCCCCAACCCCAGTTCAATGGAGGAGGGGCTGTCTCAGTTGTCTGTCAATCTGGAATACCTGTAAGATTTCAAACACAACTGCTGCCAAAAGTGGCTCCCTACAACTGGAGTAAAAGGTGCTGCTTCCCCTAATCTCAGGCTTTTAGTGTTTTAAATGCACACGAGGAGATTCTGGCAGCCTCATTCCCTCTTGGGATTCGTTGTTGTGGTAGTTTGAATATATGGCCCCCAATATATTCAATATTTTATTAGTTTATAGTTTGCATCTGCAATCACCTTGCTAGAGGCAATGTCACTGGGGGCTGATTTTAAGATGTGGTGATGGTTTGAGATTCCATTGTAAAGATATGCAAAGTGTGCCTAATAGGAGTTCCTGAAATGTGTTGTGGCTTTTGGGCTGTAGTTTTGCTCAGTGTGCTGTGTAGCTGGCAGCTTGGTTTTTCTCTCTCTTGCCTGGTCCTGTGACAGCAGGCTACTTCTCCTGCCATTATGGAATGTCCCCTGGATCTGTAAGTTTCAATAAATAATATCCCTTCCTCCATAACTGTGCCTGGTCTGGAAGTTCATCTCAGCGAACCTGAAGCTGTCTGCTACAGTAAAGTGGTACCAGGAGTGTGGGGTGAGATGAACCTGACCGTGTGGATATTCATCTTTTGGAACGTTTGTTTTGGAGGAATGGGCATGGACTTGGTGCTTGCAACTGAAGATGCCTTCTGGAGTGGTAAGCCAAGTTTTATGGACTATTCTGATGAGAGTTTGAGAATGCTAAGTGCAGACAGTATTGAACTTCGAGGCTTGGCTTATGAGCTGTCTAAGGGGAAGGAAAGACTGCAGAGGACTTTGTTGGAACTGGGCTACTGGCATAAGGGATGGCTACATTCCGCTATCCAGGCCCAGAAAGTTTGATCAAGGTTAAATTTGTGCATGGCCAAAGATATTGGACTGAGAGATTTAATATTTTAAGTTGAAAAACCTTAAGCAAGTTAAAATTAGAGACACTGAGACTGATTTTAGGTTACTGGAGCTGCTATTGTCAACACATTAGCAATCTTAAGGAAGGTGGAAGGGAGGTGGCCTGGCTGTTTTACATTAAAACAATGGAGAGGATGCCTGAGGAAAGACTATTAGAAATGCAAACTCTTGGAAAGAGTTGACTGGAGAAGGAACCTGCTTTTCAAGGCTATGATTTATTTTGTCCCTGGATTAAGAATATAGCTGTGTCCTGCACACCTGGTATTAGTTTTGGAAGAATGAAAAATGCATGGAGTAGTCATGAATTGTACATGGTTCCAGGAGCCGCTGCTGAGATGCAGCATGAGGCAGGGCATGAAGACCCTCAGGAATAAGCTGAAAGAGCCTTTGGAAGATGGACCGTGGTTTGCATGGAGACCTGAAGATGTTTTGGATATACCAGGACTATGCAAGGACTCCCATGTAGTGCAGTGTTGGCCTGAGATCAAAGTTTTCCCTGGCGACTCTGCCCAGCTGGAGGGGCAAAATTGGAAAACCTGGAGACTGTCAGTCTCTGGTTATATTGAACTTGAACTGCAGAAGTTTGATGACTGCTGATGGTGGTTGAGTTTGCATTGTTCTTGCTATGCTATATCTTCTTGCTATGCCTTATACCAGTTAAAAATGTTTACACTGTGCATTTACATGTTGAAAGCATTTAACTTGTTTGATTTTACAGGACTCACTATCTTAAGTTGGTCAAGACTATGAGAACCTTTGAAATTGGACTGAGTACAATTTACAATGTATGATAGTTATAAATCTATTGGGGGTCGGGGTGGAATGTGGTAGTTTGAATATATGGCCCCCAATATATTCAATATTTTATTAGTTTATAGTTTTCATCTTCAATCACCTTGCTAGAAGCAATGTCACTGGGGGCTGATTTTAAGATGTGGTGATGGTTTGAGATTCCATTGTAAAGATATGCAAAGTGTGCCTAATAGGAGTTCCTGAAATGTGCTGTAGCTTTTGGGCTGCAGTTTTGCTCAGTGTGCTGTGTAGCTGGCAGCTTGGTTTTTCTCTCTCTTGCCTGGTCCTGTGACAGCAGGCTACTTCTCCTGCCATTATGGAACTTCCCCTGGATCTGTAAGCTTCAATAAATAATATCCCTTCCTCCATAACTGTGTCTGATCTGGAAGTTCATCTCAGCGAACCTGAAGCTGTCTGCTACAGTTGTCATAATAGATTCCACCACTTGATGCATTCTTGAAATTCTGGGTTTACATCATAGATCCTCAGCCAAGGCAGTCATGAAGAACTGCTAAATCACAACTTTTTTTTTAATGGATTCTCCCACTTAAAAAAAGACTTACGGGCTGGAGAGATGGCTTAGCGGTTAAGGCGCCTGCCTGCTAAGCCTAAGAACCTGTTCCAATCTCCAGGTCCCATGTTTAGCCAGATGCAAAGTGACACAAGGGCGCAATGCTGCACTTGATCACAAGGGGGCGCACACATCGGGATTTCATTCACAGCAGCTGAGAGACTGCTGGCACACCCATCTCTATCTGTCTCCCTCTCCCTCTCTGTCTGTCTCTCTCTGTGTCTCTCTCCAAAAATAAATAAAATAATAATTTAAAATTTTAAAAAAAGAGACGTATGAGGGCTGGAGAGATGGCTTAGCAGTTAAGGCGCCTGCCTGCTAAGCCTAATAACCGGGTTCCAATCTCCAGGTCCCATGTTTAGCCAGATGCAAAGTGATGCAAGGGCACAATGCCGCACTTGCCCACAAAGGGGAGCACACATTTGTATTTCGTTCACAGCAGCTGAGAGACTGCTGGCACGCCCATCTTTATCTGTCCACCTCTCCCTCTCTCTCTGTCTGTCTCTTTCTCTCTCTCTCCAAAAATTAAAAAATAATTTTAAAAAAATTTAAAAAAAAGACTTATGTACTACTCCAAAATTGTGTCTAATTAGGCACAAAGCAAGAACAAAAAATACCTGGACCTCAGTTCCAGTTCCATAAAACTTTTTTCTCCAGGAAACATTTTCAGGCAATTAAAATTAGTTCAAATTTCTACTTGCCAAACCTCTGTATGCTGTGTTCCAAAGAGAAAGATGGGATGTAAGAAAACAAAACACATATCTAGAATCTGAATTCAATTACCTGGGGCTAGTACATACTTAGGTAAGTAAATAGAAAGACATTCACTAATAAGTGTTTCACATATATTTAGAACTTTTTAAGTCAAGCATTTGCCTACCTTTAACAGAGCCTTGTAGTGAGGAGTATACTTCATGGAAATCACCATACACATAGTTTCTTTCTTTCCAGGACATCAAAACCCTTATGAAGAAGCAGAACTTTCTAAACAGGAAACCAAACTGTAGAAAAGTGGGGCCATTTTCCTTGGTGACAGCTCCAAATTCCTGGCATTCCCTAACTATAAGCTCAAAGTGCCAATAATATACCACACATTTTCCATTTGATGATGGGTCTATTTGATGAAATTGACATATATACACTCATATAATACAATTTTCAATAACAAACAGGAAGTAAAAGTACTGACAATTCCTGCCCATTCCTAAAGTTCTTGGCCACCTTCTTCTTTTGACTAGGGTTTGCCAGGGTTCTAAAATTAATTTTAGCCAAGTCAGTGAGACGCCATGCTCAAAAAGCTCAGAAGCTTTCATTTCATTTCAACATGTACAAATTTAAATTCAGCAGGCCACCTAAAGCAGATATTTTTGGTCATTTCACTATGAAAGATTTAACACAGAAAAATAGTCATTGGGTCTTGGTGATGAAAAGTGAATTTACTCATAATTTTAAAGCTGTCTGTATTTGTCCTATAGTGTTTGACAGTTTCTGCCTCTTAACTTCCCACTGGAATCATATAGTAGTTATGAATACAGAATGGTAACAGGGTCCTGATCCAAGCTTCCTATATGATGAGAGCATCCTGTACACTCAAGTATTTCTCACATTGGAAAAATACTCAAGGACATTACATAAGATTGTTTCTTTCCTATATATAGGAAAGCTATAGCTATAGCTAGTGTGTTGGAAGTACACTTTCTCTTATGATAGAAACTGTCCCATATTCCTGGGAAATAAGAGTGAAGCTCATTAGCCAACAGAAGCTACAGATACTGGAAATGGTGATGAAAAAAGAAGAGAATTCAAAACAAGAGGAGGAAATAAAATTCCTCTGAGGGCCCAGAGACAATGAAACCCAGGGGATTTGGTATCCATACTTTAGAGACTTGGGATGATGGGAAAATTAGAGCATTATTATTCAGCATTTAGAATTTCAGGCTGTTTCTTTGGGGGTTTTGTTCAACTAACTACAAGAATAAAGTAGAATAAAGTAGCTCTAGGCTCCACAGTTGGGCTATCCACTGTACTCTGGGTTGGGAAATTAGTGGAAACACCATTTCACTGCCATGGCAAGCTCTTCTTTGCATAACTGAAGTCCTCAAAGTTAAAATTCCAGCTATTGCTGCACTTTGAATGTCCCTGTGTGACATAAAAAAAAAAAACCAAAATATTCAAAACGATGTTTGATATCAGACCATAAAGCTACAGCAAATACTAATCCTGCCTCTTTATTGTTTTTCCCCTGTTTGAGGAACATACTTTGAGGAAAAAAAGAACATAAAATTTTACCTGACAGTCCTTTAAAATGTTTATATTTGTCATAGAGTGCAATATTTATAGTGTACAAGTTTTAATTAACCAAAAATTTTTGGACAGTGGTGACTTTTATGAGGGGGGAAATGACACATAAACATCTAGCTTCAAATTCTGGTTTGGGCACTTATTAGCTATAAACATGGAACTGTTTATATCTCCCCCAACACACACACACAGTTGTGAATAACTAGATCCGTTAATCAGAATGTGAGCCATCCTCAAGAAATAACTGCCACTTTATAAGAAATACAGAAGCTCAAGGGGTATGCTAAACAAGATAATTGACATTTAAAATAGAATGTTATCAGCAAAACAGCAGAATATTAAGAATTTTAGAAACTAAATGGTCTAATTTAGAGCTAACACAAAGTGAAGACAGTGAAAAGCAAATCTATAGATTAGAAGGCATATCAACCAACTGTAATGTATGGACTTCAGGAAAGAAACAAAAGAAAATGAGTAAAACAGATAAACTTGAACACTGAATGCAAATATTCAACTATACTATTTTTAAAATACATTTTATTTATTTATTTGAGAGAGAGGGAGGGAGAGAGAGAGCATGGGCATACCAGGGCCTCCAGCCTCTGCAAACAAATCCCAGGTGCATGCGCCCCTTGTGCATCTGGCTTATGTGGGTCCTGGAGAGTTGAACTGGGATCCTTTGGCTTTGCAGGCAAATGCCTTAACCTCTTAGACATCTCTCCAGCCCATTTTGTCTTTGTTTTGTTTTGTTTTGTTTTGTTTTGAGGCAGGATTTCACACTGTGGTCTGGCGGGGTGGAGCCTGAAACTCCTCATATAGCCCAAGCTGGCCATGAACTCTTGGCAGCCCTCTTATCTCAGCCTCCCAAGAATTGAGATTATAGATATGTGCCACCATACCCAATGTATTATTGAATTTTTGAATGTGATTATGGTACTATAATATTAAAGAAAAAGTCCATGTATTTTAGAGATTTGTACAGAAAATAGTTAATAATGAAACAATAGACTGTTAAAGAATGGCTTTCAAGCAAGCTGGAATGAGGAGAGGTTGAAATTTAGATAAAACAAAACTGATCATAAATTGAAAAGTACTGTAGTTGAAAGAAAGGCACACAGGGTCTGGTACTATTGTATTTATACTTTGTATGTTATTGAAAATATAAGGAAGAAAGAAGAAAAGGAGGGAGGGAAGAGAAAAAAGTTTATAAAAAAAATCAATAGTAGCCATGAAAATGCCTATTGGTCCCCTCTGGTTATACCATTAGGCACCCACAGGCAACACTGCATGTTCAAGCTGCCCAGCACTCCACACTGTGTGAGGCACACAGTATGTATTCAGTGAGAACAGAATGAAACTGGCAAAGATCTGCCAAGTTCAACTAGGACAGGGCACATTTGGCAATGACGATTGAGCCAGCTCTCTGACTCTTAGACATGCAACATAATGAAACAAAACTGTATGAAAAGTGTAGTCATATCCAAGAAAGAAAACTATTCTACCCAAAAAAGGGGGTAGAAACTTCTTTATAGGAAAATAAATAAATGAAAATACTATATTTTTTCCTCATAAGTATAAGTGATATTAAGGGAAAATTTGCTCTTATTTGACCTTAAAAAAATCACTAATTTTGGAAGCCACATAGCTGCACAATATATTAGTTTCTCATTGACTTTTCTACAGATACTACCCCTAACTTATAAGTAATGATGGTAGTGGTTGCCTAGATAGTTTCCAGGGATCTGAAGGTCACTCTTGCAGGAAACAGTGATTTCACTTGGACCTGCATATGTCCAATGGGTGAGTGGAATGTAATGAGAAGGTTTGGTGGCATCTCTTTATTCACACTGTGTCTGTCTTCTCTGTTAATTTCATCTTTGGGTTAGATGATATAGCTCTTCATATAGACGTGCTGATCACTGAGAATAACAGTTAATTTGACTTAGACTACCTTAGCCTCACTACTCTCCATTCAAAGCTACAGATACCCACTAGGAGCATAACAGAAAATCCCAGACCATGAAAAGAGGCAGACCAAGTGCCTTGAAGATCTCTGCATATTCCCAGAGAGGACATGAATATTTCTCCCTTCTATCAGCCCCTCCCCAATTCTTCCTGTTTTGTATCTGCCACAGAGTAGAGAAGGTGATTTGGGAGTAAACTTCCTTATGTTCCTTTTTCTCCATTCTTTGGCCAATGATTGTTCAGCATTCATCTCTCATACAGTGATTTCTTTTTCCAATGGAATAAGCTTGGGTTTGTGAACATAGAAACCACAGGAATTTTTTTCCTTTGCTTCTATTTCTCTGGATTTTCCAAATTTTCTGTAATTACCATGCTATGGTATGTTGTGGAGGACATTCATAAAATTTAAACCACATATCAAAGCTTTAATGATAGCTACTTTTTACATAATAGTATCTTATGGCCTATAATGAAGTAAAACTATTATGAATTATGGTGGTTCATGCAAGTAATCCTAGCACTTAGAAGGTAGAGGCAAGAGAATATTAATTCTAATAACAGACTATGCAATGAGATAATGTTTAAAAAAAGACAAAACAAAAAATTATCATGGGAGATTTGACAAATAAATTATAAAAATAATTAAATAACCTTTATTTTTATATTTGGGAAGGAGATAATAGCCATTCTTTCTTTATAAAATCAAGGATAAGGAAGGAAGGAAGAAGAAAGGAAGGGAAGAAGGTGAAAGAGGGAGGGAAGAAGGAGGGAGGAAAAGGACAAATGAAAGAACAAACGAATGAACTGCATTTGGATAACCTAGACCAGGGGTTCTTTGCAGCTTCTTCTAAACCCTCAGTGTCAGCACCAGCATGTGGCACTGGGGCAAACAGGGATATGCAGGGCCTAATGAAAAGGTGTGCTTCTGTGCTCTACACTACCACCCCTCTTCCAGATATGTACTCTGTTCACTCAGTCTCTCCTTCCCTCAGTCTACTTCCATCAGCTCAAGGAAGAATAAAAAAAGAAAAGTTGGTTTGATGCCAAGATTGCCCACCTGGCAACATTATATTCTTCAAGGGAAGATATTGTCCATAAACAGACATCAGAGTATAAAATTTTAGAAGAAAATTAACTTTTAGATAAAGACTTTTTAAAGAACTAGGCAACAGCTTAGGATCCTACACATGCATTTTGATTATTCCACTGTGAAAATGAAAAAAAAATATGTGTACTATAAAATTCATTAATAATTAACATGAAAAATGTTAGAAATTTGGCATGAAAAACTCTTATGTTTGCCACATGGGTCTAATTAAATTTGATTTAGACTGCATGAATCCTTCTTTTTTAACCTTGCTATTAAATGAATAAGCAAGGGGGAAAAAAGCTAAATTGCCACTCTTTCTGGGCTTGTTGTGGGAGGCTACTCTCAACATGAAGGAAAATGTCAAAATGACTCAATATATGGCAGTACAAATTTGTCACTCACAAGAGAGATTTGAACCAGATTTTCAAGGTTAAACTTGCTGATCTGCCACTGATGAGCTGTGTGACCTTGCAGAAACTACTGAACTTTTCTGCACATCATGAGTTTGTTTCTGACATGGTGATAAAGAGAGAATATAATAAGGTTGTTCTAATGACCGAGATGCAAAATGAAAACTGGCAATGCCTCCTAGAAAATGGAATGTAAAGGGACACAACAGACCTGGTTAAACATTTTCCTGTTCATCCCTTGCCTTTAAGCACACGTAATTGAGACCACCACCCAAGTTGATCTTCCTGACAGATGAAGGAACATTCCAAGAATCGTTACCACAGGCCTCATTGCAAAGTGCAGGTATTTTCTGTTATCTAAGGACTGGGATGACCCCTCTGTGTAATGTACCATGACCTTCCTGTACCTCTCTGTTTCTTTGCCATTACATAGCATAGAATGTTTCTTGCCTCTGTTCCACCTACATGACCTATGTAACGAATACCTTATGACTTTTTTGTAATAACCCCCCTAGTTTAACAGTAACTTTGTGTAACTCTGCGATTTAACTCCCATCCTGTTTTTGCAATGAACATCTTGTTGTTTTCATCAATAAAAGCTGATACTCTATGAGCAGTTCGGGGCTTCACTCAGAGATCCCGACCTCTAGAGTGTAGTCCTGGTGCATCGGCTCTTACCCAGCATTCTGTGAATCAGTGGTCTTACTTGTGCAGCACTGTACCCCACAAAACCTGGCACATACATGCTCACTAATGTCCACCTACTAAAATCTCCTATGTATGGCACAATATAGGCCTGGTCCTAGCCAGACCGCATGGCAGAAAAAAACAGGAAGTGGCTTCTGTGAAAATGGCGTTCTGCGCAGGCTTGGTGTGATAACACTTACAGTCCCATGCTCGCGAGATGCCTACTACGAGATGTCCTATCCAGAGACAGGCTGTCATTGGTCGCCAAAAGGAGACCACCCCATACAAGGATTAGCCAGCCAAGCCCCTCAAAACCCATGTGCACTTCCTGAATAAACGAGTTTGTGGATTCTCGCTTCCGCTTTCACCCAACTCCCGGAGTCTGTGTCGTGACTCCACGCTGCTCACCCCAATTCGGTAGAGACCCTATCGTCCCTCCTGAGCTGGCCTTGGGGGGGGGAACCCCAACACTCCTAGAAGATTTTAGCTTTTTAACTTATACCTTTTATCATCCAAGGAGCAAAGATTTCATAAACTTTGAATTGTTTGGCTTCATCAGCAAATGCCATCTACACTTTCACAGTTCTATTTTCCCAGAGTAGAAATTAATTTTTTCTTTAGAAAAATATGTATTTGGAGTTACATTTCTCTTTATTTTTGGTAAGCATGAATGGCAACTAGTACCCAGCTTTTTGAACCTAGAAAAGAAATTCACACTATTCTGACACAATCTTAGGCATTGAGGAGTAAGTGACTTGTTCACCTACCCCCAAATCCTCTGTACTAAAGATCTCCTTTCCAATTATACTAAATTCCCCATGACTATTTCAAGAGAAAAGAAACTCAGAAAATCCGTGCTAGGCTGGCATGGTTGCGCACGCCTTTAATCCTAGCACTCAGGATGCAGAGATAGGAGGATTGCTGTGAGTTCAAGGCCAGCTTGAGACTACATACTAAATTCCAGGTCGGGTTGGACTAGAGTGAGACTCTACCTCAAACAATAAAAAAATAAATAAAAATAAATAACAAAAAAAGAGAAAACCTATGCTAAAATGATCAAGAAAATTCAAGAAAATCACATCAAGAAAATTCAAGAAAAATCACATGGTCAAGAAAAATTCACATGATTCCAGAGAAAGGAATACAAATCTTGAACATATCTGTATATAACATATAAAAGAAAGAAAGAAAGAAAGAAAAAGAAAGAAAGAAAGAAAATAGAGAAAGAAAGAAAGAAAGAAAGAAAGAAGAAAGAAAGAAAGAAAGAAAGAAAGAAAGAAAGAAAGAGGGGGGGAGGGAGGGAGGAAAGGAGGGAGGGAGGAAGGAAGGAAACCAAGAAGAAAAACAAGCAGGACTCATGTCTTGTGAACTTATTAACAGGACATGACAAGTGTTGCTGAAATTAAAAACTGAGTCTAGAAAGCATAAAACTTTGACAAAGCTTAATATATCCCATACTATATAAACCATGTAGGAAAGAAAGAAAAAGGTTCACACAGTACTTCAAGCTCTAATGACATAGGTATAGGCATGAGAACTAAAGCAAAAGTATCCTTATAACTGGGTCCTTACACTGGATAAATGAAGCTAGCAGATAAATGTGGTGAAAGATTTCTGAGTTGAGTTCTGGGCAGTTGTGCAGTGTATGGTGCTGACTATGCAGGGAAACATTCACTGGGGTTGAATAAAAACAGCCAGTTGATGGTACAATCAACAGCTTAATGAATTACTTAAATGGTCTAAGGTAATATCTAGTTTTGTACATTGTATCCATATAGAAGTGCATGTAATGGGGCAATTTTTACTGACCAGAATTCTTGGGAAATAAACAGTAACTGTTTGTGGTAGTTGTTAAGATAGAAAAGTGAGGATGACTTTCTGTCCCATGGCTGCCCCAAGTTGGGTAGAATGTTTTGATTGTTATGTGAGGGAGAAAGAATGGCAAGTATGAGTAGAATTGGCAAAGGTGGAAAAGAGTACACAAGTAAAACTGTAACCCTGAGTAACTGTGAAAGTCTTTTATTAAAACCTAGACAGGACTAGACTCCCTGTCAAACTGTGGTAGAAGAAATGCTGCATTGAGAATCTATAAGAGATGCCCAAACAGCCTTTAGGAAGCAAAAGGTCAGAGAGAGAGGAAGCTTCACAAGAATGTGGGAAATCACCAGACATTTTGGTTTGAATACTAGATGATAGTTAGCAAGATTAGTGGTTAATAGTAGTACAAGGGCAGGATGCAATGTGTTCAAAGATCAGAGACTACATGGGAACAAGCAATCAGTCATTGACTAAGGGTGCCTCCTAATGACTTATCTCACTCTAGGAAATCCCTACATGGACATCAGACAGCAGGAACACATCAAGAAAGTTTACTTCTAACTCCTCAAACATGGAAAGACAGCATCTGGAGTAGTAGTTACTTAATAGACGGGTTGCTTCTCCTCATCTATGGATCACAATGGGCAGTCAGCCTCATGGTGGCTTAGCTCCCCAACATGAAGCTCTTTTAGCTCATATTCAGTGCTTGCTCTCTTTCAGCTGTTCTTGGTTGTAGATTACTCCTAGATCTCTAAAAATGAGAAGGTGTTAGACTTTTCTAAAATGACACAATTATATACTGCCTCTCCTCAGCACATCTAGAAAGCACATTCTGAGCCTGATCTTTGAACAAGGCCTTTCTTTCTGTTCTGTCACCACAGTGTTACATTGTTTCTTGACTTTTTCTATTCCTCCTACAAATACGATTCCCATAAGTTCTTAATACATCTCAGATCCCAGATGCAGACAGGATGTCTCTAATGCCTGACTTGCCTATCACTCCTTACCTTACACAGATAAGTACTGAGTATGATGTGGTATAGTTGAATATTATGCCCACCCCACAATCAGCTCATGTGTGTGAATACTTGGTCCCCAGCAAAGTGGCACTATTTGGGAAGGTTGTGAAATCTTTAGTTGGTGGACCCTTACTGGAGGAAGTGTGTCACTGGAGGTGGGCCCTGAGGTGTTAACACCCATCCCAGCCCTACTTTTTTTTCCCTCTTTCTCTCTGTCACATTCTCTTTTGTTCTATTTCCTTTCTATTGGTACATGAACTGGCTTCCTCCTCCTGCCATGCTTTCTCCACAATGTTGAACTCTAGACTCCAGAACTGTAAGCCAAATTAAATGCCTTTCCTTTCCTAAATTGCTTTGGGTTGAGTTTTTGTCCCAACTTTGGGAGAGAAACTGATATTCATGGATACCTACCAAAGTCAGGCAGCAAAAGCCCCAGAGCTCCCCCAAGGTGGGCAGGCCTTTTTGATCCCAGGCTTTCCTGTCTCATTCTTTGTTAGATGCTTCTCAAAGCAATGGCCTTTGATTTCTCTATAAGGCAATGACTGCCTCCAAGGCCTTAAATTCTCCTAGTTTTCCTGGTACTTACACAGAACTTACTAAGAAGTACCAACTGTAGAAGCTAACCATAAGAGAGTAATGTGACAAAATGTCAGGTGACCAGGATACAGATTTGATGCTGTTCTTTAGCATTCTCTCTCAGGGTAACAATACTCTACTGACACACTCTCTATCTCTATCCTTCTATCTTAACATACTCCTCCAATAAGGGTGACTTTACAGTCATATTCCTTGATATACTAGGAAAATCCCGATCCCAAACTCCAGAGATCTGTGTCCTGACTTTAATCTGCCAATGTAAGTGGCTTGGATCAGGTAAGCCTTCAAATCCTTTCATGCAACATTTCAGAGATATTTATAGCTTCAAAGTTAAGGCCTTAATTTATAAATTTCTTCATTACAAGATCTCCCTGATCAACCAAACAGGCCCAATAATAATATGACTGAAATAATATTAAGTGCATGCATGAATATGTTATAGGGAGAGCCTAGGACATGGTTCAGTGTGTACAGTGCTTGGCATGCAAGCACAAAGACTGAGTTCAGATTCCCAGCACCCATGTAAAATACCAGGTTGCCAACACTCACCTCTATTGCCAGTACTGGGGAAGCTAAGACAAGAGAATCTCCAGGGCCTAATGGATTATTGTTCTAGATGAATTAATGACCTCCAGGTTAAGGGACAGACCCTATCCCATAAAAACTAGGTGAAAAGCATTAGAAAGAGACACCTGACATTAACCTCTGGCCTCCCCATGAATGGGCACACATGTGCATCCACACATACATGAACATGTACATATATGCATACATATACACATGCAAAAATGTCCTAAAGAAACACATTATTATGGACAACTTATATATACTAAAAAAATTACAAATATCTACCATAAGCATCCTACTCTGTGGAAGGCATTATTCTTGTTAATCTTCTATCTCAATTGAGACTTTCTAGAGAATCTTAAGGAGGCTAGGGCTCCTTGACTGCATTTTACTCAGTCATCTTTTGAGCCCAAGAAGCAATGCTAGGTAGCCTTACACTTTATCTCTCACATTTATAGGAACACAACCAGCCACAACAAGATTTATGACCAGAATTAACTAACCATGTATCCACAGGAAAAAAAATGCTAAGAACAAAGCAGATCATTCAGTTATTTGAGGAACAAGGAAAAACTATGTGGGTAAAGTCACAAAAATTCACTATTTACAATAACTCTGTTCTCCTTTGTTAGAGGAAAAATGGAAGCATTTAATAGATACCCAAAGTACTAGAAAAGAGAAACCAGGTCTTAAGACTCTTAACACCTCAAGGGCTATAGGAACTTGCCAAGATTATTAATCCTTGAGTTAGATAGAAAATAGATTTTTCTCTTAGGAAAAGTTTGTGGGAAAGTAAAAAAAAAGTTTCTCATCATCTTAGCAAGCTACAACTCTACTGCACAGATGACTTAGCAAATCACACAAACCATAACAAATGCAAAGAACTGGAGAAAAGAAAGATCAGTACCACATTAGGTTTGTTTTTGGCCCTGTTGGAAAACAAAAGTGGATGAGATCAATAAGACCTTGCAGGGGGTGGGGGGGGAGTGGCATTAAGGTGGGGAAAAGTAAAGGTGAAAGCAAGAATGAATACATTGGCTCCTTGAGGAAGAATAAGGTGACTAAAGGAAAAAGAATGGATTGCCTAGTTGATAGCAAACCCTGATTAGGATATAAGACATTTCATCCTGTTGCAGATACCATGAGTTCTGGGAGACTTCTGCCTCCTTCAAATTGCACTTAAGCTGAAGAAAGGAATGCTCCTGTCTTATGCTTTGTTTTGGAACTAATCTTTTCAGAATCATCAATGAATAATGAGTAGACCTACTGTGTCTAAAAGACTGTATGCTCAAATAATTAAAATTTGTCTCCTCTTCTTTGTCCTTCTTTATCTTATCTTCTTTATCTTCTGAATGGTAGGTTCTTGCATCCTGATAATGGTGATAAATTCTCATGAAGTAAAGTGCGTTGAGAAGATTAGATTTAATATATTATAAAGCCAATTGCTTTTTTTTTTTTTTTTTTTTTTTTTTTTTGGTTTTCAAGGTAGGGTCTCACCCTAGCTCAGGCTGGCCTGGAATTCACTCTGTATTCTCAGTGTAGCCTCGAACTCATGGCAATCCTCCTACCTCTGCCTCCCGAGTGCTGGAATTAAAGGTATGCACCACCATGTGCACCCGGCTCAAATTCCTTTCTTTTTTAGGTACAAGGAATGCTAGCTCAGATGCTCTGCCATTTAGACAAGTGTTTTTGAGATGTGATGACTGCATATCACCCACAGAATGAAGGGCTTGGCTTTGGATAGTCATGTTCAAAGGTGCACTTTGCACACAAGAGATGTCTATAACATAGCTTCCTACCTACTCTCTCTCCAGAGCTCCCCCAGTGAAAGCCACACATGATCCAGTTACACTTGGGTTGCTCCTGAAGGTTTTCATTGTACTGTCAGTCACCTTCAGAAGCTACATGACCATGTAAGGCAAAAATAAGCAGCCAATTATCCCAGTAACTGAAGAGTCTATGAATTCAAAATGTTTAAACAATTTAATGTTTCCTATAGCAACATAAAGATACATTTCCCCAATAATATTACTCTTAGCACATATATGAAAAAAAGTCAGGTGGGCCTGAAACCACTTACATGTTTTCCAACGGGGCCAAAAACAAACCTAATGTCCTGATCTTTCTCCTTTTGGTAGAACCTTAAGACAATTGCCAAGATTTAGAAATAGTGATTTTTATGTTTTCATATAGAAGTTTTGGCTTGAGCTGAGACATTGTTGTTTCAATAGGAGTCTTTGAGTTGGGGAGATGGTCCAGCAGTTAAAGGTGCTTGCATGCAAAGCCTGCTGGTCTGGGTTAGTTTTCTCAGCACACAAGTAAAGCTGAACAAAGTGGCGCATGCATTGAGTTTGTTTACAGTGCAAAAGGAACTGGTGTTCTCATATACACAGTCCCTCTCACTCTCCCTCTCTTTCTCCCTCCTCTCCCTCTCTCACCTGATTTGCCCATACATACAGTGTGTGTCTCTCTCTCCCTCCCCTTCTTGGTACTGGTGTGCCCATACATACACTGTCTCTCGCTCTCTCTGTACTGGTATGCCCATCCACACAGTCTTTCTCTCACATTCAAATAAATAAAAATATACTTAAAAATAGGAGTGTTGGCTCCATTTCATTGCAGATCATGCTACCCTCTATTGCCATTTTACAATAGGTCACCTGCTTCATTTGGAATCAGAGAGTAAACTTTTTCTAAAACATGAAGTATAACACTAGAGGATAAAGAATTTCTCAAAAGAAAATTTGTACTAACAAGGAAGAACATGTTCTCTGGACAGCCAAAAGCCATAAACATGCTACAGTAGCTCACATAAACATTTTTAAAACACAATACAGGCCAAATCAAACAGGTTTGCTGGCTGAAGTTGGCTTGTTAACCTGCACTTCTCATGTTTCTAGTTTCCTAGGTGAGCTCATCCAACACTGAAGCTTCATCTACCATCTCTACACCAAAAATGCTTCCTTATTTCTGACTCACAAACACAACTGCCTACTCAACATCTTCACTTAGATGTTTCAAATGTATCTCAATTTGTCTAAAATAAAATGATCAGCATCTTCCACCACCCTTTCCCTCTCTCCCACCTCAAACTGGCCTTTTTCAGAGTCATTACTACAAGGAGAAAGAATAGAACAAGGGGAGACAACTTGTTACTTCACCATTAAATTCTCTCTGGAAAAACAGTATTAATAGGGAGCCATAAACAATATTAGTCTGAATGTGGGTACTATAAGCCTCCCCAGTGCATTTTAAGACTTACAACAAGGAAACTAGAAACAATGAATTCCAAAGACGTAAGTAACTATTTCACTCATAAATGAGTTGGGATCACGAAGAGAACTATATTCTATAATTATTCTCTTCTATAATAATTAACTAAGTTTTCAACATAGTGAAATTATAGACTATTAGGTGCATTGACAAACAGGGTGCATTTTATTTTTTTATTTTTATTTTTTTACCATGAAAGGACTTTTTCAATAACTTAGGAACTCATTAAAAGTACAAGGATTTTCCAGGCTTATCATGAAGCCTAACCCATGAATTAAACAGACATGAACTGGATTTTTGAGACCTGGAAAGCAAGCAAAGGTGCTCTGTGGTGGCTGTGGTGCTGTGGAAGTGTGTTGTACTATTTCATTTATTCTCTGGCCTGTGGGCCTGAAGCAGAGATGAGCGTGTTTGGCTCCACAGAACTGCGAAGTGTTTTCATCTTCTGTAAACGCGTGCTGGTAGTGTCTTATTGGGTGTGGATTCTTTCAGACAAAAGTTATAAATATTCTCTATTCAGAAGTCTGGTCCGCATGACACCCAGAGGCAACATTCCACGCAGGGCTGCTGTGTGGAGCGCCGGGGTGCGGGCTGTCTGGCCGAGCTCACAGTAAGTCCATCTTGGGTGTGTAGTGTAACAGGAGGGACGGCTTCTTGAATCTCCACCTCGTGACAACCACAAATTTGAGGGTGTGGTCCTTGCCCAGGATCTCCTCATTGCATAAAATGTCGAGCTGCTCATCACTCCTGTGGTAATCGTTGTCCTCTTCCTGCTTCTCTTCTGCCGTCTCTTTATTTGAACTTTCATCTGCTTTGGTTTCACACCAATTCGGGGATCTAAGTGCTGTTTTGCTGAGCACACCTCCCCCTTGATGTCACCCGGTACTTCCATGCCCAGCTTGTGATAGAATTCCCTCTGTTTGCTCATTTCCGCTTCCTGGAGGCCCGGCACCAGCTTATAAACAATGCCCTGCATGGTTCTGTCATGACCGATGTACTGTAGTGGGTGGCTCTGATGGATCACGATCCTGCAGGTGGGACAGGTGTTGTTCTCCTCCAGGTACTTCACCAGGCAGCTCCTGCAGAACGTGTGCAAGCACTCAGTCACCGCGGTCGCGCCTATGAGGTAGCCGCTGCACAGGCGGCAGGTGATGTGGGCGTTTATGTCCCAGAGCTTAATCTTCCTGGTCAATATCTTTGGCTTCTCCTCTGGACGTCTGCGTGTCCTTCCTCACCCCTTGGCATGGAGGCTTCAGGCCACCAAGTGATGATGTGATGATCCCTCCTTACTCTGAGTTCTGGCTGGCTTCTGCACCTTCCTTCTGTCCTTTGCTCCTTTTCCATTTTCTGTGAATGAGCCTGGAGTGCCAGCTACATGGTGAAACCTTTCAATAATAACTCTTTTTTTTTTTTTTCCCCAAGGTAGGGTCTCACTCTAGCTCAGGCTGACCTGGAATTCACTATGTCAGGGTGCATTTCATTGTCAGTATGTCAATACACCACAGAAATTTTTTCTACCTTTTGGAATAGGACAATTATAACTCCAGTTAGAAAAAAAATCTTTCAAAAAAATCAATGATAAGACTTCATTGAAATTATTTTGCTATTTCAAATATTCAAGAAAGTTACTAATAATTTTAACTTGTATTAATTATCAATTTCCATTCTTCCCACCCAATTTATTTTAAATATATGTCAAAGCAAAGTTTCACTAAAACAAATACAAAAAAGATTTTCAAGTGTTGCAGTCAGCTTCTTGTTGCTAGCAAGAATCTCCTAACCAAAATCAGTTTATGGGAGGAAAGGGTTTATTTTGGCTTACAGACTTGAGGGCAAGCTTCATGATGCCAGGAGAAAACATGGCATAAGCACAGAGTAGATATCACCTCCTCGCCAATGTCAGGTAGACAATAGCAACAGGAGAGTGTGCCAAACACTGGCAAGGGGATGCTGGCTTAAACTCTCCCCCGACAATACACTGCCTACAAGAGGATCCAATTCCCAAATTGCTACCAGCTGGGGACCTAGCATTCAGAACACATATGTTTATGGGGGACACCTGGATCAAACCACCACATCAACAGATATCCAAACTGCTTTTACTTGTCTATCAGTTCAGATATAGTTTCCTAGCAAACGTATTATCTAATTTGATTCTGACAACAGCTTGGGAGACTGAAAAAAATAGCACTATATTGTCATGAAGCTAAGAAATCACGGGCTGCAGGATACACCATCATTTTATGTACCATGTATCAGGGAAACAAGCACCTCAAATTAGACTATACTATAATGGACTGTATGGTACATGGTCAGATATGTTAAAATGTAAAAACAAAAAAAAATGTGTGTGTTAAAATCTGTACAAGACATTATCAGAAGCCTAACTTCACAGATAAGGCCCAAAGGTTTATCCCACTTAAAGGTAGTTCAGTTGAAGAAAAGACTTGAATCTGTAGGATTTGTTTCCTAATCCAGACCCCCTCATCCAGGTGTTGGGTATGAATGATTTCTACAGCTCCTTTGTTGTCCCAAAAGCTTTTCTCATCAACAGGTAGAAAAGGAACATTATAAAAATAAATGAGTTCAACAAATGCCTTTAATTTGATGTGAGTTATAAAACAGAATAATTTAAATTTAATCTTGACTTTCCTTTAGCTCCAATACCAGCTAGTAATACCACTAGCACAAACACTATGCCAGGTGTATAAGAAAGCAATTATACCACTAATTTCATTGCTAATTCAGTAAGGAACAGGTTAACACAATAATTTACAGTTGATTACTTTTAGTGTAAGTCCAAAGATGATTTTCATTTATGAAGTATCTTAAGCCCAAAAGTTTCTTCTATAACAAACAAAGCCCATTTAATGATTTTTAAAATTTTCTTTGTTTCCAAAGTACCCATTTGGAAAGAAACCATTTTATAACTAATTACTGTGTTAACTAATGCCAACCAAATGTGTAAGTCTGCATCAGCCTGAGCAGGAGGCGTTTGGATTTTGACATCCAATATTCATTAAAAAGAAAATTTGTTGCAATAGTCAAGAAACTGGTTGCATGGGATATAAATAAAATAGATCTGATCCAGGACAAAGTTCTTTTTTCTATAAGTATAATTGCTTTACATTTTGTCTCCCCACAGCACATAGAGCCATGTTCTGAAGACAGACACTATGTAGCTAGTGCACATGAGACATATAATGCTAAAAATCAAGATAGCATTCTTTCTCTTTCTATAACTTCCTTCTTCCTCGCTCTGTGCTGTGTAGCTAGTGCACATGAGATATATAATGCTGAAAATCAAGATAGCATTCTTTCTCTTTCTATAACTTCCTTCTTCCTCGCTCTGTGCTGTGTAGCTAGTGCATGTGAGTATATAATACTGAAATTCAAGATTCCCTCTGTTTCTATAACTCTTCTTTCTTCCCACTTCTATGCAGATTCTGGAGGAGAAACAAGCTAGCAAGTTTTTGTTGGTGCCTAATGCTAGTTTATTTTGTATCAAATTTAATATTGTCCGTTTTCAAGGACCTGACAGTCTAATCAATGGGAACAAACATAAAAGACAGGCAGGTGGTATGCCTTTAATTATTCTTAGCAACTTATTAAAATGTTTTAACATCATACTCAAAGATGGTGGGGTGTAGAATTAGGAAACCTACTACAGCCAGTTGCTAGATGTGACCTTGGACAAGTCAGGTCTTAGAAACTGTTGCCTTACACATTGATTTCCCATCTCTCAAGACTATTACAAAACAAATTAAAGCAAGAGAAAAGCATTTGTAAACCTAAAAGCTCTATACAAAGTAAAGTGTCACTAAGGATACTAGTAAAAAATCCTGTTGTTTAGAATATTACAATGACTTCCTTTGGGGTTCCTTTAAGAAGAGGTCAGATGAGTGAATCCAACCAACCATTAACTCCTAGGCTTAAAAACTCCTTACTGCTAAAGAATAAGCAGCTACTGATTAACCTGATAGAATCTAGCCTGCAAATCCTTGTTCCTGTGAATCCTTATCTCTGACTTTACTTTTTAAAGACAGCAAATATACAATTGTTCCATGATCATGTTTTCTTTCATAATTCTTGGCCCCTATATTTCTGGTGCAATTTCTCTCTATGATTACCCTGTTAAACTTGAAACTCGACAGACAGTTGTTAACACACCTTCCACATTATCCTGAGACTCTTATCTGAGCTTCTGCAGGGCAAGGAAAGGCAAAGCCTTTTTTTTTTTTTTTTTTTTTTTTTTTTTTTTTTTATCAGAAGTCCCCATACCTAGTACAAAGTCCAATCTTTGGCAACTCAGTAAATGTGCCTTGAATGACAAGCAAAAGAGGTCCTTATTTGCACAATATGAAGCAATGAAGCTAAACATAGAGTCTGAAAAGGTTAAATAAAAGACTTTTAAAAGCTCTATTGAAAATATGATGGGATCTACATCTCTTACCCAGATCCCCTAAGGCCTGAAGTGTTTCATTTTTAAATTTTTAAAACTTACCTAATTATTTTGCCATGTGTGTAGTATGTATGCTATGTATATCTATGTATGCACTTGTGTGTGGCAAATGCACACACCCCATTGTGCATGTGTGCACAGATCAGAGAAGAATGTCAAGCATCCTCTTCTACTGCTCTTCTGAATTGTTTCCATAAGACAGAATCTTTCACTGAACCCAGAGCTGCCATTTTTTTGGTCAGACTGCCCAGTTAGTCCAATTATCCACTCCTTATGTAGGTGGTAGAGCTCAAACTTTGGTCTCTCCGTTCTAATGCTTATGCAGCTAAGCCATTTCTCCAGCCCCCAGACATGTCTGGAATTTAGAATTTTTGACATTTTAGAAGAGTAATACGGCATGTACATATGATGTTCTAAGTAGGATCTAGGACAGTATCCCATATTCAAATACAGGAGAAATATTGCACAAAACTTAACAAGTAAAACCACCAAATAATATAAGTGAAAAATATAGACTTCATTACATGGGTTACAAGAGCTTTAGAGCCCTTTGGATTTGAAAATTGGGAACTGGGTGGTGGTCTACACTATCTTATCAGTGTACTAGTGTGCATATCTCTTCCATCCCCTTTTTCTGGGGGTATAGCTCAGGGGCAGAGTATTTGTTTCATTGCATATTTCTTTTCTTTTATGCTCAAAAATTCACTTTGGCAGAATTGGCTCTTATTTACATAAAAAATTAAAAGTACTCATACATACAAGTAGCAATAGATATGCTATAATCACTAATTAAAAGACAGGCTAGGGCTGGAGAGATGGCTTAGCAGTTAAGGCACCTGCCTCCTAAACCTAAGAACGCTGGTTCCAATCTCCAGCGGTTCCAATCTCCGGGTCCCATGTTTAGCCAGATGCAAAGTGACGCAAAGGCACGATGCTGCACTTGACCACAAGGGAGCACACACATCTGGATTTCTTTTGCAGCAGCTGAGAGGCTGCTGGCGCGCCCATCTCTATCTGTCTACCTCTCCCTCTCTCTGTCTCTGTCTGTGTCTCTCTCTCAAAAAAAAAAGGACAGGCTACAGGTTGGAGAGATGGCTCAGTGGTTAAAGTACTTGCCTGCAAAGCCTAACAACCCAGGTTTGATTCCCCAGTACCCATGTGAAGCCAGATGCACAAAGTGGCACATGCATCTGGAGTTCATTTACAGTAGCTATAGGCCCTGGCATGGCCATTCTCTCTATCTGCCTCTCTTCTCTCTAACTTTCTTTGCTTGCAAATAAATAAATAAAAATATTAAAAATATATTTAAGAAAAAGACAAGCTAACTGTACTCTAAAAAGAAGAGTTTACAGCCACATCAAAATGGTCATTATCACTGGAAACTGTGGCAACCTGTCAGAACATTCAAAGCAATGAAGGAAATGTTGGGACTTAGCACTGAACGACCAGATGAGGGAAACAGTGTTACAAAGAGAAGAAAGGAATAAATGATTGGTTACATATATGCATATTTGCATATGTAAGAATTGTCAGAAACTAATTCCTTTCAATGATTTCTTAATGGCTGTTCAATTGTGGGGAAAGAAATGTATTCACACAAACAAAGGCATTCTTAAGCCCAAATCAAACTATCCCAAACCAAGCAGATGTGCTTCTGTATCAAAATAATAGAAATGCACAGACATATAATTATATTATTGTAAATAACCACAAAGACTACCATCCAATAATATATGTGAAAAAATTGACTACCAAATGCTAGCAAGAGTAAAGCCATCCCAAGAAACTGGCAAGTACATTCCTTGCTGAAAATATGCACTGTACTATATATCTGGGAAGAGGAAAGAGGCCCCATTTCCAGTATATCTTAATTCCTGAGGATCCATTCTGTATTTAGCTAAGTGTTGGGCATTGTTAAACACGGCTGGGACTGTGAGGAAGCTGGCCTGGGCTGTTTGACATTGCTAGGGACCTTGGGCTGTGGGGTTTGCAGCTGGCCTTATTGTCGTCGGGAACCCACTCTGGCCACTGAGACTGGCCCTCCCTGCTCTTGGGCAAGGTTGTAGTGTGCCCTATCTTCGCCCAGAGTGGGCAGAATTGGTGGGCCCTCCCCCCTTGATCACAAAAAGCACATGACTATTCCATAGTCAGGCTTTGCAACCCCCCCCCCACAGTTCCTGACCTTGTGGCTAGCTGCCCCAGAGACCCTTATAAACAGTCTTCCTGCAGCTTTAGCCATCTAATATGTGGCTGAAGTCATATAGCTTTTGCTGCCACTTCTGTTATCTCTCTTGCACTCCTCCCTCACAACTCTGAAGTTAGGTAGGTTTTCCTGCCACTTCTGTTATCTCCCTTGCAGCTTCTCCCTTGCAACTTCTGCTTTCCAACACCAGCCAATTAGATAGCAACCCATAAACCTATGTATCCAATCACCTTATAGTCTGTATGTGCCTTCTCAACTTTTGTCAAGTGTTTAAAAACCCACTCCCCCTTTGAATAAACGAGAGTGCACTATCCATCAGAATGCCACCCAGGTGGATCATTGCCCATCACACTCACATGCTCCAGGACTCTGCTTCCCCTCATCTACTCCAGAGCCTGGGACTTTGGTGGCCAATGACCCCCAGGAACTGCGAGGACCCACAGCTAAGAATCTAAAGGTTCTTAATTCAGGAAGAGAATTCTGCCCTGGGTCTTTATAACATGTATCACTTGATTTTATCATACACTAGACACCAAGGGCATCAATAGCTGTCTAACATTTACTATATGAAGCCTTCACTGCATGTAAGCAGGGAACTGAGCAAAATATATTAACCCTCACTATTAATCATATAACTTATCTCATAAGGTTATCCTCCCACTTTACATGAAAATCTGATCTCTCAATAACAATCCCAAATGACTATGTGTCACCTCTTGTCAATTATTTGGTGCCTGCCCTGAAAAGAAAAATGGCATGCCTTGTGCCATTGTGGTTCTGTGGATAAAGCGCTTACTGTGCAAGCATGAGTGTCTGAGTTTGCATCTCCTGAACACATGTAAAAGCTGGATACTGTGGCAAATGTCTGTAATCCCACTGTACCTAAGACAAGAAGAAAGGCAGAGATAGAAAAATTTCCTAGAAACTTAAGGGCAAGCTAACCTGGCACAGCCCTGAACAACAATGAACAAGAGACTCTCCATCAAAGTGGAAAGTGAGGACCAACACCCAAAGCTATCTTCTAACCTGCACATGCACAGATGACATGTGTACACACACACACACACTTTTCATAACAACTTTCCCCCAAAACAACTTCTCTCTTGTCTATGCAAAAAATATATTCCATACTTTCTTAGCTGAAAATGTGTTCTATCTCCTCCAGTATACCCCACTCATCTAAAAACCCATGCACTTTTATTTAATTTTGTAAAAAGTTATTTGCAGAGAGAGAAAGAAAGAATGGTCACTCTGGGGCCTCTTAACTCTGCAAATGAACTCCAGATGCATGCACCGCTTTGTGCATCTGGCTTTACATGGGGACTGGGGAAATCAAACCCAGGCCATCAGCCTTTGAAAGCAAGTGCCTTTAACCACTAATTCATATCTCCAGGCCCCATAAACTTTTAGACCCCCAAAGTAGGACAGGCTCTGTGGTGAAGATACAAAATGTACAAGTCATAGTCTCATTTCTCAAATTTTCAATCTACACATATAAGCACATAATGGTATATGAGGAATAGCAACATGGCACAGGAGTAATATGTAACAACTCTGTCTTGAGTGTAAATTCAATGCTCACAAAATACTTTAAAGAGATGGTGAGCCCTGACTAGATCTAAAAATAATGAATGACGGAGATTGCTTCAAGGACTTGTTAATAGTTACAAAACAGCAATAGAGAGATGAAATTGGGAAAGAACAAGGCCAATAGGCTGGAGAAGCAAAGGTGAACTCCAGTCTCAGTACAGTCTTCCATGCTTAATCAGAGTCCCTAGGACAGCACCCTGCCCCACAGGAGGGGAAAGATAGGACACGAGATAGCTAAGTGGGCAAAGACAGCCCCAAAGAAACTGGCCACTCCTTCCTCACATGACTTCCAGTTTTTCTTTTGGCATCCTATTCTTCCCACAATCTTTGGGAACTAGCCCTCTTCCCTTTTATGAAGCTAACATCTTCCAAATGACTTATGTTGCTAAGGCCTTGGGATGAGGACAAGAGTTTTTCATCCTGAGCAGCAACACAAAAACACAATGCTTGCTGGGCAGGGCATGGGAGCAGTACAACTGATTTTAAGCATACAGCTTTTCAAGAGAAAGAGCTAGGCTACAGAGCACATTGCCTATGGCTTCAGTGTCTACCACATTACCACAGCACAATAATCAGTGACAAAACCATCAGGTTCTCCTCCCTCCTCCTGGGCATTTTAAACTACAACCCTCATGCTTTCTAAAGTTGCTGTTGTCTGTCTGCATATGATTAATGAATTCCCACCTCCTTTTTAAAACAAAGAATGAAATCATCTTGCTATATTACTTTTAATTATGGAGGGTTTAAATTAACTATTATGCAAATTCTCTGATACTCTGTGTATTATTAGATATATCATGATTGCAGAGAGAAAAATCACAAGTTCAAGGACTCACTTCTCATAAAGACCACAGCAATAGAAAGAGGACCAGATGTGTCAAAGTCATGAATTTACTTTTCTCCTGTTGGAAATTTGACCATGCTAAACATAAATTAAGGGGACACTTCAAAATTTTGCATTCATACATACATTTAATGTTGCCAAATTCAGTAAAAATTATTTAGAGAACTATAAATCTTTACATTAATTTTAGAAAAAGGACCATTGCTTGGTCCTCCCCTTCTATTGAACCACATACACCTTTGGTTGCTAAAAAAGTGAGGCAACAATGCATTCAGACAACATGGCTGTAAGTGAAAATTCAGTTGTAAAATGAAGAGCCTGAGAACTATTTTAAAGTACTAGAAATTCTCAATGATCTGAGAGAACAAAATATTTTATTTAAGAGTCCCTACTAATGAAGTAAGGTATACAGAAATATGTAGAAAAATGGCTGGGTGGGAGAAGGGATAATCAGGACTTTTCCTCCTCAAAAACAATGGATTTTATGATATACATAAAATAGGCATTTTTAAAATAGGAATAAATTCCCTGTTTAAATTAAGAAATAAAAACTTTAAAAAATAAAAAAGAAGCTAATAAGTAAGCTTTAGTTATTTTGCACATTATTTTTAAATATATCTATATGTGGCTCCAAAGCAATTTTTATTTTGTTTTATGTATCCAAATGCACTAAACAAATGTAGTTTGGCAAATGCTACTATTTTTCACCACCTTTAGTCAACTAAAGAGAGTATCATACTTGCCACTAGCATGCCCAAGAGAACAGACTACTGGAGCAGAGCAGAAGTATCACAAGTTCACTCTTGAGCGCTAAGAGAGAGTCTAAGAAACACCCTGCTTCTACCTCAAGGATGGAATGGACAATAGAATCTCTGAATTCAAGAGAAAGTGAAGAGTGGAGAAGTCAGAATAAAAAAAGTGATAGAAAAAATACACCATTGTTCCAGAAAGTCTGAAATGAGAGATAGTCAATGACCAAACCACCAAGAACACGCTCAACCTCATTTTAAAGGAAAGAAACATCTGACATGGAAAAAAGAATAATTAAGAGGAATGAATATAAAATCCAGTAAGACAAGAAAAGAAAGTAAGAAAAAATATACCAAACCACAAATCATTTGGAACAAGGTCTCCAGCACTGAGAAAGTGTTCTGTTGTACAGGAAGAATGCACTTTGGGAGTGAAACTGCAGCAACAACGTCACCTGAGATTGTACTCTTTCCATTCTTTAGGGAGTCTGGTGCTGAGCTTCATTATTTTATTGTCTCCACTGAAGATCATGGTTATTAAATAAATACCAGCACAATGTCTGCTCACGAGTTTGTAATTGCTTTGTAAAGCATCTCAGGACCTGAAATCTAAAATCCCAATAACAAAGAAAAGATCTAACCTTTCACACATCTCTCCCTCGGTCTTCAGTATCATATCCATCATCTCGTGCTCATTTACAGAAGTATAGTTAATAATGAGGAACAAATATTGATAAATATAAAAGATAATGTTTTCTGAATTGGGGCATAAAGATATTTACCCATATAAGAACACACATCAAAGAGATACAGTTCACCTCTCAGGAGTCAACTGTCATCATAAGCCCTATGTCTGCTGAGCACCAGTGCCCATTAGTGACAAAGAGGACTACAGAAAGGGAGGACAGACTCTGAATGTTTCTCACCAAGTACATATGGCATATTTCTGCCAATACTTCTCACACACAAATTCATTCAGTAGAAGCTAAATGAATACATACTACGGATAAGATTGAGAATTTAGACTTAAATTAGAAAAACATCCCACTGTCAACAAGTTTTTGCAGGGAAATATAACAATATCCATGAAATGGCACCATTATCACCCAATGCAGGTTTGACACCAAGGAACTATATCTGACTATCCCCTCTTTTTCACTCCATACTTCCAACCTGCCACATAGTTATATCACCTCTTCTTTTCTCTATACATCCACTCAAGTCTTTCCACCTTCTCTATCTGGACAAGCTATCATCATTTCTTCTAAACTACAATAGAAAAGATTAGACAGATCCATCCATATCTAATCTTAGGCCTTCTAAAATCTACTCATCTATTCTCTTTATTGTAACAAAAGTGAATCTTGTCAAGCTGATCACTTCAATTTCATATTAGGAACTCTTGTGACTCTTGGAGAACAAATGGCAGATCTACGATCCTCAACTCCCAGCAATAAGGATCTTCTGTCTATAGAAGTTCAGAGTGCCTTCCATTATAGGGTCTTTGCATATTCTCCTCCCCCTTCAATTATTACGTTTCCTTTGGGTCTCATATCATCATTAATTCCTCAATTTCCCTGATCCCCTCTGATGTGGACCTCTGTGGAACACTTCAACATAAGTCATAAAACATCTTGTGCAATTATTTTTGTGTGTAGCTTCTCTTTCAGAAGTGCTATAGAAATAGAATCTTTGCCTAGTTTTGCTCAGTATGGAAAATGAGCACATATAGTAGGCACCTTTGTTGAATGAATGAAAAAAAAACAAGTAATTTCAATCTAAAACATAATTAAAACAACTCAAAAACGCACAGATAATAAGCCATGCATAATTTTAAACCAGTACTCTTGTCTTTTATAAGAATGGTTCCTTACCCACACAGTTCTACAACCCAACATCTAGGTGAGTGGAAGAAGGGTACTATAGTATCTTAACCTGTCCCTGCTCCTTTCCCAAGGCTGGGACATGTACCAGACAAGAAGTGTGATCTGTATAGGAGCTTACATGATTACCCTTGATAAAGACAACAGGAAGAGGTAGTAGTAACATCTGCAACCCAAATGAAACAGTTGTTCAAGATAACACTCTTCTTGGAACTTCCTAAAACCTAACAAGTACATCTTCCCTGGAGAAGCCTTTCTAAGATGTAGCCTTGCATCATTACATGGTCAAATATCTTTCCCCTCCTTCAAATGTCAATGGAAGACTTCTTGAGAAATATTTTTTCGCACTCTGCTATACTTAACTAATTTCCCTATTCCTCACCTAAACTGAAGCTATTAAAATGCAAAAGTTACTGAGATTAATACAGTCCCTATTAAGTGTCTGATCTCTTTTGATATCCAATTCCTCAGGAATACCCATGGGTTCTGATCATACTTTGTAGTTGCTCACAGCTTCTACACAGAAGTGTGGTGGTCAGTGACCTGAATTCAGGACTCATATTGATGACTGCACCAGCCTAGGACCAAAGGGCAACCTCATTCAGCCTTGCTGATTCTGGCAAGAGAGGCTAAGAAGAGCACACAAAGAAGAGAATTGAGAGAATCCAGCAAATGTCTTTAACACATCACCTTTGTGCCACTGTTAGCTGTTATGTTACTATCATTAATTAACATCAATGGGGAAATAATTAATAGCAGGGAGACAGCCTCAAGTATTGAGTGACGGAAGTATTTATTCTCAAGCCAAGAGGGGGTAAACACTTCTTAGGCAAAGAATTCTAGAGAGTTGTAGCTGTAAGGTAACACAGACATAGGGAGCCAGTGCTGGCCTTACTTTTGCCAGCACTGACCTGACCTACATCCTAGTTACACATCCAGAAATGAGTCATTATTTACATCTACTTTGAGAACACGGATGTGGGTGGTCCTTACTGTGCCTAACACAATGTATATCTTGTGTTTACTCAGTGCACTGTAAAGTTCAGATTACAAAACACTATTTGCAGAGTTTGTTCTTTGGCAGGAGGTAATACGTTGAGGCATTCATGGGCCAGTCCAAATCTGACCTGCAAAGCTTACACACATATATAAGATAATATAACCTGATAGCAAAATAAGGTTTAGTAGCCACTGGGGACAGGACAGCTGCCCAGTAGTAACACCCAGTTCTTTTTCATCCTGCTCTGGAATCCCCTACTACAGGAATTAAATGTAGGATAGAAACAAGTAACTTACCAGAGAAAGTTTTCATAAAAATATCTTCACATTTTTTTCTTATGTGCCTTACTTTATCAGGAGGAGCTATGTAAAGATGAATGAAATAAAACTTTATTCTGTATAGAAAGTTTAAGTATCTTGTTACCCACAACTCACAGGTCATCTCTGAAAAGCAATACTGAACAGAATTAAAGGAAGCATCACCTAAAGAAGACTTTCTAATAGACTCTCAGGAGAAGTCTGTGGGCTTTAGAACTACCCTCATACCCAGGAAAGCAGAGGCACCTCTGCACCCTATGCATGGGGTGTTTAAACAGCCCCCTTGTTCTCAGTGTGGTGGTAGGGAAAAGTGAGAACAAGCCTCTGGGATGGTCTATTCTATTGTCTCCTTTAGGCCCTTTCCATCTCAAGCCAGCTGAATGCCCCAAGATATGTGTCTTTGTGAAAGAAAACTGCCCATATCATCCTTTTGAGGATGATTTTTTGCAGTTCTTTGCTACATACCAAAGGCATTATCCTACCATGTCTCACAGAAAAGAAATGGGTGGTTTTCTTTCAAGATCAGGAGGGAATGACATTAAACAACTCAGTAATTCTCCACCTCTGAGGTCAGATTTTATATATGTAACTATCTAAAAAAGTAATATTTTCTACAGAGAAAATAATTTCCATTGGTTACAATATTCATCAACCTGACCTGAAGTGTTTTCTTTGTAGTTACTTGCCAATCAAGAAGAGAAAAGGAACAGTTCTATCCAAGCTATCAGTGCCATCAGAACACCCAAAGCCCCTGAAGAATACACACAAACAACTGAGCCTGAGGAATCATGTCTGGGAACAATAAGTATGTACTGAAGCCAAACAAGGGCCATGAAGACTCTTCTCACAATGCAACTCCAGGTTGAAAGGACCTCACAAGTCCCTGGGACTATGGAATGGAAAACAGCTTGACCATGATCTTCTGGCTACAAGAGGTTTTGGGAATTCTATCAATTGTTACAGGAGGATAAGCATTATGGTATTTTAGATGCCCCTCTCCCTGACCCAATGGGCCAACCATGGTGAAATATAACTCTAATCCCAGGACCTGGAAGGCTGAGGCACAACTGTGAATTTGAAACCAGCCTTTCTCAAAAACAAATAAAAGCAAGCAAGGAGAGATGGCTTAGCGGCTAAGGCGCCTGCCTGCTAAGCCTAAGAACGCTGGTTCCAATCTCCAGCGGTTCCAATCTCCAGGCCCCACGTTTAGCCAGATGCAAAGTGACGCAAGGGCGCAATGCTGCACTTGCCCACAAGGGGGAGCACGCATCTGGATTTCATTCACAGCAGCTGAGAGACTGCTGGCGCGCCCATCTCTGTCTCCCTCTCTCCCTCTCTATCTATCTCTGTCTCTCTCTCCAAAAATAAATAAAAAATAATAAAATTTTTTTTTTAAAAAGCAAGCAAACAAACAACAAAGATGAAACAAGACATTTAAAATATCCACCAATAGCTCATATGTTGAAGGCTTGTACCTAGCTGACAATGCTATTAGGAGGTAGTGGAAACTTCAAGGAGAAATCTACTGGATTACTGAGGGCCATACCCTTGAAGCAGATACTGTGACCCTGGAATCTTCCTCTTTCTCTGTTTTTCTTCCTGGTCTCTCTGGGTGAGCAACTTTTTCTGCTTGCCACAATGCTCTGCCTCACCACAGACCCAAAGCAATAGGGTCAAGTGACCATGGGCTGATATCTCTGAAATTGCACACCTAAAGAAATTTTTCTTCCTTTTACATCAGTTATTACAGGTATTTTTTCACACTGGTGGGAAGATAACAAGGTAGGGTAAGGAAAAGGATGAGGTAAGACAGCTAGCTTAGCCTTTTAAATCATGTTATCTTTCTCTTTAACCCTTTGACTTTTCATCTATAAAACTAGTATACTAAAAATAGAAATAACCTCATAGGTATTCTGCCTATAAAGGAGACCATCATATGGAGCTTTCTTGTAGCCTGTTAATATATTTTACATTCACAAAAGACATGAAATTCCATCCTTTTGTGATGTGTTTTTAATCACTCATGAGGGATTTTCCTTATTCGTGTGAAGTGTTTTGATTGTTTGTTGTTCATTTTGTTGTTGTTGTTTGCAGTGATGGGGATTGAACCCAGGGTTTGTACATGTTACACAAGTAAAGCCTCATCCCCAGACCATTGAAAGGCCTTTTGTTATTTCCCTAAAATATACATGCTTTAAGGTCATGTTGAAACCAACAAAAAATATTCAAAAGGATACTCAAAACAACACTCAAAAAGGGTTTTTAGCAATATGTTTATGTCTTTCAGAAAGAACTCTATGAAATGCAAACTCAGCTACAGGTTAAATGATTGCAAGCTTACAAGTCATCTCAATTTACAATTGTCAAGGCCTTGCTCCAACTTTAGAAAGTTTCCTTGCAAATTGGTTTTTTGATTCTACATCTATTCCTTATCTTCCCCCACAACCAGAATATTAGAGATTATCATCAGTGATCAGTGATATACAATCTCTGTGACTACAGAATTCAATACTTTTCATGAATGTTCCATGGAATGCTCATATTGTTGGTTTGTTTTTAATGCCAAGGAAGAGCAGAAAGAAAGAAAAGAAACTCTCTTAAAAAGTATGCAAGAATCTTGAAACAGGTATTCTACAAATTTTCCAAACTGTCAATACATATATACAAACAAAATAAATTTCAAATAGTAATGACAATTATAAATTAATACTACAATGATAAACCCATATGCAGCATAAGAATAATAAAACTAAATCAACTTAACATAAGAATATGAAGCAATGACACTCTAATTCAAAGCCACTACAAGTATAAATAACCACAATGGAAAGCTGTTCAAGTATATCTACTGAAGGAACATATTCACATCAAAAGACTCAGACGTTGTACCCACACATGCCCAATAATAAATGCAAACCCATGAGCTTCAAATAGCATATACACAAATGTTCACAATAGCATTATATTTGTTAATACTGGAAACAACTCAAGTATGTACCATAAATAAATGAGCATTATCCAACAAGGTATTCAAACTCTTGGAAGGATAGAGTGGATCAGTACTTAGGTAGGAGTAGGGTTGGGGGATGTGGGAGATGTTGAATGAAGAATACAAAATTTTAGTTAAGAGGAAGAAATTTAGGAAATTTAATGGACAATATGGTGAGTACCTTCAGTAACAATACAAAGTATACTTAAAATTGCTAGGGAGTGTTTAAGTGTTCTCACACAAGTATGTGTGAGGTAATATGTATGTTATAGGTTACATATATATACACTGAATTCACTCATTCTACAATGTATACTCATGTCAAAACACATTGCACTTAATAAATATGCACAATTTTATCTGACTATTAAAATAAATACATCACACACAAGCAAAATAAATAAGCAAATATAAATGAAAAGACATTGTGGTAGTTTGAATATATGTCCCCCAATATATTCAGTGTTTTATTAGTTATACTTTGCAACTGCAATCACCTTGCTAGAGGCAATGTCACTGGGGGCTGATTTTAAGATGTGGTGATGGTTTGAGATTCCATTGTAAAGATATGCAAAGTGTGCCTAATAGGAGTTCCTTAAGTGTGCTGGGTGGCTGGGGGCTTTGCTCTCTTGCCTGGCCTTGTGAGAGCAGGCTGCTTCTTCTGCCATTATGGAACTTCCCCTGGATCTATAAGCTTCAATAAATAATATCCCTTCCTCCATAACTGTGCCTGGTCTGGAAGTTCATCTCAGCGAACCTGAAGCTGTCTGCTACAGTAAAGTGGTACCGAGGAATGTGGGGTGAGATGAACCAGACTGTGTGGATATTCGTCTTTTTGAACATTTGTTTTGGAGGAATGGGCATGGACTTGGTTCTTGCAACTGAAGATGCCTTCTGGAGTGGTAAGCCAAGTTTTATGGACTATTCTGATGAGAGTTTGAGAATGCTAAGTGCAGACAGTATTGAACTTCGAGGCTTGGCTTATGAGCTTTCTAAGGGGAAGGAAAGACTGCAGAGGACTTTGTTGGAACTGGGCTACTGGCATAAAGGATGGCTACATTCCGCTTTCCAGGCCCAGAAAGTTTGATCAAGGTTAAATTTGTAATGGACTGATGTGCTTGGCTAAAGATATCAGACTGAGATTTTAAGATTTTAAGTTGGAAAACCTCAAGCAAGTTAAAATTAGAGGCACTGAGACTGGTTTTAGGTTATTGGAGCTGCTATTGTCAAACACATTAGCAATCTTAAGGAAGGTGGAAGGAAGGTGGCCTGGCTTCTTTACATTAAAACAATGGAGAAGATGCCAGAGGAAAGACTGTTAGAAATGCAAACTCTTTTGAAAAGAGTTGACTGGAGAAGGAACCTGCTTTTCAAGGCTATGATTTATTTTGTCTCTGTATTAAGAATATGGCTGTGTCCTGCACACCTGGTATTAGTTTTGGAAGCATGTAAAATGCATCGAGTGGTCATGAATTGCACATGGTTCCAGAAGCTGCTGCTGAGATGTGGCATGAGGCAGGGCATGAAGACCCTCAGGAATAGGCTGGAAGAGCCTTTGGAAGATGGGCGTGGTTTGCATGGAGACCTGAAGATGTTTTGGATATACCAGGATTATGCAAGGACTCCCATGTAGTGCAGTGTTGGCCTGGGATCAAAGTTTTCCCTGGCTGCTCTGCCCAGCTGGAGGGGCAGAATTGGAAAACCTGGAGACTGTCAGTCTCTGGTTATATTGAACTTGAACTGCAGAAGTTTGATGACTGCTGATGGTGGTTGAGTTTGCATTGTTCTAGTCTCTCCTTGCTATGCCTTATACCAGTTAAAAATGTTTACTCTGTGCCTTTACATGTTGAAAGTATTTAACTTGTTTGATTTTACAGGACTCACTATCTTAAGTTGATCAAGACTGTGAGAACCTTTGAAATTGGACGGAGTACAATTTACAATGTGTTGTGATAGTTATAAATCTATTGGGGACCAGGAGCTAAATCTATTGGGGGCCAGGGGTGGAATGTGGTAGTTTGAATATATGTCCCCTAATATATTCAGTGTTTTATTAGTTATAGTTTGCATCTGTAATCATCTTGCTAGAGGCAATATCACTGGGGGCTGGTCTTAAGCTGTGGTGATGGTTTGAGATTCCATTGTAAAGATATGCAAAGTGTGCCTAATAGGAGTTCCTGAAGTGTTCTGGGTGGCTGGGACTTGCTCTCTTGCCTGGACCTGTGAAGACAGGCTGCCTCTTCTTCCATTATGGAACTTCCCCTGGATCTGTAAGCTTTAATAAATAATATCCCTTCCTCCATAACTGTGCCTGGCTCTGGAAGTTCATCTCAGCGAACCTGAAGCTGTCTGCTACAGACATAAAGATTACAAAGGTACAAATATATTTACATAAATGCTCAAAATTATCAAAAGTGACCTAGAAAATGTGAGAAGTAAGTACAGTAGCCCTTATAGAGGAGGAAGTGAGTAGAAGGGGGCATATGGAAGATTCAACAAGGCTAAAGTTGCTTGATTTGTGTTATATCAGAGTGCTTATTGAATGAAAGCTCATGGAGCTATACCAACATCATCTGTCATTGTTTCCATATGTATGCTATGTTTCAGTAAACTCCTGAAAATACAAACTCATCCAGATGCAGTAAAATAAAGAATACCATTTAAATGTATGCCCACTAGCATATAAATAGTCAGTACAAAGAGAAGGAAACACAAAGTCAAGCTGCAATCCTTGAGCTTGCTCCCAAGTGTCCCAACTTGCAAGTTTGACACATTTATAAAAATGTGGAGGTGATTTTAAGAATACAAGGAGGTACTGCAGGAATATTTGATCAACATAAATTTGTACCTCATGGTTTGTTCTTAGACACTGGTACAGAACACAACAGGTAGAGTTGAAGAGCAAGGTGAAGCTAAGGAATCTTCAGGGAAGTCTGGGAGCTCTGAGGATTACCTACCTGCAAGTCTTCAGGGTCAGGCCACTGGTTCTGTGTGAAATAACTATTATACTTTGATTCTTCCCACTGTAGACCAGCACCACTCTCTAATAAGCTTTTCCATCATAAGGAGTATTTTAGCTTGTATATGAAAACAGGACTCATTATTTGTGATATACCAAGCATTCTTTTCTTACAGTTTCTCTACCATTCTGTCTTTGACTTCTTTTGGTCTCTAAGCAACTTCTAGTTTTTCAGCATAACTTTCTGTATACCTTGTGTTTTCCCATGTATTCCAAGTTAGGAATTATCCCACTGCACACAAGGCTGTGTTTGGAATCCCATACATGTCCACAGACTCAGATTAATCCATGCACATTCCTGGAAGCCCATTAGATCCTGGGCCACACTCCAGACTTAGTGAGTCAGAATATGAACCTTAACAGGATAGCCAATGACTCACATTAGGAAAGGTTTCAGAGGCACTGGCTTGGCTCATAGGGTAGGTTACCTGACTCAGGCAATGGAGTTCATTCAAACAGTCCCTATGTGAATTGTCCTCATCCCATATCTAGACCTAAACTTAAAGCACTATTTTTTTTCTGGAAATTGGGAGTGGACAGCATAAAGAAGGTTGATAAAAGGTACAGTGAAAATGTATGTATAGTCTCATTATTCTGTAACTCTCAGGAAAAGATGATATTTGATGGCTGAAGTAAGGAGAAAAGGACAGTCCACTGAGGTTGCTACACAGAATGATGGGACCTCAGATACATCACCTACATCATTTACCCTTTGTATGAATCAGTTTTTCATCTGTTCAAAAGGGATAAGCAATGGTACCTACTTCAGAGTTTGATGTAAAGAGTAAAAGGAATTAAATATAAGTGCTTAGAACCATGTAGCAAGTGTTACATAAAAATATACTGGTAGGAAAATTAATAGACTAGTAGAGGAATCCCACAGGAAAGTTGGCCATCTTGTTTAACACACTCTTATTGATTCTCTAAAAGCCAGATATACAGTTTGTGTTCTCAGAGATTAAAATCAATGCCCCTGTTTTGAAAGAGTTCACAATTAAATGAGGTTAGAGACAAAAGGCTGCTCCTACAGAAGGGTTTTCAGATTTTGGGTTCTGCTTTTTTTTTTTTTTTTAGACCAGTACGTACGTGGCTGACAGTTCCATAAAAGGATCTAAAAGTCTCAGTTTTTTGTTTTTCACTGAATGAAATTATTAGCTTTGAGCTTCTTATGTAAGTACAATGTCCTATCAACAAAGTAGACTTTCTTAATTACTGTTACAGTTGTGTAGAATTTAATTGTAAAAGAACTGACTTCAGGAACACCCAGCTTTATGCTCCTGCCTCTTTTAGTGGCAGGAAAGCTTCTTTATTGCTCTTTAATGATAGGGTAGATTAAGTTATTCAAGAATAATATTGACTTCATAACCACTAGGAATTGCAGGCTTTTACCTTAGACTGTGTGAGGCAGCATGTTCCACAGAACTCTAAAAACAAAGACATCTTGCTGACCTATACTCTACCTAAACAGGCTCAGATGCTGAGAGTTATGGAAAGTAACTGGATTAAAAAACACACACCTGCCTCAGAAATCAGATAATTCCTACTTCAAGAATTAAGCCAGGGCTAGAGAAATGGCTCCATGGATAAAGTATTTGGCACACAAGAGTTAGACTTGGGCTGGAGAGATAGTTCACTGGTTAAGGCATTTGCCTGCAAAGCCTAAGGACCCAATTTTAATTCTTCAGTACCCACATACGCCATACTCACAAGGTGACACATGCATCTGGAGTTCATTTGTAGTAGTTGGAGGCCCTGGCTTGCTCGCGCTCGCTCTCTCTCTCTCTCAAATAAATAAGTAAAAAGGAGTGAGAACTTGAGTTTGGATCTCCAGACCCCACATCTGGAGGGCTTTTGTAATACCAGTAATACCTGAAGCAGGATGGAAAGTGGAGGCAAGAGAATTTCCCTGAAAGGTCTGGTGAGATGATCAGTGAGCAAGGAAAAGCCCTGCCTCAAACAAAGTGAAAGGTGAGGACTAACATTCCCATCCTCTGATCTGCACTTACACACATGAATTTACATACATATGTACACACACACCCAAAAAAGGAAAAGAAAAAAGAAAGACAGAAAAAGAAAACAAAGGGAAAATGAAGAAGAGTGTGGAATAGGATCTCACTGGGTAAATTTACCATGTTCAGGCTGTGACAGCTGGAAACAAGTTTGATTTACTGCATTTTTGCCTGTATTTGTTTAGGTGTTAAAAACTATTCTTACATATTATTTCCCAGAAGAAAGCAAAAAGGTTCTGTCAACCAAAATATAAACACAATTTATTTCTTATTTCCTTCCATTTCAAATAGTAAATGAAATGGAAACAGAGTAAAAGTTAACAATTATCAGTTCACCTTGTTGTAGCCCTATGGGAGAATAATAATCCAACTCAGTACTACAGCATACTAAGACCTAATTTAAGACCCTGCCATACCATTATACCAACACACTGAAGCAGCCACCAGCCGGAAAGGGTTATTACCACTCCAAACAGCTACGGAGGAAGCCAAGGCTCTAGAGGTCACACCACACAGGCTCCAGGTAGTAGAATCATGTTCAATGCCAAGTTTTAGTTCCTGGTTCCTCTTAAATTGCTACCCATTAACCTCATTCAATTTAACCTTCTCACAGTTAACAGATTCAGAGAAGGTGATGAAATCCCCAAACCTTCTGAAGTCCCCAAGGGAGCAAATACAACACATAACCTCATCCCCAGAACTTCAGAGATGCTCAGTAGTGTGAATTCAGCTCCCTTAATTTCTTCTCACCCTCATCAGAAATGTGAAAGGGCAGAAGCAGTCTAGAAAAGGATGAACAGATGCCCCCATACCAAGGACTTATGGCACCAACTGACAGCTTAGCGATGGTCATCTGGTCAGTAAAAGACTATTCCATGAAAGCAGACTCAAGCCCCAACCCCATCACTTAAAATGATCGAGATGCAGCTGACAATATAGCACAGACTTCACCAAAACTAACGTAATTTGAAAACCAATAAGCAAATGAATTTTCTCCTAAAGACTAGGATTCAATCTCCTATACAACTCCTCATACAAACCCTATCCACCCAAATTAAAATTCTTGGCATTCTTTAATGTAATTTTTTTCCCCTTCGCTCTCACTATGGAATTTCTGGTCTGTGTAGAAAAGAGAAAGCAAATAGCATTACTATTCTGACATCATACTAGGCACATTTCCATAAGCTCAGTTTTACTTTGATTTTACAGTTTTGGAAGGAAACTGATGGCCCACATGGCAATTAACTTGCCCAAGTCCCACAGCAAATATGTGGTGGAACCATCAGCTCTGCCCCCGTCCAAAGCCCTTTTCTCTGCAATGTAACAACTTTTCTCAAAGTATGATTCCTGGGACAGCAGCATTTGCATTTGTGGGAGTTTGGTTATCACTTCAGGTTCTCAAGTGCTATCTAAGCCTACTGAATGGGATGCAGCATTCTAACAAAATGCCCTGGAGCTTCTGCATGAGTTTGAGAAGTGAGTCTACACCATGCCATTAAAGACAGAAAAATGTGTCTCTACCCACAGGTAATAGCCTCAGCTCCTGTGGTGTTAAACCTCATTTAGCATCATGACTCTTGGAACCAACATATGATACTACATCATGGCAGGGAACACACAACTCTGTTTATATAGTCAGAATTTTTTAAAAAAATAAGAGTAGAGTGGTCTTGATAGAGTTCCAAATATTAGTAAATTACATTAACTTGTCTACTAACACAGTCAAACCTTAAAGACAAGCACAGCATAACCTGATGAGTCAGTAGGCCCTTTGCTGGCACATGATAAGGAAAGCCAAATAGGGGATTTGCTTCTGGAGGGAAATCCAGAAAAATGCACACCTGAAGATCACAAGGCATTTGCTATGAAAATCATGCCAATGACTCAGAGAAGAAAACACTCTTCGTGTTTGGTGAGGTATAAAAGAGAATCTAGAGTAGCTAAAGACAGACAGGAGAAAGGAATATGCCAGAGGTTTTCATCAGTAGCAAGATCCAACTTGAAACTTACTGTCCTATTCCTGGACTTCTCTTGCCACTTTTTAAAACTTACCCTGAGTACTAGCCAGTATGTATTTCTGGGTTTTTTTTAGTTGATATGTAACTGGTATTCCATAAAGTTCACCCTTTTAAGGTGTGCAACTCAATAGTTTTTAAAGTTAAGTGACCATCACCATCTAATTCCAAAACATTCCATAAAATCCCAAAAGAGGGCTGGAGAGATGGCTTAGCAGTTAAGGCGCTAAGCCTAAGAATGCTGGTTCCAATCTCCAGGTCCCACATTTAGCCAGATGCAAAGTGACACAAGGGCACAATGCCACACTTGACCACAAGGGGGTGCACGCATCTGGATTTTGTTCACAGCAGCTGAGAGGCTGCTAGCACGCCCATTTCTATCTGTCCACCTCTCCCTCCCTCTCTCTCTCTCTCTCCAAAAAAAATAAAATAACAGGATGTAAACATTTAATAGGGAGAGGTTCTGTGCTGTCACAAAAAAATACTTTGCTTACATTTTGGTGGGTGTGTGTGGGCGTGCGCGCGCATGCGCATGCATGCACATATGCAGCCTAGAAAAAAATACCAAAAGAAATACTATACCCATCAATGGTCACTTCCCATTTCCCCCTCTCATTTCACGCACACTGGATTTTCCTAGTTTGAACAGTTCATAATGGAGTCATGTAATGTGTGACCTTTGTGTTTGTGTTTTTTTTTTTTCACATAGCATATTTTCAAAGCTCATCTATGTTGTGGCATGAATTGGTTGATGGACACTTGGTTTCTTTTAGCTCTTAAGACTAATGCTGCTATCAATATTGATTTCAAGTGTTTATCTGAGTAAGTTTTCAGTTTCTTTGGGTGTATATCTGAGACAGGGGTTGTTTCTTGCATAGCCAGTGTTTAACATTTTGAAGAACCACTTGTGCAGTCCACATTCCATTAACAACTACACACTATAAGCAAATCCAATTCCTCCAATTTGATCATAGCCATCCTGGTGGATGGGAGGTAGCATCTCATTGTGGTTGGGACTTACATCTCCCAGATGACATATTCTCACATTTTCTCAAAGAAATAGCTATACAAATACTACGCCTACTCTTAAACTGGGTTATTTGCTACCTTATTGCTGAGTTTTAAGAGTGCTTGTTATTTTTGAAACTCCAGTGAATAACCCTCTTCCTGGAAAATCCTTCCCCCTTATCCAGCATTCTCCAACCAATCCTACACTTTATTGAAGTTCTGTGCATATAGAACCACTGTAGTCTAAAGGGCCAGGAACACTGGCTCTCTCTCCCTTAGTGAACCAGTCCTCTCCTTTGCTGTCACCTTGAGTGTTGTGCCTTCACTCCTAATTACTCACAAATGGCCTTCTTTATCATCACTAGAATTCATCTGCTACCTTAGTGAATTTACAGAACCAAGAAAGAACCTAACAGGTTCTTTAAGCACCACCCTGGAATAACTAGGTCTCACACTGTTCAAAGCAGAGTCTTGTATGATGTGGAAATCATTCACATATATGCACAACTCTAGTCTTCACATTCCTGCTTTATTATACCATGACGTAGGAAAGTCAGATCCCACTGTTCACATTCTCCCAGTTCAGTCCCACAACCAGCTTAAAATGTTTATTTCTAAGGTAAAGAATAATAATCACTTATGGAGTTCAGATCCATAAAATGCCCTTAATATCATAAAGATATACTAGCCAAAACAGTCTCACCAATAGTGGAATTAAAATTCTTAGAATGTGCTAATTTAGTAATGATTTCCAAAAAGATACACATTGTCTCAAAAAATTCTATGTTCTGGAAAACACTGACCTGAATAAATGTAACTGACTGTTGCTGATACTGTTAAGCTGTAGTACTTCTCAAAATCCTTGATATGATTCTGTGTATGTTGAGACTCTTTGTAAGGTGGAAATAATAGACAGTGCTTCCCAAACTGAGTCCTTTATGAGAGCACATATTTTAACATCTACCCCAATAGCATTCTTCCAACTTACACTAGGACCTGCTTAGCTAATTCAATTGCTGTTCAATTCTTTCAAATGGACAGCACTTAGTACAGACCATAATTTCTACTAGAATAAGAAAACAAATTGCCTTTGTTTTCAGGTGCTACCAATTGATAGTCACCCTACAGTAAGCTACAGAAAATAAAACCTACATTTAATGTGTTCATAATGTTTAAGATCCATCTGGATTTCTGAAATTGGAAAATGGTGAAATGTGAAAAAAAAAGGAATCTTAAGATTGAGATAATGTGGTATAACTGGGGTTTTTGTTTAAAAGCATCCTCTAGAAAGGTGGAGAATAATTTCCAGAGTGGGTCTTGACTTTCTGTAACCCAATAACAGCAGCTCTGCTGACCAAAAAGAAATGAAGTATCATAATGACTGTCTCACAACAGACACTAGAGGGAACACAGATACCTGGGAGTCACCGCTGAGAAAAGTAAACAACAGTGATAAGGAAAAGGCTTTTCACACTGGGGAAAAAAAAAAAAAAAATCCCAGCAGTAAAAAGGAGGGGCAACACCCAAAATATAAACATCAAGTTTTGGGAAGGAGTTTTAAAACAAATGTTTCCTACTTATGTTAACCATCTTAATGAGCTACTGACTACTAAGAATTACAATCCAAAGACTGTGCCTTTACTAAGTGCTGATTGCAGTCAGGAAAGCAGGCTTGGGCCTCACAGTTTTATCTACTAAAACATTAAGTGGTATACTTGAGTTTTTTAATAGACTTTGATTTACTGATAGGTTTCTCTACTGTTAATCATTTTTAATGCTAAAACAAAGCACAAATGGAAAGCTAAGATAAAGTGTGACTGTGAGCTAGGATTTTATTTGGCATAGCAATACAAGAATTAGTGACACTGTTGGCTGACCGTATATGCCCAGCCCACTTGGTGCTACATTCCATAAACTTTATTTCTTCCTTAGGACATTATGTCATCTGGGGAGCTCTCCTAATTCAAGCAGGTTCCTGGTACACAGCAGTTAAAATTCAAGGCCACAATCCAGGTCATGGTAAGTCATGATAAGATCTCTGCATAGGACCCTTGATGGTTTGGGGAGCAATAAAAAGAGCTTAAAATGAAGCTGAGTCCAAACAATGCTTGATTTTAAAAGCTAATTCAACTGGCACCCTGTTGACATTACACAGCTGTCCCTGAAACTACAGGTCACTGCTAAGGCCACCATCCTCCAGAAGACCTGGAAGGCCTTTGCTAGATCAGACCACAATAGGTTACCTATCCTGGGGTATATGTCCCACTTCCCAAAAGGCCTGCATAAGCTGTCTATTCAGAGAAAACAACAATGAATATTCTTTTAAAATTGCTTCCAAGTGATTTTATTTGTCCTGTAACCTACAGTTCCAGCTGTCAGCACTGTGCATAACCACCATTCCACAAATGGCTGAGATCCTCAAAGAAAGGAAATAATATAGTTGTTGGTTTTACCCATATAATGACCACCAATCTCCGTCCACTCAAGAGTGAAACCAGAGACTAAGTAGCCTGCTTTATGATGAGGAGAAATCTGATTATTTTGAAAAATTCATTCCTTTGAAGAGCATCCAGAATCATTAACATTGGACAATATAAAGAGGCACAGGTGTGAGGCATTGTCGTGCAAACCTTTAATCCCAGTATTCACAAGGTTGAGGTTGGAGGATTGCTGTAAATTGGAGGCAAGCCTGAGACTACAGAGTGAATTCCAGGTCAGCCTGGGTTTGGGCTGGGGGGATGGGGAGTGGCACAGGGGTTGGAATATAAAGTAACTTCCTACATACCTGGATTTCTTTCTTCCAGGTAGTATGTGAAATACTAAAATAATGATACTTTGGAACAAACTGCACTTCTCTTGCTCTCCCTCCCTCTAGAGATTAATGATTCTATAGACATGGTCTGGGGAATAGCAGTATTGGCATCATCTGAAACTCGCAGGAAATGCAATTTGTTGGACCTCCACCCTAGACCTAGAGAATCAGAGTCTGGGACAGAGCCCAGCAACCCGAATCAGGAGAACATGATGCTCGCTCATATTTGAGAAACTCTACCCTGGGCTTGGAGAGGATTACCTGGGGTGGCTCAGGAGCCTCACTCAACCCTTAACTGGGTGGCAGACTATCTCCCCTCTCCTTGACTTTGACACTGGCTTCTAATCACCAGATTTCACCAATGAGAGGTTGAGTGTTTCATTCAAGGTAAGTATTAGAAACTGTCCCAGTTCCATCTCAGACCCAGCAGATTTCTTCATCAACTTTGGATGGCAAGCAAAGTCTTTGCTTACTTGACTTCTATGGGGCCTAGGACTACTGAAGCAGCCCTGGTGGTCTCCTACCCTATACCACACTGCCTCCCTCAGACAGATAGGAGGGATTTCCAACCCTTAAAATCAAGAGAAATGGATTGGAGGTGGGGTGTAAAGAAAGTACTTCTAAAGGCCCTGGCAACTAAGTGTATTAATGAAGAGTACATAGTGGAGTGGGGACAGGGCAAGATTTGCTGTTTTGTTTTAATCAAGGATCAGTTAACTTAAAAATCGAATACAGAGCAGGAATACTGCTTTAAAGTTGTCTTGGAGCCTTTCATTTCCATTATCTCATCCTGGTCTCCCAACAACTCTGTAATGGAAAGGGATAAGGTCCTGATTATCCCCAGTCTGTAGAAAAAGGAAATTCAGAGTAGCTAATAGTTTGTCCATTAGCCCTGTTACCAGCTGTAAGGCTTCCATGTGACCTCAGGTCACTGATAGTGGAATCTGTATAGTATATTCACACCAGGGGATTCTCACATCTGGAATGTTTCCCCGGGATGGACTATCCCCAATGGGAAAAAAGGACAGAGAAAATATGCAGCAGAAATGGTGAGCCCCTAAAACATGACACTTGAGCAAGGTATGGGTGCCCCTTTAAGAACTTAGCTCATAAACCAAACAGCCAAGGTGTTCAGCCAAAAATAAAAATAAAAAAAGACAAAAGGGCATTTTTCTAGCCTGCATAATCATTTGTGTACTGATTCCCAGGAGCAGCCTGCAGGGCAGGGTGTACAGTCGATTACTGCCTGGGCTGAAGCTCCTCTCCACTTCACTCCCACCCCACCCCACCCCACCCCACCCCATGCCTGGTTATGACAGCACAGCACAGCTCTGACTCTGACTAGTACCTGAGCAAAACCCCAAAACTCAAAACAAGAAGTGAGAAAAGTGGAGCCTGGGAAAGCCATGGGCATCCTCCACACCCTTTCAATCTAATGCTGGTTCCAGGGCCCTGGGAGTACCCAGAACAAGACCTTAGCAGATGATGAAATGAGGTAGATGGATGTTCCTTGGATCTGCTGGCCCTATTTTTCCCCACCCAGTCCCTAAGGAAGAACAACAATCAGGAGAGTGCTCCTTGTGAAGCCCTGAGGCAGTATCAAGGGCAAATACACCCCCAAGCACCCTTTTCCTAAGGAACTGTATGTCATTCTCAACTCCCCACCTGGCCCTCCAGGTTCTGTAGTAGGCTGGACTGGAGTGTGGGAAGTTGTCAACCTGGGGAAAGCCGGGGGGGGGGGGCAGTGAGTCCAGCCACGTTGACAGGCCATGTGTGTGAAGCTTGAGCCCCGCGCCCTTGACTGTGTTTTAGGTTGGGCACGGTGGGTATCGCCCAGTGCAAAACATCCTGGGGGCAGGAAGCCTCAGTTTTGACAACATTGATGTTCCTAGAAGACGGCAGGGTTCGCAAAGATCTCGGCGGCTTTCTGCTCTCAGCAGGGGACAGAAGAGCTCAGACAAGGGGCGTACAGACCCCACTACGTTCCCCATGATGAGACACCCAGGCGGCACCCTTGAGGAGACCATGCTACCGCGGGGACAGTGCGGGCAGAAGGGCTCCACCATCAACTTTCTCCAAGAAACTGCTCTCCCCTGAGGTTGTCCAATCTTGCCCGCCCAGCGGGTCCCAGGTCTGAAGAGAACCGGGAACCGAGACCCCTTCCGCGCGCACAAAGCAGCCGCCCCGAGGCGGGGGTGCAGCGGGGTCTCCCGCCACCCGCCCGGGAAGCATCTCTCCCGGCACCTCCGCACTCCTCCTCCTCCCGCAGCACCGCCGAGCCTCCCGGGGCCTCCCCGCGCCGCGACCCTACCGTGCTGCCTGGCTCGTGCCCGGGCGGTGCCAGTGCGTGGCACGCGTCCCAACGGACGAGGCTCCTCCCCCGGGGCTGCCCGCGCCGGGCTCCGGGCTCCGGGCTCCGAAGGAGGCAGGGCTGCTCCGGCTCCGCTGGGCGCGCGACGAGGGAGGCTCAGCTGGAAACTCCGGCAACTCCAACTCCCCGCGCCCGAGCCCGCGCCCGAGCCGAGCCCCGCTGCAACCGCGCGCCCGCCCGCCCGCCCGCCGGCCGAGCGCGAGCGCCTGCCGAGCGAACCTGCCCCCGCGGCCGCCTCTGAGCATGCCCAGTGCCGCCCTGGGCCATCCCCTGGCGCCCGGGCCCGGGGCGAAGAGCGGCGGCCCCCGGGCCTCGCAGGCGCAGGAGGGCAGGGCGGGAGGGGCAGCTAGGCGCACAGAGCGCGAGCCCTGAGCCTGGGACCCTCGATGAAAAGGCCAGCGGGGACCGCAAGGCGAGTTGCACGGGCCGTGGGAAGTTTGTGGGCTAGCAAGGTGGGGTGTTTCTGGGAGTCTCAAAACGACCTGGACACCGTCTACCCCCCTCCCCAGTTGGCCCTGGCAGGTGGGGTCCTTACTCAGTCCACTTGGATGGCCTAGGATGGAGAACTCCAGGAGCTCCTGGGACCAAGATAGCGGGGTAAAGGGGTGAAACAGGTAGGCGGAGGGGAAGTTGTCAGAGCTCTGAACACAGAGTGGCTGTTCTGCTCTACATGCCCAAGGCTATCATGCCAGAATTCAGACGTGGATTCTCTGATTTATTTTCACTAAGTGGCAGAGATCGCGACATAAGATATTCTGCTTATTGAATCTTGAAGACGGATGCTTTTTGTATAAACCCTAGACCAAACCAAACATGCCTGGGTCCCTTGGCTGCTCTTCAGTTTGAACCAAGCAATTCTACGTTCTGGTAGTGAAGAGGCGCTGGCAAAGGTCCAAAATGATTCACACTCCCTTCAAAGTGCTAGAGGAAATAGGTTTTCCTGACAAGAGAGCTACTGATAAACGCAGAAGCGTTCAAAAAGTGAGAACTTAGTGTAGATAGGAGTTTTGAGAACTCAGGAGTTCTCATAGCACTCCATGCGCCTCATGAAATCCTCCATGGCCTCATCACTGTCCCGGTTGACATAATCAGGGCTGCCCAGCTTCACTTGCTGCCAGGGCCAGGCACAGAGAAAGGACATATACGGGATGGAGAACAGGCAGAGACAGAAAGCAAGGAGATAGTTGGGTAGGCGTCAGGGAGGCTGGGCCAGTGGCCAGGAGTGGGCCTTTTTGAGGAAGAAAGATTACTGGGACACCTGAGTAGGAAGGCACTGTGAGATGTTAAGTCCCTCAAAGGCTTCCTTCCTTCCTTCCTTCCTTCCTTCCTTCCTTCCTTCCTTCCTTCCTTCCTTCCTTCCTTCCTTCCTTCCTTCCTGTCTGTCTTTCTTTCTTTCTTTGAGAAAGAAATGGGGGAGAGAGAGAGAGAATATGAATGGGCATACCGCGGCCTTTAGCCACTGCGAAGGAACTCCAGATGAATGCATTACCTTGTACATCTGGCTTAGTGGTACTGGGAAATCAAATCTCGGGTTTCAGGTTTTGCAAGCAAGCACCTTAACCTCTATGCCATCTCTCCAGCCCTGAAAGGCATTTTAGAGCGAAGCAAAAGAAAGTGCCAATAATACTAGCTCCGCCTTTCAGATTTTAATATTTTTGCATCAATTTCGATAATTAAGGAAGTACTACATTAAATCATTAGTCTTGATTATTGAGGGTTTGGGTCCTTTTTTGGCAAACCTTTATATTTTGTGTCCTACATTATCTTAGCCTGGCCCTGTGGTGCAGGAAACTTGACACAAACACACATCTTCACCCCAAATAGGGCTCAGATGGCTGACCAGAATTGAACTGCACCAATACCAGTTTTGTGAACTAATGAGTTTACTGGGGTTGCTTATAGAGCATGGAGAGGGGTTACTTACAGGAATAGGAACACCCAAAGTAGCCACTTTGACATGGCTTTCTGTGTCAAGATTACTCCCTCAGGCACATGGTGAGGGCCTACTCACAGAGCATGGGGTCCCCAGAGCAGCTGCATCATGGAGAAGTTTCATCCTACCCTGAGTGATGTCTTCCCATGGATGCCTCCAGAAGCTCCTTGTCCCTGTCCAGGAAAGGACTCATCATATCGGAACACAAAGACAGCACTTCTGTGGGGCTCACTATACTGGGATTACCCCCACAGATGCTCCTCTTTCAACATCGGAGGAGGTCTCACTTACAGATCATGGAGACTCCAAAGAAACCATCATGGTGAAACTTGTCGTTCCTTGATCTTTTACCCTGTATATACCCTGCCTCCCCCTGAGGCCACAAGCCCTAGTGTTATTGCATACAGCTGCAGCTGGCACAGTGGGCACCTGAGATCACAGGTGGGGGTCTGATGACCCTCCCCACACCTTCTTTTGTGAGTTGAGTTTACCCAGCTATTTTTGATTTTTATTTATTTGAGAGAAAGAGAGAATGGGCATGCCAGGGCCTCCAGCCACTGCAAGTGAACTCCAGATGCATGTGCCACTCTGTGTATCTGGTTTACGTGTGTCCTGAGGAATTGAACCTGGGTCCTTTAGCTTTGCAGGCAAGTGCTTTAACTGCAAAGCCATCTCTCCAGCCCCCAGCTACTTTTGATAAAGCTGGTAACAGTTGTTCATTGATATCAATGTGGAGGAAATTTGCCATGCAACACCCTGCTTGGCCTGAGTAAAAGAGGCAAGACTTAGCGTACTAAAATGGGAAAGATAATTGGAGGACGGGTGCTCAGGCATAGGACACAATTGCCAATATGGAACCTGCACTTTATTTTGTAGACTGTGGAGCCAGCAGAGATGCCAAGGGAAGAAAGTGATTTGATCCAAACCAAACTCCAGGAAGTTGGGCTAGTCAGTTGAGCCAGGAAGGTGCCTTGGGGGGAAGAATGGAAGAATTTGGGATTTCTCTGAAAAAGTCATACACACTGTGCCTATCTCCAGAAGGACGTGGTGGGGCTAACTTAGTACCAACAGGTAGTGTCCTGGTCTAACCTCAGCTATTTTCCCACTTTGGTAAGCAAGTGGATCCTCCTCTGAGCTATGGAATGGGAAACAGTTCTCACTGTGTGAAGTTTGGGAGAAATGTATGACAGGTTTTTATAAACAGAGTTTAAAGGGCCCAGTGTGGTAGCCCTTTAATCCCAGCACTCGGGAGGCCAAGGTTGGAGGATCACTATGAATTCAAGGTTAGCCTGAGACTCCATAATGACTTCCAGGTCAGCCTGGGCTAGAGTGAGACCATACCTAGAAAAAAAAATACAGAGATTAAGCAATTAGAAATCATTGTTCTTATCTATCAATCTATCATCTATGAACTGAATCTAAATAAAGAAGTCTTACTACTTTATAAAAGTTCTCTTAACTAGCAAACTTCATCAATTTAGCAAGCTCTTTTAATGTGCTGGGATGTTGCTTATATAAAATTTTGGAATCTACTTTTGAGTAATTAATAAATTTGTCAAGTAAGACACTCCTATATTATACCTGAGTTATTGACAATCTCCCCTCCTTCCTCACCTCCTTCTCTTTTTATCCTTCCTTTCTTCCTTCATTTTCTTTAGTATTGAAGTTCTGGTTAAGACCACTGGCCCCTGTAAAAAGTACCCTTTAGCTCACAAGCAGTCTGGGATTTCCCTCAGTGCTGTGTTGTGGTGGAGATCCCTTGCAAGTGAGCTCACTCATGGATGCTGCTTTCATGGAGAGAAGACCACTATTTCTCTGTGGAACCATTCTAGGCATGCAGAACTCTCAAAAAAAAAAAAAAAAAGATGTTTGAGTTTTTACACATGAAGCCTTCCATAAGTTCTGGAAAGGAGGAAGTACCTAGCCCAAGACCCCTCATATGACAGGTACTTCCAAATATTTACAGATAAACAGGTTTCTATCATCAAAATATTCTGTGTATCTGTTTTACCTCCTACAGTCCCAAAAAATTGTTAATTTTAAAAATTATAATAATGGTAAAGTCATCAAGAAGAACAAAAATAACAGGATGTAAACATTTAATAGGGAGAGGTTCTCTGCTGTCACAAAAAAATACTATGCTTACATTTTGGTGTGTGTGTGTTGAACCCACTGCCTCACACATGATAATAATATACCTCCTTAGTTAAATTTTAATTGCATATAATATTAGTTAATAAAAGATGGTATTAGAAGAATGGAGTGCAAAAAAAAAAAAAAAAAAAAAAAAAAAAAAAACTCAGTCCTGAAAAATGCCAGCTTCCCTCCCCAAAAGTTACTATTGCCTTTTTCATACACGTGGTTACAGAAATACTCTGTGCATATAGCAGAAAACATAGTTCCTTTTTTTTCTTTGAAATCTAATCATGATATGATAGAACTGAAAAAAAGCCCAATAATTCATCTACCTGTCAAGTTAAGGTCTTCCCTTATGCTATAAATAAACAAGGCTGAAAGACATTTAAAAAATTGAGTTCATCCAGAGTTCCCTAGAATTCACAATACCCACTATGAACATAAAACATCCATGAATTTAATGTTTTGATTAGCCAAGAGCTGTAGTAGGAAGTTCTTGTTTTTTTTATTATTTTAGAGAGAGACAGACAGACAGAGAGAATTGGCATGCTAGGGCCTCAGTCACTGCAATGGAACTCCAGACACTTGTGCTACCTAGTGGACATATGTGACCTTGCGCTTGCCTCACCTTTGTGCGTTTGACTTATGTGGGATCTGGAGAGTTGAACATGGTTCCTTAGATTTCGTAGGCAAGCACCTTAACTGCTAAGCCATCTCTCCAGCCCTGTAGAAGGAAGGTCTATCTAAATATCAAATGTAGCTAGGCATTTTGGCTCATGCCTGTAATCCCAGCACATGGGAGGCAGAAACAGAATGATAGCCTGGGCTAAATAGCAAAATCCAGATCAATGAGGGCTAAAAAGAAAGACCCTGTCTCAAACAGAAAAATAAATTTAAAAATTGATGTGAACACAGAGGGTTTAATCCAGAGAATTGGATTATAATGTAAATATATTCCTAATAATATCACTTATGTTATAGCACCATCAAAAGCAGTATGTCTTTGAGACTAGTTAGATTTCTATATTTTTTAAAGTACCTTTCAAATTTTCAATCTGATGATGTGACTTCAGGTAAGAAATTTAAGAATTAATAAACTTATCAACTTTTAGGTTGAACCATATCAAGCAACCATTTTGTTGGTCATAATTTTTTGACTTTTGGGAATTACATATGGTTCACTTTTGGTTATACTTTCTAAAATTATTCATTGCTTTTAGATTTAGAAGAGTCCATTCTTTAAGTTGCTAGGAATGTCATTTATTTTTATTTTCTTTAATACTTTTATTTAATTGTTTATTTGCAAGGAGAGAGAGAGAATGAGAGAGGGAATGGGCATGCCAGGGCCTCTTGCCACTGCAAACAAACTCCAGACTTAGTTCCACTTTGTGCATCTGGCTTTATATGGGTCCTGGGAAACTGAACCTGGGCCATCAGGCTTTCCATGCAAGAGCCTTTAACCACTGACAAATCTCTCCAACCCAATATTCATTTTTCTATGAGTCATGTCACTAAGCTAGCTCCAAGAAATCCACTAAGTGTCCAAAGCTTATACTGGTACCAGATTCATACAGGTCCTGACAGCTAAGCTCATTCTGCACTGAAGAGAGAGGAAAATCTGTCTTCCTCTCTTGGTAAGAACAATAGCTTTAGCTGATCCTGAAATAAGGTGCAGATTTGGAATCCTGGGGGATTAGATTTCTGTGAAGATGGAGACACCCCAGGCCCATGAACTCTAACTTTGTGTTCTTGTCCTAGGTATGAAAGAGTAGAAAACACAGACTCAAGAAGGGTAAATTAGAAGTTTTATTTTAGGAAGAGATAGGAAGAAAAGCAAAGCAGGAAAGTCCAATCCAAAAAACGGTCTCCCACCCCCACTGGGAAGGGGAAGGGAGCTAGAGACAATTTCCCTCATATAGAGAAATGTTCTCTTCAGGGAAGAGGCACACACAGGTGGAAGGCAAAGCAGGAAAGGGCCCAGGAAAATAGAAATTCTCTCCCTTCCAAGTCAGGCTGGGAAGGGCAGGGGGGAGACTGAGAAGATCCCTTTCACATAATAGCTAAGAAAGCAGAAGGAGAGGGGTCAAGTGTCAAGAGTCAGGAATCCAAGAGCTTACAAAAGGGGCCAAGAGAGGGCTAGAGAGATGGCTCAGAAGTTAAGGTGCCTGCCTGCCAAGCCTAAGAATGCTGTTAGATTCTTTAGGTCCCACGTTTAGCCAGACGCACAAAGTGATGCAAGGGCGCAATGACGCACTTGCCCACAGGGGAGCGCACACATCTGTAGTTTGTTCACAGTGGCTGAGAGGCTGCTGGAATACCCATTTTCTCTCCCTCTCTCTCTCTCTCTCTCTCTCTCTCTCTCTTCCTCTCTGTCTCTCTCAAATAATAAAAGGGGGGGCAAGAGGGCTCACACAAGTGGCTCAGGCCCACTCATATGTATCAGAAATCAATTAGAATGATTACTTCATCACCAGACACCAGATGGGGGTGTAAGGATGGACCTGACTGGTTGATGGGTTGGAGAGGCTGACTCAGTAAGAGCCAGCCCATAGGTGTGCTAAGCCCTGGAAAAGTTGAGAAAGAAACAGGAAGCTGCCTCTAGAGTTGATGCTTGTAGTCATCTTGGATGAGACTGGATTACATGTGAATTCTAATCTTGCTAGAGGAGGCTTCCGTGGGCCAATGCCTAACTACCTACCTATCAGAGAAAAGATATCTTGCTCCTACTCTGTACCAATATGAGGATGCATGCCAACCCCTTTCTGTTCTTTTTGAACCTTATTTCCCCAGCATTCTTCTGAAAACCCTTTGCCATGAATCTATCATTCTCACCCTGGCCTTAGTGTTTCAGTCTCACCCAGTTTATCAGTTACTTCCTAATTATAAGTACCAACATATTGTTAGCATAGTACAAGTGAGAACTGAGTGAAATAACTATTAAATTTATCCATGTGCATGTGTGGAAGATTGTCAGCCTTTCCAAAGATATGCACAACTTAAAAACTATCTTGCAGGCTGGGCGTGGTGGCTTACGTCTTTAATTCCAGCACTAGGGAGGCAGAGGTAGGAAGATCGCCGTGAGTTCAAGGCCACCCTGAGAATACAGAGGTCATCCTGAGCTAGAGTGAGACCCTACTTCGAAAAGCCAAAAAAAAAAAAAAAAAACCTATCTTGTGATTTCAGAGAAGCATGTTCATAACAAATGTGTAGATGATGGAAAATGACAAGAAGGCTGCAGCTTATGGTATAGCTCAGTGGCAGAGGGCTTGCCTGGCCTGCAAAGGCCCTGGTTTTGATCCTCAGCACCACACACAAAAAAAGGAAAAAAATACAATGAAAAAGGACAAAAGAGAGAATTCTGGCAGTAAGTAGGAGATATGATATATTAAAGAAGGAAGGAAGTTTCATCACTGATGTTTTATCATTTTGCATTTCATAACTTCTTCCCATCCTTTCAAACTATGGATTCTCTTAAATTTGTTTGTTCTGTTTGCTTTCCACAATAGCTCCCTGTCATGAGCAGAGGACACCTCTCAAGTTAGGGACAGCTCAGTGGCTATTGCAGGTATTCATTATCTGTAAATTGGGAAAGAAATATGTCACTTCTAGTGATGCTGATTTGCTGGGGTCTAGAAAACCTACAGCACTCAGATGGGCCTGGAGGAATCTGTGCTTGAGATTCCACTGTCTTTTCCCAATTACAAACTGCGGTGTGGTTAGACTGTGACTGTGCGGATTCTAGTTGAGTTATAACTGATGCCACCTTCTTTTTCTGAGTTGCCATGGCATAATATTTGGTCTCTAATTTACCAAGTGTATGGTTTCTTTCTCTTCCATAATTTTAATAGCTAGCACACTTATTGACTATATAAATTTGATGAACCTTAGCTCACTGTGAGATGGAATGTTTCTGGAAGACTTGCCAAATTCTGGTTGTTCATTTTCTTCCCTTACATCATCTATTGTCCTTCAAGCTTCTTTCTGCTTCTCTAATTATATTACCTTATCCCCTAAGCTGTTTCAGAGTTCATGCATCAACATGCATGAACAATAATAGAGGGAGAGAAAGCTCCTTCGGGGAAAATGAAAGCAAAGCAATTTCTATTTCACAAAAAGACTTGCTTACATCATGGATTTGGCTATTCTCTAATAATTGTAAACATTTTAGCCACATCTTTCCAAATAACTTTGCAGTTCCTTGAGAACTAGGAATAAACCTTTAGGATTATTAGCTGCCTTTCTCTATACCTAGCACAGAAGCAAGAACCCATCAACTAGTATAACTTGTCACTTTGAGGTGAATTATCAGGGATAAAAGACAGTAATTTTAGAAATAAGTAATATGATATTTAGAACACATGTCAATATAGAATTGTATCTGCAATAAGTTGTATATCAAAACAAACAATGTAGACTTGGTTGATAGCTTTGAGGTCAAAGGCACTTTCTTGCAAAGCCTTCTAGCCTGGATTTAGTTCCCCAATACCCACATAAAGCCATATGTATAAAGGCATATGTATCTGGACTTTGCAGCAATAAGAGGCCCTGGCATGCCCATACTCACTCTCTCTCTCTCTCTTTCAAATAAGTAAAATATTTTTAAAAGAACATTGTGCTCTTTAAAATCTAGAATAGAGATGATGGACAAAGGAAAGACTATTTGAAGAAATAGTAAACTGAGCTTTAGAAGATACATTTGAAGTAGTTCGGCAAAATGGAGCAAAGAAAGAATTTCAATAGCATGCACAATGGCACTTCATTTGGAGACATAAGGAAATGTGGAGAAGGATCTTAAAGGTTGTAAGTTTAACCTGTCACTACCCTGCAGATTTTCCAGTGTGACTCAAAATCTGATAGGAATAGCTGCTATAGAAGAGCTAAATGTCCTTCCCAAGAGCCATTATCACTCAGGTCTGTGAGAGTAGAAAGGATGGGTATGGACTTAATATTAGACAGATTAGGTTTGAAGCTTTCTCTCAAGTCCTTAATTTAAAACCATGGGCAAATTCTACTCTTTTGACGATCAGATTTCTTATCTCTGAAATATGCCTACTTCCAGATACTTGTAGCTTTAACTGGAAGGTTAAAGGGGAGACCATATATCCTTAGCACAGTGCTTGATGCACAAAAAATGCTGAATGAACATGGCTTCTTCAATTCCCTGACTACCCATATGTGGTTCCTAGGGTCCCTGTGGCTGCAGTTCCCTGGAGACATCCAGGCAACTGTGGAGCAGGGTCTTGAGTGGCCATGAGTGCAACAGGAAGAAACACCCAGAAAGCAGCGTCAGAGGGCAGCTCGTTTATTGTCGGGAACAGGTTTATAAGCATTTGTGAAAGAGCAGGAAGAGGTATGAGAAATAAGGGGATTGGTTACTATAGAGGTCTCTCTGATGCTTAATTAGCATGTAGGAACTTTGGGTGAGCGGAAAGGGTCACATGTTCTAAGTAGTGGTGGGAAAAGGTATAGGGTACAGGTTGTAGGGAGATTGGCTGTGCGAGGCTGCTGGCTGATAGTTCATTAACATATAGATAGGGATGTAAGCAGACAAAGGTCACAAGGCTCTGGGGAAAGAGAAACCTAAGTCTTATAAGGATGTCCAGGTGCCCTGGACTGAAGGAAGGGAGTGGCCTCACTCTTGAGGTGAGATTGTTGGGGTCTAGGCTCACTGCTACCTTCAAATCTGGGGCCCTTAGTCATGCCTGAATACTCAGGTTTGCCTAAATCTCCAGTAGCCCAGAGGCCTTCAACTGTGCCCTACACCCACACTGGTTGCTTTGGGAATGGGAGGAAGAAAACAATCTTGTATTTTGAATTTATAATTCAAGGTGTTTCTTGGAGACACTGCTTCTACCACAGGTGATCCTATTTTATTGCCACAAGTGCCATATAGCATCACTGATTTGACAAAAATGAGTTCACCAACATAGAACATGCTTTTGAAAAAGATTTCAGAAAAATTTAAATATGCAAAGATTGTCTGAACTAGCTACCTTAGCAGGAGTGTGGCTTGGAGCAAGTTCAAAGTTTAGTCAATGGAACCATTCTAATTACTGTTTTCCATATTTCAGCAATATTTTTGAAAGGCCTGGTTTTGGTTTAAAATAACCCTGTCTCCACCAAGATCCAGAAAAGCTGTTTGGCTTTACACTAACAAAGAAATCCTTATTCTTTCAGGACACACATAAGTCACTGACCACACAGAGCTACTCTCTCACCCAGCTTCTGGTTTGGAGATTATAGAACAATACAATCCATACTAGATCTTAGACAAAGGAAGAGGCTTGCTACTCATGGAAGATTTGCTCCTTTCTTGAGTCTGGCTTGCCTGACCCCCAGAAGCTCTCCAGGTCCAAAGGACCTGAACACATAGCCCTGTAACAACCCCTTGCTCCTGCCACATTTTAGAAATCTGAGGTCTAGGATATTGCTACACAAAGTGCACTGCTTGGACCAGCAACTTCAGCGTAACCTGGGAGCTTGTTAGCACTGCACTTCTCTGCCTGGTGGATCAGCACTTGTGATTTAACAAAAACTCCAGGTAATTCCTTTATACATGAAAGTTTAAAAAGCACTGCCATAAGATGCCCAGCCAAGAAAGACTAGAGAAACAGAAAGCACTTTAACAGTGAAATCAATTTTCTTTGCCCTTGATGTCCTTTCTTACTCTGATCTCCAGGCCCTATCTCTGGTCTCTGTATATCTAAATCCTATCCTGTCTTTCTTGAGCTGTCTGAAATGCCTCCTCTGAAAATCTGCACATTGAATCCTATGCCTTTGGCTTTTTCCTTCAGCATATACTGTGCATGCATCTGTGCATGGGGATAATCAGCTTTGTTAAGTCTTTCCTGGAACCTTCCCATATCTCCATAGTGTCTACTGGAGGGTTGAAGGGGACTGGAGGGGGAAAAAAAGGTTCATTTAGTGGAAAGAAGAAATGGAAAAAGAAAATAAAGAGCTCTATTGATGAAGCAAATTGCTTTGGAAATTTGAATTTCAGCCCTTTGGTAGACTTGAGCCTATTTCATACAGGCCCCAGGAACCATGTGATTCCCATCCCACAAGAGCCCTGCATAGAGCTATCCTAATTTCTAGCAGTTCCTTGGTCAGACAAGATTCAAGTCATGCTTTCACAACACACACCAAGCAGACCCTGTCCAAACAAATCTCTTTATAGAAATAGAACTAGTTCTATTTGCTGCAAACGTGGCCCTTCTATAATATGTGCTGAAAGGATTGCCTCTTTGCTCAGTCATTGTCCTGTGTCTATTCCTACCTAAGAATTAATATTTTCATTTTATTTACTAAAAATAAAGGGATTTTTCGTAATTATTTTTAGTGTCTAGTATCTTTAAAAAGATTATTTGAAAACTCTTATGTTCATAATTCAAATATTTGTAACACATCTTTGAGTACAGGTAATAAATGAGTTTCTGGGTTAAGTTAGTGAAGAAGTCACTTTATAAATTTTATTGATAGCTAACTCAATTAAAAACTTTGACACTAGATCAGATTTATGATGGTGTATTCACAATAACCATATCTTCCCAATAGACATACTGGAGTCACTGTAATTTTAGCACACATAAAATATAATGCAAAATGTTTCTGAGACTTATGAGGCATTAGACTTAAGTATCAGTACTGTTGTGATTCAGAAAATGAGTATCCAAGCCCATGGTCAGGCTCTGTGGCAAGAGCTGGAACTCACATAGAGTACACCTATTTCTTTCTTAAGTAGTTGACAGGTATGGCCAAGCCAAGCTCTGTGTCACATCCCTTTCATCCATGTACTCTGGAGACTGAGACAAGAGGATTGCTTCAACTCAGCCTGGGCAACACAGGAAGACCCTATCTCAAAGGTAAATGCATATAATTGTAACGGGGTGCTATGGGTCCAGGAAAGTCCTTACACCCCAAACCCTAGGTTCACTTCTAATTTTTAATCCAAGAATTGAATAAAAAAGAATACTGAGAAGGATAATTATTAAATCATTATATTTATTGAGGGAAGTACAGAGCCAAGAAAATGCACCCATGTGGCTAGAGATCACACGTGGAGGGCCTGGACAAAAAGCATGAAAAGAAAGAGAAAAGAAAGGTCAAGGAGCTCCTGCTATGTAGGGAGCTGGAGGGGATAAAGAACCCATGCAGAGAGCAAGGGCTAGGGGGCCCTCCTTGCTGGGCCTGGACCAAGGCCAAGCCAGCCCAGGCCCAGCCAAAGGAAAAACTCACCCACAGCTGAAAGTATTCCCAAGTGATCAGAGAGACAGCCTTCCCCTTGCAAAGGTATTTATGACCTTAGGGTGGTGGGTTGTCTTCCTACTCAGGTGAACCAGAGGGACAGCTGGTTAGTTAGGGCTAGGGGCTGTCTCAGGAAGAGGTTAGCTTTGGCACCAAATTTTGGGGGCTGAACTTGACCAACTACCATGTTTAAATCTTATGAAAGACCTCCCTCCCAGGAGGGGTCCTGACTGTTTGTGGAAAAATAGGTCTGGAGCACTAGGAAAGAGATAAGAAGTCAGATCATCTTTGATTTTTAGCAAATGCAAACTCTCCTGTGCTTTTCACCTTCAGGGGTCCAGTTACCCTAACTCCACCCTCCTCTCACTATAAGAACTAGAAGTGATCTGGCTCATTGAACCAGGAATGATCAACTTGCAGGTACTGTAAATTGTGTTTGTAAAGACAATTTTTTTAACCTATGGGATAAAATGTCCAGAAGTTCAATCTGGTTTGGTGTGCTGGGGCCTAGAGCAAAGACTCTGACTAAATCAATGCCCTCCATCAATTTCATCTAACTCTGTTAATCACGTCTTGCATTTTTGTTTGCTCATTTTATATATTAAGCAGGTTAGGTCTATCTCTCCCTTATCTCTGAGATTAAATCTTCTCAAGTTTAAGACCTGAACAATGATTTGGCCTAATGCCACAGTTTCTAAATGCTCAAAATCCTGTTTCTGAAATAGACCCACGGAGAATGTGGCTTGCTACATAGACGAGATGTTGATTTATCTAGCAGACATGCCCACTGTAACAATATGTTTTCATCTATAAAATTCACACATGGGATCCATGCAATGATATTACCAAAAGAAAGTCAAAAAACTAAAATTTTAAAGGGTTATGATTTTGTGTTAGGATGCATTGAGAATTATCCTGGGACACAGGTGGGACATGTCTAATGTATTTTCTTTGGTTATAGAATTTTCCCAAAATTTCTCCTTTTCAATAGTAGCTTACTTTATTTGGATGAATTTTGTTCTCAGTTTAACAGATGTGCATTAGGCAAAAACCACTAAAAGTCACTGGTATTTAGGAACTGAAGAAAGGAAGTGACAAGAGATGGTCTGGACAGGAACTGTTGTTTTTTAACAGAATGGGGGAAGATAAGATGGGGCAAACCCTCCAACCCTTTGGTCCTACTGCTCACTTAAACTCCTGGATTACTCATTTTCTTCATGACTCAGCTGTCACCACCCTGTATACTCATGCAATGAAAGAAAAAAAAAAGTAAAGAGAAAGGAACCTTTAAAATAACTAGTTTCAACAAAACTTACAGTACCTCACTGATTTCCCCTTACTCTCTACTTTAAGCTTTAATGATATTGTTACAAGATACATTCTCCTCAAATACAAATTCTTCTAGGCGTGAATTTATATTCAAGAAAATTGTCTTCCGAAACTCTCTTCAGCTCTGTTACCAAGCTGGTCTTTGCCATTATAAATGATTCATAAGACAGAATATTTCCTCCTGACACTCATTGTATTCTTTATTTTCTACTTCCTCTTCTCTTTGTCATTGTGATTAATCTAATAGGGCTCAAGAAACTGTGTTTCCCCTTCATCATTAGATATTCCGAACTAAAAACCAACCCCAAAACTTCATAGATAAACTATGCTATTTAGGTCAATTAGATTTAATAGATACCTAAAAATTTTCATTCCAACCAAAACAGAGCACACATCCTTCTCAGCAACCTATGGAACCTTTTCAAAAATATATGACATGATGGCTACAAAGCAAGACTTAATAAATACAAAAGACTCAAAATAAGTCCTGTATCTTGTGAGATAATAGTGAATCAAAACTATAAATCATCAACAAGAAAAAACTTGAAGACTAAAAAATGAACTTTTGGATGCATGGGCCCCTAAAGAAATTGTCACAGATAACCTCAGGTTACTGGGATGAATTTCCAGACCAGATGCAGGTATGGAGGAAAAAAATATTTGAAGCTTACAGATAGAGGGGACATTACATAATGGCAGAAGAATCTGGCTCACTTTCATAGATCCAGGCAGAGAAACTACCATCATCACCATAAGCGAGCACACTCCAGGAACCTATGATGGCAGAACTCCAGCACTCTGCCTGTCTTGTGTTGTCTGGAAACATATGCCCCCAAACACACCTTGGGGTTGTACCCTAGGACCTGCCCACAGTGACACTTTGCCCAGCTAGGCCACTGGAGATCTAAGTTAAAAGCTTGATTGAAACTCCTGTATTTGTTGGGGGATGTTAATTAAACTACTACTGAAATCAAGAAGAAAAAATTAAAAGTTCCTAGAGTGAACAAAAAATGATAGCATGCCTTGATAGACTATCTCAGATAAAGCTAAGACAGTTCTAAGAGGAAAATTCATAGCAGTGCTTATATCAAAAAAAATCAGGGGGTTACGGAACTATCTCAGTTGGTAAAGTATTTGCCTTGTAAGCATGAGGACCTGAGTTTGATCTCCGGAACACATATAAAATGCCAGGTGTAGTGTTACTTGCTTGTGGCCCCTACACTGGGAAGATGGAGACAAACAGATCACTGGGGCTTACTGGTCAGCCAATCTAGTGTAATAGATGAGCTGCAGAACAATGAGAGGCTCTGTTCCAATAAAAGGTGGACAGCATTGATTGTATTTTGGCCTCCACATGCATGGACACACACACACACGAAAATATCAGAAAAGATCTCAAATAATATGATTACTTCAAGGTCTTAGAAAAATGAAAACAAGCCAAGCCTAAATGAAATAGATCAGGGCAAAATTAATGAAATGGAGAGTAATATAACAATACATATAAAAAATCAAACCACAAGTTGATTTTTTCAAAAGACAAATAAGATTGAAAAACCTCCAGCTAAACTAATAAAAGAGAAAGAGAAAACTCAATAAAATTAGAGATGGAAAATAGAATCCAGTAAAACCAAGGAAATAATTAGGTAATATTTTGAAAACATATTACATAAACTGGAAAGCATATAAAAAATAGATACATTCCTAAACTCATGATCTCCTGAATTTAATCATGAAGGTATAAACAACTTAAACCCTAAACAAACAGAAGTTGAAGCAGTAATTAAAAGTCAATAAGAATGGATAGACTCATTGTTAAGTTCCAAGAGACCTTTAAAGGAGAGCTAACATGAATACTTTTCAAACTGTTCCACCAAATAGAAAGGAAAGAAATACTGCTAAACTCTACAAAGCTAGTACTAATCCATATTAAAACCATATAAAGAAACAAGGAAAAATGGTTGACTAGGGGCAGTAATTTTACAGTTTTCACTAAAGGGGGCAGCATGAAGATCGGTCACATCAGTTAGTTAAAATAGACTGTTACTGTCTGAATGTTTTTCCTTGAAATTCATGGTGAATTCACATGACCTTTAAAGTGATGATATTTAGGAGATATAGCCTTTGGGGCAGTAGTTAAATCTTGAGCACAAAATCTCAAGAATGGGATAAAAGAGGCCAAAGCAATTCACACTTTCCTTCCATGAAGTGAGAACACAGAGAAAAGATATCAATTATGAATGAGAGAATGGTCCCTCCCCAGCTACTGAATCTACAGACACTTGATTTTAGACTTCCAAAGCTTCAGAAATTGAGAAATAAATTCTGCTTTTTATAAACCACCTAGTTTATGATTTCTTTTTGTAGCAGCCAAAGATATGGGCTCTCTTTTGAAATAAACTAATAAAAATATGCCAAAATAAAAAATAAGGATTCTCAAAATTAATAAAGTCATTTCATTTTCAAATATTTTTATAAAAGTTTTCCCAAAATAACCATCCTAAAATGAGTCTGTTTGAGCAGCAGAGTGGCAATATGCTGTTTCTCCATATTATCTGTCCATTTACTCATATGTATTATTCTGTAACCTACATTGTCATTGCAGAACACTGTGGGAGGATTTAGGTAATTCTTACAAGAATTTTAGTTAGGAAAAAAAACTGAAAATTTTGCATTCAAGTTACATAAGAAATGTATGATGATTGCAGCAAAATTAGAGAAGACAGAAAACAAAAAGGTCTTTTGTAAGTATACCACCTGTAAATAATCTCCATTAGAATTTTATTTTTTACAAAAATGGCCTCATTATCATGTATGTATTTTCATATATAATTTTTAATAGATTTATACCACATTGTCTGCTCTATAAACTGCTTTTACCATTAAGCATTGTGTTGTAACAGCTCTCTGTGACAGTAATATAAAGTTACATAATTGTCTTTAATGGCTATCTCATGTTTCATACCTGTGTCTTGGGATATTTTAGTAGTTTCCAGTTTTGTTTTTTCCAGTTATGAATAACATTAATGCATGCTGTTGCCAGACTTGGTGGTGTGTCTGTAATCCTAGGATTTGGGAGGTGGAGTCTGGAAGATCAAGGAGCTCAAAAACCAGCCTTGCTGTATAATGAGACCAATGAGGCTGTCTCCTTATAAACAAAAACAGAAACTGAAGAAGATATGTTTGTATATATTTGTATATATTTTTGTCATTTTCTCCAATCATTTCCTCTGTATAAATTCCTACAAATGACTTGGTAATGCAAAATACATGTGAGCATTTGAAACTCTGGTCAATGTAAGCCTCAGGGAGGCAAGATCTATCTACATCTCCACCAGCAATGTGATTTCTACACCACCTTCTAATCAATATTCACTTTTTGTTTTTGGAAGATTTCCTCTATTACCTGCTTGCAGAAACTAGATGCAGATGATAATTGTATTAAATGAATTAAACTAGGTTTTGTATAGATACATAAATTCATGTATTTATACAAAACATTAAAGTAAAAGTGAGGGTCGAAGAGATAGCTCAGTTGGTAAAATTTTTGCCTTGCAAGATTGAGGACTTGAGTTTCATCCTTAGACATCACATAAAAATGTGAGTATGTTGTTAGTACATTGTGATGGTTAATTCATCTTGATTAAATATAGACTCCCAGTGGTGTATGGGATTTTCTAGATTAGATTGAGGTGGAAAGACCTATCGTAACTGTGGTCAATACCTTTGCATGACTGGATTCCTGACTGGAGAAAGAGGAGAAAGTTAGCTGAGCGTATAGCATTTATTCCCTGTACTTCCTCCCTATTGACGTGCCAATGTGATACTTACTTCCTGCCCCTGTCATGCTTTCCCAGTGAGAGAAAATCACTCCACATATTCGTCCTGTTATCTTAGTGGCTGCTGCAAAGCTGGAATTACTCAGGTGAGTACATTCAAGCCCATCCTCCAGGATGTTGCACCCAGGTATGCTGACTTCTTCCATATTCATCCTTGGACCCAAAATTAAAAGCCTAGGTGCTCATGAGACTTGTGGTGAGCTTTTGCCTCTTTTCCAGCTCCTGGGCCCTTAATCTGAGCACCTGAGGTTTTTGCCACTGGTAAGGTTTTGGCCTTTTCACCCTTAGAAAGGATATGCATGGGCTATTAGATCATGTGGATGTTTCCACTTCTCACCCTTTGGTTTTCAGAGTAACCTCCCCTGCCATTCCCCCTTCTTTTGGTCCGCAGACTCTCCCTTACCCCTCCTGACTTCTGAATAAATATAATAATTCACAAAAATAATCCTTCTCAGTCTTGTTTTATTTCAGTTCTTTAAGTAAAGCAGACATGAGCTCAAGTTTGGGGTTTAAATGCATTTAAACCCCAAAATGAAAGTCCCATTTCACCTGCATAATGGGCTTCCCCTCAAAACTATAATCTAAAAGTCAAACTTTTCCTTCCTAAAGCTGCTTCTAGTCAGTTATTTTGTTCCTACAACAAAAAAGTAACTGATATACATGTGCTGGTAATCCAAGAACTGGAGAGGTGAAGACTGGGGATCATTGGCCAGCCAGTTCAGCCTCACTGGCAAGCTGCATGCAGGCCAGTGAGAGATTCTGTCTCCAAAAAGCCAAACAGAACAAAAAAGTGTGGATGGGGCCTCCTGAGGAACAACAGCTAAGCTTATTCTCTGCCTTCTACATGCATATACATATTTGAATATGATTGCATATTCACATACTCAGAGAGACAGAGATGGATAGATGATAGAGATTGGAAGAAAAACAAGAAAGAAGAGGAAGAGGAGAAGGAGAAGGAGCAGGAGAACTGTCCAGGGAAACAAGCAGGACAACAGGAGAAGAGGAAAGATGAAAAAAGAAGGGTAGGAAGGTATAGAGGTAATATTCTCAATATATTCTTATATGAAAACTTAAAAAAAACAAAATATATTTGATGGAAATAAAAAGTGGGTCTAGAGAGATGGCTCAGTGGTTCTGGTACTTGCCTGGAAATAAAAAAGTAAAGTAATCATGGCTGAAATGCAGTTCTCTTTCTCAGAATAAAAATTCCAACTTTGGCCTTAATATTGTTTGACATAATAGCTGAGTAAATCATAACACTTTACAGTGTTATCCTATTAAATAGATCTTGATGGAAATGAGTCATTTTGTACACATTGAGTGTTCAATGGTTAGTTCAATGTCACTGAATTTAATTATCTTAAAGTACATCATTATACTTTGGTAAACTCTCCTCAGTTGAGAAGCTCTGAGCCCTAAACTAAAAATATATCTTTAAGTTACATGATCCATTACATTACATTTCTTTCTTTCTTTCTTTCTTTCTTTCTTTCTTTCTTTCTTTCTTTCTTCCTTCCTTCCTTCCTTCCTTCCTTCCTTCCTTCCTTCCTGTCTCTCTCTCTCTCTCTTTCTTTCTTTCTTTCTTTCTTTTTTTTTTTGGAGAGAGACACAGAGAGGGAGAGGAAGACAGATAGAGATGGGCACGCCAGCAGTGTCTCAGCTGCTGCGAATGAAATCCAGATGAGTGCACCCCCTTGTGGTCAAGTGCAGCATTGCGCTCTTATGTCACTTTGCATCTGGCTAAACGTGGGACCTGGAGATTGGAACCAATGGAGATTGGAACCAGCGTTCTTAGGCTTAGGAGGCAGGCGCCTTAACTGCTAAGCCATCTCTCCAGCCCTACATTAATTTCTTAAGTGAAGAAACTAAGGCACAAAGTAGTAGACTCTCTAATAACAAGAATAAAGTATGTCACAAAATTGGGACTAGGGAGATGGCTCAGTCAGGAAAGTGCTTGCCAAGTAACTGAGGACCAGAATTTGAATCCCTAGCACACATGTAAAAATACTAGTTGTGGCAGTATGTATCTGTAATCCCAGCACTTGAGAGGTGGAAGAAGCAGTTCCCTAAGGCAAGCTGGCAAACTAGACTAGCAGAATTAATAAGCCTGGTATCAAATGAGAGACATTTGTCTTGATAAGTAAGGTAGATAGTGATTGGAGACACTTGATATTGGCCTCTAACTTCCATACACATGTAAACACATGTGCACCTCACCCACACACATACATGTACATTCACCACACACACACACACACACACACAACCCACAACATTGTAATGGTACCAAATTTACCAGGAAAGAAAGGAAAATTAACATAAAAGTTTCATGTGTAGAACCAGGTGTTTTGCAATCACTAATAAATGAGATTACAGACCATTTCCAGAACTGCAAAAGAGGGTAATAGTTGTCTTAGAAGTCCCTCCCCACTGTGCATTCTCCAATATCTAGAAATTTCAAAAACACTCAGAAATCATGCTTTGCTGAATGGATTCATTATAAGAAGGCAAAGTTAGAAATAATACTATTTTAATAAAAACAAATGAAAGGCTTTATTGATGTTTAATGTTTTCATAATAAAATGGATATTATTGGGTCAGGCAGATGGTTCAGCAGTTAAAGATGCTTGCTTGCAAAGGCTTGCATTCAGTTCCCCAATCACCTACATAAAGTCACAAGGAAGAGGCAGTGCACACATCTGACATTCATTTGCAGTAGCAAGAGACCCATATGTGCAAATAAATAATAAATAAATAAATAAAAAGTGATTTTTAAAGAGGCTGAGCAGATGCATCTGTGGCTAAAGTTGCTTGCTTACAAAGCCTACTGGCCTGGGTTCAGTTCCCCAGCCATCCTCATAAATCTAGATAGGAATTTATTTGCAACAGCAAGAGACCTTGGTGTGTGTGAGTGCATGCGAGTGCATGCATGTACATGCATGTACACACATACACACAAATAAGATAGATATATGTTGTTTAATGGAACACTCCTTGTGGTGGTTTGAATCAGTTGTCCCCCCATAAACTCATGTGTTCTGAACTTTGGTCCCCAACTGATGGCAACTATGGAGGTGGAGCCTTGCTGAAGGGGGTGTGTTACTGGGGCGGGCTTGTTGTATTATGGTTTGTTCCCTTTGCCAGGGTTTGGATCACTCTCCTGCTACTCTTGTATGCCTGCTGTAGTAAGGAGATGATGTCCAGCCTCTGCTCATGCCACGCTTTCCCTGTCATCATGAAGCTTTCCCTCGAAACTATAAACCAAAATAAAGCTATTTCTCCCATCAGCTGCTTTTAGTCATGTGCTATGTCCAGCAACAAGAAGGTAACTGGCAACACTCCCATAAGCAACAACCTCATCCTGTTACTGATGTCACAGTTAACATGCATATGCATTGTGTCTACGAACACAGACTACTGATTTGGATTTTTAATATATTTGTATTTAAATCCTCTAGAAACCAAAATTACCAGTATCTTTTATAATTGTCATGAATTCACCTTCATGCTGGAGAGTTTAGTGATCCCCAATGCCCTTGGTTCTCTTTGATTGTTACTGCAGACTGAAAACACGTGTCATTTCAACAACCCAAATTCAGCTGTTCTCAGAGGTGGGTCCTTTAGGAGGTGATTTTACCACCAAGCTTTCATGGACAGGATATATGCCTTCAGTAATGGGAGGTTAGGGCTAAGTTCAATTCATTCACCTCTCCTCATGCCATGTGAGGGAATAGCAACAAAGTACCATGTTAGAAAGAGAAAATGAGCCCTCTCCAAACATTAAAATTCTCTGTTTCTTGAACCTGGATTTAACAGCCCCTCCAGAACTATGAGAAACACATTTCTCTTGTTTACAAATGGCTACATCATTGTCACAATTTTCACCTGATCTGTCAGCAACCAGTAACTGCCAATACTCTTCAGGCAGAGACAGAGACCTTGTGCCTTCCTCTGTTTTCCATGATGAATATTATTTATAGGCTCAGCGTTGTGTAGATTCATTCAGTCACTCTGAGGTCATAAGTGCAACAGCTGGGTCATGTCCATGGCATATGTTCCACAGCATTCCTCCCCGTACTCTGTCTCTTACATTTGTTCTGTGTCCTCTTCTGCAATGTTGCCTAAGCCATGAAGGGCATATGGATATCTCATTTAGCACTGAGCACTTGATGGTCATTCTTAGCATGCTGACAAGTTTTGAGTATCCACAGTAATAACCACCAACTGCCAAAAGAAGCTTCTCCAACCAAGGATGTGAGTAGTACTTACACATGAGCATAAATATAAATATTAGGAGGGAAATTTGATGGACACAAAATAAACATTTAGCCAAACAGTAATAGCTTCCATCCTAGGGCCTATGACCTACTCAGCCATAGGCTTTTGACTAGGTTTTCAATACCAGGCATGAATTTCCTCCTGTGGACTAGGCCTCAAGTCCATCAGAGAGTAGCTATTTACTTTATAACAGACATACTACCATAGCATCTGTGGACATATCTTGCTTAACTCATTGATTGTATAGCTTGCATATGCGGTCCACAGATGGGTGCAGTTGTTGATGACTCCCCTGGCAGCTTGCATAGTGCCTTCTAGCACTATGACAGCTAGTCAGGAAGGAAGAGGCTCCCTGGTCAATTATCAGCTTGATTTCTCAGTGCTCTGCAACCAAGGCATGTGGTTTCTTCAGCAACAGGGTCTTACCATCGTAGGAAACCATGAATAATGGAAATATCATGTGTTGTTTTGGAGGCCTCAAGTCACTTCCAGACCAACTCCTGGGAAGGTTTACCATCCAGGGCACTGGAATTTTCCTGTGATAGCTATAGCTTCTGAGGGAGGAATTATCCACCCAGGAAGGGTGTTTCACATACTCTTTTAAAGTATATATTTTAATTAGATTAGAAACAAGTTTCATATAGCTTTTACATAACATCTTTATTTCTGGTTGATCTTCTCCCCATCCTCTCCTTTTCTCCATTCTCCCACCTCATCCCCACTTAGATATTTACATTGCCAGTATTCTGCCCCTCTACTTTCATCTCACAGCTTCTACTATCCCTCTCCCTTCATTCTTTTCCCTTTCCCTCCCAATGGCTTTTTTATAGCTTGCTGGCCTCTACTGACCCTCTGTGGTTGTTTGAATGTAAATGTATTTCCCTATGATCTGAAGTATTTTTAAATGTATTTTATGTATTTATTTATTTGAGAGAGAGAAATAGGCAGAGAGAGAGAGAGAATGGGTGTGCCAGGGTCTCCAACCACTGCATGGGTCCTGGAGAATCAAAACGGGATCCTTTGGCTTTACAGGTAAATGCCTTAACCACTAAGCCATCTCTCCAGCCCAACCTGAAGTATTTTTGATTAAGATTATTTAAGTCTCCAGAAGGTAGATCCCTGCTAGAGGAGGTATGTCACTGGGGGCAGATGTTCAACTCAGCCCTACTAGGTGTATGGAAAACCAGCTTGAGGTCTGGCTTCTCTCTCCCTCTCCCTCTCTGCTATGGATGTCTGCTGAAGTAAGCCAGCTTCTTCAGCCATGTTGAAGCTTTCTCTGGAATCTGTAAGACTGAAATAAATCTTTTCCTCCAATAAGCTGCTTCTGGTTGGGTGTTTGTCCCAGCAATGAGACAGTAACTACAACACACTCCAATTGAATATGCGATCTCAAAAAATACAGCATTTGTCTTTCTGACCCTGGGATACCTAACTTAGTGTATTTTCCAGAACTATCCATTGATCTGAAAAATTTTAATTTCATTTTTCTTTATAGTTGAATAAAACTCCATTGTGTACATGTACCACACATTCATGATCCATTCATCAGTTGATGGTCAATTCTACTGGTTCTCTTTCCTAGCTATTATGAATAGAATAGCCATAAACATGAAAGAGCAAGTATCTGTACAGTGAAGTGAAGTGTAGAGTCCTAAGGACATGTGTTCAGGAAGGTATATGTGGGTCATGTGGTAGGTCTATATTTAGCATTTAGAGAAACCTCCAACACTGATTGCTATAATGGTGGTTGTACCAGTTTACATTCCCACTGACAGTGAATAAGGGTTCCCTTTCCCCACACCCTATCCAGCATTTGTCATATGTTTTCTGACTGGAGTGAGATATAATCTCAACATAATTTTAATTGGTATTTTCCTGATGGCTAAGGTTGTTGAACCCTTTTAAAACATATATTGGTGATTTTTATTTCTTCTTTGGAGAACTCACTGTTCAGTTTCACAGCACATTTTTTATTGAAATGTTTAATTTCTTGTTGGTTAGTTTTTTTGAGATATATATATATTCTAGATATTAGTTCTTTTTCAAATACATAGGTGGAAAATATTTTTTTCCAGTTGTGTAGGTGACCTCTTCACTCAATTGACAGTTTCCTTTGTTCCACAGACTGTTCAATTTAATGAGGTTCCATTTGTTGATTATGTGCCTTATTTCCTGAGCAATTCCTGAGTCCTATTCAGAAACTACTACTTATGCTTACATTTTGAAGTGTTTCTCTTCCTTTTTCCTCTAGCAGTTTCAGAGTTTTGCATCTGATGTTAAGACATTTGATCTATTTGGAGTTGATTATTGTTCATTTGAGAGAGACAAGGATATAGTTTCATTCTTATACATAAAGATATCCAACTTCCCCAGAACTGGTTAAAAAGGTTCTTTTCTCTAGTGCATATTTTTTGACATTTTTTGTCACAAATCAGATAGATGTAACTGCATGTCCTTATATCTCTACATATTGTTCTATTCCATTGATTTACATATCTGTTTTTTTTGTCCCAGTACCATGATGCTTTTGTTAGTATGGCTCTGAATTATACCTTGAAATCACGTATCCTGAGACTTTCATCCCCTCAGAACTGATTTGGGTATCAGAGATCTTTTGTACTTCCAAATGGATTTTAATTTTTTTTCAGTGAAGAATGGCATTGGAATTTTGATAGGAATTATATTAAATCTATGGTTGCTTTTGGTAAGATAGTAATTTTTTATAATATTGAATCTTCCATTCCATGTGCATTTTTCATTTTCTATATTTTCCTTTTTCATTTTATATGTCTTTTTTTCTTTCTTGAGTCTCTTAAGGTTCTCATTGTAGAGGTCTTTCACACCTTTGATTATGTTTATCCTAAGATATTTTAAAAATATTATTTATTCATTCATTTGAGAGAGAGAGAGAGAGGAAGAGGCAGAGAGAAAGACAGAAAGAGTGTGCCAGGGCCTCCAGCCACTGCAAACAAACTCCAGACACATGTGCCCCCTTGTGCATCTGGCTTACATGGTCCTGGGGAATCGAACCTGGGTCCTTAGGCTTTGTAGGCAAATGCCTTAACCACTAAGCCATTTTTTGAAGGTATTTTTTGAAGTAATTGTGAATGGAATTCTTCGCCTGACTTCATCCTCAGTGTTTGTTGTTGGCATATAGGGAGGCTACCGATTTCCACATTAATTTTGTATACTGAGATATATATGCAAGAATGGAGGTTTTTTAAAAGGCATTAGAAGAAAAAATATTAAAAATGATAAAAGTTAACTCTAACATACAAAAGATCAAAAAATGCCAAGTATAACAAATGTACATCAAATTAGGGAAGACAGCCATTACATTGTATCACTGCCTTGGTGGGATGGGGTTTAAATTCTTTTCTTGCCTGTATGTTTTGCTTTAGTAACCCATCCTGACATAGAAGGGTTAGGGTGAGGTTAAAAAAAAAAAAAAAAGTAGAGCCGGGTGAGGTGGCATACGCCTTTATTCCCAGCACTCAGAAGGCAGAGGTAGGAAGATCTTTGTGAGTTCAAGGCCACCCTGAAACTACATAGTGAATTCTAGGTCAGCCTGGGCTAGAGTGAGACCCTACCTCGAAAAAAAAAAAAAAAAAAAAAAAAAAAAAAAAAAAAAAAAAAGTAAAAGAGGGCTGGAGAGATGGCTTAGTGGTTAACCCACTTGCCTGCAAAGCCTAAGGACCCAGGTTAGATTCCCCAGTACCCATGTAAGCCAGATGCACAAGGTGGCACATGCATCTGGAGTTCGTTTGCAGTGGCTAGAGGCCTTGGCATGCTAGTTCTCTCCCTTCTCCCTCTCTTTCTTTCTCTCTCTCTCTCAAATAAATAAATAAATAAAATATATTTTTTAGCCGGACGTGGTGGTGCACACCTTTAATCCCAGTACTTGGGAGGCAGAGGTAGGAGGATTGTGGCGAGTTCGAGGCCACCCTGAGACTACATAGTGAATTTCAGGTCAGCCTGAGCTACAGTGAGACCCTACTGAAAAGTAAAAGAAGAAAGTTTCAGGGCAGAAGTGCATAATATCTTAAGTTTACTATGATGAAGGCCAAGAAACAAAATTATAATAAATTTAAAGGCATATTGTATAAAAGAAGGAGGTAACTGATATATTTCGAAGTTCAGTCATCTGGGGAAGCTGACTCAATCAATTGTGTTTCTTTTAAAGATGAGGGAGAGAGCTCTGTGTGGGCTTAGAACTCTCATGCCAGCAGATTTCAGGTTTCAAGTTCTTATCCATGGTAGCAAAAAATTGAAAATGTGGAATAAGAGAAGAGCAAATAATAAGATTTATTTTAGGGTGAGTTAAGAGGGAAAAAGCAAAGCAAGAAAGCACCCAAGCCAAAAGAAATTCTTTACTCAATTAAAAAAGAAGTCAGGCTGGGAAGGGGGACGTGAGAGCACATAGGGAAAGGTTCTGACTCTCTGTCATGGGGCACAGAGAGGGTTAAGAAGCATCTACATGTGTTTCATGTCCACTTATGTGAATCAGACATCCAGTGTGCTTCATGTCCAATTATATGAACCAGACATCCAATAAGAATGAACCTCATCATCAGCCTCAGGTATGTAGGGTGGGGCCTGATTGCCTAGTGGGCCCACTGACTTAGAAAGGGGTCACCCATGGAATCTAAGCCAGAGAAACTGAGGAAAAAACAGGACGATGTTGCTATTGGCCAGGAGCCATCTTAGATGAGACTGAATCAGACATGAGTTCTAGGCATCCACCTTTCTGTGAAGCAGTCCCTAGCTATCAGGAGAAAGCTACCTTGTTCTTAATCTGTATTAATGATTAGCATTTCCAGTTCAATTCTATAGAACCTGATTGGGGTATGTATTGTCCCTTTTGGAGCACATTTCTACCTACCTATGACTGAGTTGAGAAGACAGTTTCCTCCTGGGTGGGCTTTCAGCTTTTCCAGGCTGGGCTCAGGGCTGAGGGATGGGATTTGTAAGAGCCCTTGCCTTTCTGCAGTCTCTGATGTTCTTGGTGCTGGCATATAGAGGATAGGATGCTGTGGAATTTTCCTGATTGTATTCCCATGGAGCACCGGTCATCCTTGTTCTCGATTTCAGCTTCTTCTATCTTGCAAGCTGGTGTGGCAGAAGCATTTCCTATCACCCAGCCCACTGGGCTGTGGCAAGGCAAGCTAGTCCCCCCTGATTACAGTAGTTCCTCCTGCTTCTCCACAAAGATCTCACATTGCTTATTAAGTTCACTTACAGGTCTTGTCCATTACAGAAAAAGAGCTCATTGTTAATTATCTTGACTCTTTTGTGTTCTCAGGTTTCATTTGTGAGGCTCCTAAACTGCTGTCTTACCTGGAAGTCTCACCAGAGACAGTATTTTTTTTTAAGTTTTAAATTTTATTTATTTGAGAGAGAGAGAAAGAGAAAGGCAGATAGAGAGTGAGAATGGGCACACCAGGGCCTCCAGCCACTGCAAATGAACTCCAGATACATGCATGACCTTGTGCATCTGGCTTAGGTGGGTCCTAGGAAATCAAACCTGGGTCCTTTGGCTTTGCAGGCAAGTGACTTAACTGCTAAGCCAACTCTCCAGCCTCAGAGACAGTATTTTTAGTATTACAAATAAGCTACGGCCATGAAGAATATATGGAGCATCTATAATTATTATTTTCTTTTACTTTTTTGTTTGCACGTGTTTGTTGTGTGCATACATGTGTGTATGCAGGTGCCCATGTACATGGATATGAATGCATGTGTACTTGTGTGCGTGTGTGGATGCCAGAGGACAAAGTCAGCTGTAATCCTTTTTCTTGAGTGTTTAGCCAGAGAGTTTGAGGAATCCACCTGTCTTCGCCTACCCAATTCTAAGATTACATGCGTGTGCCCCCATGCTCAGCATTTTACCTGGGTACTAGGGATATAACTCAGGTCATCATTCTTGCAAGGCAAACACTTTACTGAGTGAGATACTGACTCCAATTTCTTCAGAGTACTAATAATAACTAAGATGACATTTTTATCATCTCATCATCCATGTATATTTGAAGGGAAATTAGGAATTTTAATTGCAAAATTAGACTTTTAAATGTTTTCTTCCAAAATATGTTTGTGCAGTTCACTTCTGATTTCCTGTTATGGTTACTGGATTTTTAATGACTTATGTATAATTTCATACTTCAAGGTACTTGCTTGACAATCGCATATTTCCATGAAGTGTTAATCAGAGAAACATATCCTTTTTAATCAATACAGTTTAAATGATTAGTCCCTCTTGATCTTTTATTTATTTAATTAATTTATTTTTTGCTGTGTATACAGTGTGCGTGCTGTATGCTCACGTATGTGCCCTTGCAGTGCCCATGCACTCACCTACAGTGGAGCACTTGCTTACAGTGACCGAAGCTGAACACTGGGAGGACTGAAGCAAGGGCATCATGTGTTCAAGGTTAGCCTGGGCTAAATAGTAGGATTCTGCCTTAAAAAACAAAAACACAGGGCTGTAGAGATGGCTTAGCAGTTAAGGTACTTGCCTGTGAAGCCTAAGGACCAAGGTTCGATTCTCCAGGTTCCACATAAGCCAGATGCATGTGATATGCACATGCATCTGGAGTTTGTTTGCAGTGGCTACAGGCCCTGGCATACCCATTCTCTCTCCGTGTTTCTAATAAATAAAAATAAATCTGTAAAAAAAAAAAAAAAAAAAAAAAACTCCCCTACACACATACAAATTTTCACTGTGTTAAGTTTGCTTTATAATTGTCTACTAAAAGGATCTTTAGAATCTTGATTCTGTCATTTCTTACATAGCTACTCTAGTCTCTTCTTGCCATTCATTAATTTGATAAGCACACACTTGTTCTTGACATCCAGAGCAGTACAGATTGTTTTTGAGAACATTATAGATGATAGAATCTTAAACAAACCACCATATTTTGTCCTTCCAGATAGACTTTGAATTAATCACATCAATTATCATTAGAAATTGTCATTTACCTAAGTACAAATTCACTCACATACATAGACATATACAAATGTATAAATATACAATTTTTTTTCAATATTTGATAAGTTCATACATGTATTTAATGTATTTGCCCAGTTGTATTTTCATTTTGTTTTTTGGTGGTATATGTATGTAAGATGTGTGTATGGTATGTGTGTGTGTGTATACATGTTCATGTGTGTGAGTGCTGGCATACACATGAAACAGTGTGGTTGTGGAGGTCAGACAACCACTTTTGGGTGTCAGTGCTCTCCTTCCATCTTTCTTGATGAAGGGTCTCTTGTCCATCACTGCATTCTCCAAGCTAGCTGGCCTGTGAGTTTCTGCAGATTGTCCTGTCTCCACCTCCCTTCTCACTATCAAAGTTGTGCTGGGATTACAAACATTATTGCTACAGCATCCAGATCTGTGTAGAGTCTTGGGAATCCAAACTCAGGGACTCATGCTTGCAGGATAAGGGCTTTATCCACAGAGTGACTTCCCAGTCTATATTTTTATCGTCATTGGTTAGTATGCTTTATTTCTTCCACAGATTTTATGATGAAATGTATTTTAGAATACACTACTAAAATTAACAAAGTAACTATAAACTTAGGTTTGAAGTGAGCCTTTCAGACTGGCATGTAGCAAGCCACCAGCTCTACATGACCTTGGGCAAATTGCTTATCTTCTTTGTGCTTCAGTTTCATTGTTTGTAAAATGTGTAAAAAAAAAAAAAGTCACCTACTTCAGAGGGTTGCCATTTGGATCAAATAAGCTATTATCTAGCAGTAGTTTAAGAGAGCATTAATGATTATTGTGCTTATTTAAAAATATTTCCTCAAATTATTTAATACTCCTCCCTCTAAAAGGGGATCCTTATTTCTTTCTTCTTGAGTTTGGGGAGGGCTAAATATGGCAACTTTTAACATAGACTGTGGCATTGTTTCTCTACACAGAAGTCATGTGGCTACAACCTTGATATTTTCTGGACTCCTCTCTCTGAGAGAAACTGGATTCTACACCATGAAGACTTTTAGATTTTATTTCTGTGTATTGAATTCCCACATGTTGTTCAGCTTTAAAACAGTACCCATTTGTTAGTGGGCAGTTGTGTGGGTCAGAAATCCATCATGGCCAGGCTCTCACAAGACTGACCATGGTGTCCAGCAGACTGGCTCTCACCTGGAGTCCCGTGGAAGTCAGCTTTGAAACTTATTCTTGAAGTTGGATGAATTCAATTCCTTGTAGCTGTAAGTCTGAGGTCCTTGTTTCCTGGATGTCAGCAGGGGACTGTGCTGCTACCAGAGGCTGCCTGTTCTTGCCATGTGGCCTTCTCCATCTTCAAACTAGTTTTAAATCTTTATCTTGCTTTGAATCTCTGACTTGTCCTTTTACTACAAGCCAGAGTTGACTCTCAGCTCTTACGAGGGCTCATTTTATTATGTCAGGCCTGAATGGCTTATTTTAAATTCGACTGATTTGGGACCTCAGCTGTATCTACAATATCACAACTGTGTTATTGTCTGATTGAATAACTGGGAGAAGATGTGTGTTCCAGAGGCCAGGACTTGGGGTCATGCTAGAATTCCATGCATTAAAGGTAGTACATAGCAGAATAGTTTCAAATGCTAATATGCTAAACTACCAATTATAGCCTTACAATTTTGTCATATGGTAGTGAGAACGGAATATAAAAAGATAGAATGGAAGAGCCAAAGGAAGGGTATGACCTCTTACAATGCAACTGCCCAGACAGAAATTGGCCTCGATATCCATGACCTTGCAGTGCCTAGCAATACCTCTGCAAGACCCTCAAAATAGAAGAAAAAGATGATGACATCAAATTAAAAGAGAGATTAATGGAGAGAGGGAGGGGATATGATGGAGATTGGTGTTCTAAAGTGGAATGGGGAGGGGAGGGAAATATCAGGTGGGTTTTTTTGTATGTAAGTATAAAAGTTGTCAATAAAAAATAATAATTAAAAAAAGAAATAGAAACTATCTTCTGTGTTTAGTACATCACACCACACACATGCACACACACACACACACATGCACACACACACACCATACACATATCTAGTGGTTTTGAGAAAGGACATTGCATAATCAGAAAACGCTTGAGGAAAGAGAATTGGGGTATAGTTTAGTTGTACGGTGCTTGTCTAGCATGTGAGATGTTCTTGGTTTGATCCCCTGATTCATAGCACCCTTGCCCACAAAATAAAAAAGATTTTACAAAAAACTACTTATGCAAGTGAAGGAATTTCTCAGAGATGAAAATTGGAAGGAGGGAGAGTATTTTTGGAGTTGCAATCCAAAAGCCCAGAGTTGAAACAATCTCTGGTTTCAGTCTGCTGAGCCTACAGGACAGGACAAGGAGACTAGGTGGGAAATCGTTGAGGAAATAAGGTATATGGGATTTAGCAAGTTGATTTAATATTGGGTGTTGATGTCTGGCATGTTTTTACATTTTAATTTTTTTGAATTTATTTGCAAGGAGAAAGATGGGGGTGAAGGGAGAGAGAGAAAGAGGTGTTCCAGGGCCTTTAGCCACTGCAAATGCACTCCAGATGCAGGTATCACTTTGTGCACCTGACTACGTGGGCACTGGGGAATCAAACCCAGGTCATTAGGCTTTGCAGGCAAGTGTCTGAACTGCTGATCTATCTCTCCAACCCCACTTTTTTTGAGAGAGACAGAGAGAGAGGGAGAGGAAGACAGATAGAGATGGGTGTGCCAGCAGTCTCTCAGCTGCTGTGAACGAGATCCAGATGTGTGCGCTCCCTTGTGGTCAAGTGCGGCATTGCACACTTGAGTCACTTTGCATCTGGCTAAACGTGGGATCTGGAGATTGGAACCACTAGAGATTGGAACCAGCATTCTTAGGCTTAGGAGGCAGGTGCCTTAACTGCTAAGCCATCTCTCCAGCCCCCCACTATTTTTTATAAAGTATTTTTAGTTAGGGGCGCTAGCCACAGCATATGAACTCTAGGTACATGCGCTACTTTGTGCATCTGGCTTTACATGGATACTAGGGACTTGAACCTGGGCCATCAGGCTTTGTAAGCAAGTGCCTTTAACAGCTCAGCTATCTTTCTAGCCCACGTCCTAGCATTTTAAGGGTCATGAGCTATGAATGGGAGAAATAGAACTATGTATATTAGGAAATTATCAATGGTGGAAAAATTGAACTGAAAGAAGAATGTTAAAAGATATTTATACTTAGTGGTATAGCATGCATGAGGTCATAGCAAAGAAAACAGAGGGTTTAAAAAAGTGAAAGAGAGAAGAGCTAAGTGAGAGAAGAAAATTTCAAGGAGCATAAAATGTTAAGGTTGCTAGGATGAAGACCAACAAATCAAGTTACAGTAAATTTGAAGGCATAGTGTATAAAAGAAGGAGATAGCTAATTTATTTCAAAGTTCGCCCAGCTGGGGTAGCTGACTCCAAAATCAAATCCAGTGTGTTTCTCTTAAAGATGAGGAGAATGACATGATCTCTGAAAACTTTTCCAATTGTCACACTCATCTTTGGAACTAGAGAAGACTGGGAGATTGGTTAAATATTTCTCTCAGTGGAGACTGCTCCATGAATTCAGTACCCAGAATAATAATGCTGTGCCTTCATTGCTTTCTGAATTTAAAACTCTGGGGTAACAATTTGGGTGTCACTCCTTCCTGCTCTGAAAGCCACCTCGAGTCTGTATTGGCTTCAGAGACATCTGGTATCTGTTAATCAGTTACTCATTGCCCACTCACTGCTATTATCTGCCAAACAAACTTCCCTTGACCACCTGAGTTTCTGGTTATATTGGGGAATAGAGACACTACACCCCCCCCCAACACATGGCACAAAATGACAATATAAAGAGACAATAGTCACCTGACAAAACTATAATGACTGGGATTGAAGAAACACATGCCATTCTCTCTCTCCTTTTGTTTTTTCGCTTGTGACTTCATTATTTATTAATGGTTTTCACACATGACTTTTTAAATAATGCAGGCGGGGGGGGGGGAGAAGGGACAGGGAGGACACACTTGTAGCTCTCTCCTACCTCCAGTACACAACTATTTACATTTTAACAAGTGGACAATCCTGGCTCAGGAGGAGGCAGTAAAGTTGGGAGAGGGGGGACCCCAGGAGAACAAACAGCAAGACTTATTTCTCTCAGTCATCTCCTCCCCCCAACCATTCAGGTTTCTGGTGGTGCTCGGTGGTTTCCATCTCCCAATCCATCCCAAATTATGGAAGTAAGGTTCTTCTCATCAGAATAAGAGCACTTGGGATAACAATAGGGTCCCCTCACCAAAAATCACCAAAAGAAAAATCACGCACACGCGCGCGCGCGCGCGCGCGCACACACACACACACACACACACACACACGGGGGAGGAGGGGAATGAGCCATGGGATACCAATAAGGCATTACCTCCCCCAGAATAAGCAATTCTGGGCAGAAGCAGGTGAGTAGCTTGACATGATTATGGGACCTGTGCTAGGGTTAAGGGCTCTTTAGCTAAAATAAGAGCTGCTGGGGTATTTTAAGGAAAGCACCCTTGCCCAAGTGAGAGCATTTGAACTAAGTATCTGAGTTTGTGGTTGTAGTATAAGAGGTGCCAGTGTAGGGACTACAATGTCAGAATAAGTTAAGTCCTAGGGCTCAGAAAGGAAGGAACCCTAACCAAATAAACATCTTTAACAAAAGGAAGGAATTCCCCTATCCCAAATAAAGGACCACACATTCTGGGAGGATCCTTCACAGAACTGGTATGGAACTGGGCAGACCTGCCTGATCTTTTGAGCTCTGATCTTAGCAATACCGGATTTAAAAAAAAAAATTATTTTATTTATTTTTGGAGAGAGACACACAGCGACAGAGAGGGAGAAGAAGACAGAGAATGGGCGCACCAGCAGTCTCAGCTGCTGCAAAGGAAATCCAGATGTGTGCACCCCCTTGTGGGCAAGTGTGACATTGCGCCCTTGCATCACTTTGCATCTGGCTAAACGTGGGATCTGGAGATTGGAACCCGCTTCTTAGGCTTAGCAGGCAGGCGCCTCAACCACTAAGCCATTTCTCCAGCCCAATACTGGATTTTTACCAACCTGTATAACCAGGTCAACAGATGTTCATCTATCCCTTGTGGCATAACCATGGGATTCCAACCAGTGAGATCCTGGCTGGGTCTAGGGAAGCAGGGAACAAGTCAAAGGGGTGGGGCTTCCTTTGGAGGGGCTGATGGGTGCTGTGGCTGCTGGGGTTTGCATCCAGGGGTCCAACAGAGTCTCCTCCAGTGTGAGTCAGGAACAAGGGTACAGGGCCAGGCAGCGGCAGATTAGGGCCCAACAATCTGAGACATAAGCAGGGAAGTGGAGCTCAGCCACCAGAATTTCCTGGTGCCTCCCAAATGGAATGTCCCCACATACCATATCATAGAGGAGGACACCAGACAGCTGGAAGGGCATGGTATTGCTGTCAAGAGATCCACTCTGGAGGGCTTGTCCCATCAAAATCCATGTAAGGTTCATCATGAAGCAGGGCACCAGAACCAAATTCGATGTTTTTTTTTTTTTTTTTTTTTCTTTGGAGAGAGACAGAGAGGACAGATAGATGGGCGCTCTAGCAGTCTCTCAGCTGCTGTGAACTGAAATCCAGATGTGTGCACCCCCTTGTGGTCAAGTGCAGCATTGTGCCCTTGCGTCACTTTGCATCTGGCTAAACGTGGGACCTGGAGATTGGAACCGGGTTCTTAGGCTTAGCGGGCAGGCGCCTTAACCACTAAGCCATCTCTCCAGCCTCTGGATGAGTTTTATACAAGCCAACACAGGTCTATCGGGTGGTTCTCATTCTTGATATCAAGATGGACAACTCCACAGGCATGGCAGTGCTGGACAGCTGCTGCTACCTTGGTGAAGAAGCTGCGGCTGCGGCTGCGATCCAATGGGCCCTTCTCTGTGACGTAGTCGAAAAGATCCTGGGCAGGCACGGGTGGCTCAAGGACCAACATGAAGCCTTCTGGTGTTTCAAACCAGTCAAGCAGACGGATCACACCAGGATGCCAATTGCCTTCACCCACTTTCCACAACAGTGCCACCTCAACTGGGCATGTGACTGAGTCTAACAAGGTGGGCCAGCCCAGCACACAATTTCAGGAGATTACTTTAATGGCCACCTGGCGTCTAGGTGTGACGTGGTTTCCCGGGAAGACTGTGCCAAAGCCCTCCTTACCCAGGAGAGCCCAAGTGCGCATTTGGCCTCGAAGGCTGCCAGATCCTTGCCTCCTGGTGGGTGGGTGGGTGGGTGGGGGGCGCGAGGGGCGCAGGAAGCCCCGCAGAGGCTTTGTCAACATGTAGGAGGTGCTGCGCAGATTAAGCCCGCTGGATCCACTGAGCCCGCAGGGCGTGGACGCCCAGGCAGTGCCACCGCCTGGGAGCCAGGGCTGGGGGGCGCCAGGATGGAAGGCAGGAAAATTGGGGGGCTGGAAGCCCTGCTGACCGCGTAGCAGTAAGATTCGTCATGCGAGCCAGTCCCAACGCCATTGTCTCTTTTCTGTAACTCGCGTGTCAGTGATTTTTTTTTTTTTTTTTTTACCAATGACAATGTTTTTGTTTCACAAGCATGCATATATCATTGTTGATCTTATCTTCTTTCTCCTTTTTCTAACTTTACCTAATTACATCAGGAAAATTGAAGTCAAATTCTCAACCACTCTTCTTTTTCTCTGCTTCGATCATTATCTTTTTCCACTTGCCCAAGATCAATCCTTAATAAATCTGATTAAAAGAGAGAGAGAGAGAGAGAGAGAGAGAGAGAGAGAGAGAGAACAGTAACTATATGCCTCCGTCCAAAAACTTTATATATTCTGAAGTTAAATTAGGATTTGCAAATCATTTGTACCATTAACTTCTAAAAGTTCATGAAAATCAGAAGGCATTTCATTGAAAATACAAGCACAATTAACCTGTACATTATTATAGTCCTTGAGAAAATGTATTATGTAAACAACAATATTCTGATTCTTTGTGTTTGTGTTGCCATTGAAGAATTTTTTCCCTATTTTTATTGGTAATGTCTTACTAATTCCAGCATAAGTGAAAAATAAGATTCTATAAAATCCAGATATTCATCTACTATCTTTAATCTTGTTGCCACAGGAAAATGAATTCTACATTCCAAACACTTGATTTCCAGACTTAGAGACAAACTATTTGAGAGTTGAAGTGTGTGTGTGTGTATATATATATATATATATATATATATATATATATATATATATTTGTAAAAAATGTATTTAACCATATATATATAGTTAAATACATTTTCTACAAGTTAACCAAGAGGTTTTTCTGCTCAATTTCTGTTGCAGTACAGTTTCACTACTGACTATTTAGAAAAGTGGCTATACAGCACAGACAGGACAGCTTTGGAGTTTGGTAGGAATATATTTCATCTTGATTCAATAACTTATTAGTTTTGAAAAAAAAATGATTTAACTTCTGTAGCAGACAGCTTCAGGTTCGCTGAGATGAACTTCCAGACCAGGCACAGTTATGGAGGAAGAGATATTATTTATTGAAGCTTACAGATCCAGGGGAAGTTCCGTAATGGCAGAAAAAGGGGCCTGCTCTCACAGGACCAGTCAAGAGAGCAAAGCCCCCAGCCACACAGCACACAGAGCAAAACTACAGTCAAAAGCCACAGCACACTTTGGGAACTCCTGCTAGGCACACTTTGCATATCTTTACAATGGAATCTGAAACCCACCACACCTTAAGACCAGCCCCCACTGACATTGCCTCTAGCAAGGTGATTGCAAATGCAAATTATAACTAATAAAACACTGAATATATTGGAGGACATATATTCAAACTACCACAACTTCTTTGATTTTAATTTCCTAATCTTTAAATAAGGAGGGGTATACATGTTTACCTATTAGAATTATTTTGACAATTAAATAAAATCATGTTCCTGGTGCACAGAAAGCACCTAGTAACTTCTATTTCCAGATATTAGAATAGCTATTAGTTTTAAAAATCCCTCCTATTATCAGGCTGGAGAGATGGCTTAGAGATTAAAGTGCTTGCCTTTGAAGCTTAAGGACTCAGGTTTGATTCCCCAGTGCCCATGTAAACCAGATTAATAAGGTGGCACGTATGTCTGGAGTTAGGTTGCTGTGGCTAGATGCCTTGGCATGACCACTTTCTCTATCTGCTTCTTTTTCTCTCTCTCAAACAAATAATTTAAAAACATTTTAAAAATCATATCTATATGGGGCTGAAGAGATGGCTTAGTGGTTAAGGCTCTTGCCTGCAAAGCCTAAGGACCCAGGTTCAATTCCTCAGTACCCATGTAAGAGATGCATAGATAGCACATGCATCTGGAGTTTGTTTGCAGTGGCTGGAGGCCCTTGTGTGCCCATATTCTATCTCTCTCTTAAATAAATAAATATTTTTAAAAATCATACCTATATCATAAAGCATATTTTTATCAGATAGCCTTCATTTATTTTTTGTTGGTGCTGGAAATCAAGTCCAGGTTCTTGCACATGCTAGATTAGAACTCTAATGCTGTATTTTAAACAGAGGATGTATTTTAAATGCTGTATTTTAAAGAGAGGATGGATGTGTCAGGGCCTCCAGCCCTGCAAACAAACTCCAGATGCATGCACCACCTTGTGCATCTAGTTTACATGGGTACTGGGAAATCAAATCTGGGTCCTGAGGCTTCCCAAGCAAATGCCTTAACCACTAAGCAATCTCTCCAGCCCATAATGCTGTATTTTTAAAATAAATTATTGACCCATTTCTTTTAGATTAGTTTAGCATGGGCATACATCATGTACCTGGCAGAGGTAAAAGTAAATAGAAATCTGAATATTCTCAGTTATTGTTGTATTTAAATTTTTCTGAACAATTACAAAATTTAATACAACTTTTTTTTGTTTAAAAAAATATGTTAGAGGCTAGGAAAATAGTTCAGTTGGTAAAATATTTAACATGAAGCCAGGCGTGGTGGCGCACGCCTTTAATCCCAGCACTCGGGAGGCAGAGGTAGGAGGATCACCGTGAGTCCAAGGCCACCCTGAGACTACATAGTTAATTCCAGGTCAGCCTGGGCCAGAGTGAGACCCTACCTCAAAAAAAAAAAAAAAAAAAAAAAAAAAAAAAAAAGAAGAAAAAAAGAAAAATTAACATGAGAACCTGAAAACCTTAGGCAGGTAGACCGCTGAAGTTCAGTAGACAGCCAGTGTAGCCTAGCTGGCAAGTCCAGGCCAATGAGATACTCTTTCTCAAAAAAGGTGAATGGCACCAGAGGAACAACTCAAGATTGTTCTCTGGCCTTCACACACATGTGCACACAGAAATATCAAAAAGATGAAAACTTCTGAATCTGCTTTTTTTGCATTAGAATTAAAAATGTTAATGAAGCACATTATTTTTACACAAAATCACACAATGAATAAAAGTATGTGAAACACTCATATTTCAGGATACTATTTGCAACACTCAAAAAGAAGTGGTGACTTCCTTACTGCTAAAATCTTACCTTTACTCTGATGGGGCATAATCATGTGTGGTGTGTGTGTGTGTGTGTGTGTGTGTGTGTGTGTGCATTTTAATATCCAGAGTGGAGGAGGCTTACTACTGACAGGATCTTGTCATCATGGAGAACACATATTTTTTTTCTTTGTTATTTTTGCTAGAATGCTTGATATTAATAATTACTTTACATCACAAAAATTCAGTGAATTTGGAGCACATGTATTTTCTGTAAGAGAATATTATATAATTTATCTTTGGGTTGACAAGAGTTTAAAATATTGTCCCACTAGATGATGCGTGAACCTTTTTGCAGTACAAAGTATTTTCAAGGATACCCCTCATCCTGTTGGAATATCTTTTTTTTTTTTTTAAATTATGTTATTTATTTTTGGAGAGACACAGAGAGAGACAGACAGAGAGGGAGAGGGAGACAGATAGAGAATGGGCGTGCTAGCTGTCTTTCAGCTGCTGTGAACGAAATCCAGATGCATGCACTCCCTTGTGGGCAAGTGCAACATTGTGCTCTTGTGTCACTTTGCGTCTGGCTAAACGTGGGACCTGGAGATTGGAACCGGGTTCTTAGGCTTAGCAGGCAGGTACCTTAACCACTAAGCCATCTCTCTAGCCCAGGAATATCTTTATTTAACAGTGTTTACTGCTTGCCAGGTACTGTGTTAAACACTTTAATTTAATCTCATAATAGCATTAGAATTTGGTTTCATTTCCATTCATAGGTGACATTACTAAGGCAAGAAAATTTAGGTACACACCTAGAAACATATTTAAGATCTTTTAGGATTTGACCTTACTTATTTTCATTTTAGTGGCTCTACCTTTTAAAAAATATATTTTATTTTTATTTATGAGAGAAAGAGAGAGAGAATGAATGGGCATGCCAGGGACTGTAGCCACTGCAAACAAATTCCAGATGTATGGGCCACCATGTGCAGATGCTTACATGGGTATTGGGGAATTGAATCTGGGTCCATAGGCTTTGCAGGGAAATGCCTCAACTGCTATGCCAACTATCCAGCCCCCAAGTGATTCTACTTTTAACAAAAAGATTGGATGCGTGGAATTCTTCTGATGAAAGTAAAATAATCTCTAAGTACACTTAACCAGATACATGTAAATGACAACTAACTGCATTATGCTGCAAAGCAAAGATTTAATGAACTCATGGGTACCAGTGTCTGGGTATTATTGGAGCCGTTCCACTTCCCTCTAGCGGCCTTTTGTGTCTTATACATGTATTGTAAAGTTTGGGAGTGACTAAGACCACGCAAACCACTCTGAGGCAAAGATGAAAGTTTTTATTCGGGACAGACATGAGCTGCCAGAGCTGACTCTCAAGAGCAGAGCATAGCCAACCTGTTTGTAGGTAGTGGGCTTTATAGAGCTTTACAGTTGGGGGAAGGTAAGGAAAGGAAAAGAACTGCTTTGTTCTTTACATTAGTAATTTCAAATAGCTAGAGTGTGAGACCAGAAGAGTGACAAGGCAACTTATGAGATAAGGGGACAGGAAACCATGACCCAGGAGTATTGTTAAGCAAGGAAGGGATAATGGGTAGGTTGCTTCTGAAGGAATCTAGATAATCCAAGTGATGGTTTGATTCAGGTGTCCTCCATAAACTTAAGAGTTCTGAATGCTAGTCTCCCCAGCTGATGGCAATTGGAAATTAAAGCCTCCTGGAAGTGGTGTATTGTTGGGGGCGGGCTTATGGGTATTATAGCCATCTTCCCCTTGCCAGTGTTTGGCACACTGTCCTGTTGCTATGGTCCACCTTATGTTGGCTAGGGGGTGATGTCCACCCTCTGCTCATGCCATCATTTTTCCTGCAATCACGGAGCTTCCCCCTCGAGCCTGTAAGCCAAAATAAACACCTTTTTTCCCACAAGCTGCTCTTAGTCAGGGGATTTCTGCCAGCAATGTGAACCTGACTGCAACAATCCACTTCCTTATGTCTGTCGCCATCCTGCTGTCCTTGGTGACTCCATTTTGGGAGCCTGTCCTGACCTAACATTCCAGCCTTTTGTTAATGATAAGAGATGAAGGTTAAGTTTTTCATTCTGACTTTAGGGGCTATAAGCTCTTATGGGAGAGGCTGGATAATGCAGTTGATGGGTCTCCCTTCAGAGAAGGTGATGAGGAGGCAGTTCCATGATGGCTACAGGTGGCTGAGTGATGAGAATGATAGTGAGCACCCTCCGTCAACGCCAGTTTAGCATGCCCTTATGATTTGGTCCTAAACAAAACAATGATTTCTCTTGTATTATCCCTATATTGAGCTAGCTTTGGGGCAGTCACTGGCGACGTCTGTTATAGAGAAGGCAAGGGAGATGGGCTCTGCACACCCTATGAGAGGACAGAAGGAAGAATTAAGGAGCTTGTTACTCTTGTCAACAGCTAAGACATCAAAACTTCAGGCATAAGGGGAGAATGAGTACACAGAAGCGAGGGATAGAAGGCTTGGGGCAAGAGAGAGGAGGCAAAGGGCCATCAGTGGATTCAAGAGGAGCGTTTTGGGATCAGGGGATGAGTAGGAACGTGACAGAGTTGAAATTTGATAGTGCCCCTTGGAGTGACAGTGTACTTATCCCTGGATGAGGTAGGGTAAGGGCTAAGGAAGGAGGCGCCTGAGGAATAGCTCTGATTCTGGCTAAGGCCAGTGGGAGGAGCTGGGGTCGGGTCCGTGAAGTTAATCTGGGACAGGCAAAGGCAGAAGGCATGAGTTAATGTTAGAGTTTAGTATTCTAAGTCAGCATCAACAGGGGAGCCTATTTTTCTGAATCTTTGTTTATATTGTAGTTTCATTTTTCTTACTGGGTGATTAAGACCATGTAGGCTGCCAGAATTAACTGTATAGTTTGGAGGTCAATAATGGTGCTGTAGGAGAGACTTTTAGGGACCTGTGAGGAGTTCTATGACTCTCAGCATTGTCATCTGCTAGGATAAGTCAAGGCCGTGCTGGCCAAGTGGCCCTCCCTCTTTTGGGAAGCCTGGAGGACTGATTTTCCTCCAATGTGACTCTCCTGTTGCAGATACACTGACTTGGAGTTTATCTCTGGGCCTCCATATCCTCTCTGATCAAGAAGATAGGTAACTTACCAGAAGCTAGAAGTTATCAAGTGTCCCATCATCTCCTGTGGCCTTCTGATCTGGTAGCAGGAACCAAAATACTGGTTATCCTTTTAACTCCAATGTTTCTAATTGATTTTGGCTTCTATATATAGTTATTAATCACTCAAAGAGACTGTACATATCTGATTAGCAAACCATATTAGTTAAAGAGGTGCAGAACATATCTGATTAGCAAAACAAATCTAGTTAGAGAATGACATAATAGTTTTAAATCATTCTGAGTAGTATTTAAGTTCAGTAGTCAGGTGACAGTGTAAGCTATATCTGGAACCTAGAAAGCATACACATTTCATCTTTTAAGTATCAGTCAGCTATAAGTATAGACAGAGCATTTTAGTAGCCCTAAAAACAATATTTTATCAATTATTTTAGCAATAACTTTAAGTCAATTGATTTAATCTAGAAATTGTATGTTAGGAAAAGACAAGATAGTATAAAAATTTGGCATCCATGTTTGAAAACAACTTTGGTTAGCCTGTATACCAATGTAAGTACCAATTACCCCCAAACTGGAAGCAGAACAGCAGTTTAAGATTATTTTTCTAGGGCAGAAAACATGTCTTAAGTATCAGTATCTCTATAGGCAATGATCATAAGATACTGGAAATGAGACAATTAATTAAGTGAAACCTTGACTGAGACTGATTATACATAGCTTAAGAATAAAATAATACTTGGATATTGTTGAGTTAAGCAAGTCCAGTTTTAACATACATTAGAGACAATATGACAGACATGAAATCATTTTAAAAATAAGTACCTTTATAAGTACTGAACAATTTTAAGGCTTATCTAAAGAAATATTTATGACTATTATATGAAGCTTAGACAAACTATATCAACATTGTTTATATACCGTGGATTTTCCTAAAACATGGGGAGCTTTTTCAGTTTTTTTTTAAGAACAAAATCACAATAAGTCACCTTTTATAATAGTTTGATTATAACTTCAGTGATAATCATTCAGTAAAACCAGCATAAACAAGACAAGAACCATCTTAAAATTACAGAGTTTTAATCAGGCATGGTGATGTATACTTATTGATAGTCAAACATCATGGACTTTGTATAAACCAAATTACAATATTATGACATCTGGAAAAGTCTGATACTAACAAAAAGTAGAGTTCACATATTTAAGGCATATGAGGCTGCATAAAGTAAACTAAAAACAAATGATCTGCTAACAGAATTCAAAATAAACAAGAAATCTATATTATGTAGTAACATTTTTGGCTTAAATATGAAGATGTGAAAAATTTTACAATTTTAAAGCTCATCAGAATCAAGATACCTTTATATAATATATATATAAGTATATATATATATATATATATATATATATATATATATATATATATATGATGAATGTATGCATAGATAGATGATAGATTTAGCACTTCTAAAAGCTAAATAAGATATCCATATAATCTATAAGTCAGTTTCTGAAATTAATTCAGCTATATTTAATATACCCAAAGAATAGAGGAACTGGATTAAACTGCTATTATCTAGTGAAGAAGGAGTCAAGTCTCATGGAAAAGAGAGGGAATGGCCATGCCAGGGCCACTTGCCACTGCAAACAATCTCCAAATGCATGTTCCACTATGTGCATCTAGTTTAGCAAACAAGCACCTTTAATTGTTGAGCCAAAAAGAAATATTTTCAATCTCCTCCAAATCAGTCTTATAGAACTATACTGAATTCCAAACATACACAAAATTTCATGACACAATCTATAAGTACTCAAACCTTAACCAACTCTATAATTCTGCCTGGGCACTTTGGTAAACTTATTCACTAATGACATCAGTTAAATCGAAAGTATTAAGATTGTGGTTGTTGGTGGAATTAAGGAATTACATCTTAAACCACAATATAACTTTGCTTAGAATTTTCTTTTACTGCTCACCATGAAGTAAACAGTTTCCAAATGTATGACAGATAAATACTGTTCAGTGTCTCCAAATGTGGTTTACATACCTTATAAAACAGGAAAAAAGAGTAAATAATCCCTCTGTGAAAAAAAAAATTGAGGCAGAGTTTTAGTATAATAACCATGAGAGAATTAAATATTAATGAGCCAATTTTAACCTTAAGATTTAGTGAAAAGGTTGACAAATATAGGAACGTAGCCAATTTGGTTGGGTTCTCTAAATTCAGTCTTTCATGACCATTATTATGACCAGATTAGCAACAATGAGTTAAAGTTAAGTTTACAACCTGAATACCATAGCAACCTGCTACCAGCCAGGACCACACTTTGTTAGTCTGATGTAAACCCGAGGCTAATAGTCATTTTATATCTCAAGAAGTCTGTAATCTGATTAAGTACTTTGTCTTTAACCTTCTGTTTAAGCTTACTCATATCTTCATCTACATACTTTACTCATACCTTCATCTAAATACTTTTACTATACAATCTATGTAACCACTCTGTAACAATCTTTTTCATCAGACATTTAACAGTTTAAACATTCAACATTTAAAGTTTCCTCTCCAGTTTATCTTCTCTAGTCAGTTTATCTCATAACTACCAACAAAACTTTTATTGTCCTTACCATAAGACTTTTAATATGACCATTTAAGTTTTCTTTTTCCTCAAAAGGCTCTTTGAAATAACTTTTTTTAATGAACAAGTAGACCAGATTTGACCTAATACTATATACCAAGAATAAACATACAAATTTTATCATTTATTGATTTTGTTACTTTGTTTCTTATGACTTTTCTGGACACAATTTTTAAAATCTGAAAGTAGATTTGAGCATTATTAGAAATTTTCTTACAAACTCAATATCAAGTACTTCTAAATTTAATCATAAATCTTAAGACTGTATTTCTTTTAACAGTCCCACAGAAGCATAGAGATAAAGTAAACTTAAAACCAGTTGCAAATGTCTTATAGGAAGTCCACATCTGTTCACAGTGACTTGGCATTCACCCATTATCATGCTGGGCCCTGTGCCTTCAGTCCCCTGGCTCTGCAAGGCAGGGAACCTAAGAAAGAGCCATTAGGGATTTTCCTAGGGCAGCATAAACACCAGAGAGATCTGTGTCTTGTCTCTCTGTCCAACAATGAGATTTGTGTGTTAGGCTTCCCTCTTACTCCCAGGGCCACATGGCCATCTACAGATCAAGCCCTTCAGAAGAAAGCACTAACACATTACAGGTACATCTGCTGGTCTGGCCTAGAACTTGAATAATTTTTCATCTACTTTTTGTCCCTGTGGAATACAGTGGGACAGCATAACTCCCAAATTACTTTCAGTGTTTCTTCTGGGGAAACTCAACAGTAAAAGTTGGCCATGCCGTCTAGTACAGTGGGCTTGGTGGAGAACATCCCCCACAATGAAATGCACTGTTCAGAACAGAAATCATTCTACAGCCATAGGGCTATGAGCCACATATATACTCACATACACACATTCATTTCAAGTGCACTTTTCTTTTTTTTTCCCCATAATTTATTTTTATTTATATTATTCTGATTTTGCATTCATAGTGTTGGCTCCCTTTTCCTCCTTCCTGTCCTCCCTCTTCCAAAGGGACCCTCATCAATGGGGAATGTGGGTCATGCATTGTGGGGGTCGTCAAGAGTTCTGGGGGGTAGGCCAAGCCTCTGTGCATAATGCCCCAACTTGTGGCTCTAACATTCTTTCCACCCCCTCTTCCGCGAATTTCCCTGAGCCACATTGGGGTCATTTTAGTTCTACTTCGGTGATAAGGTTTTGGGAGCCTCTGTGACTCTGGATATCTGGCTTAGTTGGAGTTGGATGTTATCTGTGTTTATCTCCTTCAGCCTTTTTCTGGTGCCCTGATCCCCAGGAACACTCTATTCTTGCCTGTCCCCCCCCCACCCAGCATTACTCTATGGTTTCAGCTGGGGCCCTGAGGTGTGTATTGCCATCCGCAGCTTAAACAATTTATGTGGGTAATTGGGAATTAAACTCAGGGAGAATCAGGCCCCATCAAACCCTCAGGTTCCCATGGTAACCACTCACCCACTGAACCGTCTCCTTAACTCTTATTATCATTATTACTTTTAAATTAGCTTACCAAGTAACAAATTTCTTTGCCATTTTCATGCATACTTTATTTTGACTGATTCTCTCCCAAACCTTGTTTCTTAGTTTTCCTTTTCCCCACTGTGGTCTTATACCTCACTATATTCTTACATTGTTCTTTATAAATAAAAGAATCCCACACATGATTTCCACATGACTTCTGAATGTTCTAGATGTCTAGAGCTAATTTTTACTTATTTTTATCACACAAATGCTTCATTTAGTTCACTGTTCTATCTATTATTGATATTAGTATTTTTTCCTTAATTATTTTATTACTTTATGGAAATAGTATAAAATAGTTGAATGGATTACAAATGTTAGACAATTTAATTGTGATGTATCACCCTAAAAATATGAGATTCCTGCCTAATGTTAAAATGAACTTGGCTTTTACTACAGACTCAGAAGTGGTCTGGAAAATGAGTCTTAAGGACTTGCTTGTAACCTCTGGGAAGTAGAAACAGTATCTATAATTGTCTGTAGTCACATATCCTAGATGAGCTGATAAGCAGAACCCTGATATACATTATTAAGTGCAGGACATTTCCTCTGAGAGATCTGACATACTCAATGCCACAGAACAGAGGTGGGCTTGAGTATATTTGGCAGAAGGTTCCATTGCTATTATATTGCTTTGTGCACTTTTGAGATTACTGATGGGTCATCTTACTTATGCAGTTCTATCAACTTTGTTTTCTCCCTGATTTCATATGCAGTAATAAGGATGGATCTCATGATGTAAATATTATATCTTAGGGGCTGGAGAAATTTCTCAGTGGTTAAGGTGCTTGCCTGCCATGCCTAACGACCAGGGTTCAATTCTCCAGTACCCACATAAAGCCAGATGCCAGATGCACAAAGTGGTGTATGTACCTGGAGTTCATTTACAATGGCTAGAGGCCCTGGTGTGTCCATTCTCTCTCTCTCTCTGCTTGAAAATAAACAAACAAAATATTAAAGAAGATAATATCTTAGAATGATGAGGAAACTGAGCTCACTGAAGACATTAATGCACTATAATGTTCAATTTAGTTAAACCTCATGTATCAGACTCACTTATTTACCTAGTTAGATTCTGAACACTGTCACCCACATGGGGGAACACAGCATCAGCGTCTAAGTTCAATTAAGTGTGAGAGAACTTTGTTTTGGGCTATGGATCAATTGAAGGCAGCACATGTTGTTCCTCTGTTTTTTTTCCAGGTGAGTGGTACACAATTTATATGGATAATTTGCATTTAGTTTAACTGCCTTCTCAAATGAGTTCCCCAATTTCCTGTTTATAAATTAAAACATTATTTGTGTTCTGCTAACATGTCAGCCTGCTTTGTTTGGCAGTGGGTATAAGTGACAGTTGCTTTGTACATCATTACCACTTTGGGCTTACTTTGATGTTGATTTCAATCACTAGTCTTGAAAAATATATATATTGTGATTATCATCACCATTGTGTTTCCATTTAAGATTATGTGGTTAACCCTATGATTGAGGTGATGCATATTTGTACTAATAATATGGTGGACATTTTTCATAACTTTTTACCATGATCAGAATTGTCTGCCTCTGTTCTCTTGTGTATTTGTACTGGACTATTTAACTACCAAATCCTTTTACTAGTAGAAACTGGGAAGGATTAAGGAGGCTTATAATCAGTTATCTAGATCATTCTGATTTTATATTGTTATATTTTATCTAGTTTACAGATTGTGAAAAAGTTATACAGTATTTTTCAGAAAATACATAAAGTATTTTCTTTAAGGAGAAAATAAAAAATGGTCCCATCCCAGATGTTAAGGATAGTAATAGTTTCAGTGAAGAGAGCTATAAACAAGAATGTTGGGGATTCGAAAGCCTAGGAGTATTTACTGAATAACTAAACTTTAGATATTATATTAGTATAATCACATTTTTAACTTTATCTAAAAGTAAAGTAAAATATTCAGACCCTTAGTGGGCACTCACCATATTTCAAGGGTTCCACACTTTAGGTGACTCATGGCTTCTTTATCAGACTATACATATGTGTGTGTGTGTGTGTGTGTGTAATGTCTTTTAATTCTTTAATTTATTTTCAAGGAGAGAGAGGGGAAAGAGGGAGGGAGAGAGAGAGAAGAAAGAAAGAAAGAGAATCAGTATGCCAAGACCTCTTGCACCTGCAGATGAACTCTCTAGATGCATGTGCCACTTTGTGCATCTGACTTTATATGTGCACTGGGGAATTGAACCTGGGCTGACAGGTATTGCAAGCAAGTGCTTTTAATTGCTAAATCATTACCATATGTTTGCTTGCTATCATCACAGAAAGTGTTACTAGAATGTTACACAGTATTCCCAAACTGTTTATTTTGAAGGAGGAAGAAAACAGATTATTATTCAATCCAAGATAAATAAAGGAGCCCAGTAAATGGAGGAAATTCCATCCAAGTTGGAGTATATACTTTTGGTACTATGGTTCTAAACATTCATTTATAAAAATGTCACACTGGATGGGGTGGTGCATGCCTTTAATCCTAGCACTTTGGAGGCAGAGGTAAGAGGATCACTGAGTTTGAGGCCACCCTGAGATTACATAATGAATTCCAGATCAGCCTGGGCTAGAGCAAGACCCTACTTCAAAAAAATAAAATAAAATAAAACAATGTCACATATTAGTTGAAGTAAAAATTTGTGAGAATATCTTTGTTTAAAGCAAGTAAGGGTATCACAATTTTAAAGGAAGTTCTAGGTTCTGAAATGTGTTAAGACGCAGACTCCTTTCTTTTTACATTTTGGACTACCTGATTTGTATGTTTTAGAAATAGGTGTTCAAATTAATTGTTATCTAGAATCACAAAGATAAATGAAGCTATGGACATTATTTTTGTGGCTGACTGTCATAGCTTGAGTATTTTCCACATTTAGGAAGTTTTCTCTTTAAAAATCCACTTTCCCAATATAGACATTTGGACTATACAAGTCAAATTCCTCAATCTCTCCTGCAACTTAGACTCAGGCATGTGACCCACACTTTACTAAGTCCGACAGGACCACACAAGATGATGCCGGAAGTGAGTGAGCCAAGGAAACAGGTTCCATGTGGGATGTAGTTTTTGCTATGTGGGTGGCAGCTGTAGTTTACTGGCAACTACACATGCCTGCTACTGAAGTGACAGTTTGCTGACTGCAGTCATTTCATTCAATGTCCTGGTATTTAGTTCTTGCATTGGAGATGACAGAAGACATCCTATGATTGGGGTTTGAACATTATTCCAGAAAATGTAACCTCCGATTTCTTTTTCCAGCTCCCCCTATCTTTATGTGAGTTAGCTTATACCATGTAAAAATCCCTCTTCCACTTAAATTAGCTAGCATGAACTTGGAGGTTGCAGCTAAGAACCTTGAGGGTAATGATGTATTTGAATTGTTTATGACTCACTTATTAGTGTATTCAATATGCATTATTGCATACATTTCAGATTCAGATGTTACTGAGGTGTCCAGGAAGTGGCAGTGTTGACATCTTGAGATTGCAAAATGTCTGCCACTCTAAATCCAATCTGTCACCAAATTCTCACAATTGTGTCCCTTAAATATCTTTCCCATGCCTTCCTTCTCCTTTTACAGACTTGTTTTGACTCATTGTCAAAATCCACTTCTGAGCTAGAGAAGTGGTTAGCAGTTGAGGCACTTGCTTGCAAAGCCAAAGGACTCTGGTTCAATTCCCCAGTACCCACATAAGCCAGATGCACAAGGTGGTATATACATTTGGAGTTTGTTTTGCAGTGGGTGGAGGCCCTGGTGCACCCATACTATGTGTCTGTCTTTCTCATATAAATAAATAAATAAGTGAATAAATCACTTTATTTTGTTTTTAAAGTCTACTCTGGTGGGTAATGGGGTATCTTCAATGTTTATTTTAAAATAAATAAAGTAATTTCTTTTAAGAAAATAAAAAAATAAAAAGTCCACTGTGGTGCTCCTTGAATTATTGAATTAGCCAATTGCTTTAGCTCTCCTACTCTGCTTACACTTGCCCATGCTTATGCTGCTCAGAGACCCAAGAAAAACCTGCTCTGCCTCCATTTGCTTGAACAACTTCAAATTATATCTTCTTAATCTCACACACTACATTGGGTGATAATTGTGTAGTTATTTATTTGACTTATCTACTCAGTGCTCATTATCATTATTTACTTCCTATTATATCTCTAGCATTGGTACTGGTGCTTGGTATATAATAGGTATACAATCAATACTTGTTAAAAGAATAAATGACTTGTAATTATTTATTAATATTTATCTCCGTGACCTGTCTAAAAGCTTTTTCAGAATAGAACCATATCCAGTCTATAGTAGAGACTCAGATATAACACTGTGCAAATTAATGGGGGTATACACATGTGTTGTTTAGCAAATTCCTCCAAACTGAAATATTTCCTCTTGAAGGGAGGAAGGAGTCAAGAAGTCAAAAAGTCTGGGAGAACTGAAACTTAAAAAGTCACTGTGGTAGTTTGAATATATGGCCCCCAATATATTCAGTGTTTTATTAGTTTATAGTTTGCATCTGCAGTCATCTTGCTGAAGGCAATGTCACTGGGGGCCAGTCTTAAGGTGTGGTGGTTTCAGATTCCATTGTAAAGATATGCAAAGTGTGCCTAAAGGGAGTTCCTGAAGAGTGCTGTGGCTTTTGGCTGTAGCTTTACTCTGTGTGCTGTGTGGCTGGGGGCTTTGCTTTCTTGCCTGGTCCTGTGAAGACAGGCCGCTTCTTCTGCCATTATGGAACTTTCCCTGGATCTGTGAGCTTCAATTAATAATATCCCTTCCTCCATAACTGTGCCTGGTCTGGAAGTTCATCTCAGCGAACCTGAAGCTGTCTGTTACAGTCACACTACTACTCCTCAAGTTAAGGGAGTGGTAAACAACTGTTGAGGGGCAGACTTTGACCAGTATTGTATACCAATGGAAATATTCTCTCCTGGGGGAAGGAGGGAAGCTCAAGAAACTGTAGAGTTCAACAAGTCTGGAAAAGAAAAGTTGCAAGAACCCTCCCTGAGATTATCTAAAGGGTAAACAACTGATTGGGAAAAGACTCTGCAACCAGTTGGGCTGCCTGCAGATTGTGCAGGCCTCAGTCCCTTCTCTGTACTCCAGAGACTTTGGAGTGGGCTTTTGGTGATGAGGCCACCTTTGAGTCATCAATACTTCTGCAAGCAACTCCTCAGTCTGCTTTGTCAGTAGCATCAATAAATCTATTGCTTCACCAAAAATGGTTTTAATGTGATTGTACTTTGGTCAGCAGACTGAGGTGAGCTGACATGTGTCCACATCTCCACAAGAAAGAAAGTTTCCCATGAAAACATGTTATCTACAGAAGATAAATGGTAGAAATAAAAACTGTGGAATTCGGCTGTAAGGATGGCTTAGCAGTTAAAGTGTTTGCCTGCAAACCAATGTACCCTGGTTTGATTCCCCAGGACCCATGTAAGCAAGATGCACAAGGTGGTGTATGCATCTGGAGTTCCTTTGCAGTGGCTGGAGGCCCTGGCATGCCAACTCTCTCTCTCTCTCTCTCTGACTGACTCTCAAATTAAAAACTTTTAAAAAAAAAGTCCCCATAGTTTAAAAAAAAAACAACTATAGAATCTATGCTCAGAATAGAAGCTAGAGCTGGAAATGAGGATTTGAGACTTGTTAGGCGATGGTGTGTGTCAGCCATGGGAAGACTTATCTGGCACTGGCTGTAGTGAGCACAAGTGGCCTCTGACCTTAGCTGCTGAGCCTTGTCATTCTTTCTTTATCTGCACTGAGGTCAACTTTCGCATGAGCTGCTCTTATACAACACATGGATGCAGAATGGATACTATTGAACGCCCATTTCTCAGCAATGAGGAACTCCTATGATAAGCACTGTGCTATGAGGAGTCTCAAACAACCTTGCCAAATCTCCTTAGAACTTCACAGAGGTCCCAAACACTCTGTCAGTCTTCTCTCCTTCACTTATGGTCAGAATGGTAGAATTTGTTGGATCTCTCTGCTGCTACAAGTTTCCTTCCCATTTTCTATTTCCTTCCTATTTTCCTATTTCTCTCAGACATATCCCTAAATAAATTTCTTACATATTTATTTCTGTTTTGGCTTCTGCTTGTAGGAAATTCAAACTAACCTGAGAATGGGAGCACATTAAACATTTGGGAGAACCATGAGATGAGAAGAGGTTATAAATGGAGAGAAGCTTACAGATCATTAATATTTTGGGAATGGGAAAGAGATTACCATAGGGAGTAAACTTAAAGAGTAGACAAATGAGATGACAGACCACCAAGATGAATGGTCCTATAGAATGGGCTGGCATTGAGTACTTTATTCCACAAAGTTAAAAGTTTACCAAGTGGGAGAGATACTTCAGCTGGTCAAGTGTTTGCCTTGCAAGCAGGAAGACTTCAGTTCAATTCCCAGTACCCACATAAAAAAATAAATAAATATAGAAAGATTCTCTCTTAGGCTGGAGAAATTGTTTAGTGGTTGAGACACTTACCTGCAAAGCCAAAGTACCCTAGTTCAATTCCCCAGTACCCATGTGAAGCCAGATGCCCAAACTGACACAAGAGTCTGGAGTTCATTTGCAGTGGCTAGAGGACCCGGTGTGCCCATTCTCTCCCTCTCCTCCACCGCTGCCTCTCTCTCTCTCTCTTTTTCTTTCTCTTTTTCTCTCTCTTTCTTTCTCTCTCTAATTAATTCATTAACTTTAAAAAAGCTTACCAAGAAGAAAAATGCTTCTAAACACAAAATAATAATAAAAAAGATATAGCAGTTGAATTGAAAATTATTTGCTCTTTTCAAAGGCAAATGAAAATGATAAACAATAGAAACAATAGGAAAAGTCAAGGAAGCACACTTCTGACATCACAGGTATCACCTCCTTTGTTCTCTGTATGTCCCTTTCTGTATTTCTGTGATATTATTAGTTGGTAAATATAGCAGATAGAATTAGTGCTACTTGTAAACATGGGAATGTAGAAATAAGTTGAAAAATGTTCTACACAACATGGGTAAGAGCGGAGGTGTGGAACAACTGTTAGGAGAAAAAAGAGGCTTGTTGTGCCCCACGTTTGGGCGCCAGTTGTCGGGGTTTTTTCCCTCCACCACCAGCAGGTAGAGCAGAAGAGAGAGAGAACCGGGCCAGCTGCTTCTCTCGAGGCTGAGCGGGAAGGCGGATGTCGGCAACTCAAACCCCTCTGCCCCCCTAAAACACCGGGGAGAAAAACCACATTGAGTCGCGGAGACTGTCTAAGGCGGGAATCTCTCCGTTTATTGTCATGGGGAGGTATTTATATATTTTGAGGAAGGGGGCGGGAAGAGGGGATGAGAGAAAGGTATAAGGGCCAATAGTATTTCACCACGTCAGCAGCAGCTGGGTGGAGGCAGTTTCAGCTTAGGTGCTGAGTCACTTCAAGGACAGGTCACCAAACTCTACTCAGGCTCTGGAAGCTCGACTAGGCCTCACGCGGGAGTAGGCCAAGACTGGCTGGGCTAACCACTCGGCTTCACACCAGGCAGGGCCCAACAGAGGCTGGGGAACTGCCTTCAAGTTACGCAGGGAGCTCCCATGATGCAATTCCCACAGGGGATCATTCTTGCTGGGTTAGGACTTTTCAGTGATGTAGCTGCCTTTTATCACTCAGACTCCTATAAGTAACCCTCATTCATCCTCCTGTATGTGACACTAATAAGGTCATTGGTTAGCACATTGTCAGTGCCCTATATGAGGTGGACCATTTGCTCACATCTCTCCAGGAAGTCATGTAACATTGTGGTAATTGTGGAAATCCAGCCAGATGCACTGTTTCTTCTGTTTCAGCACAGAAATGTTCTTTGATTAGGACACATTTTGCTTCTGAATAGTTCTCTAATCCATTCTCTAACAAGTTCATGAAGTGTTCTATTAAAATGTCTATGGATTTTATTTCCTAAATATTTCTTAAAATATCCCTTCTACTCTACTCACAATATAACTTCTATAAGCCTTTCTATTACTTTTACAAATGAAATGACCACTGTGCAAACAAGTTCTTCCATGCTCCTGAAAAATCTTTCAAAATCAAAGTCTGGTAATATATTTGTATCATCTAAAACTTTTCCATTGGTTCTGCTAGTATCCTTAAAAAAAAATCTAAGTGTTGGTTACACAGGTGTGTTTGCTTTGTGAAAATTCACCAAAGTATAAATTGATGAATTTTTTTACTTTTCTGAAAGTATGAACTATATGAAAATGTTATATTTTATAATCCTCTATGGTTCCACATTTTTTTCTAGGATCAGTTCCACACTCTTGGCTTGATTTTTTTTTTTTTTTTAATTTTGAGGCAAGCACAACAGACTGGACTATTTTTTTATATTTTTTTATGTGAGAGACAGGGAGAGAGAAAGAGAGGGGGGGAAGAATTGACATGCCAGGCATTCCTGCCACTGCAATCAAACTCCAGATGCGTGCAGCACCTTATATGCATATGCGACCTTGCTGCTTGGGTCACTTTGTAAATCTTGCTTATGTGGGATCTGGAGAGTCAAGCATGGGTTCTTAGGCTTCACAGGCAAGCACCTTAACCATCTCTAAGCCATCTCTTTGGCCCTTGGCCTGATTTTTTGAAAAATATTTATTTATTTATTATTTATTTATTTATTTGAGAGAGAGATAAAGAGGCAGATAGAGAGAGAGAGAAAGAGAGAGACAGAGAGAATGGATGCACCAGGGCCTCTAGCCATTGCAAATGAACTCCAGATGCATGTACCACCTTGTGCATCTGGCTTACTTGGGTACTAGGGAATCAAACTTGGATTCTTTGGCTTTGCCAGCAAGTGCTATAACTTCTAAGCCACCTCCTCAACCCTTGGCTTGATACTTAAAGCCCATTGTGATTCTTGTCTTTCCAAATTCCTGTTATTACCCCAAGTTACACATACCAGTTAATGTTTTTTGCAAATAAACTATATTTTTCTATTTTCCTTGCTTTCTGTGAAGTGCCCTTTTGCCATTGTTTGCCTTTTATCTGTTATCCCTCATTAAAGAATCAACCCAAGGGGCTGGAGAGAAGGCTTAGCCATTAAGGCGCTTGCCTGTAAAGCCTAAAGTCCCATATTTGACTGTCCAGATCCCATTTAAGCCAGATACACATAGGTGAGGCAAGTGCAAGGTCACACATGCCCACTAGGTGGAAGAAGTGTTAGAGTTCGATTTCAGTGGCTGAGACCCTGGCACACCAATTCCGTCTCTCTCTAAAAAAAAAAAAGTCAACTCAAGAAGACATCTAATTTCTTAAGTCATGTTTGTTTGTGCGCCCAAAGCACTGTGCACATACCTCTAACACAATACTTGTTACACTGCTGTACCTGTTCTTATTTCTGATTTTTCTATTAGAGGGTATAGTTTCTATGGCTAATAACATATCATGTTTCTTTCCCTCCTGTATAACAGTGTGTGTGTTGTCATGTGCTACATAGTACATTTTAGTTGATGATGCACCACATACAAGATCATGGTCCTGTAAAATTATATGGCCTAGTGGCCTAGCTTTCCTGGTAAAATATTCTGCATATTTGCACAGAGATTTAAATACTCTAACTGGATTCCTCAGAATGTGTGCCCATTGTCAAGCAGTGCATGGCTGTATTGCTGCAGACTAAATGTTTGTGTCCCCATAAAATATATATGTTGAATTTTAACCCCTATGGTGATAGTGTTATGAAGCAAGGCCTTTGAAAGTTATTAGGTAATGAGGCAAACCCTCATTAATGAGATTAATGCCATTTTTAGTTTTTGTGTTTTTTGTGTATGCATGTGTGTACATGTTTCTGTTTTTGCAAGTATACATGCATATGTGAGTGTGTGTATGTGTGTGTGTGTGTGTGTTTATTCAGGTCAGAGGGAAATCGTGGGTATTGTTCTTCACTTGCCATTAGTCAGTCAGTCTTTCTTTCTTTCTTTCTTTCTTTCTTTCTTTCTTTCTTTCTTTCTTTCTTTCTTTTTTTTGGAGAGAGACAGAGAGAGAGGGAGAGGAAGACAGATAGAGATGGGCGCGCCAGCAGCCTCTCAGCTGCTGTGAACGAAATCCAGATGCATGCGCCCCCTTGTGGTCAAGTGGGCATTGCACCCTTGTGTCACTGCATCTGGCTAAACATGGGACCTGGAGATTGGAACCAGTGTTCTTAGGCTTAGGAGGTAGGTGCCTTAACCGCTAAGCCATTTCTCCAAGCCGCCATTAGTCTTTCTTGTCACAGGGTCTTTCACTGGTCTGGAATTGCCTAATTGGGCTAGACTGGCTGGCCAGTGAGCTCAAGGTATCTGCCTGTCTCTCCCTTCCTAGCACATGGATTATAAGTATGTGCAATGATGCCTTTTTTTTTCTTGGTTTGGTATGGGTTCTAGGGATTGAATGTAAATCCTCATGTTTGCATCCTTACATAACAGACCCCAGAGAGTTCTCTTCCCATTTCTGCCATGTAAGCTTGCAGTGAGAAAGAAGCCATCTATGAGCCAGGAAGTGAGCCTACATCAGACATCAAATATTCCAGCACCTTGACTTGTACTTTATAACTTCTAGAATTATGAGAAATAAATTCTGTTATAAGCTGCAAAGCACATGATATTTGTCCATAGTTATCTTAGTAGACTTAATGAGCATATACCTCACAAACATGCTTTCAGTGTATGAATTTAGAAGTTAGACTTAAGAAATTAATCTATGACTACTTATTTGGTAAACATTTTTAATCTATTTTAGTAAAGTAGTACAGGCACATATTTAATTAAAAATTTTATACAACAATAAATGAGACAGCAAACAAGTTTTAGATGCTAATCAAAATAATGGACTAAGGTTGGTGGCACACACCTAATAACTCACTGGTTCGAGGCCACCCTGAGACTCTTACCAGGTCAGTCTGGACAACCCTACATTGGAAAACAAAACAAAACAAAAATAATAATAATGTAAAAGGTTGGAGAAACTGAAAGAAAGAAAGAAAGAAAGAAAGAAAGAAAGAAAGAAAGAATTAAAGAAAGAAAGAAAGAAAGAAAGAAAGAAAAAGGAAAAGAAAGGAAAAAACTGAAAGAATAACTTAGGAGACAGGAGAGAAGAAATGATAAAGTTATGCAACAATAGAAAATTGGCCTCTAGACATGAAAATGGATGTTGTATTTGCATTGCTGTAAAGAAAGAAGAAAGACATTCCAGTGAACAGCAATGATGTACAATATCTATGAAGTAATAGTTGAGTTGTTTGTGTCACAGTAAATAGAATAACCCTAATATAGTGAACAAGTTTGATAAAATAGGAAATTCAGACAAGATGCTAAGCTACATTTTAGACATGTTGAGTTTGAAGCTCTTGAAAAACACAAATTGAGCCTTTTGGAAGTGATTAGCATTCTGGCCTGTATTTCAAGAGAGGAAAATGAGATACAGGTTTTTCTAGTTAGACACAAGTGATTCAATGAAACTGACCTGAAAAAGAATATACTAGAGAGAAAGGAAGGGCTAACAATTGGACTTTGTGAGGATCTATATTTAAGGCAAAGAAAGAGGAAAAGCATGCCAATATAGGACACTTGATAGGTACCAGAAAGTAGGATGGGACTCAGGGGACTGGACCATCTCAGGATCAAAGGGAGGACAGAATTTTGAGACTCAGGAAGTTCTTGGAAGTGACAAAAAAGAGAGATACCAAGAAGGCAAAGGATTATGAGGAAGCTATTGGATTTGATATTTGGAAGTTAAATGATCAAGACTGCTGTTTCATAAAAGTGCCTAAGAAAAAATAATAGAGGATCTGGACATGGTGGCACATGCCTTTTATTCCAGCACTAGGGAGGCAGAGGTAGGAGGATAGTCATGAGTTTGAGGCTACCCTAAAACTAGAGGTCAGCCTAGGCTAGAGTGAGACCCTACCTTGAAAAATCAAAATAAAAAAGAAAAAAAAAATGAATGAACAAATGAATGAAAGAAAGAAAGAAAGAAAGAAAGAAAGAAAGAAAGAAAGAAAGAAAAAAAAATAGAGCAGGTTGAGAAGGCAGGAGAGGTGTGGTGTGAGCAGCAGGGATATTTGGTCTGATACAACTTGAGAGACCAGCAGTGTTAAAAGAAGGCTTTTGTTTTCAGATGAAGAGCCTGGAAACACTATATATATGGAAAGTAGTTCCATGGAAAGGTAAACTATGCCAAAGATAATCAGTTAATAATCAAGATCCAAGAACAGATAGGCACAGAGTTAAGGCTACATATAAGTGCAGGGAATAATGCCTGAGGAGTGAAATTTTCAGGTTTTCAGAAATTAAAATGGGGAGAACTCACATTCAAGGAGAAAGTGAAGTGAAGAACATAGAGCTAACACTAAGATAAGAAAGATATAGATACAATATATGAATAAATAGGAAAATGTGCTCTATGTATTGTTTGTTATTAGAGATGCAATTTGTGTGTACCTGAGTAATTTATACATGCACTTATTTAAATCCTATCACTCAAAAATAAACATTCTAGGAGATATTACAATTGATAAATCTAGAGGTGCTGCTGTTCAACTGGACATGAGGCTGAAGTATGAGCTAATTAGCTGATAGGCTGTAAGTCTGAGTGAATGGAAGACAATGTGTACCTTTGCAAAATGACAATAATCAAGAAGGACATTGGGTTTTGAAAAGAAAATGATGTGATGCTTTTAGCTATTATTATTTATTTATTTATTTATTTGAGGTAGGATCTTGCTCTAGCCCAGGCTGGCCTGGAATTCACTATGTAGTCTTAGGCTGGCCTTGAACTCAGTGATCCTCCAAACTCAGCCTCCCAAGTGCTGGTATTAAAGATATGTGCCACCATGCTCAGCAGAGAGAAAGAGAGAATGGGTGCACCAGAGCCTCTAGCTTTTTGCAAACAAACTCCAGACACATGCACCACTTTGTGCATGTGGCTTTATGTGGTACTGAGTAATTGAACTTGGGTCATTAGGCTTTATGGGCAAGCACCTTAACTGCTGAGCCATCTCTCCCATCCACTTTATATTTTTTAAATTGTGTGTGTGTGTGTGCATGCACACATTTAGCAGATGTACATGTGTATGCAGATGTGCATGCATGTGTGGATATATTTATGTGTGGAGATGAGAGGACTATTCTGATACATTGTTCCTCGGGAACACTATCTACCTTTTTCTTCTGAGGCAGGGTCTCTCTCATTTGTCTAGAGCTCATCAATAGGAAAAGTGGCTGACCAATATGTCCAAGGGATCCTCCTGTCTCTGCCTCCCCAGTGTTGGGATTCCACATGCACCCCACCCACCACACTTAACATTTTATCTCCTTGATCCTGATATTGATGCAGGATTTTGGAGTCCAAGGAGGAATGAGACCTTTAAAAATGCAGGCCCATGGACCCCAACTTTGGGGTCCTTCTCTACATTACAAAGAGTTGAAAATGTGGACCCAGAGGAAGGGTAAATTATGAGATTTATTTTAGGGAGAGTTAGGATCTAGAGGGAAGGCTAGCAGGGAAGTCCAAGCCAAAAGAAGTTCTCCCCTCTTCCCAGTCTGGCTGGAAGGGAAAGAGAGACTGAGGAGATACCCTTCACATAGTAAAACTATAACGGTGCTAGCAGTCCAGAAAAGTCCTTGAACCCCAAACCCCAGATTTGTTTCTAATTTTAATCAAAGAATTGAATAAAAAAAAACACTGAGAAGGATAATTACTAAATGACTATATTTATTGAGGGAAGTACACAGCCAAGGAAAGGCACCCACATGGCTAGGGATCCCACATGGAGGACATTGGAAAAAAGTGCAGAAAGAGAAGTGAACAGAAAGTTCAGGGAGCTCCTGCCATTTGGGGAGCTGGAGGGGATACAGGATCCATTTGGGTTGGGGCTGGAGGGCCTGATACAGGAAAATCCCATGTGGAGAGTAAGGGTTGACCTTATGGGGTGGGCATCCTGGTTGGGCCCTGGGCCATAGGTTTGGTGGTTAGCCCAGCCAATCTTGGCCAAAAAGTATTACTATATTTACTGAGGGAAGGAAACTGCCCCACCCAGCTGCTGATCCCATACTGGGCCCTTAATCTCATCCACAAAAAAAAAAAAAAAGTTCCCATCCCCTCCTGCCACCCCTGGGGTGTATATTGGGGAGCCTGTCTTCCCCCTGCAAAAATACTCACCCACAGCTGGAAGTTCCCAAGTATTTATGACTTGCAAAGATATTTATACCCGGTATGGGGATGGGCTGTCTTCAAGAGAAATGGCTGGCCAGGTGAACCAGAGGGCCAGCTTGTTGGTTAGGACTAGGGGCTGTCCCATGAAGAGGATAGCCCTGGCACCAAGTTTTGGGGGCTAAACTCGACCAACCACAATGTTTAATTCCTATGAAACACCTCCCTCCCAGGAGGGGCTCTAGTTGTTTGTGGGAAAAAAGGTCTAGGAACTATGCAAGAGATAAGAAGTCAGATCATCCTTGATTTCTAGTAAGTGTAAATGTTGCTGTGTTTTTCACCTTCAGGGGTCTAGTCACCCAACTCTATCCCCCTCTCCTGAGAAGACACTCTAACTGCTGTTAGAGGAGGACGAGGGGCAATGATATCAGATCAGGAACTATTTTCTGTTGAATGGTATATGAAGTTGTGGCAGTTAGTCTTTCCCAGAGAGAGGAACTACTCTAAAGACCCTGAAAGTGTATTGAATGGGGTGCAGGAAGATATTCTTGGAAAAAAATGTTGTGGAGAAACAAGAAAAATAAGGAGTTAATGAGAAGTGAGCACACAGCAAGCTGGTCACCTTTAGGGTTGTCCTTTTTGTGGACTTGTAGCCCTTGGGGAGCATTCGAGGGAACCCACAAAGATGGAATTGGATTGTCTGGGGACCATACGAGCATGAGGTAATTGAGATTTTCTTCCAGAGCTGTTCATCAAATGGCACAGAAGTGTTTGGCATGGCCTGAATCTGTTTCTGTGTGGCTTGTAAAACAGACAAGATATTAGCAGAGTTATCATGAACATACACACAATATCACACAACATTTAACTTTGATAATGGTGAATATATCATATTTTTATACTAGTGTTTTACAGTGTACCTTTTTAAATTTGTCCTGGGGTAGCCAGGGCCAAATATATCTTTGGTCTCAGGAGTTATTTAAGAATGTCCTGGCATGTTAGAAGAGAATTACCATATTTCTAGTATAAGGATGTCTTTTGAATTAAGTGACCCTTGGTCAGAGTTATCCATATATATTTTAGATTTGAAAATAACTCTTTTCACATCGATGGTTGCCTTTTCTTATTATAGAATTAGAACTATTAGAGGTGGGGACAACATGACTTAAGGCCTTGTTTGTTTCTCCTCTTGGAAAGCTTTGATTGTATTACTTTATAGGCCATTTGTATACTTGAGGAATCTCTTTGTCTTTGGTATATATACATTTGGAAAAATGTGTAACATTTTTCTCTGAGTGTTTAAGACCAAGCAGATAGCCAAAATTTAATCAAAGATTAATTTTGGAGGTCACTTATGGCTTCCAAAGGAGACTTTAGGGACCCAGGAAGAGCCCTATAGCTTTTCCGATACTGGTGGTGTCTGTTAGGATGAGTCAGGGCCATGATGACCAAGGAGTTTTTCCTTCTTTGGGAATCAGGAGGACTGATTTTTGTTTTAGTTGTGACTCTTTTGTTTCAGACTACACACTGATTTATTTTTTATTTTTTTTAATTCATTTTTATTTTTTTTATTTTTATGAAAATTTTTTTATTGACAACTTCTATACTTACATACAAAAAACATATGATATTTCCCTCCCCTCCCCCCATTCCCCCATTCCCCTTTAGAACTCCAATCTCCATCGTATCCCCTCCCTTTATCCATTAGTCTTTTAATTTGATGCCATCATCTTTTTCTTCTATTATGAGGGTCTTGCGAAGGTATTGCTAGGCACTGCAAGGTCATGGTTATCGAGGCCAATTTCTGTCTGGGCAGTTGCATTGTAAGGAGTCTGATTTTTTTTGTTTTTTGGGTCTTTGTATCTTCTGTGATCAAGAAGAGGTGACTTATCAGGGGGCCAGTGTAGAAGTGTCCCTTCATCTCCAGTGGCCTCATGACCTGGCAGTAGGGGCCAAAGTATTGGCCTTTTTTGCTCCAATAATTTCTATTTGCATTGTATTTTACATAGGTTATTAATAACACTTAGAAAGACAGTTACGACAACCTTGAAGGGTGTACATATATGGCACCTTTGATTACTGAAACATATCCAGTTAAAGAATGACATTAATGCTTTAAGTTATTTTGTTTAACCTCTATGTTTGGTTATTTTGTGACAGCATAGACCATATATGAAGCATAGAAAGTAAGCATGCCTTATCTTTTAAATATCTAATGGCTATAAATTTAGGCATAACCTATTTTTAGTCTTGAAAATAATACAAATCTAAACTAAGTAATTTAACCTAGAAATTGTCAGCAAAAAGACAAGTAAGACAATATAAACTTTTAGCAACTGTGTTTGAAAATATTTTTGATTAGTCTGGATACCTGTGTGGGTACCAATTTCCCAGAGAACACTGGAAACAGAACCATAGAATTTGTAATTATTTCTTTCAGATAAGGACCATTGTTTGAACATGAGACTGTGCCCTAAAGTAGGGAATATGTCTTAAGAGTTAATTTTATTATAAGTACTGGACTTGAGATGCCAGAAATAAGATAGTTACTTTACATATAGTAAAGCAGACTCTGGTCATTGTTGAGTCAAAACAGCTAAGCTCTAGTACAACTCTTGACAAATCTATTTTGAAAGAGAAAACATTATTTGACAACCAATGTTTTTAGCTGACTCTGGGCTAGCAATTGATCTTAGATATAAAAATTTTTATTAATATAAAATGATTTTATGTCTTACCCATGACTTAAAATTGATACAGCTTAGGCAAGATATCCCAACATATTTTACCTAACAGGAAGATGAAAGTTATCATGACTGAACTTAAATCACTTAAACCTAAGTGATTAAACCTGGTGATGACTACTTAATAGAATTAGCATAAATAAAACTGAAGCTTTCATTAAATTTACAATGTCTTTAGGTATGAGTACCTCATCTTTGGAAATTAAATACTTGTATGTGAACCTTTATTTCAAGACTCAGTTTTTCTAATAGTTAAAACCTTGATGGATAGGAAAACCTAATTTACTTTACTGAGAGTCTTAAAAGTCAGTTTTAATAAACCTTAAACCATAACAAATTAGCATCATTGAGCTGTTAATGTGAGGAGCCTTAACCATAAGACCCAGGTTTTTAAAATTTTTTATTTATTTTTATTTTATTATATTTTATGTTTTTAATGGTTAAAACCTTGACATCAAATAATCATATTTTAGATTTTATCCAATTAAATGATTTAATGAAGGATCCCTACCCTGAGCAACCTTCATTGCCATTATGATGTCCTGATGACATCTCTCTCTCTCTCTCTTTTAATCTCCCTTTTTGGTTCCTTTTTGTTTTTCTTGGTTTCTGGTTATAATAAACCAAAGTTGCCACCTGGAGCCACTGTCTTAAGGTTTTTTTTTTTTTTTTTTTTTTTTTTTTTTTTTCAAGGTAGGGTCTCACTCTGGTCTAGGCTGACCTGGAATTCACTATGTAGTCTCAGGGTGGCCTCGAACTCTCAGTGATCCTCCTACCTCTGCCTCCTGAGTGCTGGGATTAAAGGGGTGTGCCACCACGCCCGGCTGTCTTAAGTTTTTAAGAAGAATTTTCTCCTCCATAGTATTGGGAGTTACATTATTATGTTTTTTAATTGTTTCCTTACATCTCTAGAGAGAAATAATTGGAAATTTCTGTTTTCTCTGTATTATCTAAATGAGCCCAGTTTTTTTTTTATTGTTTTTATTTTAATTTATTTTTACAGCTGCTGTGAATGAAATCCAGATGTGTGCACCCCCTTGTGGTCAAGTGTGGCATTCCGCCCTTGTGTCACTTTGCATCTGGCTAAATGTGGGACCTGGAGATTGGAACCAGGTTCTTAGGTTTAGCAGGCAGGCGCCTTAATGGCTAAACCATCTCTCCAGCCCTGAGCCCAGTTTTTAAGGAGACAGGGTAGTAGAGACTTTTGGGGTATCCTGGAAGCCAATTGTCTCATCTGAAACAAAGTGGAGGAAGTGAGAGTAGACTTTAGAGTCTGGTTATGCCCAATCCTGGCTTGCATCTTCTCATAGAAGGGGGGCATTCTTCCAGCCAGATTTGGGAGAAGAAATTAGGGGTGTTTTTTTTTTTTTAAATCTCCTTCTTACAGGAATTCTCACCCAAATTTTCTTGTTTTCTCCCCAATAAAAAGGGAACAAATAGGGTAGTCTATGTGTATCCTGGAGCAAGGAAGTCCTTGATAGGGTATCTGTGCTCACCCACAAGGCCGGCTTCCAAGCTCAGGTTCCTCTGGACCTTTCCCCCAGCCCCCTGCATGTGTCTTACATCAAGGCATATAAGGTTTGTCACTGGTCATACTAAGCACAAGTGAGGAGATTTCTGTCCTTTCTCCCATCTTGGTGGCTTAGATATCCTACTGGGGGTGGGGGATTTCTGGGACCACTTTTCCTTCTCCGCTCTTTGGGAGCATGGAATATGGGTTCCCCCACTGGCTGGTGAATGTTTCAGACTGAAGGGTTGTTGTTACTGTTTAAAGGTAATCTCTGGTTTTGTCACCTTAAATATAGGGATCCTACCCTTTGTTGATGTTAGAGAGAGAGAGATGAAAAAAATCATTTACTTAATGTCTTTTTATCACATATGTTTATTCCTTGATATGCATTTTAGGTAAGTCTGATGTTTGTCTCATGTAAGGAGTTTGTAACCTGATCAAATACCTTGACCCAATTTACCTATTTGACCATTTGTCTAGTGAGAAGCTTCATCTAACAGATGTGACTTTAGGTGATCAAAAGAGAAGAACTATAAAGAGAACCAGAAATATATGTTGTTTGTTACTCCATTTTCCTTGTCAGAGACAATTGGCCATTTTGTCTCTGGACAGGATGTGGGGGACACATGGCTTAAACTTGTGTGGGTCTGAGATAAAAGGGATACCATCCTTTTTTTCCAGAGTCCAGCTTGCCATAATTTTAAATAGCGTGTAACAGTAAGCAAAAGCAAAAGGAAATGAGAGCAGAGAGAGAAGCATTCTGACATTTCTTAGCTTACTCTGAAGTTGTTTGTTTTTACCTAAGAAATTTATTTTACCCATTTGTAATACATAAGGTGATAGGGTCTTATCTGTGTCTAACCTGCTTAGACCTCCAAAGAATGTGAACTACATCTGTGCTTATGACTTTGTTACTCAAGGACAGGCATCACCTGTGTCTAATGTAAGCTGAATTTAGATTGTTTATGTCTCTATATAAAACTTTTAGAGCACCCTTAAAAGTCTGTAAACAGACTAAATATCTTTAATTTTAGGCATGGTGTTTAATCTAGTGTTAGCCTGAAAATTGTTTTTTGTTTCTTATAAAAGGAAATTAATTTTAGACAAAATTTTATCTTTTTTGGATCTCCTATATCTTTTTTACATATTCACACCTTCATCCACATATTTTAACATTCTGATCTAAGTTACATTCCAAAAAAAGCCATTTTTAACAAGCATTCTATGTCCAACATTGAAAAATTCCTTCTCAGTTCCTTCAATCACCTCATTTTAACCCATAATTAACCATATTTCTTTCAAACTATTAAGAGAAACTATACCAAATTATTACCCATTGACAAAGAAGCAAGTAGTTTAGCTTAAAAGAATTAATCATCTTATTGTTGGAAATTTGTAGAGAAAAACCTTAGCAGAAAAATTTACAATCTCCTTAGTATTTATGTCACCAAAAGTTTCTACCTGACTAGACTTATCTTATAATACCAGTATATATACCTATAAATTTTATATAACCCACTGATTTTAGATATCTCCCAGTAATAAATTCTATGAAATACACTTTTAAGTTATGTCTATGAATACAGGCAAAACATGACAACTGCTTTGGGGATAATCTTTACCAATATCATTAACACATTTGGACATGCTTTTGGGAGGAGTAACTAAGACAAATTTATTTTTGTCTTCAAACAGGCTGGCCTGGAACTCAGACCAGTTTCCTCCTCCTTTTAAATAACAGGACATTATAATTTTAAAAAATATCTGGCAAATTATGAGCCATCACCTCAGAGAAATGTTTATTGTTTTCAATAATCCTCTATGTAAGTTGAAGTTGACCTAGAATATAAACTTAGTAATTTATGTTTATGATATCATGTAAAAATTATGGCCTGTTTATATAAAATTTTAGCTCACAGTAGGTCCTAGTTAAATCTGACTTTTAAAGACAAAAACAAAAATACCTTGAAATAGATCAAATGCCAACAAAAACTTTAGGAGAGATCTGTTGAACTGTTTGGATTAATAAGGAGACCAAAATGTGTTTATAAACAACACCTTATTTGCTTAAAGCCTAAATAAAAGAGAAAATGTCAGACACAGTTCAAAATAAATTAAGTACTTATTTTTAACTAAGAAATTTAAAAGTCACATGGTTTAAAAATGTGGAGTCAGGCTATCATATTGAAACCTTGAATTGGTGATCCTCCTGTCTCAGCTTCTCAAGTAGCTGAAGGGTTAACAGCCTTCCCTGAAAACTAAAGGGAACTAAAGAGTTAATAGATATCCCTAAAGCTTACGGGCAGTAAAGAAGTTTGGCACCCTTCCCTGATTGATGTAGTCCCCTTAGTCTAGATGACCTTGAAGGACCAGAGACCATGTGAGCGTCCTCCCTTAGACATTCCTGGCTGAAGAAGTCTATTCTGAACAAGGACACAAACAGCTACAATTTTCTTATCAACTGCACCTGGTCCAGTCTGTATTTCTTAGGATTCTCCTTATAAATTTATACCCTAGCCTGGCTCAGTGCTTCAGCCTTCATCCCATGGGGAAGCTGAGGCCCCTCACCATTTTTCTCAAACAACAGTCTTGTCTGTAGAAATCAAATCCAGTATTCTCTTTTGATTCTCTTACACTTTCCTTACAGCAGATAGGATAATAGGCCTGTGCCATCAGACCTAGCTCATTTTACTTTTTATAACACCTATATGAATAAATGGTAAAGAAATATTTATCATAGAACACTTTGGCAGAAAATCACAGCAGTTAGCAAGCACCATCAGCCATGTCTTTTCCATTGTGTCTCTGAATTTCCTGAGAGACAGTGTGGTTACCTCCCACATCCCATTGTCAAGACTTCAGGTCTCTGTTCCACAGGTGGGGAGGAGGCGTGTGGTTGGGACCCAGGCCTATTGAACAAACCTTTCCAGCCAAGTGCCTAGGCCTGGGGTTTGGCTGGGGTATTTTCAGTCTCCCCCTCATTTAGGTGGCCAGAGATCCACAGTCTCTGGCTGGTGGCTCCCTGGAGGTAGAGCCTCAAGTCTCCAATGGAACTGGGCAGAAGCCTGTGTCACAAGAGGGGCAGATCCCAGAGCCGGAGTTGGAGCTCCGTCCTCCCAACCCCCAAAGGCAGCCATGTGTCTTGTGGCATAGTGGCTTATAATGGAAAAAGGGAAAAAAACTAGAAAATATTCAAGTTAGGGGTCTTTGGTTCTGGAGCTCCCGTGTGGCCATAAGGCCCCTCCCCCTCGGCTCAGCAGAATCAGCTCTCAAGCTCTAAAGGAGTTCAGCTTTGTGCCTGGGGGTTGGAGAATGTCAACCAAGTACATCTCCCTTTAAAAGTTGTTGATTTTACAAAATAGTCCCACCTGATACCATCCGGGTTTGGCCTCAGGATATAGCACATTTCAGTGGGGCTCCAATACCACCAGGGTAAAGCAAGTCAAGCAAAGAAGCCAAGGCAGGTAGGTGACCAGTCTGAAGGGAGGCCTGTCTATCTACCTGCCTAATGCCATTCATTCCCCTCAGCTTAACCAGAGATAGTGATCTATCCCTCTAGCAAGAAGAGAAAGCCGCCAGGCGTGATGGCGCAAGCCTTTAATCCCAGCACTTGGGAGGCAGAGGTAGGAGGATTGCCGTGAGTTCAAGGCCACCCTGAGACTATATAGTTGATTCCAGGTCAGCCTGGGCCAGAGTGAGACCGTATCTTGAAAAACCAAAAAAAAAAAAAAAAAAAAAAAAAAAAAAAAAAGAAGAAGAGAAAGCCATCCAGTTTTCCCAAAAGTGGAGAGAAGCAGTAGGAATACCCCAAGCAGTGCTCACAGCCTGAAAATGTGCTCCCATCTTTTCCCATAAAATAATAATCATAATTTTCCTTCTCAAGATTGTCCGTTTGTTGGAGTCACCAACAGTAATGGGGTGCTAGTGGTCCAGGAAGTCCTTTAACCCCAAGCCCTTGGTTTGTTTCTAATTTTAATCAAAGAATTGAATTTAAAAGACTGAGAAATATAATTATTTAATTATTATATTTATTGAGGGAAGTACAGAGCCAAGGAAAGGCTGTCTCAGGAAGATTTTAGCCCTGGCACCAAGTTTTTGGGGCTGAACTTGACCAACCATAATATGTAAATCCTATGAAAGACCTCCCTCCCAGGAGGGGTCCTGGTTGTTTGTGGAAAAAGAGGTCTAGGGAAGCTATGCAAGAGAAACGAAGTCAGATCATCTTTGACTTCTTGTAAGTATAAACTTTGCTATGTTTTTCACCTTTAGGAGTCCAGTCACCCTAACACCATCCCTCTCTCAAAAGAGCCAAGAACTTATCAGAGGAGCCAAGAAGCTAAGGAACATGAGGCAAGGAGAAAAACCTAGAGTGATTTATACATAGGTGCCAAGCCCATTTGTGCCTCAAGCATTCAACTAGGATGAGCCTCTTCATCAGACACTGTGTAAGGGAAGAGAGACCTGATTGGCTGGTAGACTCATGCAGCCTAGTCATGAAGGGCCAGCCCACAGGTGTGCTAAGCTTGAAGAAGCAGGAAGTGCTGCTGGGGAGTGTTGCTTGCAACCATCTTTGATGAGAGTGAATCTGACCCAAACTCTAGTTTTGACAGGGCAGGCAAAGAGGCATCTATGTTCTTGGGCCTCTGTCCCTGGCTGACTGCCTATAAAAAAAAAAAAAAAAAATAGAAAATCATAAAACAAAAGAGATGGATTGTCATGACCTTGTATACCTTATAATTTGATAGTGAATTAATGATCAAAGGGGAAATGGAAGGAGGTCCCATACATAGCTGAGAACTGAACATGATTGAAGAGGCAGAACAAGGCAAGGCTAAGGGGGCAAAGATGTTCACCTGCTTTTAGTGGCACAAAGAACTAAGGAAGAAAGAATAAGGAATGCACTATACCCATGATTAGACAGACAACTGTCCATTAAGGCTTTTTCATTATGGCCTTGTTTTGATAATTAGCTTTAAAATGACTAATCCTACATTTAACAAGTTACTGCTGAAATTTCCCTGTGAAAGGGAAGATTGTCAGAATCTCAGTGCTCTCTCCTACTACCTGGCCATGAGGAGAGAAAGCTGCCTTCCTCCAACATGGAACGCACACCACCTCTGACTGGAAAGTTACCCTTCTCCCAAGGGCATAAACATAAAAGGCCCAGAAGCAGTTATCTCTTTCACTTTTTCTGGTCCTTATCTTTGAAGGTGTGAGTCTCTCTCTCTACTTCTCTGTCTGTATCTTTCTCTGCCGCCTATCTGCTTTTCTTTCTACATAAACACCCTTCCTCTTTCTCCTCTTTCCTCCTCCTCCTTATTCTCTCTCTTTCTTGCTCTTTGCAACAGCATCTCTTCCAATCCACTTTTTGCCCTCTCCCAGCCCTATCCACAACTGCTCCCTAATGTGCTACACTACATGCCTAACTTCTGGGCCTGTAGTGCCACAATCCACAGCAGACTCTCTGGGTTCCTTGTACCTTCCCACTTTCTTAAGCATTCCTTCTTAAGCTCCTCCCCAAGAAAAAGGGGTCATCTCCATCCTCTAATTTGAACCCTAACATTAACAACAACTATTCTACTTCTTACCCTTGCCTGGAGGTGTTGCATTTTTGCATTAATCAAATGTTTCCAAAACAAAACTTCTAATTTGTGCCTAGAACTTTGTGAAGTCTTTCTTTCATTTTCTTGGTTTGTCACATTGGATTTACTTCATTTTTCATTGAACAATTTCTGTAGACTTCTGGATAAAATGGTACTCCTTTCTAAACAATGAATCTTGCCAATATATATAGAAGCAATAGTTTTGATGTAATATTCTCTGAGACTATCTTGGCAGTTTTTCTGAGAGGCAGTTTCAACTAAAGAGAGATTAAACAACAGCCTAAGAAAATAATATCTCAAATGAATTGCATCTAATTCCTGTTTTGTTTATTTTGATTTCTGTCTTTTTAGTGAGTCTCCTAATTTTCTTGCCACTAATGTGTAAAACAAGCCACCAAGAGAAATAATTATGGCAACATCTGTGCATAATTATACATTCTGGGGTACTGATCAGAGTCCATTTAGAACATACTTCTCTCAGGATCTTGTTGGTGATGGAAGGATAACAAACAATTGTCTTAAATTATATTTATAGAACAATGAGGAAAATAGACAAGAATTCTTTAGTTCCAAGCAAAATATGTAGTGATCATAGCTGGATCAGTACAGAGGCAACATCTCAGTAGTGTGTGCCACACGTTGACACCACTAAAACTTTCTCTTTCTCAATTTATGCTTATAACCATTTCCAAATAGTTTTCTCACTTTGAAATCCTTTTCTGCCTCTCCGTCATGCATAACAGAAAATTATTCTGCATTTCATCTAAGATTAAAAATAGTCCCAGTTTTAAGGGCATGCTAAAATGGTGCCAAGAAACTCAAAACAGTAGTCTCAGGAGAGTCTTCTCTAGAGATCATTTTGTTTAGTAACTTTAAATGTAGTATTAGAGGTTAGCATAAAATAATTCAACAGGTTATTTTTGAAAAATTTTAAGTTGAAACTTTCAGGAGATGGTAAAAGGAAGTAAACAATGGTCACAAGGAAGTGTTCTCCTATACCTATGCCTATACCATCAGGAACCCGAGACTCGTGGAAGAGGAGGCAGACTATCAGAGCCACAGGGTGGGAAGAACTATCCTGAGACGTTGCACGCCCCCCATGACTGCAACAGAGACTCACTGATGCACTCATAACCCATGGCAAATACCAATAACCCCACTGGGGAGGGCCCTCAGTAAAACAGGGGCAGGGAAGAGGGGATATAAGAGTATAACGCAAGGGGAATAGGCCCAACAAGTGATTTGTTCATACAATAAAGCACATAATTAGAAATTAAAAAGATCTTTTCTGTGCGAGTGAAGCCAATGGTAACTATAAGCCACTGGTTTTACTGCAGAGTAATTCTGATAGGCCCAGATCTCAAACCAAGCTCCCTATATAGAATGAAAAGAATTGAAGAGTGCATATCAAATATCAACTCCATTCTCCATATAGTCTCAAGGAATTTGAAAGTGATATCATTTAATCCTGTTTATTTCCAGTTATGGTAAACTAAGGTAAATATATTTATATACTAATCATTTGTTGGATACTGGGTAATCATGCATACCTGTGACTTACAGGTAGAAGGTTTTATGTTGAATGATTTTATTTTTACAATGTTAAAACTTACAGTTTTAGGGGATTACTTTCTATTTTCTTTCTAATAGTGAAAGAAAAATTTCATCAGTGGAAATGGATTTCTACAACAGTGGATTTCTGCAACACACTGAAAAATGAAAGACCTCTTGGTTCAGTATTAAAAATAAATACATCTTAGTCTTTTATAGAATGTATATTATAATACAGTAAAGAGCAAAATGTTAGCTTCCAGCTTTGCTTTCTTGGACCATGTTGCTGAAGAGGTTTGGTTTTTTTCTTTTTTTTTTTTTTTTTTTTTTTGTCTGTTTGTTGTTTTGTTTGTAAATTTTCTTTTATATGGTATAATTGCCTTGAGATATATCCTTTGTGTATCTCAAAATTATTTGACACTCATTGTTTGGAATTGGCCTCATTACATTTATACTCAAAAAAGATTTTTTTCTTTAATAATAAATAAATGTCTTAAGTAACGATTAACCCTTTATTATAGTCAGGTTCACATTGCTGGCAGAAATCACTAGGCCAGGAGCAGCTTGTGGGAACAAAGGTTTATTTGGCTTATAGCCTCAAGGAGAAGCTCCATGATGGAAGAGGAAAACAATGACATGAGCAGAAGGTGGGCATCACCCCTTGGCCAACATAAGGTGGACAATAGCAACAGGACCCATAAGCCCATCCCCAACAATACACTGCCTCCAGGCAATTTCCAAATTGCCATCAGCTGGGGTAGCTAGGGTGGATTTTACCACTTTAATTAAGCTAATATAGAAAAATCCCTCATAGATACTTCTACAGATTTGTTTCCATGATAATTCTAAATCCTTCCAAGTTGACAAAGATTAACTATCACACTGGGGTCTTGGTATACTTCAAGTTGAATCATTAGTAAAATCTTACTAACAAAAATTAGGCATTCTATGCCAGCTTTCTCTTGTGGACACTGGTTTTCTGTGTAGTACAGGCTGTTCCTAATCTGAATCAGGGTCTAGCATGAAGCCAGCATGAAGCAAGGCTTATTTTCAGGCAGTGATACAGAGTTCATTTCTTGGGATGGGCAGCTGAAGGGATAACCTGTCAAAACATCTTTTGCCCCAGACAGGGGCAAAAGACATGCTTGCATAAAACGGACTTAGCAAAAAGACAAAAGGATGAGATTTTGAACTCTATGCAGATTTATGGTAAGATTTACAGAGGAAATTATGAGATATTTGGGATCTCCAAGTTTATGAGGCTTGGTGAATTTGATCGCTTTCAGCAGCTGTGGAAGTCTCCTGGAATAGTAGCAAAACAGTTATAAGTTTGGACTGTCACATTTGTTCAATTTCTCCTGTACATAGGGTAGTTCAATAAAAGGTGCTTCTAGAAGCAGCATTATTTCCCCCTAAGCAATTAGGTTATACTCTGGAGGTTACATATGCTGTCTTGCAGTTATAAATATAGATAGAGCTCTGTCTTCCATCTAGACAACTACAAAAGTGTAAGATAAGTAAAAGGTTTCAAATTAAAATCCTCTGCACCTACTACGCAATATTGAAATGACCCACTTTATGAAGATAAGAAATTGTCAGGCTAAATGACATACCTAAATTAGAAGAACACTTAAAATAAATGAGTCTTGTAAATTGAGAAGTACAGATTTCCAGATAGATGCATTAAATGTCTGAGAAATTAGGGATGTTGATTCATTTCTAGAATCAAAAAGCAAGATATAGCAAGCTGATAATGTCCCTTCTTCCTCTGCTAAATAATATTTTAACTATACATGTGAAGCTACGATATGATCCTCTCCTCTGGTCTATTCACAAACTTTTCCATAAATTAAAATAATGACCATAGTGAAATCCCCCAAATTTTCTCTAAGCCTGAGGCATGGCAATTTGTTGAGGGCCTGATGAATGTGTCCTGGCAGCACAACAACAGGGCTAAGTTGCAATGATTTGTGACAGTTGTGTGGAAGCCCTGGGAGTCAGTCTGACACTCAGTCCACCAGACTTGTGAAGAGATTCTTTGTTGAAGACTCTGAACTTTGGCACCTTAGCTAAAGTCCAGATATATCTTGTGATCATCTGAAGTTACATTTGTGGGAACATAGCATAATAGCCTGCATTATCTAAAAATTAAATTCCAAGGGAAAGACATGATTTTATGTGTGTCTCATTCTCAAAGATTTTCTTTTATGGGAAATACTCAGATTAGTAACTGCTGGTGTGTGTGTGTGTGTGTGTGTGTGTGTGTGTGCACACGTGTGCATGCACTCCCATTGTTTTCTCTGTGGGAGGTAGGAGCTGTTTTTGAAGTAACTTTTTGATTAATTGCCTCCTTTCTCTGCCTTTCTGTGCAAACAGTCCATATCCTCTGGCTAGCTTATCAGTGTGTGCTTGCTTCTCTTCCAAAGAATTAGAAACTATTGGCACTGTCTTGCACTATTTGTCCTCAGTGTCACTATGGATATGGTGAGCATAGCTTGTCTGGCCCATCTTGCAGATAGACCCAGAGGTTGACTAAGTGGTTATTGCTGGAGGCAGTGACCAGTTCTGGCTCTTGTGATTCACAGGCAGCCACTGTCCGTCCCATGTTGTGTACATTATAAAATGCTTTCCTTCTCACCTAACATTAGGGCTGAAAGCACCAGAGGCCAGCAGGACTCATTCTCCTGGGAAAGGTATCCAGTCAGACTGATGAATGTCTGAGAAACCAAAGATAAAAGTTGTGTCCCCTTCAACTACTGAAATATCTCAGGGGTGTAAGTTAGCAGGTTTGTTCATTGTACATAGGAACATGTAGAAGCATTTACCTTTACAGACCACCCACTTTACCTATTCGAGGTTGGCAGAATATGGGCACCCCCAAATATGGCACTTTGGTATAGTGATCACTCTGCAAAGAGGTACCTTTAAAAAGAGGTACATATAAAAAAAATTAAACATAGCAGGTTCAAGAAGTCTGTTTTGGTTTTTCTTCCTGTAAACAGGAGATAAAATTACCACATGGAAGATATTCTCCCTATACTAGAAGAAAAATAACACTTTTATCAGGGTGGGAAGTTGAGACAGAGAATTTTGCACAAACAGATCTTATTAAAATAATTCTTATCATCTTCTTTCAGTCTCCTCAAATAGTTTAGAAATTGTTCAGCACTTGCCTCTGTTTGTTCAATGAAGTACAAAACCATTTAGATTTTGCCACTTTCTTAGGTTTTCATTTTCTTATGAGGGGTCATGTCATATAAAACTTACATGAAATGAATTTGCATGCTTTTCTCTTGTTAATCTGTTTTATGCCAGTTTACTTCCCAAGTTTGCCTGAAACACACAAAATGATTTGTTTACCCTCTACACCTTTTGTCTAAAGCATCCTTTTCCTTTGTCCCATAGCCAAGATCATTTGTGAAGTACTGCAATGATTTTCTCTGCCTTTCCAACCAGGTTCTGAAACTGGTTGAACCCTATTAATCAAAGGCTGCCTTGGCCACAGTGTAAGGTAATAGATTAAGCCACTAGCCTGGTGTAAGAAAAATCTGTTGGCTTCTCTCTGCAGTATGCCTAAAAGGAGGCCATGCCCTGGCAGATAATCAATACCTATTAGGATAGAAATAAATGTGAACAATCAACTAATTCCCTGATTAGATTCTCTTACCCCAAAGAATTCCTGTGGGCAATTCTTCTTTCAAAGGTGTGAATATTTTTGAAGGGGCAAACCTACTGTCACCTTGAGCCCTGGGAACCACAGGGTGTAGAAACTTCAGGGCTTGCTGCCGTCATAGCTTTGAGTTTTGAGCCACAGGTACAGATGTCACAACTTTTGACTTTCATTATGTTTTTGTGCTGATCGGGTCTAATTTAGAAGGAAAATGGGGCTGATCAATCAACTTGGTAAATAAGGAAGAACTGACCACATAATTTATCAAAGTAACAGTGCATTATAATTAACTACATGTGTGGAGGTTGCAGACTTTACCTGAGATTACATAAATATGTGCTGGTCATCTCCATTGTGATATGGGTGATGAGTGATTTATTTGGTCCATTAAATACTAAGCACTAAATAGAATTCAATATGTTGGTTTTTAGGGGAAGCTTTTTACTTCATATGCATTTCTGAAGTTTTGTAGTCAACATTTTCTAAAGAATAGTGATTTGGTTTTGACTTGACTGATTGGATTCATTTTGCATTTTGTGAATCCCTCATTATGTTTACTGGATGTTGTGATATAAATCAGATAAGAAAATAGTGTGTAATAATGGTGGCTATTTCACTTGGAGTGTTTTATGTATATGATGCCTCTCACTTTAACAAGCACTGTCTTTTTGAAATGAATGCAATTTATTAATGAAAACACTAGATGAGGAGATTCAAGCATGTTGCTGTGGCTTATGGATACAATTTCGGAAGGAGCTCCAAAGCCCTGTAGTAAGGCAGAGGCTGGGGAATCCGGACTGTGTCATTTTCACCTTTGTAGTCTCTTGAGAATTTACAACCCCATTTCTGGTTATACAAGCTCTGCACTAGAGAGAATTTGAGAGGTCAGACAAGGATTGCTTTGTCATGGAGATTAGGGAAAAGCAAAATATACCTTTAACAGTGAGTACTAGGATAGGGTGGGAGAAATTTATGACGAGCTGCTTTTCCCCCACTCTGAAATGAGACATATTCTTCCCTGAGTCAACCGTGAGTTCAAAGTATTTTATTTGAAGTGCTTTGAACATGACCTCAGTTAGTGGAAATTTTTCTCTAACAATACAGACTAATACACACTTTTTTCTCTAAGGAAACCAAAATGGTCCACATTAAAACAAATCTAGACTGAAAGAAAGCCCCAGCTTCCCCTGAGAGTTCTTGGTTACCTTATCCACCCATCTTTTGTTTTCCTCAAAGCAGTTTCATTGTAAGGTCTAGACTTCACCTTCTATGATCAAAAGGCATTAGAATCCAACACTTCACATGTGGATGAACATAATTTCCAAAGGCTTTGGCAGCCCTGTGTCAGTGTTGGGGACTACCATGTCTTCCTGAGGAATGATGCAGAATGATGGACCAAGGCTCTTGCTGAGCTGAGTCAGTCCCAGGAGGCTCCACCTTGCAGGTATGGATACTGGGGAATCAAACCTCAGTCCTTAGACTTCACAAGCAAGCACCTTATTACTTTGTAAAGATTTCTGGGTGCTTTCTGACAGTACAAAGAAAATGACAGAGTGATATCAAAGTGCAAAATCAACTTAGAAAATATAGGGCTGGCGGGCTGGAGAAGATGGCTGAGCAGTTAAGGCACTTGCCTTACAAAGCCAAATGAACCAGGTTCAATTCCCCAGGACCCACGTAAGCCAGATGCACAAGGTGATGCATGCATCTGGAGTTCATTTGCAGTGGCTATAGGCCCTGGCATTCCCATTCTCTCTCTCTCTCTCTTTCTCACACTATCTGACTCTTTCTCTCTCACATACATAAATAAATAAAACAAATATTTTTTTTTAAATATAGGGCTGGAGAGATGGCTTAGTGGTTAAGGTGCTTGCCTGCAAAGCCAAAGGACCCAGGTTCAATTTCCCATGCCCATGTATGCCAGGTGCACAAGGTGGCGCATGAGTGTGGAGTTCATTTGCAGCAGCTGGAGGCCCTGGCATGCCCATTCTCTCTCTGCCTCTTCCTCTCTCTCTCTCTCTCTCTCAAAATAAATAAATAAATAAATAAGTAAAATAGTTTTTAAAAAGAACAAAATATCAATAGTAGCCATTACTATAAGAAATATTAAAAGTATCACCATTACTATAGAGGAAGACTGAACAATTACAACCCAAATAGTAGAGAAAACTTTACCAAGCATTCATTAAACCAGTAAGGAAACACATAAATTGAATTTGTTCTTTTTGCTTAATGTTGGTGATTTCTTTTTAAAAGCAAAATTAGTTTCTCCTTCCTTTCTTATATTAATCCCTTTGGATGAATTTGTAGCTTTCTTACCAAGAAACTTTTAACTCCTTTCTTAAGCTGACCAATCACAGTAGCTTTATATGCAAGAGAGCTGATGTGGATTCTCCCAGACTGAACAGAGCATCAGGCTATGCATTTTCCCTAAGCCATAGATGGAAGTATCCTAGAGATGCCAGGGGATGGTAATATTCTTCGTCCAATTCTGCTGTCCATCCTGATAGCTTTAAGCTCAGTTATGGTGTTAAGTGTAAGGCACCTGGACTTACTGTTGGTGTCAGTGTTGGTGCCTATGTGCCCACCAGTCAGAACCAGTCAACATTTCCTCCTTCTATCTCCCCACATTCAGCCAGTCTTGTCCAGTCTGCACTGGGACTATGTCCTGATCTCTGTAGCCTCGGGAGAACACAGCCCTTCTGCTTGTGTCCCTGACACTCTAGCCTAGTCAGCCTCTCCCATTGCCCTCTGCTCTGACTGGCAGCTCCTCTTAGCAAGCCGCAATTAGTATATTGTGCAATTGTTAAAATCCTGCCAACTGTGCTTTTAATTCGATTCCTTACCTCAGACCTGAAAGCCTGGTGGAGCTCAGCACAGTGGCTCCTTGAACAAGGAGTACCAGAAAAGAGTTAAGAGTTCAGCAGTGGCACCTGGCAAGTGTTGTCTGCTATATGGTGGTGAGAAGAATTTCAGTCTCTGGGGAATTTCCACCCAACTCTGTCCACACCTGAGTATAGGAGCTCTTGATTCCCGGAAGATCTTTGACAGAGGAACCAGGCAAGACAATTTTAACATTGATTGAAGTGCTAGGAAGATAGAGGGTAAAAATTGGAAGCAAATGTTGAAGAAATAAATCACAGGTGTCCACTGTAGCTATGGGGTTGTGTTTTGGAGGTAGAGATGTCCACCACTTGTTTTCTACATAGTCTTGGGCAAGAAACTTCTCTGTGTGCCCCTAGTCTCTAGTAAATTTCTGTTCAAGATAACAGTGTTACAAATTTGCATTGATGGTTAAAGGAGGTTAATTCTAGGTATATAATAACAGTGCAGTTCTAATTTAATTTCTAGTGTCTAATTATAAGAATTGGCTCTTTGTAAATATTTCTTAAGCTGTCCACAACCTATCACGTTACTGGCATACAGATCTATCTGTGTAGAGAAATAGCTGGACTGATTAGCATATAGATAAACAGATGTATGCATGTTGTGTGTAGTTATATTGACTTATCTATTAGCTGTTGAAACTGCATGAGGAATCAGGTATGAGTCACAAGTTGCTACAGTCCTTAGAGAGCATGGGGTCAGAGCACTTAAATGCCTCCTGTATAAACCCTGAGAGGTCAACTGTCTCTGTAAGAGTAATGAGGAAGCCTTAATGTGCACACAAAAGAGATATGAGCGTTGGGCAGACTCTGACTTACTAATCCAAAAATGTCCTTTCTCCAAGTTTACAGTGATTTTTCTGAAGGACTTATCACTATGTTTTCATGCTTCTAATTATTTTAAAAAGTGAACTTTTGCTGATGCCTTCCTAGGAGAAAGACTCAATGTTCAGGGAGCTTCACTGTTTCCCTGTTTGCCCTGAGGGCATCTTTTGTAAGGGATGATGAAGTGCTCTCACTGATTCTCCATTTGGCTCCAGTCTTTGATGTGCTTAAATAAATTTTTTGGTGTTGCCTTTGATCCAGTGAAACCTAGAGCTACCTTTCATCTCATGGAGACAGTTTGAATGACAGACAACTTTGACCCTATTGCCCAGAGAAGAGTACTGGGGCCAGAAAGAAGGCTTTTGGTCATGATAGGAGACAAATTGGCCATGCAGGGTAACAGTACCCCCAAAGTAATGGTTTTTATATTCCTTGAATAAAAGCAGGAAATGTTACTAAGCTTTCAGAAACCTGGATGTTAATATCCTCCAGGAAAGATTTCTAGATTAAGCTTGCACCCGTCCTAGAGGACAGAAACTCTGATCCTTCCTGGCAAACTGTAAACTCTGGTCATTGTGCATAGCAACCTGTCAACCTGTCTTCCTCATATAGTCACTCCCCATAAAGTACCCAGATCTGGGCTGGAGAGATGGCTTAGTGGTTAAGCACTTGCCTGTGAAGCCTGAGGACCCCGGTTCGAGGCTCAATTCCCTAGTACCCACGTAAGCCAAATGCACAATGGGGCGCATGTGTCTGGAGTTTGTTTGCAGTGGCTGGAGGCCCTGGTGAGCCCATTCTCTCTCTCTCTCTCTCTCTCTCTCTCTCTCTGTCACTCTCAAATAAATAAATAAAAATAAAACTAACAAAAAAAAAAGTACCCAGATCTGATTCTCAAGGTGGGCTTCCCAAACCCCCTCTTGCCTCACTGGGTAAGAGCTCCGCCTTGCTTCCATCAATTATGTTCTAGGCTTAAGCCCCCTTCTCTTCATCCTTCCAAAGCTTTCAACTATAATAAAATCTTTCTGAGCCTTATCCTGTGGCCTGTGATTTCATTCTTTGAATTCATAGGACAAGGATCCAGGAGCACCTCAAATTATTGGTGCATTTGTGTACAAGGAACCCTAAATTCCTGTGTCATTTTTTGGTGTTTTGGCACAGGTATGTCAGAGGGGGTATCCTGAGTCCTGCCTTCATGAGCCAGAAGGCATGATCTGTTTTCTCTCTCATTTTCCATTTTCTTCTGTGCAACACTCTTCCACTTGTGAACTGGGCGCATTTAAAACTCTGAAAATGGTAGATTTGGGAAATTTCTGTAGGAGGCATGTAGTAGAACTTTTGTTTTCTCTTTTCATCTGCTTGTAAAGTGAATAGCAAAGTGTAAATGTTGTGTGTAGGTTAACTGAGTTTTGTCAGGAGGTATTTTGTGTTTGCTCTGTGGAACATTGACCTAAATGTTAGACGCCAATAACCAATGCTAGTCTGTGGAAAATGCAGGTTCTGGCTGTGCTGGTTTGTATCTGCAGCACTGGGCTGTGTGGGCTTGTGTTTGCAGCAGTGCTGTGGGACATAGATTCAAACAGCATGAGCAGACAGGGCCTCTGGCTAGTGGGACTCCATGAAGTACTAGGTGTAGTGGGACATGCTGTGGGGTGCATATACACAGCAGGGTTGTGTATGCTAGATGTCAAAAAGCAGCAGGATGATGGCAGAGAGAGATCTCATGCCATAGCCAGACACACAGACTGGGACCCGGCAACAATGACTTACTAGACAGATCTAAACTAGAGAATATAGCCTAGACAAGAAATTATAAATCTGAGGTAAAGAATCAAGAAGAGCTCTAAGAAAATCTCAGAGGGCCAACCTGTGAGGGTGCTAGGACCCTCCCTGCTTATGATAATTAAAAATTATCAAACTTTCCTGATACCCAAAGGCTTAATCCAGAATTTAGATGGTGTTTCTGTGTGTACAAGCCAAATACAGAAAGAGGTCAACCACTGGGGGAGTTAATGGAGGGTGACAATGGTAAAGTGTGGCTCAAATCCATATAGGCTCACTTCCTCATCATGTTGCCAATGAGAGGGCCAAGGATGCAGGGTGTTCCAGAACACATTGATAATTGGTCACTAAATCCAAAGGTCTCATTTCCCGTTGTTGCCACACCAAGGAGAAATGAAGGAGGCTCTGGAGGACACTCTGGGGCACAAGACACTGGAAGACATTCCAGCATATCCTTTTGTCTTCTGGATGGGTAGTGATATGTCTTTGACAAAGGCTCCCCTAGACTGTATCCTTACTCATTGGGATCTCTTTGATTAAAAGAAAAGAAGTGTCTGATATTCTTCTGCACCAAGCCTGGCCCGAATATGAACTAGAGGATAGAGAAGAATGGCCTCTAGGGGAAAACATTAATTTTAGACCTGCTCTAAGAGAAAACCAAACTTATCTAAGGAGCAGAACATAAATTCAACTCTTCTAGTTGCCCCCACATCAAAGCAAGCTACTAAAAGCCTCTTACAGGTACAACCACCTCTAGAACAGAAAGAGACATCTCTATCTTCTTGTCCTCCTTATCCCAGGACCCAAAGCATGCTAAAGCTCCCAGTCCTCCTCAAATACATCCTTCTCTCCTATTATTACACAATACAGGTAATGAAACAAGATCATAGTTGGGCAGGAGGCTCACAACACAGGCTCAGAGAACAAGTTGGATCTTAAAGTCTGCCAGGTAAATAAAGAAAGCCAGCCATCCAGGGGCTAGTAAGTTATCTCAGTAATTAGAGATACTTGGTAGTGATTGATTCTGCCTCACAATAATGAAAATTATCCTCATTGTGATATGCTGTTTAAGTTCATGGTAAGCTGTATTCTGAGAAATGGGTTGCCCCTCTAACTCAGACCCTGAGCATGTTTAAAACCATGTCCTTGTCCTTAGGCAAGTTGGCCAATTGCCTCTGGACAAGGCAAGGGAGAATGACAAGCAGCATATAGTTTTGGCTTTCTGTCAGTTTCTCTTGTCTAAGATCACTAAAATCTTGTTAGAATATAGTTCTCTGGCTTAAAAAATATATATAATAAACAAGCAACAACCAGATCTAACTAGAGTTTACAACATATTAGAATTTCATGATTTAAAAATATGTGGACAGGTAACCTTTGTTATGTCATAAATATAACTCAGATTTATCATTATTAATAAAATGATTTCTAGGTGTGTTATATAATCTCTAGGACAATTTCCAAGTTTTACCTGCATTTGCAAATCCATGTTTTAAAATTGTACCTCATGGGGTTTATTAAAAAGAAGAATGTCTCAAATAAACAGGCTATAAATTCTAAAATTCAACTTATGGATGTGTTTTGCTCGTGATGGCAGTTATAAAAACTGCCTTCAAAATATTTAATCAATTGGTGATGTTTCTCTGCTAAGCTTTTAATTACTAGAGAAAGAGTCCTAATATGATCAAGATTTATTTACTAAAATTGTCACTGCTGTGTTTAACTTAGGTTTACAAAGGAAATAATCTAACTTCATCACTGTAAACTTTGTTCTTAGGGAGACAAGGAAGTCTCCCCATCTTCTGATAACCTGTGTGCCTTCTCAGTTTTTGAGGTGCTCCATTAACAATTCTTGGATCAAAATGAGTTGTAATGCTAGAATCTGTAATCTACAAACAATGGAATTTAAACATAAGCTATTAGATATCTGGTCAAAGCTTCATTTAATAGATATGGGTAACAAGAATAATAAGACATAATATTGGTTTATGTTAGTCAAAGTAACCCTAAACAGGTGTATCAGATTGATTGCAACATGTTTCTCTATCAGGATTAATTCTATGTCTAGTCCATTTAGATACAAAGATTAAAGCCAGGGCTGGAGGGATGGCTTAGCGGTTAAGGCACCTGCCTGCTAAGCCTAAGAACGCCAGTTCCAATCTCCAGATCCCACATTTAGTCAGATGAAAAGTGACACAAGGGTGCAATGCTGCACTTGCCCACAAGGAGACGCGCACATATCTGGAGTTCATTCACAGTGGCTGAGCGCTGCTGGTGCGCTCATTCTCTGTCTTCCTCTCCGCCCCCCCCTCCATGTGTGTCTCTCTCTCTCTCTCTCTCAAAAAAAAAAAAAAAAAAAAAAAAAAAAGACTAAAGCCACTAAAAATATACACAGGGACATAGATTATTTAAAGGCAATTCTAAGTTATTAAAGACAGACTTCTAAGTTTCAACTTTAAAACCAGAAGTGCTTGTTTAAATCTCCTACAACAGTAATCAGATATTTTGAAGTACAAAAGAAATTCCAAAATCCAACTCTGATTTTAGATTGCTTTCCAGACTCAATTAAAAGGTCAAAAATTTAGATGGGTATAATGCATATTATGATAACTTAAATTTTTGACAAATTGCTTGGTTTGAGTTTAGTGACAGAACATTGTAAAGTGGTCATAGAAGTCAAACTGATAAAAGTTTCTGTTAATGAAAAAGGCCATTGTTATTTGCCCCATATTCCCATATTCAAGTTCAGATCCTCCAACGTATGATTAACATCCTTCTCTGTGACCCTAAAGAGGAGGTTTCACAAAGGAGTGATGATTTTACGATAGGGATCCATTGGGGACCCACTCTCTCCTACATAACACTGGACATCACCCTGGTTTTCCTTATACTAGGCAATAGACCCTCTAGGAGATAAGAAAACCTGGCACACCAAGGGGGTGATACTATTCTTCAGCTAGACCTGTTTTACAAAAAAGGGAAAGAAAGAGACCGAGTTGTTCTATGTCTAACCATTCTTATCTCTGAGGCCATCCAAAACTGACCTGAAGCCATTGGTTAGACCCTCAGGCTTCTCAATTTCCTGACAGATAGAGCTATAAGATCTTAAATTCCAGGGATTAACTATGCCAAGACACTATAAGGTATTTAAGTTCAGTTTTGGCAGAGAAACTGGGACACCCTCTGGAACCCTCAAGCAACTCACGACATTCTTGAAATTCACAAAGTTCTGTCAGATGTGCTAGAACCTTCCAGTAAAGAATTGCTCAAGAAACAGAAACAAAAAAATCTAGAGTTTAAGGACAACCTGCTTCCCAGTACTGATAACAAATGGCCCTTCTAATTGACTGTGAGAAGCAACTTGTTTGTACACCCATGATATCTTAGGCCTGTTAATCTCCAAGGAAAATTTCTGGCTAACTAAGAACTGCCTCCTGAGATAACAGGTTGTCCAACTAGAATTTCCTTTACGATTATAATACACAGAAACCAAACTGGTGGCTTTCATCAGGGCACCAAAACTCAATGAAAGTCAGGGTTGATATTTATATTTTTGTTTATTTAACAAAACGTTAAATAATATATATGTTTCCTATATTTCAGGTATGGCTTACCATGTCATAAAACATAAGTTAAATGTTACAATAGAATGTTAAGGTTTTTTAATATTAACTAGATATGTTTTATTACAGACAAAAGGTACAAAATTACTCCATATTCCCATTTTTCTCCTGGGTGTTTAACAGCCAGATGTAGTAGTCAGACCCAATGAGGAATTTGGGATTAAAAGGGTACTCAATATTTTGGTCCCAGTCCCTTCAGGTCCAAAAGGCTCAGGAGATGGTGGGATACTTCTTTCTCTAGAGGGTCCAAAGCTCTTGGTAAGTTGCCTATCTTCTTGATAAGAGTAGATATAGAGACCCATAGAATGGATTCCAATCAATATCTAGTCTGAGAAGGAGAGTCAAAACAGAGGGGAAAACCTTTAATTCTTCCAAAGGAAGGAAAGCCACATGGTCAGCATGGTCCTGACTCATTCCAGCAGATGGCACAAATGCTGAGAGAGCCATAAAGCTCCTCCCAAGTCCCTGAAAGTCTCTCCTAAAGAGCCACAACTGATCTTCAAACTTACAGTATAAAATTAACTTTAAAAAAATTTAATTATTTTATTTATTTTTGGAAAGAGACACAGAGAGAGACAGACAGAGAGGGAGAGGGAGACAGATAGAGAATGGGCGCGCCAGCAGTCTCAGCTACTGTGAACGAAATCCAGATGCGTGTGCCCCCTTGTGGTCAAGTGCGGCATTGTGCCCTTGCGTCACTTTGCATCTGGCTAAACGTGGGACCTGGAGATTGGAACTGGCGTTCTTAGGCTTAGGAGGCAGGCGCCTTAACTGCTAAGCCATCTCTCCAGCCCTAAAATTAACTTTTGACTACCTACTTGGTCTTAAGCACTAAGCAGAAAAATATAGCCAGAAAGCAAGGTATATCTTAAAGAGTTTAAACATCACAGCACAGACTATAAAGTTAGAGAGATGTGCTCACAATGACTCAATGACATTTGTACCATTATCAAAGTTAAATGCTGTGTATATATTCTTGATAATTCTGCTAATGTTTCATCTACTTTACAAGAACAGGTAAAAACCACACCATTTGGTAAATTTCTAGATCTTAATGATGTAAAATAACCATGCCTGTCATTTCTGGTAATTTTGGGACATTTGTGTTTAATTGTTATTTTAACCTTGTGTTTGCTCAACTATAGTTAGTCCACACTCAGATGGTCCTGTGACAATCCACCTCCATCTACTTGGGTTCCCTGAATAACTCTCCAAGGCCTGAAATGGTACAAGAATGGGAACCCTGAGGACCTTGCTAACCCCTAATTTACCTGACGCTTGCTTCTCCCTGATTTCTCCCATTTGCCCCCACCCATGTCTTTATCTGGGAATCATAGGTTTCCTCCCATACTATAAGACCACCAGTAAACTTTTGTGGTCCTGTAAAATAGACCCACTGGAGGGGTACCCCAACTGCTATACCCAGTGACCCCATCATCTTGAAGAAGCCAGACTAATTTGTCATCCTAATCCCCCAACCGCAGTTAGGGGTACCTCTTCAGAGTGAGAAAATGATATGAGACAGAAATTGGGTAGGCAGTCAGGGTAACAGAACCCCAAAAGTAATGGTTTTGTATTCCTTGAGTAAAATCAGAAATGTCACTAAGCTTGCAAAAACATGAATGTTAAACCCACCAGGAAAGATTTCCAGATTAAGCTTGCATCCTTCCTAGAGGATAGATAGTAATTCCCATCCTTACCAAGATTACTGGAAGAGCTGTAAAATCTGGTCTTTGTCCAGAGTCTCAAGTTGGGCTTCTCAGATTCTCTCTTGGCTCCCTGGGCAAGAGCTCTACCTTACTTCCTTCTCTTGTGTTCTAGGCTTTAAGCCCCCTTTTCTTTATTCCCCTAAAACTTTCAACTGTAATAAATTCTTTCTGAACCTTATCCTCTGGTCCATGGATATCATTCTTTGAATTCATCATGCAGGGGGTAGAGTTAGGGTGACTGGATCCCTGAAGGTAAAAAAGACAGGAAAGTTTGCATTTGCTAAAAATCCAAGATCATCTGACTTCTTATCTCTCTTGCCCAGATCCTCAAAACTGCTTTTCCACAAACAGTCAGGACCCCTCCTAGGAGGGAAGTCTTTCATAGGATTTAAACATGGTGGTTGGTCAAGTTCAGCCCCTGCAACCTGGTGCCAGAACTAATCTCTTCCTGAGACAGTCCTCAGCCCTCACCAACCAGCTGGCCCTCTGGTTCACCTGAGCCAAAAGAGAAGCTACCACCCTTAGGTTATAAATACCTTTGCAAAGAGAGGGAAGGTTCTCACTCTCTAATCACTTGGGAACTCCTAGCTGTGGGTGAGGTTTTCCCTCAGCTGTGCCTGGGCTGGTTCAGCCCAGGTCCAGCCAGGAGAGGCTTGGCCTAGGCCCTGGCCCAGGCCCAAGCAAGAGGGTTGTATTAGTCAGGGTTCTCTAGAGGAACAGAATGGACAGAATGAATTGTATTAAAAGGGGATTTATTGGATTAGCTTACACAGTCCAGCAATAGCAGGTTGCAGGTCCGAGAGTCAAGAAACCCGGTAGCTGCTCAGTCATGAGGCTGGAGGCCTCGGCAGTCCCAATCCGGCACTGAAGGCCTGGAGACTTCCTGGAAAGACGCTGCTCTTCAGTCTACCCTGGTCTTCAGTCCACACTGGAGAGCAGCAACACCAAGCAGCAGGTACCAAGCAGAAAACACCAAGCAGCTAGTAGCACCGGCAGCCAGGTGGGAGAGAGAGAGCCTTTCTTCCCAGAGCTCCTTTTATCAACCAGCCCCTCCTTGCAAGAGGGGCCGCCCACTGGGCCGCCCACTCTGGGGGAAGGCTTACCCTGGGGGAAGGATTCTTCCTTTAGTTAATCCTTCCTAGAGGCAGCCTCAGAAACACACTTATGAGGAATGTCTGTGGATTCCTAAACAAATCAAGTTGACACAAACTTAACCATCACAAGTCCACCCCTTGTCAACTTGACACCAAACCATATATCTTTACATTCTACTTAATTTCCAAATGAAGACAGTAACAAGGTCATAATTCTGCCTAACATGATATAACTATCCCTCGTGATAACCGAAATGCACAATCATCCCCCCACACAAAACAAAGTTCCTTGAGGAAGGCTTAGTCTCATATAACAAGTCAAATATAAATTCAACAGTGGTTAACTAGCAATATGATCTTAATCAGTATTAATTACCTAATAGAGAAGTAGAGGAAGAACAAAACATCTTAATATTGGTATACATATGTACAAACACTCTTAACAAGGTAAGACAGGAACACTCATGGCAATTACAGACCACGTTTTTTTATAACTGGTCCCAGGGCCTTAGCTGGTATTTGTTACTGCCTTCTTCTACTACCCATTCAGTATTTCCTCCACCTTCAGCAAGCACCTCAGCAGGTCTTGGTTCTTTACCTGGAGGGGTGACCCATACCTTCATTCCTGAAGGATCTGGGCCATTTATCACACTGCCTTGATTGGGTTGTTGCAGTTGTCCATTGACTTTGATAACAGGGCATGGTAACACCAAGAGACGCCCTAGAGAATCTCCAGCACTCCAGACATACTCTTCCTTACCTCCATTGTGGAGGAGCAGTCCAAACCCCCTGGTAATCTGGATCAATTACCCCAAAGCTAACATTGTAACTCCTTTCTCAGCCTGCACACTCAAGGGCATCAGGAGCCCAAAGTGGCCAGGGGAAATCTCAGCTTCCAGTTCAATGGAATGTTCTTTGTGCCTCCTGGCTGGAAGCACTCCCCCTCTGGAACCAAGACCTCTAGGCCAGCAGAGCGTAAGGTTGTGGGTACAGGAAGCAAAAATTTGGCTAATGGGTCACTTGGGGTGATGGTAAGTGGTACCATTCCCATTTCCACCCCTTGATTCCTGGACCCGTGAATCCGGGCTATAGGAGAAACAGCACCATATATAGGACGCTGATTCAGAGCATATACAGCCTGCTGGAGGACACGCCCCAGCCCTCCAAGCTATTGCCACCTAGTTGGCACTGCAGCTGTTTCTTTAAAAGGCCATTCCACTGCTCTATCAAGCCAGCTGCTTCAGGGTGGTGGGGCACATGGTAAGACCAGTGAATTCCATGATCATGAGCCCACTGCTGTACTTCCTTGGCTGTGAAGTGAGTTCCTTGGTCAGAAGCAATGCTGTGTGGAATTCCATGACGGTGGATAAGGCATTCTGTAAGCCCACGGATAGTAGTTTTGGCAGAAGCATTACGTTGGAAAAGCAAATGCATACCCAGAATAAGTGTCTATTCCAGTAAGGACAAAATGCTGCCCTTTCCATGATGGAAGAGGTCCAATATAGTCGACTTGCCACCAAGTTGCTGGCTGGTCACCCCATGGAATACTACCATATCGGGGGCTCAGAGTTGGTCTCTGCTGCTGGCAGATTTGGCACTCAGCAGCAGCCGTAGCCAGGTCAGCCTTAGTTAGTGGAAGTCCGTGTTGTTGGGCCCATGCATAACCTGCATCCCTGCCACCATGGCCACTTTGTTCATGGGCCCATTGGGCAATGACAGGGTTGGCTGAGGAAAGAGGTTGACCACTGTCCACAGAACGTGTCAGCTTATCTACTTGATTATTAAAGTCCTCCTCTGATGAGGTCACCTTCTGATGGGCATTAACATGGGACACAAGTATCTTTATATCCTTTGCCCATTCAGAGAGCTCTATCCACATACATCTTCCCAAATGTCCTTTTCACCAATTTTCCAATCATGCTCCTTCCATGTCCCGGACCATCCTGCCAAACCATTGGCCACAGCCCAGGAATCAGTGTATAACCGCAGATCTGGCCATTTTCTTTCCAAGCAAAATGCACAACCATGTGTACTGCCCGTAGTTCTGCCCATTGTGAAGACTTCCCTTCACCACAGTCCTTCAGAGTTGTCCCAGAAAGGGGCTGTAATGCTGCAGCTGTCCACTTCTGGGACGTGCCTCTGCATAGCGTGCTGAACCATCTGTAAACCATGCCCTGGTCTTCTCCTCTTCAGTCAACTGATCATAGGGCACACCCCATGATGCCATAGGTGCATGCTTGGGGACAGAAGGCATTGAAACAGGAGTAGCAACCATAGGCATTTGGGCAACCTCCTCATGTAACTTACTTGTGCCTTCAGGGCCTGCTCGAGCCCAATCACGGATATACCACTTCCACTTGATGATGGACTGCTGCTGTGCACGTCCAACTTTATGGCCTGGTGGGTCAGATAACACCCAGCTCATAATGGGCAGTTCAGGTCGTTAACTTGATGGCCCATTGTCAAGCGTTGATCAGTTTCTATTAAGGCCCAATAGCAAGCCAAGAGCTGTCTCTCAAAGGGAGAATAATTGTCTGCAGATGATGGCAGGGCCTTGCTCCAGAATCCCAAGGGCCTCCGTGTGATTCACCTGGGGCCTGCCAAAGGCTCCAAACAGCATCCCTATCTGCTACTGACACCTCAAGTATCATTGGATCTGCTGGATCATATGGCCAAGTGGCAGAGCCGCCTGCACAGCAGCCTGGACCTGTTGAAGAGCCTTCTCTTGTTCTGGGCCCCACTGAAAACTAGTAGCTTTCTGAGTCACTTGGTATATGGGACAGAGTAACACACCCAAGTGAGGAATGTGCTGTCTCCAAAATCCAAATAGGCCCACTAGACGTTGTGCTTCCTTCTTAGTGGTAGGAGGGGCCAGGTGCAACAACTTATCCTTCACCTTAGAAGGAATGTCCCTTAATGCCCCACACCACTGAACTCCTAGAAATTTCACGGAGGTGGAAGGTCCTTGAATTTTGGATGGATTTATTTCCCATCCCCTGATGCGCATATGCTGTACCAGCAACTCCAGAGTGGCTGCCACCTCCTGCTCATTCGAATCCAATCAGCATAATGTCATCGATATAATGGACCAATGTGACACCTTGTGGAAGGCACAGACGATCAAGATCCCCATGAACTAAGCTATGACACAGGGCTGGAGAGTTAATATAACCTTTGAGGTAACACAGTGAATGTGTACTGCTGACCTTGCCAGCTGAAGGCAAATTGCTTCTGGTGGTCCTTATGGACAGGTATGGAGAAGAAGGCATTCGCAAGATCAATAGCTGCATACCAGGTACCAGGAGATGTGTTAATCTGCTCAAGTAAAGAAACCACATCTGGTACAGCAGCTGCAATTGGAGTCACCACCTGATTAAGTTTCCGATAATCCACTGTCATTCTCCAGGATCTGTCTGTCTTCTGAACAGGCCAAATAGGGGAGTTAAAGGGGGATGTGGTGGGAACCACCACCCCTGCATCCTTCAAGTCCTTTTTAGTGGCATTAATCTCTGCAATTCCTCCAGGGATGCGATACTGTTTCTGGTTCACTATTTTCCTTGGTAGAGGGAGCTCCAATGGCTTCCATTTGGCCTTTCCAACCATAATGGCTCTCACCCCACAAGTCAAAGAACCAATGTGGGGGTTTTGCCAGCTCCTAAGTATATCTATCCCAATTATGCATTCTGGGACTGGGGAAATAACCACAGGATGAGTTCGGGGACCCACTGGACCTACTGTCAGTCTAACATTTGCCAAAACTCCATTGATCACCTGACCTCCATAAGCACCTACTTTAACTGGAGGGCCACGATGCCGGTTAGGGTCTCCTGGAACCAATGTCAATTCAGAGCCAGTGTCCAGTAAGCCCCAAAAGTCTGATTATTTCCTTTTCCCAGTGTACAGTTACCCTAGCAAAAGGCCGTAGGTCCCTCTGAGGAAGGCTAGGACTAAGCTTAATATTGAAACTTTTGGGGATTATGGGAGGGTCCTTCCTCAAAGGTACCCGGCCACCCCTTCAATCAAGGGGTTCAGGATCTGTAAACTGGCTCAAGTCTGGAAACTGGTTAAGAGGCCTTGATTCTCTGTTGCTATAATTCAAAGTGGCCTTTGGGTTCTTTGCTCTGGAACTTTTCTGCTTATACAGATCAAGCAGGAACTTAGTAGGCTTTTTATCTATTTCACTTCTGGGAACACCATGATTAAGCGGCCAGTACCAAAGGTCTACACGAAAGTCATACTGTTACGAAAGCATTGTTTTGCCTAAGCTGTCCATTACGGTAAACACGCCCACCTTGCCTTTGGCGATTCAGTGCTGATACTTGGCCCTTGTTACCCTGAGAGCCAGTTAGACCCATTGCGTCTAAGTCACCTAATGCAGCAACTGCAGTTCCCACTGTAATGTCTTCTTTACATAAAAGACCAATGATTGGGGACTTTAAGTGTGCTGGTGCTCCTCACAAATCTGTTTCTTATAGTCTTAGTGAAGGGCACATCTTCTGCACGCTCCCATTGGATTGGGCTTAAAGATGAGTTTACATGGTAAATCCACTCCAGCATTCCAAGTTCTCTGAGCCTTTAATCCCTTCATCAACATTAAGCCAAGGGATATCAGGCAGCTCAAGCTCATTCACAGTAGGCCATCTTTGGATCCATACTTCAGCCAACCAATCAAATAAACTCTTGGCACCTCTTCCAACTGCATGAGCAGCAGTGTTAAATCTAAAATCTCTGGTTAGTGGGCCCATTTCAATAAATTCAGCTTGATCTAATTTTATATTCCTTCCTCCATCATCCCACACTTTAAAATCCATTCCCACATATATTCCCCATGCTTCTGCCTGTACAAGTTAGAAAGCTCCTGAAGTTCTTTAGGGGTGTATCTCACTTCCTCTTGAGTCACGCTTTCTAACTCCCCTTTAGGGGCATGCCTAGCTTTACGCCTAGTTCTAGGCCTTGAGGCAAAGATGGGTGGGCTCTGAGAAGCATCAGCACATCCTGCAGGGAGGGTCATTACTGCTTCCTCAGACAAAGAAGGAGTGATTCCCTCAGGGGGTGGGGTGCACCTGCAGCTAAAGGAGGGGAAGCCACATTCTCATGCAAAACAACTTCTTCAGAATCTGAGAGTTCAATGTCCCCAGATTCTTCAGGGTCTTCCCATACATCCCCATCCCAAGTCATGGGATCCCACTCTTTTCCAACCAATGCCCTCACTTTAACTTCTGATAGTTTGTGAGGCTGGGAATTGAGCTCTACGCTGCAAGTTAGCCAATCTTACAATGAGAGCTTGAGTTTGGTTTTCTGCAATTCGAGCCCTGTTCTGACTAGACAGGAGATTTTCCTCCAGGGCACCCTTTCTTAGAACCTTCAGATCATGTTGGTGGGTCTTAAGCTTGGAATTTTCCTTTGGAGCTTCTGCTTTTCCTCAACAGTTTATCTAGAGATGCCAGAAGAAACCATCCAGCATCATCATTCGCCTTACTTTTCCACAAATATTCAAAAGTTCTAGATACAGTGTCACTAAATTCCTTGCTCCTCACAAGATATGACTCAGAATCACTAAATACATCTATCTCACGGAGTTCTGTAAAATAGTTCACACCATGGATTATTAGTGCCCTCCTTATTACCACTTAAAGTGCTCTCCTTATTACCAGCAGAGCCTTTAGTGGTACTAGAGTTGGAGAACCAACTCCACAGAGCACCAAGCCTACTAGGGAAATCCATCCTTACAATTCTGTTTCTCTAGAACCACTCCTGGTACCACAATCTGTATTAGTCAGGGTTCTCTAGAGGAACAGAATGGACAGAATGAATTGTATTAAAAGGGGATTTATTGGATTAGCTTACACAGTCCAGCAATAGCAGGTTGCAGGTCCGAGAGTCAAGAAACCCGGTAGCTGCTCAGTGCACGAGGCTGGAGGCCTCAGCAGTCCCAATCCGGCACTGAAGGCCTGGAGGCTTCCTGGAGAGACGCTGCTCTTCAGTCTACCCTGGTCTTCAGTCCACACTGGAGAGCAGCAACACCAAGCAGCAGGTACCAAGCAGAAAACACCAAGCAGCTAGTAGCACCGGCAGCCAGGTGGGAGAGAGAGAGCCTTTCTTCCCAGAGCTCCTTTTTATCAACCAGCCCCCTCCTCCAAGAGGGGCTGCCCACTCTGGGCCGCCCACTCTGGGGGAAGGCTTACCCCTGGGGGAAGGATTCTTCCTTTAGTTAATCCTTCCTAGAGGCAGCCTCAGAAACACACTTATGAGGAATGTCTGTGGATTCCTAAACAAATCAAGTTGACACAAACTTAACCATCACAAGGGTCCCCTAGCCCTTACTCTCTGCATGGGTTCTTTATCCCTTCCAGCTCCCCACATGGCAGGAGTTCCTTGAACTTTCTTTTCTCTTTCCACACTTTGTCCCCAGATCTGTATCTGGTCACATGGACTCCTGGGCTACATGTGGCCTGCATGGGCTTTTGTGCTCCACGTGATATACTTCTCTTCTCCTCACTTTATCTCCCCTTACCTCCTAGCCTTCCCCTTTCTATACTCCTTTGTAAAATCAGAATAAATTGTGGTATTTTAAAAATCATTCTCTTGAATCTGGAATTGCCAATTCTTTGGTTAGTCTGCAGATATGGACTCAGGCCTTGGAGTTTCAGGAAGCACACCAGAACCCCAATTCCCCATTGCAATGGGACATGGATCTGAGAACACCTCAAATTATTGGTGTATTGGTGTACAAGGAAACCAAAATTCCCGTATCAGCCAGAGATATACCAAGAACAAGTCATAGCTCTGTCATTTACTAAATATACCTCTCTCTCTTTCCATATATATATATATATATGACATCTCTTTAAAGTTTTCTGTGTTCTCATTGGTAGAATAAAGGCTGAAATAACTGTAGGAACTCATAGAGTGATAGTGATGCTTAAGAGAAACAATACCAACAAAACAACACCAGACACCAGTACAGCACCAGACAATGAGTTTTGCTGCATTCAAATCAGGAAGGAGGAAGGACAACTGCCTCATAGCCTGAAGACGGGGGAGGAAGGGAAGGAAGGAGAAGATTATGTCTCATAATGTGTATGAGAAAGAGAGGCTGAATAGGAAAGATGGTGAGGATAGGAGAGGAGCTAGAATGTCTCTGATTTATAAAAGGAGGCCGGGCTTGAAGAAGTAGTGATAAATGCAATTTTGTTTAGAGAGTTTGATTGGGTAATAACGGGATTTTCCAAAGCTACATAGGAGCTAAGCATCATGGTGGTACACACTATAATCTCAGGACACAGGAGGCAGAGGCAGGTGGATTGTGAAAAAGCTGTAGTGTGATTTTGAACATATCACTTCACAAAATCATGAATCATAAGTTTGGAATTTATCTTTAGGAATTAGAAATTTTCTTTTAGACATTAATGCTTTTAGCAATCATAGTTTCAAACCTTATGGTGTAAGAATTATTTTACCTTTTTATAAAATGATACTGTTGATAGAAAAAGATGGAGATAAATAGGAACAGTTATGGCAAAGAAATTAGACTTTATTGGAAGGATGCTCTGGAAATGAGTGGTGTTCACTCAGGGCCAGGAAGATTTTGATGTGCAAGGACAGGGGAACTGGAGAATCATTAGCAAGTGTGAAGGCAGCAAACTTCATTTAACTTCTTTCTTCTGAGCTCTCCAGCCAGGTATCTGAGTCCCCCGTGGTTTTCAAGGTAGCGGGGACTGTATACTGGTAGACTTCTTTGTGTTTGACAGTAGTACATTGAATATCTGACATGCTCCCTCCTTCATTCCAGACTCTTTTAGAGGATAGTGATAGGAGACAGACATTGGCTAGGCCGTCAGGGTAACAGAACTCCAAAAGTAATGGTTTTGTATTTTCCTTGAATGAAAGCAGGAAATGTCTCTAAGCTTTCAGAAACCTGCATGTTTTACCCTCCAGGAAAGATTTCTAGATGAAGCTTGCACCCTTCCTAGAGGACAGAAACTGATTCTTACCTAAGATTTCTGGTAAACTGTAGAATCTGGTCATTGTCCATTTCAACCTGCTGACCTGGTCTTCCTCATATAGCCACTCCCCATAAAATACCCAGACCTGAGTCTCAAGTTGGACTTCTCAAACCCCCTCTTGCTTCCCTGGATAAGAGATCCACCTTGCTTCCTTCTCTTATATTCTAGGCTTAAGCCCCCTTCTCTTCATCCTCCTAAAGCTTTCAACTATAATAAAATCTTTCTGAACCTTATCCTCTGGTCCATGTATTTCATTCTTTGAATTTATCAAACAAGGATCGAGGAACACCCCAAATTATTGGTGTACAAGGAACCCAAATTTTCTGTATCTTTTTTTTTTTTTTTTTTTTAGTTATGTGATTGGCACAGGTATGTCAGACAGTAAGTGTTATCCTGATTCCTGCCTTCATCAAGCCAGGAGACATGATCTGTTCTCTCTCTAATTCTCCATTTTCTTCTGTGCAACACTCTTCCACTTGTGAACTGGGCACATTTAAATCTTAGTAAATGGTAGATTTGGGAAATTTCTGTGGGAGGCATGTATTAGAACTTTTGTTTTCTCTTTCCACCTGCTTGTAAAATCAATAGCAAGATGTAAATGCTCCTGTAGCAGGTTAGCTGAGTTTTATCAGGAGATATTTTGTGTTTGCTCTGTGGAATGTTGACCTAAATTTTAGATACTAAAGACCAGTGCTAGTCTGTGAGAAATGCAGATTCTGGCTGTGCTGGTTTGTATCTGCAGCAGTGCTATGGAAAACAGATTCAAACATCATGTACAGAGTCTCATTCTGGCAGAACTTCATGTGGGACTCTGCATAGTATGATATGCTGTGCTGTGCAGACACAGCAAGGCTGTGTCCCATGCTAGATGGCAAACAGCAGCAGGATGATGGCAGAGAGACCCCATGCCACAGCCAGACACAGACTGGGACCCTGCAACAGTGACTTACTAGACAAATCTATATTAGAGAATGTAGCTTAGACAAGAAATTGTAAATCTGATGTAAAGAATCAAGAAGAGCTCTAGGAAAATCTCAGAGGCTCAATCTGTGAGGGCCCAAGGACCTTCTCTGCTCATGTAGATCTTATAAGTTATCACAATTCCCTAACCTCTAAAGTCTTAATCCAGAGTTTTTGATGATGTTTCTGTCTGAACAGGCCAAATACAGAAAGAGGTCAACCATTAGGTGTGTTAATGAAGAGTGACAATGGTAAAGTGTGGCTCAAATCCATATAGGCTCACTTCCTCATCATGTTGCCAATGAGAGGGCCAAGGATGCAGGGTGTTCCAGAACACATTGGTAACTGGTGGCTAAATCCAAAGGTCTTGTTTCTCCTTATTGATGCACCAAGGAGAAACGAAGGAGGCTCTGGAGGACACTCTGGGGCACAAGACACTGGAAGACATTCCAGTATATCCTTTTGTCTTCTGGATGGGTAGTGATATGTCTTTGACAAAGGCTCCCCTAGACTGTATCCTTACTCATTGGGATCTCTTTGATTCAAAGAAAAGAAGTGTCTGCTATTATTCTGCACCAAGTCTTGCCCAAATATAAACTATAGGATAGGGAGATATGGTCTCTAGAGGGAAATATTAATTTTAATATGATTTTTCAGTTAGACCTGCTCTGAGAGAAAACTCAAATTATGTAGGGAGTACAATATAGATTTAACTTTCTGTAAGGTTTGGGAGTGACCAAGACCACACAAACCACTCTGAAGCAAAAATGAAAGCTTTTATTTGGGAAAAGCATGAGCTACCAGGGCTGACTCACAAGAGAGGAGCACAGCCGACCTCAGTTATCAGGTAGTGGTCTTTATAGGGCTTTTTCAGTTGGAGCAAGGTGAGGAAGGAAAAAGAACTTGTTTGTTAAGTTGAAAAGAAAGCTTCCTTTAGGGGAGATCATTACATTAACCATTTAAAATAGCTAGCATGTGACACCAGAATAGTGACCATGTAACTTAGGAGATAAGGGTACAGGAAACCATAACCTGGGGCATTTTTATGCATGGAGGGGATAATGACCAGGTGGTTTCTTGAAGAATGTGGATAATCCACTCTTCTATGCCACTGTCACCATTCTGGTGTCCTTGGTGACTCCATCTTGGAAGCATGTCCTGACCTAACACTTTTCTAGCTGCCTCCACATCAAGGCAAGCTACTAAAAGCCTCTTACATGTACAACCACCTCTAGAACAGAAAGAGACATCTCTGTCTTTTTGTCCTCCTTATCCCAGGACGCAAAGCATGCTAAGGCTCCCAGTCCTCCTCAAATATATCCTTCTCTCCTATCAGTACAGGAGACAGGTAATGAAACAAGGTCGTAGTTGGGCAATTTAACATCGTCTCAGAATATATCGATACACATCTGAACACGTAACACCCATAATAAGCACTGGAACAATTAATGACCATAATTAGTTACACATAAAGACAGATTATATGAAACATAGATCATATGACAAGACATGGCTGGCCAATGTTAGACATGACAAAGAACATGATTAGAAAGACATCCTTTTTAGAATTTTAGTTATACTTTAAATTAATTTATATGAGTACTTGCTTGTGAGCCAGTGTTTCATATCAGCAATCAACAATATACAGCTGCTTGCAGTTTGCATTAAAAAGGAAACTTTTTTTTCTTGAGAAACTGGTATAACAAAGAACAATTTATGGCCACTGTTAAATGAAGGAAGGCCACACTGTGGAGAATAGAGAACCAAATGTTAGGAGAGTGGCACGAGCATGGGAGGGAGGAGATGTCCTTAAGAGCTGAGACAGAGGGGGAGGAAGGCCTTAACATAGTGATGGTGGCATGAGCTGCAGCAAAGGATGAGGAGGAGGAGAAGCAGAAGAGAAGTTGAGGAGGGGTCAGGGTTTGATGTGTGAATTTTAGATTTATTTTTTTATGAGGCATGCCAATAGCTGAGACTTATTTTGTCTGAGAGAAAGGTTATCTGAAACAAAATGCTTTCTCAGAGTTTTTCAAGCTGAAGAAAAGCCACAGAGAAAGACACCCACTTTTCCCCTAAGGCCTGGGTTAAGGTTGTCTGGACATGTGAAATCTCCCATACTAGGGAGATTGGGTGAGGACCCCTGATGGGGTCTAACGGAGACTTGGGGAGTATTCCCAGCAGGATCTAATAGGAAATTGAAGTCCCAGTTTTGTAGCTGCATTCTGGGAAATGTATGCCTTATCTAAACTCCTTGGGTTGGGGTGGTGAATTAGAATTTGGTTTGGATTTGGGTGATTCAGAAACAGGGAAGAAACAGAGAAACCTCTTATATTGTGGATTGAAAAGAAAGAGGGGAGAAGTGAGCCTGAACATGGGGCATTACTCATTCCGATTTTATTTATTTATTTGAGAGAAAGAGACAGAGAGAGAACAGGGGGAGCAGGGCAGAGGGAGAGAATGGGCATGCTAGGGCCTCCAGCTACTGCAAACAAACTCCAGATGCATGCACCCCTTGTGCATCTGGCTTATATGGGTTCTAGGGAAATCGAACCAAAGTCCTTTGGTTTTGCAGGCAAGTGCCTTAACTACTAAGCCAACTCTCCAGCCCTCATTCCCATTTTTGAAGTTATCAAAATCTTTAAAAATTTGGAATTTGTGTAATTGGTCTGGGGTCATTCAGAGATTTACCAGTCCAACATGAATATGATACTAATAAATAGAGGCATTTGCTTCTGGCCAGGACTATACTTTGAGCTGGGAACTCAAGAGTGCAGCCTCAAGTTCCCTCTGATCAGGGGTTATAAAGACAACGTTTATGTAACATTGCTAAACAAGCATGTGACAACAGTCACAAGCTGAGCCTCATTACAAAAGCAGAGGGAAAAAAATATGGTTAGCAGTTATCTCACTCAAGTAGATGGCCTGGTATTATTTTGCAACCAAAGGTAACATTTGCAAGGCACTATATCCCACCTAACAAAAGTAACATTTTCTTATGACATTTACCAATTATTTTATAAATAACTTTAAGCCAATTGATTTAATCTAGAAATTGTACGCCGGGAAAAGTCAAGACAGTATAAAAACTTGGCATCTATGTCTGAAAACAACTTTGGCTAATCTGTAGACCTATGGAGGCACCAATTACCACTCTCCCCCCCAAACTGGAAGCAGAACAGCAGTTTAAGATAATTTTTCTACAGCAGGAAACATTTCTTAGGTATTGTGATGGATAAGGGAATGTGATGGATAAGGAAATGTTATAAAGAAATGTAACCATTGGCATACATGTGGTACCTTGCAAATTTTAGTTTAGGTATGCAGAATACCAGGCCATCTGCTTGAATGAGATAACCGCAAATCATTGTTTTTTCTCTTTGCTTTTGTAACTAGGCTCATGACTATTGTCATGTAGACTTGTTTAGAAATTTGTCCTTATAAACCCTGACCAGATGTAACTGGGGGCTGCATTCTTGAGTTCCCAGCTTGAAGTGTAGTCCTGGCCAGAAATAAATGCCTCTAGTTATTAATATCATGTTTGTGTAAGACCGGTGAATTTCTGAGTGGCTTGTGAAAGACCTACTGTAGTACAAGGGCACATCCCCTTGGGGCAGCTGATGAAGTGATTTTCGCTGCAGCCCAAGTAGGATGAAGGTAAGGCCTGGCACTGGCAAAGTTTCTGGGACCTTAATGCCTTGGTGTCTTCTGTGACTAAAGACAAAGAGGCATCAGAACCTCCATCCTCTTTAGAGAGAGAGACAGGGAGGTTCTCCGGAGGTAATTTTCGTTTCTGTTTGCACGCATTTTTGAGACTCGCTCAATCTGTTCTTAGTCTTGATTTCTTGGGACTCTACTCTGAATGTGGGTTGGAGACCCTAGGGGGAGGCTGTTGAGAAATGTTCCTCAGCCCCAGGGACATTCTCTAGGCCCTGGTAGGAAGGAGTGGTAGTCAGGAGATATCAACACTGTGACAGAGTCATCTGGTCTGGAAAGCCTCTGGAGGTAAGGGGGATTCCCTAATCCTGGGTGGTGGGGAGAAGTCCCCCTGACCCTGGTCTGTTTCAGTTCTGTGTGGCCATATGTCTGTCTTTCTGTTTAGTTTTTGTTTTGTCTTTTTGTGCTTAATATTTTTGGATCCTTGTAGGAAACCAGCTGCAGAATCTGAAAACTCCACCATGGGACAAAGAACATCTCTTTCATTGCAATGTGTCCTTACTAACCTTTCATTCTTCCAACAGCGGGGATCTGACTTAGGCACCACACATGATGCCTTCCCCTTGAGGAAGTTCTGTGAATTAGATTGGCTGTGGGATGCCACCAGAGGAATCTTTGGTCTTCCAACTGCATATCAAGTCAGGATTTGTCCTTGGGTAAACTGGACACCCTGACCACCTCAGGTAAACTAGAAACTGGAAATTAAAAATTGGATTTGAGAGTAGTTAAGTTTTGGTTTGGAAAATCCTGAATATGAAATCTAAAATTATACCCAAAGTAATTTCAAGGTTTGTTATTGATCTACGGAGTTATAAATAGAATAGGAATTTAAAATGGGAATGCATAGCTTCTGAATGAATGAATGAATGAATGTGTGGAGTCTATATGAAAAGTGCACTTGGAATGAATGTATGTGTATATGAGTATATGTGTGGCTCACAGCCCTAAGGCTGCAGAATGATAAGGCTTTGCCTTTGTGTCTGTTCTGTACCACCAACACAATGGGAAATTCATTGTGCAGAATGTCCTCCACCAAGACCACTGTCCTAGACTGCATGACCAACTTTTACTATTGAGTGCCCCCCAGAAAGAACACTGAAAGTAATTAAAATCATAGGCAGAAAAAAAAAAAAAAAGATTTTCCTGCTCTTAAAATGACATGATCAGAAAGCTACCTTGTAGCCCTGAGGGAAGTCCAAAACTATCCCTGGTATTAAAAAAAAAAAAAAAGAAGGGGGTTATGCTGTCCCACTGTGTTCCCTGGGGGTGGGATGCTAGAACCTGGGGCAGATCTCCATAGCAAGGACAAAAGTAGGGGACTTCCTATAAGACATTTGCAACTGCTTTTAAGTTTATTTTATCTCTCTATGTTTCTATGGAACTACTAACAGACAACAGCCTCAGGCTTTATGTTTAAATTTAGAAGTACTCTGGGCTGGAGAGATGGCTTAGTGGTCAAATGCTTGCCTGTGAAGCCTACGGACCCTGGTTCGAGGCTCAATTCTCCAGGACCCAAGTAAACCAGATGCACAAGGGGGTGCACACATCTGGAGTTCATTTGCAGTGGCTGGAGGCCCTGGCATGCCCATTCTCTCTTTCTCTACCTGCCTATTTCTGTATCTCTCTCTCAAATTAATAAATAAATAAAAATTGTCCTTAAATTTAAGATTTTTAATTGTGACCATTTAAAAGTTTTAATAATGTTCAAATCTGCATATATATATATTAAATTAGATATTTGGATAGAAGAGTGTAGATCAAGCCTGATCTACACTTCTATTTATTCAAAATATCCTGAAAAACATTTAATATAAAAATATTATGGCAGATTTGAACATTTTGTAGAAACTTTAGAAAGAGATTCAGAAATAGGCAAACTCAGGGCATGCCAGGGCCTAGCCACTTCTAAATTTCAATATTTTATTTTTATTTATCTATTAATTTGAGAGAGAGAGCCTACAAAAAGGGTCCGTGGTAGAGAGAAAGATTTGACCACTAAGCCATCTCTCCAGCCCTAGGCCTTGCATTTTAAATGCGGTAATCAAGTTTATCCAACAGAGAATTTCCTCAGTAAAATTAATGGTCATTAGATCCCAATACCAGCCGGTTCCCATCGGAGGGTCAAAGGTTTGACTTGGTGCGTGAACTCAAGGGGGAATGTGATGTATAAGTGAATAAGGGAATGTTATAAAGAAATGTTACCACTGGCATACAGGATGTAGTGCCTTGCAAATGTTGCCTGTGGGATGCAGGATGTGGACCTTGCAAATGTTATCTTTGTGATGCAGAATACCAGGCCATCTTCTTGAATGAGATAACTGTTAACTCTTTTATTTTTCACCTTTGTAACTTGGCTTGTGACTGTTGTCATGTAGACTTGTTTAGCAATTTGTCCTTATAACCCCTGAGGAGATGTAACTGGGGGCTACACTGTCATGTTCCCAGCTAGAAGTGCAGTCCTAACCAGAAATAAATGCCTCTATTTATTAATATCATGTTCTTGTCAGACTGGTGAATCTCTGAGTGACCCCAGACCCATTGCAGGTGTCAATATCTCTATAAACAATGAACTTAAGATATCAGAAATGAGACAATTACTTAAGTAAAATCATGACTGAAACTGATTATACATAGCTCAAGAGTAAAGTCAAACCTGGTCATTATTGAACTGAACTAGCCTGATTTTAAATATGACAGACACAAATAATTGTTTAAATAAGTACCTTTTACCATTGAACAATTTTATAGCTTAACATAAAGAAATATTTATAACTGTTAGAATATATAAAGCTTAAACAAACTATATTAACATTATATATAGTAGATTTCCTAAGACATGGGGAGCTTCCTCCATTTTCCTAAGAACAAAATCACAATGACTAAGTCACTTTTTATAAGACTTACCTTATAACCTCAGTGATAACCAGCAAAACCAACATGAACAGGACAGGAACCATCTTAAAATTGTAGGGTTTTAGCCAAGTATGATGGCACATGCCTTTAATCCCAGCACTTGGGAGGCAGAGGTAGGATCACTCTGAGTTTGAGGCCAGCCTGGGACTACACAGTGAGTTCCAGGTCAGCCTAGGATACAGTGAGACCCCATACCTAAAAAAAAAAAAAAAAAAAAAAAAAACCGTAAATAAATAAAAATTATCTTAGCCTTTTTTTTCAAAGGGGAAAAAGCACATTAAGAAAAAATTTAGATAATTTTCAAGGTTTTTCAATGATCTGACTGGCCAAAAATAACGTTAACCAAATGAAAAAATAAGATCTAAAAGTTTTCATTTCTTTTGTATTCTATTACTACTGATTGGTTCAGCTGAATATTTTTGTTTATTGATAGTTAAACATCATGGACTGTGTATAAACCAAATTACAATATTCTGATATATGGAAAAGTCTAATATTGACAAAAAGTAGAATTCACATATTTAAGGAACATGAGGCTACCTACAGAGAGTAAACTATGAACAAAAGATCTGCTAACAGAATTCAAAATAAACTAGAAATCTTTATTATTATTATTTTGTTTTTGTTTTTCAAGGTGGAGTCTCACTGTGGCTCAGGCTGACCTGGAATTCACTATGCAGACTTAGGCTGGCCTCAAACTCATGGCAATCCTCCTACCTCTTCCTCCTGAGTGCTGGGATTAAAAGCATGCACCACCATGCCTGACAAGAAATGTGGTAACATTTTTGGCTTAAATATGAAGACATGAAAAAATTTATAATTTTTAAAGCTCATTGGAATCAGGATAACTTTATATAATATTTCATATACTTTTTTATTTATGAGGAGATTTAGTATTTTTAAAACTAAATAAGATATTCACCCCATCTATAAATCAGTTTCTGAAAGTAATTCAGCTATATCTAACATACCCAAAGAATGGAGGAACTGGACAAAACTGCCATGATCTAATGAAAAAGGAGACAAGTCTCATGGAAAAGGGAGGGAATGGGTATGCCAGGGCCACTTGCCACTGCAAAGCATCTCCAAATGCATGCTCCACTATGTACATCTAGCTTTATATGGGTACTGGGGAATCAAACCCAGGCCATCTGACTTTGCAAACAAGCAACTTTAACTGCTGAGCTAGAAAGAAATATTTTCAATCTCCCCAAATCAATTTTTTACAACTATAGTGAATCCAAACATACACAAAATTTCATGACACAATCTATAACTACTCAAACCTTAACCAACTCTATAATTCTGCCTGTGACACTTTGGTAAACTTGCTCAATTAATGACTTAATTTAAATGTAAAGTATTAAAATTGTGGTGGTTGGAAGAATTGTGGAATTGCATCATAACTCACAACATAACTTTGTTTAGAATTTTCTTTTAGTGTTCACCATGAAGTAAATAGTTTCCAAGTTTATGACAGATAAATGTTGTTAAGTGTCTTCAAATGTAGTATATTTGCCTTATAAAATAGGAAAAGAGAGTAAATAATTCCTCTGTGATTTTTTTTTTTTTGAAAGAGACGGGGGTGGGGGGTGGGAGGGAGACAGATAGAGAATGAGCATGCCAACAGCCTCTCAGCTGCTGTGAACAAATTCCAGATGAGTGCGCCCCCTTGTGGGCAAGTGTGGCATTGCGCCCTTGTGTCACTTTGCATCTGGCTAAACTTGGGACCTGGAGATTGGATCCGGCATTCTTAGGCTTAGCAGGCAGGCGCCTAAACCACTAATCCATCTCTCCAGGGTTTTAGATATAATAACATTAAGAGAGAATTAAATATTAATGCACCAATTTCAACTTTAAGATTTAGTTAAAAGAGGAACCTAGATAACTTGGTTGAATACTGTAAAGTCAGTCCTTCATAACCATTATCATGACCAGATTGACATCAGTAAATTAAAATTTTAAGTTTACAGCCTGAATGCCATAGCAACCTGCTATCAGCGAGGGCCATCCTTTGTTATTAGTCTGATGTAAGCCCTAGGCTAATAGTCATTTTATATCTCAAGAAGTCTGTAATCCAATCAAGTGCTTGAAGTAATGGGGTTGGCTAAGTGTCATCTCTCTCTCACACACATACATGGACACACACACAAGACCATCACCACAAGCACCATCACACACATATGTACACGTGTCCAAAAGTCATACACACTATCACCACAAGCATTGTCACACACATATGCACATATGTATACACACAGAAAAACACATACAACAAAGCCTACATACCATCACCATAAACACCATCACACACACACACACACCATAGAAATATGCTCAGTCTGAACAAACGTTGGCACATCCAGCATAGGCAGTGAGGACCTTTTCTCTGTTGATAAGAAAATGTTCTTATGTGTCTGAAATGGGACTGAATGCCGCTCACGGAGACAATCCTTGCATTAGTGATCTTGCTGACAGGATCAGGGACCACTTGCTCTTTTCTGTCACTGCCTCAGCGTCAGCTTCAGATTTTCTCTGAGAAATGAAGGTCTGCCTACATTCAAAGCCATCGTCATGAAAGTCTTTTGTTTGAACTCTTCTGAAGCATAATCTGAGAACATCTGAGATGTTATGTCTTTTAAAATATGATGGACAAAAGATCATTCTTTCTGTATTGAATTCTTTAGGTTCATTAGTTACTGCCATGGGTCTTACTGATTCCAACTTTCTTTGTACTAAAATGTAGGGGAAAAAATATTCAGAACTAAGGACTTTAGAAACTTTTAATAATTACTTTTTACTTTTTTGAGAGAGTTGAAAAAAAGAGGTTGGGGGGGCGTGAGAATGAGCATGCCAGGGCCTCCAGCCACTGCAAATGAACTCTCATAGCATGCACCACCTTGTGCATCTGGTTTATGAGGGTCCTGGGGAATCAAACCTGGGTCCTTAGGTTTCTCAGGCAAGTGCCTTAACCATTAAGTGATTTCTCCAGCCCTGGAAACTTTTAAATATTTCCCTGAGCAGTTATTTTAGAATTTTATGAATTTGTCTGCCATTTTGCTTTCACCATTTTTATTTGCCAGGAATGCTATGAATCGGTACTTATGATGTCATGCCTTCTGAGCCTCTGTATTTGTTTAACACACAGAGTTTCTGGGGTAACAAAGGATGGTTTTCTTGATGAACTTATCCCTTGACCATTTCCTTGCAATCCCTGGCAAGATAGGTTTTTCAAGTTCTGGTTTCACAGACATGCAAATTCTTAACATTTTCTGTAATACAGAAATTAATATCATTAAAAATAACAATTAAAATGCATGAGAACCCAGTATAACCAGGAACACCCTGGCATAAAGTATTAGGCCACCAGTTTGTGAAGAACATTTTGCCATATGATGTGGTCTTGTCTGTAATCCCTTAAACCATAGCAGGACTGAAAGACTTGGAGACAGATATAGTCTGTGGTCATGTTTGTGACTGGAGATGCTTTTGTTAGCTTGCAAGGTCATTGCCTTTTCTTTCCTGCCTAAATTCTTCTCATCTAGCTCTATCATTCTCCTGATGTCAATCCCAGGCCTGATGTGGATGAAACTGAAGAAAGAACTCAGTCTAGGTTTAAAGCATGCTGGATGAAGCTCACCAATGAGTATCAGATATGTCATATGATTGGGTACCTAAGGAGGTTTGATTATTTGGCCCACTGTTCACTTCCTTGCTAGGAAATTTCTAAGTCAGGAAAAATGCAACTGATGTGTATTAGGTCTGACAGGCCCCAATATGGAGTCACCAAGGACAGCAGGATGGTGACAGAGACATAAGGAAGTGGATTATCCACATTCCTCAAGAAACCACCCAGCCATTATCCCTCCTTGCCTGCAATGCGCCCAGGTCATGGTTTCCTGGCCCCTTATTTTGTAAATCACCTGGTCACTGTTCTGGTGTCACACCCTGGCTATCTTAGATCTCCCCTAAAGGAACCTTTCTTATTCAAACAGTTCTTTTCCTCACCTTCCCCAAACTAAAAGGCCTATAAAGCCCACTACCTGAGGAACTCAGATGGACTGTGATCCTCTCTTGTGAGCCAGCCCTGGCAGCTCATGCTTTTCCTGAATAAAGCTTTCATCCTTGCCTCAGAGTGGTTTGTGTGGTTGTGGTCACTCCTGAACTTTACATCTGGTGCCGTGACTCAGATAAGAGGCATCCAGTTACCCTCTTGGGTGGCCAGACCTCCTTTCCCCTGACCAGAGCTGCTGTTTACCCTCTGAAGCTTCAGACCATCTCTGCCTGATACTGGCTTTTCACACTCACCACAATTTGGCCTTACCCTTCTTCCCTTCATCCACTCCTTCCTTCTGGGTAAGTGTCCCTATAAGGTTGGCCTGCTCTTGTGTTAAATCTCTCCACATGGAAACTGTTCTGGCATGCCAGGCTACACTCCTTGGCCATTTCTGGGCTCCAACCCCAGGTCTTGAGAAAGATGCACTCTCAACACCTCGGGTTTCTGGCTCTCTGGTCTGCTGTACTCTAAGGGGCACCTTTTGTTTTGGCTGCACCATCTCAGGACAATCTCCCCCTTCCTCCTCTCCTTCCTGAGGTCTCATCCTTCACTGCCAGATGCTTTGCCATTAGGAGCATAGTCACCCACCTTGACCACTAACAGGCTAAAAAGCTGACAGTCGTGACCTGCATGGCCTCTGCCCATGTGGGAGGTGCAGACCCCGTTCACCCTAATGGGCCAGGGGGTCATACTGGTGTTCTATGTAAACCCAGCTTAAGCCCTGGTTCCTTTCTCTGTCTCCTTAAGAACTTAAAGCCTCTATGACTCTTGGAAAGCATCAAACCTCGTTGTCTGTTCTTTCTCTGCAACTCTGCCTGGCCACAATCTAACTTAGACTTTGGGTCCAAATGCCTAAATATGGTACTTTTGATGTCCAAATACTCACTGATTTAGAAAACTTATGTCAATGTACATGCAAATGGTCAGAAATTTTTCACTTTGCTTGCATTGCATTCTCTCTGCTCTGTCATGCTCCCACTAACAAGGTTTTTATTTATTTATTTATTTATTTATTTATTTATTTATTTATTTATTTTTTTGTCTTCAGAGTTGTAAATAGAATAGAAATTTAAAATAAAAATGCATGGGTTCTAAATGAATGAATGTATGAGGGGGAAATGGTTGTCTGAAATCTACATGAAAATTGCACTTAACATGAATGTATGTATTTGAGTATATATGTGGCTCATAGCCCTAAGACTGTAGAATTATTTGTGTTCTGAACAGTGCCATTTCACTGTGGGTTATGTTCTTCACAAAGCCCATTGTACTAGATGGTATAGCCAATTTTTACTCTTGAATGTCCCCTAGAAAAACACAAAGTAATTGTGGAGTTATCCCGTCCCACTGTATTCCTCAGGGAAAAAAGTAGATCAAAAATAATTTAAGTCCTGGGCCAGTCCAAGCAGATATACCTGTAATGTTACTTAGTGCTTTCCCCTGAAGGGCTTGATCTGTAGATGGCCATGTGGCCCTGGGAGTAAGAGGGAACCTAACACACAAATCTCATTGTTGGACAGAGAGACAAGACACAAATCTCCCTGGTGTTTATGCTGACCCAGGAAAATCCCTAATGGCTCTTTCTTAGCTTCCCTGACTTGCAGAGCCAGGGGGCTGCAGGCACAGGAAATCTGCCCCCAGTAGCATAATAATGGCTGAATGCCAAGTTGCTGTGAATAGATGGGGACTTCTTATAAGAATTTGCAAATGTTTTAAATTTACCTCATCTCTCTATGTTTCTGTGGGACTACTAACAGAAAATCAATCCCAAAATTTTTGTTTAAATTTATACGTGCTCAATATTGAATTTGTAAGAATTTCTAATAATGTTTGAATCTGCTTTCATATTTTTTAAAAAAAAAAAAAAAGTGTTTCAGGGAAGTTATAAGAAACAAAGTTCCAAAATAAGTAAATGATAAATTCTATATGTTTATTCTAGATAAACAGTATAAGTCAAGTCTCATCTACTCTATTGAAGAAAAAAACTTAAATGGTCATATTAAAAGTCTTATGGTAAGGACAATGAAAACTTTTGCTGATAGTTATGAGATGAATTGACTAAAAATGTTAAACTGGAAAGGAAACTAAATGTTGAAAATGTTTGAAAAAGATTGTTACAGAGTGGTTACATAGATTGTAAAGTAAAAACATGTAGATGAAGGTATGAGTAGACTTAAACAGAAGGTTAAAGACAAAATACTTAATCAGATTACAGACTTCTTGAGATATAAAATTACTATAAGCCTAGGGCTTACATCAGACTAACAAAGGATGGTCCTGGCTGGTAGCAGGTTGCTATGGTATTCAGGTTGTAAATTTAATTTTAACTCATTGATGTTAATCTGATCATAATGGCCATGAAAGACTGAATTTAGAGCACCAAACCAAGTTAGCTAGGTTCCTCTATTTGTCAACCTTTTAACTAAATCTTATGGTTAAAATTGACTCATTAATATTTAATTCTCTCCTAATGTTATTATATCTAAAACGCTGCCTCAAAAAAAATTCTAAACAAAGTTATATTGCGATTTAAGATGTAATTCCTCAGTTCCTCCAACAATCAATCTTAATACTTTAGATTTAACTTACATCATTACTGAACAAGTTTACCAAAGTGCCACAGAAAAAAATATAGTTAAGGTTTGAGTAGTTATAAATTGTGGCATGAAATTTTATGTATGTTTTGTGTATATTTTATCTATGATTTAGTGGAAGTTGAAAATATTTCTTTTTGGCTCAACAGTTAGAGGTGCTTGTCTGCAAAGCCAGATGCCCACAGTGGAGCATGGATTTGGAGATTGTGGTGGCAAATGGCCCTGGCATGCCCATTCTCTCTCTTTCCATGAAACTTGTCTCAGTTTTCATTAGATCATGACAGTTTAGTCCAGTTCCTATATAATTTGGGTACATTAGATATAGCTGAATTAATTTCAGAAACTGACTTAGATCAGATGGGCATCTTATTTAACTTTTAAAAGTGCTAAATCTCCTCATTAAAACATATGTAAAATCTTATATAAAGGTATCCTAATTCTTATGAGCTTTAAAATTTTACAATATTTCATGTCTTCATATTTAAACCAAAAATGTTACTGCATAATATAGATTTCTTGTTTATTTTAAATTCTGTTAACAGATCTTTTGTTCATAGTTTACTGTCTATAGCCTCATGTGCCTTAAATTTATGAACTATACTTTTTGTTACTATCAGACTTTTCCAGATATCAAAATATTGTAATTTGGTTTATACAAAGTACATGATGTTTTGACTATCAATAAGCATACATCACCATGCCTGGCTAAACCACTGTAATTTTATGATGGTTCTTGTCTTGTTCCTGCTGGTTTTGTTGGGTGATTATCACTGAGTTTATAATCTTAGCTTTATAAAAAGTAACTTATTGTAATCTTGTTCTTAGGAAAATTGAGGAAGCTCCCCATGTCTTAGGAAAATCCACTGTATACAAACAATGTTCATATAGTTTGTCTAAGCTTCATGTAACAGTCATAAATATTTCTTTAGTTAAGCCTTAAAATTGTTCAATGGTAAAGGTACTTATTTAAAAAATTACTTTGTGTCTATCATTTTGTCTCTAATGTATGTTAAAATTGGACTTGTTTAACTAAACAATAACCAAGTTTTATATTGTCTGCTATGAATAATCAGTCTCAGTCAAGGTTTCATTTAATTAATTGTATCATTCCTGGTATCTTAAGTTCATTGCTTATAAAAAATATTGATACTTAAGACATGTTTCCTGCTCTAGAAAATAATCTTAAATTGCTGTTTTGCTTCCAGTTTGGGACATTGGTATACAGACTACCCAAAGTTGTTTTTAAACACAGATGCCAAATTTTTATACTGTCTTGTCTTTTTCCTGACATACAATTTCTTGATTAAATCAATTTCCTTATAAAATATTGTTTTCAGGACTACTAAAATATTCTGCTTATATTTATAACTGACAGATACCTAAAAGATAGAATGTATCTATGTCCTAGATATAGCTTACCTATCACCTGACAACTAAACTTAAATATTCATCAAAATGATTTTTAAACTATTGTGTCATTCTCTAGGTATTCTTGCTTGCTTTTCTCTGACACTGTCCTTCCAGCTCACACTGTCACCTGGCAAGTAAACTTAAATATTAATCAGAATTATTTTAAACTATTATGTCATTCTCTAACCAGATCTGCTTTGCTAACCAGATGTGTTTTTTGCCTTTTTAACTAATCCATTTTACTAATCAGATATGTACAGTCTCTCTGCGTGTGACCATATGTAGCATAACCATATGTAGAAGCCAAAATCAATTGGAAACATTGGAGTTAAAAGGACAACCAATATTTTGGTTCCTGCTCCCAGGTCAGAAGGACACAGGAGATGATGGGACAGTGCTAACTTCTAGCTTCTGGTAAGATGCCTATCTTCTCAATCAGAGAGGATATGGAGACCTAGAGATAAAGTCCAAGTCAGTGTATCTGCAACAGGAGAGTCACATCTGAGGAAAATCAGTCCTCCAGGCTTCCCAAAAGAGGGAGGGCCACTTGGCAAGCACGGCCTTGGCTTATCCTAGCAGATGACAATGCTGAGAGTCACAGAACTCCTCACAGGTCCCTAAAAGTCTCTCCTACAGCACCATTATTGACCTCCAAAATATACAGTTAATTCTGGAAGCCTACATGGTCTTAATCATCCAGTATGAAAAATATAACTACAAAGTATAACTACAATAGACTAATAGACTCCCCTATCTGATGCTGACTTACAATACTAAACTCTCACATTAACTTATGCCTTTTGCCTCTGCCTCTCCCTGATTAACTTCACCTACCCTGGCCCCAGCTCCTCCCACTTGCCTTAGCCAGAATCAGAGCTATTCCTCAGGCCCCTTCCTTCCTTAACCCTTACACTACCTCATCCAGGGATAAGTACAGGACCACCCCAAGGGACACCATCAAACTTAAACTCTCTCATGTTCCTACTCTTCCCCTGATCCCCAGATGTTCTTCTTGAATACACTGATACTCTGCCTCCTCTCTCTTTCCCCAAGCCCCTATCCCTCAACTCTGAGTGCTTATTCTCCCCTTGTGCCTGGCATTTTGATGTCATAACAAGCTTCTTAATCCTTCTGTCTTCTCACAGGGTGTGCAGACCCCATTTCCCTGACCTTCTCTATAACAGATGTCACCAGTGACTGCCCAGAAACCAGCGCAATACTGGGATGGTAAAAGTCTCTGTTTTGTTCAGGACCAAGTCATAACAGCATGCTACATTGGCACAGATGGGGGGTGCTCACTATCGATCTCACCACTTGGTCACCTCTAGCCACCATGAAACTGCATCCGCATCACCTTCTCTGAAGGGAGACCCATCGACCACATTATCCAGCCTCTCCCATAAGAACTTATCACCCCTATGGTCAGCATGAAGAAATTAACCTTCATTTCTTATCATTAACACAAGGCTGGAATGTTAGGTCTGACAGGCCCCAATATGGAGTCACCAAGGACAGCAGGATGGTGAGAGAGACATAAGGAAGTGGATTATCCACATTCCTCAAGAAACCACCCAGCCATTATCCCCTTCTTGCCTGCAATGCCCCCAGGTCATGGTTTCCTGCCCTCTTATTTTGTAAATCACCTGGTCACTGTTCTGGTGTCACACACCCTGCTATCTTAGATATCCCCTAAAGGAACCTTTCTTATTCAAGCAGTTCTTTTCCTCACCTTCCCCCAACTGAAAGCTGTGTAAAGTCCACTACCTGAGGATCTCAGGTGGACTGTGACCCTCTCTTGTGAGCCAGCCCTGGCAGCTCATGCTTTTCCTGAATAAAGCTTTCATCCTTGCCTCAGAGTGGTTTGTGTGGTCATGGTCACTCTGGAACCTTACAATGAGATTGTAAAGTAACAAGGTGTGATGGTTAAGTTTGTGTCATTCCTCATAAGTGTGTCTCTGAGGTTGCTTCTAGGAAGTATTAACTAAAGGAGTAATCCTTCCCTCAGGGTGGGCAGCCCCTCTTGGAGGAGGGGCTGGTTTATCAAAAGAAGCTCTGGGAAGGAGAGTAGCCCCTTCTCCCACCTGGCTGCTGGTTTCACTGCTTGGTGCTTGCTGCTTTCCAGCATGGACTGAAGACCAGCATGGACTGAAGAACAGTGTCTCTCCAGGATGCCTCCAGGTCTTCAGCTTCAGTGCTGCATTGGGACTGCTGAGGCATTCATCCTCAAAGACTGAGCAGCTACCAGAGTCCTTGACTCTTGGGCCTGCAACCTGCTATTGCTGGACTGTCATAAGCTAACCCAATAAATTCCCTTTTGATATAATTCATTCTATCGGTTCTGTTCCTCTAGAGAACCCTGACTAATACACAAGGTGCCCTTGCATGTGTTCATAGAGCTTTTGAAATGAAACAAGGAGAAAAATCTTGTTTAAAGACAGAAAGATCTGAGGTTTAGGGTGGTCAGGAAATAATTTTGAAGTAGTTTGATTAAAGTGGACTTCCATTTGATTCCAGAAGGCACCAAGTAGGCACACACACACACACACACACACACACACACACACAGACAGAGAGAGAGAGAGAGAAGAAGACTCAAGGAATGAAGAAAGCTTAGGTACTTCTATGGGAACTGAAGAAAGTTATTTTTCACTAGGGAATAGTCAAAGTTCCAGAAACAATTCACATGCTCTTTCTGCTTTTGTAATTTGTCAAAGAAATTCTGAAACCTAATTGCTTAATTATTAGTTCTCAGAAAGCATTACATTTACAATTACAGACCACAGTAATCATTAATTGAAGTGAAATTAATTTGAAAACATTAAAATACATTTGAAATTATTCATAATAATCTAAGAAAATATATAATACTTATTACCTGCTAAAGAAGATAAAATTAAATTTAAAAAGTAATAGGCTGGGGATGTATCTCAGTCATGGAATACTTTGCCTAACATAAACAAAGCCGTGGATCCATCACACACACACACACACACACACACACACACACACACACACACACACGAAGTACTATCACATTTGTCCTATTTTGAGAGGCCATGTAAGTTCCTTTCAAAATGAACTATTTGTTTTTAATTGAAGCACCTCTGATGGATAGGGGAAGATCATATGTTGGAGTGAGGGAGGCTTACTAGGTTCTGCAACATCAGTGGTATTGGACTGAGAAGCACAACCAGGGGTTCTATTAACCCCAAATTCTGGCTTGGAAAATTACACATCATCTGGCAGAATATATGAAAGACCTCTCTGTTACCAACATAGCCTGCTGCTAGCTCAGGGATTTCAACTAGAAATTCAGGCAACTGCATTCCCTGCTGAAGGACAACATTCTATAGGCAGCCAGAACAGGGCTCTCCTCCTTCTTTCTTTCTTCTCTTTATTCAGGATTAGATATTAGACAGCTTAGAAGAAACATGTGATACTATACAGTGGTAGGGTAAGGAGTCATCATTGAGGAATTTTGATGTGGGAGGGTGAGTGTGACACATAAGGGCAGAGGCAGAAGAGTCTGGAAAGTGGTGAGTATGTGCTTAGTGATTATAAATTGATGTGGGAGGGTATGTGGAAGCATGGGTGGGTGAGTATACTCTGGTGTGGAAGGATGCATGGGAGCATGAGTGAATAAGTATATATTGATGTGGGGGGGCTGTGAGTATACTTTGATATTGGAGGATATGTAGGCCTTCCTATCTGGGGTGGTAAGTGCATTCTGATGTGGGAGGGTGTCTGGAAGCATGGGTGTGTGAGTATACCCTGGTGTGGGAAGATATGTGGGCCTTCATGTCTTGGGTGGCAAGTATAGACTGATATGGGAGATCTGTGGGTCTTCGTATGTTATCTTTGGAAAAGAGACATGACTGGACTCAAGTATACAGATTTTGATAGTAATGAAATGCAGGTTCATTTATTTATCCAGACAGTATTAATCAAGCACCTATTGTGGACCAAATGCTATTTGGGTGATAAACACCAGCCAGGAATATAGACTAGAGCCTGGTTTTGATGGACAGGGAAAGACAAAAATAAGCAAATGATATTTACGAAAATATAATTAAAATATTTTTATTTATTTAAGAGAGGGAGAGAGAGAGAGAGAGAGAGAGAGAGAGAGAGAGAGAGAGAAGAGAAGAGAGAGAGAAAATGAGTGTATGGGTGCACCAGGCCTCCTACCAATACAAACTAACACCAGATGCATGTACCTCTATGTACATCTGGCTTTATGTGAGTACTAGGGAATCAAACCTGGGCCATCATGGTTTGCTAGTAAGTGCCTTTAACCACTGAGCAATTTCTCCAGCCCTCCAAATATACTTTTTTGGGGGTTTGTTTTTATTTATTTATTTGAGAGAGAGAGATTGAGAGAGAGAGAGAGAGGTGCAGATAGAGGAAGAGAGAGAGAGAATGGGCATGCCAGGTCATCCAGCCACTCAAACGAACTCCAGACATATGTACCACCTTGTGCATCTGGCTTACATGGGGCCTGGAGAATTGAACCTGAGTCCTTTGGCTTTTCAAGCAAGTACCTCAATTGCTGAGCCATCTCTCCAGCCCCAAAATATATTTTTTGATAGTCATCAGTATTGTAAAGAAAATAAGATGTGTTGGGGTAACTGACTGGTATCCTCACACTGCTGCATTGTAGACAAACACACACTGTGCACAAGTCTTTAGGGCTCCTTGGGAAGAAACCATGGGAAATGGGTGGAATAAACAGAGTTGCCATTACCAATTTTCATATCTAATCCTCAAGCTACTCTATCATGTAGTTATTATTATGGTTCTGTTTCACAGATGAGTAGGCCTAAGGTAATAAATGGGCAAATATAAATTATTAAGAGAAGTAATACAAGTAGTTAATAAATATTTAAAACATGTTGGATTCATAATTAACAAAATAAATATACTAATTAATAATCAACTGAATTAAATTTTAAATTACAATTATATATTCAGTTTCACTTGGGCTAATTTTCATAGATGAAAACAAAGACCACATTGTTATCAATGATGGTGGTATAAATTTGACCCTCTCATTTACTGCCAAGGAAATGATTTATTGTTACAAATTTTCATTGAAACAACCTTAACTGTAGGAATAAGTCTCAAGGAAGTAATTAGAAGAGCAAAAATTAATCTAGCAGCTGCTAACTGAGTGTCATTTTTGGAATTCCTAATTGGATGCAACCTACATGATTAACAGTGGGGAAATACTTCCAAAGGCAGAGTCCTTACATATTTATTAACAATATTGTTTATGAATATTTATTGACACAAGGAAATGACTGCTCAGGTAGTAAATAAAATGTAAACTAAGAATATTGTTGGTCAATATATGAAAAAATTCGATATCCTTAGCCATCAGGGAGATGTAAATTCCAAGTACATTGAGATTCCCACTTAGAATGGCTGTTCTCAAAATAAGAAACAATAAATGCTGGTAAAGGTGTGAAGAAAAGATGGACCCTTATTCACTGTTGGTGGAAATTTGAATTAGTTTAGTCACTCTGGAAACCTGTATGGAGACTCTTCAAAAATTAAAACTAGAACTCCATATAACCTTGCTCTACCACCTTTGAGTCTGCATCTGAAAGAATCCAAGTTGGTGTCCAACAGACAGCTGCATAGTCCTGTTTCACTGCAGCCCAATAAACAATATTCAAGAAACAACCTAGGGGGCCACCAACAAATGAATCAATAAAGAAAATGTGGTCTGCGTACATAATGGAATTTTGTTTAGCCATATGAAGAATAAAGTTATATGTCATTTGCAGAAAATGGGTAGACACTGAAGATCATTGTTTTGAAGCAAAATAAGCCAGATTCAGAAAGACAAGGACTGCATGTTCCATATGTGGAATCTAGCTTTAAAATTGTACATTTATTGACATGGAAGTAGAAGAGGGACTATGTGGGAAGAGACAAATGGCAGTAGGGAGGACAGGAGAGTATATTGGAAGGCTGAGTCTAAGCAAAGGACATGATACACATGTATAAAAACTTGATAGTTAAATCCAACATTTTATAAAATGCATATACACTAATAAAAATAAAGAATAAAATATAAGCTAAAAGATATGTATATGTTTGATTAGTTTTGGCAAAATAAACACTAGAGTTCTGAGTGGACACATGTTCAATGAGAAGTTATATGTCCCAGTTTTCCTTAGTGACGTGTAGCCGTACAACTAAGTTCTTGGCAAATCAGCTATGAGCGAAGATGATTCTGATGGTTTCCAGACTGTGATCACCCATTAAAAAGATGCTTGCTCCCATGTCCTCTTTTCCCTTTCCCATAGGCTAGTACAGAAATGTGGCAACAGTGTAGGATGGTTTTGAATCCATGACAAAATAAATGCTAAGGAATGGCAGTACAAGCCAGAGGCCTGGTCTTGGGAGATTTCTTGGAAAGATGCTTTTCCTGGACCTGTCCAATGTAACTTCAGCCAGACAAGTACCTTTGATCTCGTGCTCAGTCACTGTGATTTGGTCTTGTTTGAACAAGATTCCTGAACTAACACAGAGTTACTGTGTAAAATATATTAAAATTTACATTCCTTATTATGATGATTATTTCATTCTTAAAGATACTAATGATCTTAATAATAAAATCAGGCAGCAAATTCTAGTAGGAAATCTGTTAATGAAAGCAGAATGCTTAACATCATGCTCGGTTCTGGCAATCATACACGCATATGTTTCAGAAAGCACTTAGCTACAACTGACAACAGTAGGACTAGCTGCAACAATAAAAATGTGAAAGTCTTGCTTAGTATCCTGTCAGGTTTAAACTTGATCTCAGGCTTGTGGAGTATTTGTGGAAACTTTGTTTTCCACTCCTGCTGCTTATTCACAGAATGGAATACTGTAGTGTCATAGTTGGCTCTGTTAGAGATTTATCTCTCTCTACATTGATAAATTGTTACATAAGAGAAAGTGGTAGCTTCTTGTGCTACAAGTGACTAATAGGCATGAAAGAGAGAGAGGAGTGGGGGACATGCCTTTGTGTTAGGACAAGTTTACCTCCTTTTGCCCAAGACCATTAACTAGAACCTAGAAGAGCAAGCACTAGGAGTTCCTGGGAGCCAGTAAATCTGTACTGCGGTGTCTCCTTGTTCTAGCAAAGGAAAATTAGATAAGAGCTAGAGCAGAGTGAGGTGTGGAGTGGAGACAGATTTATGTTGTGGGGTAATGGTGCACTGGAGAAAGTCAAGTTGAAATGCAAGCTTGGGAGAGGCTCCTATATCCCAGTGAAAGGCAGGCTTTAAAATCCAGAGGAAGAGGATGGGGCTTATAAGTTATAGAGAGAAGATGATGAGACAACCAGGAAGAGCAGCAGCCTTGAAGAAATCATTGGAAACAGATGGAGAAAGAACTAGGACAAAATTCAACTTTCAGGACAATGAGCAAACTGTTCATACACCGAAAAGCAGGTCCTAGTTGACCATTCAAACAGTAGGCCAGGATATGCCAGCTGCTCTGTAGGTAGGAGAGACATCAGGCATTTTATGGACCTAGACAGAAGGAGTAAAGAAAACTAAATTAACTCAGAAACTACTGAATACCAAATCCTACATATAATCCATTCAATCCTTGAGGCAATCCAAGAAGCACCCTTATCAGAAATCTTCAGTGATTTCATCAAGATCATGAATTTAATAGACAGGGATGTAGAGATGACTGATTTTAAAATCCATATTCTTTGCTTTATGCCATTTTGGGGGGTGGGGTTCAGGGATTGTTGCTCAATAGTCCTTGCATGAGGTGAGAATTAGAGACACTTCACTGTAGATCTTTACCAAACCTAGTATCTCACTGGATGAGTACTGACTCATTTCTCAGGAGCCTCTTGATAGTGGTCAGGGAAGGGAAAGGAAAACTGTGGGTGAGAAAAGTGGTCCTAAAAGGGGTCTGAAGGATGGCTTTGCCCCATTTCCCTATTATCCCAGCACCTGTATCCTATGGAAGCTCCCATGATATTCCACTGCCCATCAGTATCCTCAGTAGTTTAACAGTGTTTACAGGAAACACTGATCAAGTGTAGAAGTTGTCTAATCAGATAAAAGCAAGTCAAATGAATCCTTACACATTATTTTTGTTCCATCAGCAAAAGGAAAATTATGGATTTTTTTCCTTTGGGTATAGAGAAAATAGAATTCTGATTTGCTGTTAGTAGGAAATCATTCAAATCTACCCAGCTTGCCCAGAAATTTTACCTTTCATATCTTTCTTTATTTTAAAAAATATTTTGCTCATCTATTTATTTGAGAGAAAGAGGGAGAGAAAGAAAGAGGGAAAGAGAGAAAGAAAGAGAGAGAGAAAATGGGTGTACCAGGGCCTCTAGCCACTGCAAACTGACTCCAGACACATGTGCCACCTTGTGCATCTGGCTTACATGGGTACTGGGGAATCAAACCTGCGTCCTTAGACTTTGCAGGCAATCACTAAGCTATCTCTTCAGTCTTCTTTCTATCTCTTTTTTTTTGGGGGGGGAGGGAATTCATATGTGTGTAAGTGCACATATGTGTGTGGGGTGAACATGGAAGCCAAAGGTTGACATTGGGTGCCTTCTTCAATTGCTCTTCACCTTATTTACTGAGATATTATCTCACAGTGAACCCAGGGCACAGTATGTCTAGCTAGTCAGCTTGTCCAGGGGATCTGCCTGTCTCCACCTTTGAGTTCTGGGACTACAGGTGAGTGCTGGGGATTTTAACTCCAGTCCTCATGCTTGCACAGCAAGCACTTTACTGACTGAACTATCTTCCTAGCCCCTTTGCTATTGTAGCAGACAGCTTCAGGTTCGCTGAGATGAACTTCCAGACCAGGCCCAGTTATGGAGGAAGGGATATTTATTGAAGCTTACAGGTTCAGGGGAAGTTCCATAATGGCTGAAGAAGCTGGCCTGCTTTTACAGGTCCAAACACAGAGAACAAAGCCACAAGCCAAAAGCCACATAGCACAGCACACCTCAGGAACTCCAGCTAGGCACACTTTGCATATCTTTAGATTGAAATCCTAAACCTACCACCACACCTTAAGATCCGCCCAGTGACACTCCTCCAGCAAGGTGGCTGCAGATGCAAACTACAAACTAATAAAACACTGAATATATTGGGGGACATCTATTCAAACTACCACAGCTATGTTACTTATAGAATTAACCATGTAAATGTTCTGGGACGTTATAAAATGTTATATAATCTAATACATCTTTTTAAAAAGCCTGAAACCAAATAAATATTTATACATCAAGAGAGTTAAATTATAGGCCTTTTATTACCCAGGAATCTATAAAGACAATTAAAAATATAATTGAACTATATGTACTACAAAAATATATGAAGTAGAAAAAGCTACTTAGTAAGAGCAAAAGATGATACAGCTGTGTGTTTATCTGTATACAGCAAAAGGAAGACCCGGAGGGATGCATATCAGTTAAAGGTTATTTTCAGGGAAAGAAGGTGGAATGCGGGAGGGTTAGATGGAGTAACCCACACTTTTGCACTGCTTGAATTTCGAGAATAATCATGTACCACTATTATAATTTAAAATAAACTCAGAATAAAAATGACAAAGAGTCAGTAGTAGAAAACTATTTCTGGCCTGGAGGCAGAGGACAGTGACTTGCAGTCATGGGTCATTCTGCACTAGCATCTACCACAGAAACACAGACATATACTGAAATCTAATCCCTTTAGGAGCAATAACACTGCTCCAGGCAGAACTGCAGCTGGCAGAACAACAACAACAAACTTCAGTTTCTTGCTTACACCAATAGATGTCGGCCAGGACTCCACGTAGCATTAGTGTCTGTTCCTTAGCACTTGGTTTGACTATGAACTTCAGATTGTCTTTTTTTTTTTTTTTTTAAACTCTGAAGCCAATTTTTTATACTTTTCCCATCCTATCAATTACCTTTAAATGTTTACTGGGTTCATGACATTGTAAGATTCTTTATAATAGGGGCAAAAAAATAATGTAAAGCTTTTGCAATTTTTCATAAATGAATTAGAACAATGTCCCTATCAAAAGTCACCTACATGTAGTATATATATATATATATATATATATATATATATATATATATATGAAAGGAATATCAAAGTTAGCCTTTAAGTTGTACATAAGTGGATTTCCTTTTATTTATCTTTGAATAAAAATTATGGTCAAGGGGCTGGAGAGATGGCTTAGTGGTTAAGGTGCTTGCCTGTGAAGCCTAAGGACTCATGTTTGACTCTCCAGGTCCCACATAAGCCAGATGAACAGTGATACAACTAGGCAAGGTTGCACATGTATACAAGGAGCACATATCTGGAATTTGATTGCAGTGGCTGAGGCCCTGGTATGCTAGTTCTCTCTCTCACTCTCACATTTAAAAAAAAGCAGTCTGTTGGACTTCCTTCAAAAAAAAAAATCGTGGTTAAGCAGAGGTCAGAAAATTGCTGTAAGTGTGAGGCCAGTTTGGGACTACAGAGTGAATTCCAGGTCAGTTTGGGCTAGGGTGAGACTCTGTCCTCAAAAACAACAACAAAAAATTGTGGTTAAAAGGAAGACATGAAACAGATCAGAAGGCAGAAGAAAGTATGATGACAATAAAAATGTTAAGAGATTGCATCACATGCCTGGCTTGAAGGATAATATAGCATCATATGGTGACATCTTGTATAGTCTTAAATATTCTTTTAAACTCATGGCTGGTGCCAAAAATGCAAGCACCACTCCATAAACAAGCCTTTAGCTCTTGCATCACTCTCTGCTGGGATGAGCTACTTCACTGGCTTTTTCATAATTGGTGGCCTGCCTTGCTCCAGATGCTTATGCTTCTGGTCATTGTTTTTACTTTCCTATTTACAGCCTCACAGCTGACAGAACTGACATGAGGCATTTACGACATATGCTGTCATCCTTGACAAGGGTTCTTCTTTGTATAGGCAGAACCATCTCTCTCCCCACCCCATCCTCATATAGAAGACCATGTCTTAAACCGGTGAATACGTTACTTTGCATGGCCAAGAGGAATTAAGACTGCAGTGGAATTGACATTGATCTAGCTACTTTGCAATGGGAAATTGTGCTTATTATAATCACCCAATACAGTTTGAGGACCCCTACCAGTGAAAGAGGAAGTCTCAGTGATGCCTGGACTTAGACTTGAAAAAGAAGATGGGGGTTGTAGGTCCAAAAGTGTCAGAAGGGACAAACATCTTGCCTAGGGCTGACGATGGAATGCCTTCTCTCCAGTACCTCAGCTTTAACCTACTGATATCTGGGTCAGGTTTAATAATAAATTTGTGTTACTTTAAGCCACTAGGTTTGTGTTAATTTGTTATAGTGTTACAGAGTTGAGAGTAACAAAGCCTATCCGAGCTCTGGATGGCCTTAGAACTCTCCAAGCCAGTTGCTTTCAAGTTCTTCTACAAATAACAAAGAATTGATAAAAGTATACGCAAAGAAGGGTCATTTATGAAATACTTATTGTAAGAAAGAGTAGAAATAAGTGAGTACAAGAAAAGCAGAAAAGTTCCTATAAGCTGAGAAGATCTCCCCACCCACTAGCTGAGAGGTTTCCCAAAAGTGAAAAATCCAGGGAAATCCATGCCATGATTTGGATCAGGTCCTTTTATAAATTAGGCCTACAATTGGGATGGACCTCGTTGTCAAGTGCAAATGTATATGAAAGGTCCTTGATTGGTTGCTGGGCTAGTGGGGACAGTACGGACTCAGAAAGCACTCACCAACAGGGGAGAAAGACTGGAAAAGATTGAGGAGGAAGAATCAGGAAGCTGTTCCTTATGCCATCTTGAATCAGATTAGAATTCCCATGTAGTATCATCAAAGAAGAGCAGCATCCATGTTGTTTTGGGTCCGTGTCCCTAAAATGGCAACTTCAAATAAATAGCAGTATATATGTATATATATTCACTTTTACAACAAAATTTCCCCTTGGATTAAACCAAAGCCCTTAGGATTCTGTCTCCATCATGTGGCTAGGAAGTGGATTTCCCTGTCTGATGACACCTTTTGACCTATTCATCTATTTCTTTACTACTCCAGCTACCCCTTCAGTCTTCCTTCAGTTAAGACCTTCTTTTTACCATTCCCTCAAGAGTTGAAATCAGAGTGGAGGTTATAACACACAGGTTAAGAAAATATACAATTGAGATATGATTGGATTTAGTGCAGTATCAGAGATACTTGATCCCACAGAAAGCTTAAGAAAAACTTTACATATGACTATGGCCAGTGGAAGTTAAATTGCAATTCTGTGCTTTATAGCCAAGTAGAACTATATTATGCTGGGTTTAGTGCAATAGCTGTTGTATAAATGACATTGGGACTCTGATCTATAGATATAAAAGAAGTCCTAATTAGATTAACTAGATGAATAAATCTGCTATATTGCCAAATAATTGGGATTAGTCATTCTGAAGCTTTAGAATATACAAAACTCACTTGGAGACCTTATTAAAAATGTAGATTTCTAGATCTGCTTCTTGGAATTTAGATTGAGTAGTGCTGTGATGTGTTTTTTTTACATGTACCCTAAGTGGTCTTTACACAGGTAGTAAGTTCAGCATACAAGCATGCCATGGAAGAGTAGGACTTATTTCAGTCAGAGTCTGTAAGACCATTTAAATGGTCTAATGCTTTGATTAAAGTGCATTCTGATTTCTCAACTTTCTTTCCCCACTGTGATCCTCTTTCCAAATTATAGCCTATTACCTCACTACACAAAAACGTACAAGTGGCATGGAATAGGGTGAGATTACATGCTCCCCAGGTATTAAGCATCATGGTATATGGGTGGGCATGGGTAAGCCCATTCCAATTTTTGGAGAAAGCAGGTATCGCTTGGTGAAGAATGTCTGGGTTTAAGAAGACATTTGCTAACATTTCAGGTAACATTGAACTTTTGTCATGCAGGTGAGTAGAAGCAAGACCTTTCTTTCTCAATAGCAGAATGAAATAGTCTCATCCCTTTTCTGTGTAGTTGTCTCAGCCTCTTCATCTATTTTTATGATGTTGGGAATTGAATATAGAGCCCCCCTCCCATGCTAGGCAATTTCTCTACCACTGAGCTATACCCCTAGCCCAGAGATAAAATCTCAGCGGGCCCAGTCCAGAGGCCTTATTTTCCAAAGTCTAATCTTCCTAGGCTGGCCTGTGGAAGGCTCCATAGGAGGCAGTTAGCTTCTTGAACTAGGCAAGAGTAACCTTAAAGGGAGGGACCTTAGGATGATCCTATGTCACACTCTTGCCAGGCCTATCCCAGCTGGCCTTGCCTATCTCAGCCTGCTTCAGTAGCAGGATTTAGTGTTTGCCCATCTCACCCAATTAGATTTCTCTCCTGAGCCCACACTGTGCCCAGGTGTGGATGGATTTCTACTCTGAGCCCAGGCCGACTTGATGGGACATCTGGGGTATCTGTGTCAAAACTGTCTGTCATGAATTCTAAAATATATCTTTCAAGACCCATGGAAAGAGGGGCCCCATTCTCCTTCTCCAGAACAGTGGGAGCAAGGTTCTCAGGTCCTCGCACTGTTGTAAGATCTCTCTCTCTCACACCAGGGCAGCCATGCCAGGGTGGGAAGAGACACTTTTTATCTTTTACTACTGTCTTCACTTTGAATCTTTTTGGAAGCACACGTTTTTAAAATCCCCCTTTTTAAGGTTTTTTGAGGTAGGGGTCTCACTGTGGCCCGGGCTGACCTGGAATTAACTATGTATTAACTATGCAGTCTCAGGGTGGCCTCGAACTCATGGTGATCCTTCTACCTCTGCCTCCCACGTGCTGGGATTAAAGGCATGCTCCACCATGCCTGGCTCATGTTTTATTTATTTTTTTAATCTAAGATCCATGTTCATTTATCCGGGCTCCTGGGTTCCACGTGGTGTACATGGGCTCCTGAGAACTTGCTGGCCTATCTCCCTTCTCCCCACCTTCCCTTCCCTTCCTTAGCCCTCAGTTTTCTCCCTTCTCCTACACCTGTGTAATATCTTAAAAATAAAATGTGGTGTTTTAAAAATCATTTTCTTGAATCTGGAACTGCCAATTCTTTGGGTAGTTTATAGATATGAATTTAGGGCTTGGGTTCCAGGAAGCACCCCAAAATCCCAACCCCCCCACCCCCTGTATAGGGTGAAAGATGCATCTCTTGCCTAGGTTCTACTGGCTGACCATCATTCCCAAAGGGAGATGGTAACTGCAATCAGTCTAGGTCCTACTCACCAAGGTGCATGCTAGAGCAAGGACAATGGCTATGAGTGCTTGGTGGAAAGGGCATCTTTAAAATTCTGTGCAAGGTCTCTGTTAGTATGGACCCTGCCCAATGACTCACCCAAGAGAGTCTGTCAGCCTGAACATCCTTCTCGACTTCAGTAACTTGAATTCTGGGATGACAGAAAAAGAGAAAACAGAATTGCCAACACATTGAAATCTCTTTTTCATGACTATAATTGGCCACATGAAGGGCTCACCCATAAGACACTGTAGAGCTCATCTCCCCACTAGAAAAACAAATTCCTAAGTGAATGACACATTGTCCCCTTGTGCCCCGTCAATCCTTTTATTTGCCAATTTCCACCTCATCAGCTAGAGTTACTTAACGCTTGAGGCCAAGGCACTGCAGTATCTCTTAATTAACTAGTTGCAAGCAGCTAATTATTTTCCTGCAGCATCTCATCAGAATACAGAGGATATTGACTCCAAGTTGGAAAATGCCTGTGCACATTTACAAAGCACTTCTATTACAAGAGACATCTTTTTAAATAGGGAGGAGAAGAGAGAAGGAACAAAATGAATTGTTTCTCTTTTCATCTCAATCCCTTCTTCTTTTGATTTCCTAGGTCTAGTTATCACTCAAGAGACTTGTGGATGCAATCTCTTCTTCAAAACCTACTTGCTGTACTCATGACTGAATAATCAGTATTAATAATTAATAATCAGTTGGGCTGTGACCTTTCTGAGTGGGTTGCTGTCCTGAGCTCTCTGATGATACAGCTAGATTCCCAGAGCTGCCTCCTTGCAACCCGGGAACCCATTCTGAGGAACAACTCCTGTGCCTGTATTTTCAGCACTTTGCTTATGAGCCTCTTTAGTGTAGGTCCAGCCTTGTTCTCAGTCTTACTGGCTGAGGTATTTCCGTGTCTTCCTGTGGAAAGCTGGATCCACTCACCCTATTAAAGTGAGATTAGTATGAGCTGAGGAGGACATTACAGATCATTAATTACCTCATTGTTAAGGTGCCTAAGAAGAATTCTCCCAAGTGGGCCACTTATTGTGCTCTCACTATATGAGAGCATGCATTCGGCACTTCATGTAGAATCTGGTTCCATCTCCATATGCTATAAGCCAGAGCATCTTCCTGATTTTCAGGTCAGAAACTTGATGTTCAGGGAACTGAGATAAGTTGTCTAAAGCAACACATGTAATGAAACTCAAAGTAAGGAAAGGGGAAAGTGATTTAGAAGGGAAGGAAGCAGATGTGAAGCATTCATATTGAGAACAAATACTCATTCGGAGGAGTGTCTCTTCCTGTCTGTCTTCTCTGGGCAGCAGATCGGTACTGTGGTAGTATTTTCTGGGATTAGAAATGATTTTCTAACATCATTCAGAGGTAGGAGGATTTTGAAGACCCTACCTCAAAAACAAAAAACAAACAAACAAAAAGAAATGATTTTCCAGGGCTGGAGAAATGGCTTAGCAGTTAAGGCGTTTACGTGCAAAGCCAAAGGACCTCAGTTCAATTCCCCAGTACTCACGTAAGCCAGATGCACAAGGTGGCACGTGTCTGGCAGTGTGAGGTATTTACTCGGCTTCTGGATGACTGTTGAGGCTGATGCCTCACTTGACCAGATGCTGAGGTCTATGGCTTCTTCCTCTAGTACCTTCTCTGCCAGGATTCAATATTTCTTCATCTTCTCTGTTCACAACATAGCAGCTTGGATTCCTTTTTTTCCCTTTCCTTTCCTTTCCTTTCCTTTCCTTTCCTTTCCTTTCCTTTCCTTTCCTTTCCTTTCCTTTCCTTTCCTTTCCTTTCCTTTCCTTTCCTTTCCTTTCTTTTCTTTCTTTTCTTTTCTTTTCTTTGTTTTTTGTTTGTTTGTTTGTCTCACTAGTCCAGGCTTTCCTGGAACTTACTCTGTAGTCCCAGGCTAGCCTCAGACTCACAACAATCCTCCTACCTCAGCCTCCAGAGTGCTGGGAGTATAGGCCTGTGCAGAATATTTTTTAAATATTTTATTTTTAGTTATTTATTTGAGAGAGAGATACAGAAATAGGCAGGGAGGGAGGGAGAGAGAGAGAGAGAGAGAGAGAGAGAGAGAGAGAATGGGTGCACCAGGGACTCCAGCCACTGCCACTGCAAACGAACTCTAGATGTGTGCGCCCCTTTGTGCATCTAGCTTATGTGGGTCCTAGGGAATTGAACCTGGGTCCTTTGGCTCTGCAGGCAAGCGCCTTAGCTGCTAAGCCATCTCTCCAGCCCAGAATATTTTAATTCATTGCAAACCTTCATTGATGTCTGAATTAAAGGAAGGAGAAAAGTATGCGTGACGTTGCGCCACTGATAGGATGCCTGGGGGCCAGTCCATGGCAACATGCCCTTTAAAGCACCTGATTTCCTTGTCTTCCTCTAACCAGTCTAACCATCTGCTGACCTTTGTGACTAAATGCACAACTTAGAAACCTAGTTTTACAGGAGTCTACCAAGCTTTAACTTAGTACACAGGTTACAGAAGGGAGGAGCCTCTTGCCCTATCATTGTCACTTCTGCCTCCTCTGCAATCACGAATCATTACAGGAACAACTACCAAATTAATTACTGAGATAAGTTGCCCTGAATTTGCTCTGCAACCCAGGCTTGCATCAGACTTGAGATGCCCCTGCCTAAAGCTTCTGAGAGCTAGGATTAGCCATGTGCTACCACCACTTGCCAAAGGAGCATATTCAAATGAAAGGACGAGATGGTGCTCATGGATACAGGGAAAGAGGGTGCCATCTTATATATGCTGATCTTTAGTTGTGTTCATTTTCCTGCAAAATACATGTTTTTATAGTTGAATAAAAACTCCATTGTGTGTGTTCCTTGACAGGAATGAACTCACAGTCTAATAAAGTAGGCTGACATTTAAAAAACAATGTAATAAGATTGCAAAATTATAGGAATATGCACAATAACGAGAGTATTTAGAGTGGCTTGAGTGAGACAATATTTCATAAAGCAGAGGCATGAACTTAGCCTTTGACTAGAATGACAATATAGATTTGAATGCTTTAATCTCAGCACTTGGGAAGCTGAGATAGGGGTTCGCTGTAAGTTCAAGGCCAGCCTGGGTTACATAATGAGTTCCAGGTCAGCCCAGCTTAGAGTGAGACCCTTCCTCCAAAAGAAGTAAACAGGAGTAAATGTAGAAATGCACAATAGCATCGTGTGTTTGGTTAGTGAGATGGGGCAGAATATGAGGCAAGCATCACTGGGTCACAGAAAATGAAGGCTCCAGCCAGGTTCTGCTTTTGTTATTAATTTGATTAGATAGAGCAATCATAACTACCCAGGCTGTTTTCTTTTTATCTATCAGTATAATAAGTTATTATTCTGTGCAAGTGTAAAACAGACTTTGAGCATAAAAAAATGCCAAGCACGTTCTTCGTTTAGTTGGATTTTATTGCTGTTTTGTATTGGGCTGCAGGACCAGCTCTGAGATCATTAGGGTACCTCAAAAGGGCTTGTGTTGCTCTCCCCTAGTGTCTTCTGTGTATGTCATTTGGCTACTGCATAGTGCTGTTTTGATGGCCCACTTAATCCACCTGAGCCACTGCACATTTGGTCAAACTCCTTCTACAGAAAGGAGATTTTTCCTCTGCAGCATGGATTTGATATTCCATTCTCTCTTTGAAGTAATGCCGAGCATGGAGCAAGTTAGTCTATCTATTGGCCTTATTAAGCTGAATAGATTATTTGGCATCAATCATTAGCATCAAGTGACTATTGTCGAGAACAATGTTTCTATTGCATTATTTTACATATTCAAACAAGTCATGGCTCAGGCAGCCTTGATACCTTGTGAATACATTTTCAACAAAATTTTCAGTGATGCTCAAAGGGAGTCATCCATACAGATAATGAAGGACTCCTGAATTATGCCAAGTCCACTGCCTTAAGCCTCCTGAAACAAAGATCTCTGTGAGAATCATGAGTTCTCTGGATCTTCTGGATTTGATTTGACTGCAATGAGATAGCATTCTTCATAGCCAAAGGCCTTTTACAAATAATTTCCCCAGGTTGTATTTTAAGATGTTTAGATTCTTTCCAGAAAGTGGGTCTCTAGAGTGAGGTGATCACACCACGAGTCAATCCAGCAGCCCCCGAAGAATATCATAAAGCATGCGTGATTGTGGAGGTGGAGCTCTACTCTATGCGGTTATTGGTAGTGGTCTCAGATTGTCTGTGGGTCAGAAAGTCAGGGTGACATGAGGGATGATAGGAGCTTCACAGAAGTGGTATCAGTCATTCATCCTCTATCAGCATCTTGTCATGTTTTGAAGTTAATATGAAGATAGATAATTGGCAATAATCTTAGACTTCTGAAAGGGAATTATGTAATGAAGAAAATATTATTTGGTAATACAAAATCTAAAAGGAATTGGATTGAAACTTCAAAATTATAAGCAAAACTGAATTAGGCTTCCACTTTATTTAATTCCTATGTTAAAATTCTATGACCTAGTATGTCAAAAGGTGACTTTTTTTCCTGGAGATTGGGTATTGACAGAGTGTGGGGGTTTGAATGTAACATGACCCCCATAGCTTCATGTGTTTGTGCTCAAGCCCCATCCTCAATACCCTGGTTGGTACGGCCTTTAGGAAGTGGAGCCTTGCTGGAGGAGTTGTCACAGCAGGCAGACCTCAGCTCTATTGGGTGTTTACTACTTCGCTCACTCAGACTATTTACATCCCAAGGCTCCGGATTTTGACACCCTGGCTAACTTCTCGGCTTTGCTTTCCCCATGGTGATGAAGCTTCTCCTCGAAACAGTAGTAGAAATAAACACTTCTGTTCCATCAGCTGCTTTTGGTTGGGTGTTTTTACCAGCAACCAGAAGGTAACTGCAACCCAGAGGTAATTAAGTTAGAATGAGATCATGAGGTGTGGGGCCATGGGCTTGCATCCAACACAACTTACAAAAAGAAAAAAAAAAAATTGACAAGAGGCAAGACTAAAGGGAAGACCACATAAAGTTGCAGGGGAAGATGACCATTGACAAGCCAAGGGGAGACCTGGACCAGATCCTTTCCTCTTAGCCCCTGAAGCAGTCAGCTGACACTTTGATTGATATTTGACTTCCAGCCCCTAAAACTGCAAGAAATGTCTGTTATTTAAACCACCCAGTGTTGGTACTTTATGACATCAGTTCTAGCAAACTAATACAGATTTACATACACTTTCATTAGCAATGTTCATCAGTTGCCTTGAGTCAATGATAGTGTGAAGTCACCAAGATTAGAAAGACATTTGAAACCAAGTTTTTATAACATAAAGACAAACTGAGTTCATAAACAAGAAAATGTGCTTAGTCACTGACTGAGCTATGACTGAAAATATTACCTTAATAATATGAATTATACAAAGGCTTTTATGCACTATTAAAATATTTTAAAGTAATGATGCTTCTTTTAATTCAGCTTCTAAGAATTTATCTCCATTTTGCTATAATGATAATGTATGCCATCATTTACATGCATGATGTATAAAGAGTATATATACATAGATGTGGTTGAATATTCAAGTATGTCTTATTGACAGGGTAATTACAGATGTTTAAAAACCATAATTATGTGGCTTGGAGAGCTTTCTAAACTTGGGTATTTTAGTTCTGCCAGATATTATAAAAACAGGCAACTTTAAGGGGTTTTAAACTAATAAGTTTCATTCTAAGCAGTAAGAATTTATTAATTGTTTGACTCATTTTCTTATGATTATTTAAATATTGGTGATTTGTTGATGGGCTTCAGGTATTAAATATAGTTTCTAAGAAGACATATCCTTTTTCTTCATAGAAAATAATTTTTGTTAGCTCTTTTCTTTACCAGTTGTCTTCTGTTAAATACTATTCGTAAAATTCTAACAATTATAAGAAAATCAGGCACAGTCCTAAAAAGTAGTTAAGGGCCTTATCAACCTATTTATTTGTAAGTTTTTGAGTATTTACATAGAAGAAAACCGAGAGGTTCCCAGTTATCCCTGCGGAGTGTAATTTAATGTGGTAGAAATATCAGTGAGTGGCGATGGGTAAGAAGAGCACATACGCATATCCTATGAACATGCTCATGAACGCACAGTCATGTATATTACACATATTTGCATAAAGACATAGACATATACCCTCACACACATCCAAACATTTATGTATCTTACGCAAAGACTTATTTGGACTTTTGCCAGAGGTCTAGCTAGTAATTTCCATTTAAGTTTATATAGTAGGGCTGGGGAGATGGCTCAGCAGTTAATGGCACTTGCTTGCAAAGCCTGCCAGCCTGGATTCAATTCCCCATTACTCGTGTAAAGCCAGATGCACAAAGTGGCACACGCATCTGGAGTTCATTTGCAGTGGCAAGAGGCCCCGGGGCACCTGTATTTTCTACCTCACATGTAAGTAAAAATATTAAAAAAGAATTTTACAGTAATGAGCATTTTCATGTGTTATGGATGGCAGGATCCAAATTAGCAGTGGAGTAATATATGAGCATAAAATGTTGTAGCAGCATTCAGTATGGATAAGCACAGAGTGACTTGCCTTGTGAATCCTGGAATTTTCTTTTCTTTTCTTTTTTGAAGTAGGGTCTCACTCTAGCTCAGGTTGACCTGGAATGTACTATGTAGTCTCAGGCTGGCCTCGAACTCACAGAAATTTTCCTACCTATGACTTCCAAGTGCTGGGATGAAAGGCATGTGCCATTATGCCTGGTTGAATTCTGGAATTTTCTGCAGAGTTTTTCAATTACCATAAACCATCAGAAAGAGAGAATTAATTCAATATGCTTTCTACATGCCTTGCAAGCAAACATAAACACCTGATTTTATTTACTGGCCATACTAATATCACATGTTCCAAAAGGAACCAAATTTATTTCTTTTCCTCTCTCACTTCTTCCTCTGACACACTGCTTATAAGTCCCTGATACTGTCTGTAGCTGGAAATATATTACTAATGAAATGACATTGACCTGATCATCTCTCTGCAATTTTATCAGTTGGCTCCTAGGGGGTTGTAAATGTCTCAGGTAACAAAAGTCACCTTCTAAGGACAAAGGTGTAAATGGAGAGTCAAAGAAGAGGTGGGGCTAAGTTGTGATGTACCCCAGCACCAAGAGAATCAGATTGAGAGAGGGGTCAGCAGCAGCCAAGAAACCAAGTGGACAGTTCTGCTATGGCTCAAGAGAGGAGTACGAACAGCTTTATGAAATGACCTCTTTTTCCTCACTGCACCATTTCCACCTTTGTCTTTCTCAACTACAGAGATGGATGACTTTCTTCAATGCCATGAACGTATCACAGAGGTTTCTAGCCTTCATAACCATTTGGGAAGTTCATAGCCTCTTACAAATGTCTTCAATATCATCCTTGACTTCTTATTTTATGCTTTCTTTTCTTGTAACCTTCATGGGATTTGGAGGAAGAAGCCTCCACTCTTTGTATTAAGATTTCAGCTTCCTGAGTTCCTGTGAAATTTACCAAGCCTTCCCAAAAAGCCTGCTTTGATAAGAACAAGAATGTAACCTAAAGATGTGTATCTTAAACAAACAGGACTGATGTAAATCTGCCCTGCCTGTAATCTCAACAGACATTCTTGAGGCCTATCACTCAAGAGACCCCCGACCCTCTGGTAGCCATAAAATCCATTAGGCAGTCATAAATCCCATGTGCCTTCTTCCCGCCTCCCCTATAGCCATAAAATCCCATTTGCCCTCTTCCTGCCTCCCCTATATATACCTCTGTATGAATAATAATAATAAAGCCTTGACTGGTGTGGAAGCAAGGCTTTCTTCTTTGTGTCTGCTTGTCTCTCTCATCCAGGAGCAGCCTCCCCTTGAGCCCCTGTTGAACCCCGCCGGCCGGGGCAAGTGGCGCCCAGACGTGGGGCTTGAGGTACGAGGACTGACTTGGACGTCGCAAGGAAGGACGGCCGTCTCTTCAGCATTGGATCGCCACCTCGTTGGTGAGTGAAGATCCACAGTGGGTCACTGCAGGAAAGCCCGCCTGTAATACAGACCTGGGTAAGGTAAGAATAGCGACGAATGTCTCGGGACAAGCCATATATGTTCATAGTTTATGAACCTCAAGGCACAAAGAAAATCGGGTGATCCTTTGGGGACATCCTCCCCTTAGGATTTACAGGCCCAGGGTGGGCCGCCTCCCCAATGAAGAAATTGTCTCTTTATTGACGGACTTAGGCGAAGTTTCATATGGTTGTCTCGCCATTAAAAAACTAGGCAGAGTTTGTTTCCCCAGTTAGCGAAAGACAAACTCCCTTTCTCCATCAGAGAAAGACTAATAACTACAAGCCCAGGAGGGCTGCCCCCAGTGAGAAGGTAATATTTGCCACTGACGGGTCAGGCGAGAGATAATGTAAAGGAAAAATAAACTGTCCGTTTCTCCATCAGAGAAACGTGCTTTTACAAACCCCGGGAGGCTAGCCTCCCCACTGAGGAATTAGGAGAGGTGTAATGTAAAGAAAAACAGACTTTTTCCATCTCAAAGAAAAAGACAGATCTCCCCTCTCAGATGCTGTCTTCTTATTTCACTCTTTGTTTTCGGTTTAAGCCATGGACTTGAATCAAGGCGACAGGGCAACTGAAGTCTCTAGGCCAGGGCTACTCTCTGGCATTGACTGAAGGCCCCGAGCTCATTGTTCAAATCCCGACTGCCCGATCGGGTGTTGGCAATAAACCTTCTATCTATTCCTCTTTACATTTTACAAACCGGTCACGCATCGGCCAGTAAAAGCCTTTAGGGCGACTGCCGGACTCTTAAACTTGCGGTCAGGCTTGCGTTTGGGACCACCGGGAAATCCCCCGGGCTATTTATGGCCCAGGAATATTGCCCTTTGGTCTTAACGTTTCCAAACTTTCTCTATCGTGAGGAACACTAGCCTTCATCAAAATGTGGCTGTTAGCTCGAGCTGTGACAAGCTGGCAGATCTGGCAGAGCCGCTCAAAAACCACAGGCAACAACAAAGACAAAAGCTCACACCTGGGGGCCAGGCTCAGGCCTCCTGCAGGCTTTTCTTTTCAGCAAACTGCAATTGTTTATTCTAGGGCTTAAAGTGCTTAAGATGCAGGGAACCCAAGTTAAATTTCTTGTTCTCTTAAAAAAATAAAAAAAAAAAAAAAGGGGGGCTCTTTCTTAGCTTCACTGGCTTGCAGAGTTTAGGAACTTCTAACAACAACAACAACAACAACAACAAAAAAAAAAAAAACAGTCTCAAATAGATATGGACTTCTTTACAACTGTTTTAAGCTCACTTTTGTCTCTCTATACTTTTCTGGGACTACTAACAAAATTTCAAAATATGGATAAATGCCAAATTATTATAAGTAGATATAGACTTCTTATAAGTATTACAACTGTTTTAAGCTCACTTTTGCCTCTCTATGCTTTTCTGGGACTACTAACAAAATTTCAAAATATGGGTAAATGCCAAATTATTATAAGTAGATATAGACTTCTTATAAGTATTTACAACTGTTTTAAGTTCACTTTTGCCTCTCTATGCTTTTTCTGGGACTACTAACAAAATTTCAAAATATGGATAAATGCCAAATTATTATAAGTAGATATAGACTTCTTATAAGTATTACAACTGTTTTAAGCTCACTTTTGTCTCTCTATACTTTTCTGGGACTACTAACAAAATTTCAAAATATGGATAAATGCCAAATTATTATAAGTAGATATAGACTTCTTATAAGTATTACAACTGTTTTAAGCTCACTTTTGTCTCTCTATACTTTTCTGGGACTACTAACAAAATTTCAAAATATGGATAAATGCCAAATTATTATAAGTAGATATAGACTTCTTATAAGTATTACAACTGTTTTAAGCTCACTTTTGCCTCTCTATGCTTTTCTGGGACTACTAACAAAATTTCAAAATATGGGTAAATGCCAAATTATTATAAGTAGATATAGACTTCTTATAAGTATTTACAACTGTTTTAAGTTCACTTTTGCCTCTCTATGCTTTTTCTGGGACTACTAACAAAATTTCAAAATATGGATAAATGCCAAATTATTATAAATAGATATAGACTTCTTATAGGTATTTACAACTGTTTTAAGTTCACTTTGTCTCTCTATACTTTTCTGGGACTACTAACAAAATTTCAAAATATGGATAAATACCAAACTATTATAAGTAAATATAGACTTCTTATAAGTATTTACAACTGTTTTAAGTTCACTTTTGCCTCTCTATGCTTTTTCTGGGACTACTAACAAACAAACAAACAAAAAAAAAAAAATGTAGTTTCAAGAATTATATTTAAATTTAAATATGTGCTTAATACTAAATTCGTCAAAAAAAAAAAAAAATTTTTATAATGTTCAAATCTACTTTCATAATTTAAATGTATATCAAAAAAATGTCAAGTCTGATCTACTCTTTAAAGATATAAGGCCTTTTTTTTTTTTTTATAGCCTAATTGTAAAAACAATAAAAGTTTTCATTGGTAATAATAAAATAAACCGATTAAAAATAAACTGAAGAAAAAAAAAAAAAAAAAAAAAATGTTGGTGACTAATGAAAAAGATTATTACAAAGTGGTTACATAATTTGTAAAATAAAAATATGTAACTGTAGATATTAAGTAAACTTAAAAAAGTTAAAGATAAAACACTTAACCAGATTACAGATCTTTTTAGATACAATAAAGTGATTATTAACCTAGGGCTTACATCAAACTAATAAAAACATGGCTCTAGCTGATAGCAAGTTACTATGGTATTCAATTTGTAAACTTAAAACTTTAGCTTGTTGATATTAATCTGGTCATGATGATGGCTTAAAAAAGACTAAATTTAGAGTACCCAATAAAGTTAATTAAGTTCCTATTTGTCAACATTTTAACTATATCTTAAGGTTAAAATTGGTTCATTAATATTTCTCTCACATAGTTAATATAGCTAATATACAAAAATTCCTAACATCCCCCTCATTGGCACACCAGTAACTACCCAAGATCTTTAATGTAACCTGTGATAATTGTTTCCTATCCAACTGTGTTTTCAAAACATCCAACCCTGGGGTCCTCAGCACTCAGACCGGTCTGGTAAGTATCTGAGCGCTCTCTCTCTCTCTTTCTCCTTTTTAAAGCTTTTCTTGGGCCCTCTGTTTCTGTCATATTCGTGTGTCTATGTTATTGGGCCCTCTATGTTTCTGTCATATTCGTGTGTCTGTGTTATTGGGCCCTATATGTTTCTGTCATATTTGTGTGTCTGTATGTTGTTTCCCTATGGACAGACGCTTCTCCCTGACTTAATAACATGGGACAGTTCCCTTCCCCCTCTTTAGGACAAAAATCAAGGACATCGCTCAGAAAAATGGAGTATCTATTTCTGTTCCTCAATGGCTATCAGAGGACACCCTTTCATTCAAATATTTAAAAAAAATGTTTTCTATCCTAGGAACAGACATCCAGACCAGATCCCATACATCGTGACCTGAAAAAATTTAATTAACCCCCCACCCTTTTTTCACTCCTTTCTTCACAGGTGTTGGCAGCCACAGCTAAAAGAGACATTAAGCCCACCACTGAAGCCTCGGTCCCAATTCTTGTGTGGGGGAGGGAATGGGAACTGGGAATTACATCTCAGGTCAATAAATAAGTTACATCTCAGGTCAATTAATGAGTTACATCTCAGGTCAATAAATGGTTTACAAAATTTGTCTGTTATAAAAACCAGAGGCCCCCATGGCTGAGTATCTCTAAAAGGTCCTACAGGTATAAAACTCCCCAAAAGCTATGTTATTGGACTGATTAAAATTTTTCTCAAACTTTTTCTTCACAGATAGATATTGATTAAAAGCTGTCAGTCAGGATAGATGCTCTAAAAAATGCTGTTATGTATTAAAAAGGCAGGTTGTCAATCTGGTGGTTCAAAAGCAATTGTTCTGTCATGAGCATTACTCCTTTATCCTACAATGGGACTGCTACTATATGGTAAAAGGTTAAAAATCATATTTGGGGTATTTAAAATCTTAATAATCTTAACATAAATTTACAAGGTTTACAAAAAGAAAATATCTGTTATTTCATATAGTCATTTGTCTTTTGGTGATCCTGTTAAGGCTGCAAAAAGATTTTTTTGATGCCTTAAGTATCTCCCAAGCAGTTTCTTTCTCAGATTCTCATTCAGCTTAAGCAGGGGGAAATTTACTGCTGGGCAAACATAGATTACAGAGTTAGAGGTCAACACATTCCTTAGCTAGTTAGGCCTGGGTTTAATAAATGTCTGATTCTATAATGACAGTACTGTCATCTGGCTAATAAATGATGTCTTCTAAGTAAAAAAGAAAAAACTTTAACTTGGTTTACAACAGTAATTTAGAGAAATAATAAACTCAAAAATTTCCAGGAGGCTTATTTCAACAATACAATTGCAACTTGTTTCAACATACAGAGGTGGCTGTGCCTGAGTCAGGCAAGCAAACAGTGTTACAGAGACTAAATGTAACAGGTTAATTGATTTCTTTTTTGGTTCTTCAGTATATACCAAAATAAATATAATTTATGATTACAGTTGGGTCCCCAAGAAAATAAATAATCAGAGATACAGCCCATCTTGGGTCCCAAAGGTGGCCTCAAACAAAATTATAAAAAGTACTCTAAAAGAAAATTATTTTAAGTTTTGCACGTGTCTGCCCCTCCCTTATCCTTTTGTACTTGGGCCCAGGTGGGTCAATCACCTAATGAAATTTACTCTTAGTTGTACCTGGTATATTATCACCAATTGTATTAATTCTAAAAAGGACACAGCTACAGATTACTCCTCCAATGTAGCCTTTATTGTCATGTGTTTTCCTGACTTAATTATGCCAATCAGAAGGACTGAGTCCTGGTACTCCAGCTTCCAGAGCTCAAGTGTTCCAGCAGCTCTGCAGGTCCACTATCACAGACTGGAGCTGGCAAGCCGAGGAATCGCGACTGAGGACTTGCCTCCAGCTGAGACCTTCCCTAACAATGAATGTAAACCCTAGCTGTTATAGCCACTGAAGCCTTTGTTTACCCCTAACAATGAATGTAAACCCTATAGCTTTGTTTAACCCTAGCCACTGTAAGCCCTGTAAGCCTTTGTTTACCTTTTAAAACCTATAGTTTCTGTAATACCTGTAAAAACTTATAGTTTCTGTAAACCCCTAGCCACTGTAAGCCCTGTAAGCCTTTGTTTACCTTTTAAAACCTATAGTTTCTGTAATACCTGTAAAACTTATAGTTTCTGTAAACCCTATAGCCACTGTAAGCCCTGTAAGCCTTTGTTTACCTTTTAAAACCTATAGTTTCTGTAATACCTGTAAAACTTAAAACTAGTTTCTGTAAACCCTATAGCCACTGTAAGCCCTGTAAGCCTTTGTTTACCTTTTTTAAAAACCTATAGTTTCTGTAATACCTGTAAAAAACTTATAGTCTCTGTAAACCCTATAGCCACTGTAAACCCTGTAGATTTGTTTACCTTTTTAAATCATTCTAGACATGTTGGCCAAGGTTCAATACTCCAAGCCTCCGGGAACCGCATAAGCATTCAGACTTATGCACCCCCTAGGGGGATGGGTACCAATGTGGGTGTGGAAAACACAAGGGAAGGTCTTACTGACCATATCTGAATTCCCTGAGAGAAAACCTGACTTGCATGGAGGTTGGTACCATACATATAATTATATAGGCCCTGCCTCCCCTCCCCAAAAGGTACCAAGGGCCAAATCTGTGGGCGATAAAAATGACCCACGGGAGGAGCCAGGTCACTTCTCCCCACTTGGTTAAAGCCCACCGCTTGACTGCGGGCCTCCCCCTGTCTTGTATAAAAGAAGGGAGGAGATGTTGGAGACCACTGAGCCAAACTGCAACCATTTGGAGGAAGAAGCCTCCACTCTTTGTGTTAAGATTTCAGCTTCCTGAGTTCCTGTGAAATTTACCAAGCCTTCCCAAAAAGCCTGCTTTGATAAGAACAAGAATGTAACCTAAAGATGTGTATCTTAAACAAACAGGACTGATGTAAATCTGCCCTGCCTGTAATCTCAACAGACATTCTTGAGGCCTATCACTCAAGAGACCCCCGACCCTCTGGTAGCCATAAAATCCATTAGGCAGTCATAAATCCCATGTGCCTTCTTCCCGCCTCCCCTATAGCCATAAAATCCTATTTGCCCTCTTCCTGCCTCCCCTATATATACCTCTGTATGAATAATAATAATAAAGCCTTGACTGGTGTGGAAGCAAGGCTTTCTTCTTTGTGTCTGCTAGGGAGTGGGGAAGAACAGGACTCTGAATGAATCCTGACCAGCATCACTGTGCCCAGCCTTCTGGGGAAGTGTATGTTGTGTATGTGTGACACAAAAGAGCAAAGGGAAGGGACTGGATTTTTTCCAGGAAGCCACAGAACTTTTATGTTGGTCTAGACTAGCAGAGGGTCTTTGCAACTGTGGATACATATTACTGGGTAGTCAGTTTTCAAAAGTGCCCCTATGTGGCAGTGAGGAGCAGTGTTAGTTATAAACTTATCTGACTCCAAAAGTGCTGGTTTTAAAAGCTGAACCTCTTTCCCGCCCCCCTAGAATGCCGGACTGGGTTCCAGCAATTTGGAATAATGCTAGGTAGGTATATGGGGGAGATGTGAAGAGCTCTAATAATAGATACTATAAAAACTTGTGTTTGAGGGTGTAGTTCAGTAGTAGAGTTCTTTGCCTAGCATATTCAAGGCCCTGGGTTAGAGCCCTACACCAGAAAAAAAAAAAATAAATAAATAAATTTAGAGGAAGAAAGATTATTGAGTTTGAGGCTAGCCTGAGCAACATAGTGAGTTCCAGGCCAATCTGGCCTATAGAATAAGACACATGAGCCCTTGCCTCATTCACACCCTTCCCACAATTTGTTTTGTTTTGTTTTTTGAGAAATTGAAAAGTATAAAGAGAAATAGGATGTGGCTAGATGTAACTTAAATGTGTAATGAGCAGGTTTAAGTGGTCGAGTAAAATAATTAGAATCAAATTAACATCTAATTCTTTTTAAAAAGATTTATTTTTATTTATTTATTAGAGGAAGAGAGAAATCAAGAGAGAAGGAAAATGGGCGTACCAGAGCCTCTAGCTACTGCAAACGAACTCCAGATGCATGCACCACCATGTGCATCTGGCTTACGTGGGACCTGGAGAATCAAAATGGGTCCTTAGGCTACATAGGCATGTGCCTTAACTGCCAAGCCATCTCTCCAGCCCAGCATCTAATTCTTAAGGGTTAACTTCTATCTTTATAGAAAACTCACCTGGACTGAGGCGATTTGGTTTCTGTTTTTATTCATCAGGAAATGAAGTGAAATGATTGAATTTCACTTTGAATTCAACTCAGTTCAATAAATCTCCAGAGGAGAAAGTCTCTAATGAGTGTGATGTTGTCTCTGCCTTTTAACATCTCTGTGTTTACTCTGAGTGTCTTGTGGAGGAGGAAGGATATTGAAAGGGAGATGATGAGAAAAGCTTCAGTTACATAAATTACTAACTGAATTACATATGTTCCTGGTCAATTGTCATTAGGTACAGCTGTGAATGTCAAGCAGGGTCTTAGCTAATTGTTCCCTGGGTCTGATAAGCAGGCATTGGAATGTAAGCAGTAAATAAGTCCTAAGGCTAGTTCTTCTCGGTTAACTTTTTTTTTTTTTTTTTTTTTTGGTTCATCACTTGTCTGGTCCTTATCAGATTTTTGGAAGATAAATCAAGATCTCAGATTTGGAACATTGTTTACTGGTCATTTAGTTCAACTTTTTATCATAGGCAGGAGAAATTTTTGCAAAATCTGACTTTCTGTGTCAGAAGATCAATGAATGAAGGATCTGCTAACACATATCTAGAAATGCAGAATCCATTACTTACTGAAGCTGAACATCCACTCAATATTCAAAGGGTGACTTGGGAGCAGCAGCAGAGAATTACCTGGGATTTAGTAAAAAATGCTGAATCTGAGACCTTACCCAGACTTGCTGAATCCGGATCTTCATTTGATGAGATCCCTGAGCATTTGTGCACCAAGTATTCCACAATTAGATTGTGTGACATTCTCAAAAATTGCACCCTAAACTGTGACCGGCTCTTCTATTGTGGTCTATGGACTCACCCCAGCCCCCACCCTTGATCTTGATCAGGATCTTTCTGCTTGTCCAGCTTCCTGAAGTTCCTGCTGTCATAAAGCCTTGGAAGCTGCTTCCATTTAGGTCCCTACATTCCTGTTGCTGCTTATATTCCTGGGATGAAGGCTGGGCTTCAGTTCACTTTGGCCACATTGTGGTAGAATCTAGAACAACCTTAGCACCAGAGCCTTCTGGGTCCACCCAGCTCTGGCTGTCTCTGTGCTTCTTGGAAGGACCAGGGATGGCAACTGAGAATGGTAGGAGTATTTGTGCCACCTGGGGAATGTGAGGCAGGAAAACCCAGAATATAAAATGCTAGCTTTTCTTCCACTTATTAAACTTCATGGAACCAAGGGTATATGACGTTCTGTGGTTTTTTTTTTTGGGGGGGCAGCTGTGCCCACATCTGGGTTTTGCTTATATATTATCTTTTTTTCTGTCTCACTTTTCTGTAAAACTGCATTCTCAAATAAAGCAGTTATACCTCAGTTTTGCCTTGTTTTGTGTGGAACCTAGAATAAGAAATCTTCCATGAGATGCTTCAGTACTGCTTCTAGTACAGCTGTATAACTAGCTGTAGAATGGCTAGCATCTTTTGTATGCATATACATGATTTTGTATATCAAATTCTAGAAGACAGGTAAATAATGCTTTCTCTTTTCTTGGTTAAACATCTGAATTTCCTTTAAGTATTCCTTCATAAATGTGGCCTCAAAGCTAGTTCATCCCTCTAGGTATGGTCAGTGCAAAGCTGAGTCAATGAACATTTTGTTTCTGTTATGGGAATTAAATGTGCATTAACTCAGCTGTTGTTGGATGAGAACACTGTTGGGGTTATAGAGATCTGACAGGTTAAAAATGAACATAGGGAAATTAGTTTAAGAGTGAGATCACCACCCATTGTTTAGTTCTTCTAAGTCAGCTTCTGAGCAAGGTCCAGGTCTACTAGAGTCCACATTCCTTAGAGATGCTTTGGGACTAACTCCCTGGCCAGGGGTGGTATGCTGAGGTGTTCATGTTTTTCTGCAGGAGTTTGTCCTCTTTGGAGTTAGAATCTGCATCTCCTCTCATACAAACACAGAGCCAGAGGGTTTAGAAAGCACTAAAGAATGTAACACCTGTGACTACTCTGATTTGAAATGTAAATTTCACAGGATAATCTAATATCTATGCACATTGATTCCAGGTCTTGCTCTAACTTCTTTCTAAAAGTCATTTTTAATTTTTGCTTTTTGAAAAACCTTGGCCCCTTTTTAGGAATTTTTTGTTCTATGAATAGGCACAGATTTTTCCACTAGGAGCAAGCACTACACCTGTTTTATGGGATGACAGATAAAAATGAGAGATAAAGCCGGGCATGGTAGTGCACGCCTTTAATCCCAGCACTCGGGAGGCAGAGGTAGGAGGATCGCTGTGAGTTCAAGGCCACCCTGAGACTACATAGTGAATTCCAGGTCAGCCTGGGCCAGAGTGAGACCCTACCTCGAAAAAAAAAAAAAAAGAGAGAGAGAGATAGTTTTCTCCAGGATCTTGCACAGGCCAGGCAAGCCAGACTGATACCTAATATCTGTGAAAAGATGCCAAGTTAGTTCAGAAAAGAGGAGGGCACTGTGGTTTGGATCTTCAGAGAGTTGCTATGTGAATTGCATTAAAGAGACCTATAGGTTTGCTGTTTCACTCTGCTTTATCCTTTCTAGCAGAACATCTCACAGACTCAGTTCTGGAAATTGCCTGGGTATTTCCCTTATTCTTACAGTAAATGTTATGTCATAGGACTGGAGAGATGGTTCAGCAGTTAAAGGTGCTTGCTTGCAAAGCCTGATGACCTAGGTTCAATTCTCATGTACCCATGTAATATGAAATGCACAAAGTGGTACATGAATCTGGGGTTCATTTGCAGTGGCAGGAGGCTCTGATGCAACCATACTCATTCTCTCTGTCTGACTGCCTCTCTTTTTCTCTATCACAAATAAATAAAACATTTAAAAAATATATTTCACAGTCTTTAATCCTTATAGAGCATTGTCAACACATATACTATAATACCTTTATTAGGGTCAGAGAAATTCCAACTTTTTTTGTCAGCAAAACCATTTTTATATTCAGAATTAATACTTAACAACAGCTTCCTGTTCCCTGAAGATTGAGGAAAACAAACCTAATAATTGTTGGCATATTTGCAAAACTATTTTTAGCAATACACATAAGCTACTGTAGATGGCCAGACAGAGAAAGCCACTCATAGAAATTTGGGGAGGTCTTTCATCACTTACCAGTGAGGTTGTAACAATACATTCCAGTGATTCATGGTAAGGGTACAGCCCTGTATTAGTTTCATTCTGGTGGCAACACACTCCTGGCAGTGCCCTTCTTTTGTGAGTACAAAGGTACATGCCCAGTAAAAATTAGGTCTTGGGTTCTGGTCAAGATGGTGTCCATGTAAACATCCCTCATCTGGCACAGAAGGAAAGGCAAGACATTTAGGGTTCATTAGGGTTCATTAGGGTTTGGCAGAGGGCACATTAGGGTTTGGGAGGGCACTGAGTACCAAATAAGGAAATCCCCAGATTTCCACGCTCTGGGGGAGCCACCAGTCCTCCAATTCCCCCTCAAACAGCCACCATAGCCATGGTCCCAGCCACAGAGTCCTCCTGCACTAGGTAAATGGACACAGACCAGCAAGCTAATGTTCCCAGACCCTCGGTTTCCTCCACCACAGAGCTCCACAAGTAAACTCCATCATCCACTCCATCAGAACCCCCCCAGGTCTGCATGTCGCCTTGCCCCCCATACTCCACATCAGTGGGCCCCCCCCACCAGGTTCCTGTGCCACCCTGCCCCTGATTCTCTGTGTCAGCAGGTAGCCCCAGCAACTGGGTCCCCACACTGTCCCACCCATACCCTCCATGCCTGCAGGGAGCCTCCCCAGTGGGTCCTGATGCAGCCCCGCCCACCCACCCTCTGTGCCAGTGGGGAGCAACCCCCACTTGGTCCCCATGCCACCCTGCCCCCCACCCTTCATGCCTGCAGGGAGCCCCCCTAATGGGACCCCATGCTGACCCACCCCTCACCCTCTGCACCTGTGGGTAGCCCCCCTCATTTGGTACCTGAGCCATCCTACCCTTCCCTGTGGGAACCTTACCCACTGGGTCCCATGCAGCCCCGCCCCACCCTCTGTGCAGGTGGGGAACCTCACCTTCCAGATCTGGGATCTGCTTTGATCTATTGCTCCCACCCCTGCCCTTCAGGCTTCCTGACCATGCACTCCCATACCCTGAACCACCAAAGAACAAGCACCTTCATTAGACCTTCAGAGCCTTACCAGACCCAAACGGGATCCCGCTCTCTGAACATGCAGACCTCACCACCATTACAAGCCTTACTGAAATAAGCATAAAAGGGAATAATCACTGAAGATATTTCAAGGTAAACTACAGCTTCCTGCTACAGTTAACAAGATTCCTACACTGTGATGGGCAGACCACAGAACAAAAGAAATAACATGAAAAGTCCAATGCAAGTAAATCCAACAAGACTGCCCAGTCCCACAATGGATGTTTCTAAGCAAAATATAGAAGAGATAATTGGATTAGAACCCCAAAATGAAGACATAAGCAATGCAACCCTACCCAAGAAAATAGCAGAACTTGCAGAAAATCAACAGAGGGCCAATAATTGTATGAATGCTGTTCTTGTGAGATTAGACCTAATAGAAAAGAACCAGCAAGGGCTCCAAAGACAGTTAAATGACCTGAAGGAGCATGAAAAAAGAGAAAGAGAGGACCTCAATAACCAGCTGGCTAAGCTCAATGAAGACATAAATGCAAGGAGGAATTCCAAGAAGCATTAAAAAAAAATCAGAAAATGATGTGAAAAGGGAACTCAACAGACGATTGGAAACTATACATAAAAAAAGCAGTAGAAAATACAAACCAAATTGAACAAACCCAAAACTCTATAGAAGCTCTCAAGAATAGAGTAGGTCATGTGGAAGATAGAAACTTAGAACAGAAGAAACAGCACATGAATCCAAAAGTTTCCATAAGTTCAAACATTTTGTGAACAGAACATGTGGGAAATGTGGAATAGCCTTAAACGTTCCAACATTAGGATCATGGGAATACCAGAAGGGGAAGAAATTTAGACCAAAGTAATAAAGAACTTATTCAACAAAATTATGGAAGAAAACTTTCCCCATCTCTCAAAAGAAAGTCCCATCAAGGTACAAGAAGCTAACAGAACTCCATACAGACTGGACCAAGGAGAAATTCTCCAAGACATATTATCATTAAAACCCTAAATATTGATAACAAGGAGAAAGTCCTAAAAGCAGCTAGGAAGAAACAACACATCACATATAAAGGTAACCCCATCAGAATTACCTCAGACTTCTCATTGAAAATACTCAAAGCCAGAAGGGTCCAGAATGGAACACTTCAAAGTCTAAGAACTTATGGTTTCCAACCCAAACTATTCTACCCAGCAAAAATACCCCTCATAATAGAAGGTGAAAGAAAAACTTTCCTGATAAAACCCAGCTGTACAACTTTATTAACACAAAGCCAAATCTGCAGAGAGTACTTCAGGGAATTCTCACCACAGGAGAATCAAATAACCAACCTCATGGACCTACAAGAAGCAGATCACAATAAACAAACTCAGAGAAGGCACTCAAAACAAAAAACCAACCCCCCCCCCCAAAGTCCAGAAAACTACCAAACCACCACAACATGGCAGGGATTAAATCAAACCTCACAGTTCTTACTCTTAACATTAATGGCCTTAACTCACCCATCAAGAGACATAAGCTGACAGGATGGATCAGAAAATTAGATCCCTCAATCTGCTGTCTTCAAGAAACCCACCTCACCACTAACTCAGGTTAAAAAGGTCGAAACTGATATTCCAAGCAAACAGAAATAAGAAACAAGCAGGTGTTACTATACTAATATCAGATAAAGTAGACTGCAAGCCAAAAGTAATCAAAAAAGACAAAGAAGGCCATTTCTTACTTATCAAGGGAACAATCCAACAACAGGATATCACAATCATCAATCTTTATGCACCAAACATAGGTGCACCACAATTCATAAAACAAAAACTACATGACAACAAAACAGAAATAACCACCAACACCATCATAGTTGGGGACTTCAATTCTCCACTATCAGTAATAGATAGATCATCCAAACATAAAATTACTAGGGAAGTAAGAGAACTCAACATCACCATAGAGCAACTAGACCTAACAGACATCTACAGAACATTCTACCCCAAATCTACAGATTACACATTCTTCTCAGCAGCCCATGGAACCTTCTCTAAAATAGATCATATATTGGGCCACAAAGCTTGCTTCCATATTTTCAGGAAAATCAATATAATTTCCTGCATATCAGACCACAATGCTGTAATGCTAGAAATTAACAACAAAAGGTATGCCAGGAATCCCTAGAGCTCCTGGAAACTGAACAACACACTTTTAAAAAATAAATGTGTTGTGGATGAAATAAAAAATAAAATTGCAAAATTGCTAGAATTGAATGACAATGAGAACACATCATACAAAAACTTATGGGACACAATGAAGGCAGTCCTTAGGGGAAAAATCATAGCACTAAATGCCTTCATAACAAAGACAGAGAGATCCCAAATCAATAACCTAACCACCCACCTAAAAGCATTGGAAAAACAAGAAGCCAACCCAAAAAGCTCTAGAGAGAAAGAAATAATTAAGATCAGAGCAGAAATTAATGAATTGGAAACTAAGAAGACAACTAAGAAAATTGGTGAAACAAAGAGCTGGTTCTTGAAAAAATTAACCAGATTGATAAACCCCTGGCCAATCTAATCAAGTGAAAAAAAGACACACTTCAAATTAACAAAATAAGAAATGAAAAAGGAGAGATCACAACAGACATAAGTGAAATTGGGAGAATCATCAGGACTTATTTCAAAAACCTGTACTCCACAAAACGGGACATATACCACCTTCCAAAGCTAAACCCAGAGAAGATTAATCTCCTAAACAAACCTATCACACCCTTCAAGATTGAAGAGGTAATCCAACCTCCCCAAAAAGAAGAGTCCAGGGCCAGATGGCTTCTCAGCTGAATTCTACCAAACCTTCATGGAAGAACTAAAACCAATATTTCTCAAACTGTGCCACACAATCAGAGAACAGGGAAAGATCCCCAACTCCTTCTATGAAGCTAGTATTACCCTAATTCCAAAACCAGGCAGAGATGCCACAAGTAAAGAAAATTATAGGCCTATTTTCCCCAATGAACATTCATGCAAAGATCCTGAACAAAATCCTTGCAAACTGAATTCAACAGTACATCAAAAGCATTATCCACCTTGATCAAGTAGGCTTCATCCCTGGAACACAGGGGTGGTTCAATGTACAGAAATCTGTCAATGTAATACACCACATAAACAAGCTTAAAACACAAAAACCACATGATCATTTCAGTAGATTCAGAAAAGGCCTTTAACATAATACAACATCACTTCATGATCAAAACATTGGAGAGAATAGGCATGGGCAGCTCATATCTCAACATAATAAAGGCTATATATAAAGTGCCTAAGGCCCAAGTAATACTTAATGGGGAGAGACTGAAGGAATTCCTATTGAGATCAGGAACAGGACAGGGGTGTCCACTCTCTCCTCTGCTCTTCAACATAGTACTGGAAGTACTAGCTCAAGCAATAAGACAGGAGAAAGAAATCAAAGGGATACAAATTGGAAAGGAAGAAGTTAAGTTAGCCCTTTTGCACACTACTGATTCTATACATAAATGACCTGAGAACCTCTATCTCAAAACTCTTAAAGGTGATTAGCACCTTCAGCAAAGTAGAAGGATATAAGATCAATGCACTGAAATCAGTAGCCTTTCTGTATGCAAAAGACAAAGATACAGAAAAAGAAATAAGCAACATTGTCCCATTTTCAATAGCAACAACAACAAAAAAATACCTTGGAATAACATTAACCAAGAAAGTGAAAGACCTATACAATGAAAACATAAAAACACTCAAGAAAGAAATTGAGGAGAACCTGAGAAAATGGAAAGACCTCCCATGCTCCTGGATAGTGAGAATTAACTTTGTGAAAATGGCAATCTTACCAAAAGCATTATATAGATTTAAATATAAAATCCTAATTTCTTTCTTCACAGAGATAGAAAAAATGATCTCAAATTCATATGGAATGGCAGAAGGCTTCCAATATCCAAGCATATCCTCAGCAAAAGAAACTCCTCAGGAGGCATCACCATACCTGATCTAAAGCTATATTACAAAGCCATGGTAATAAAAAGAACATGGTACTGGCATAAAAACAGGAATATAGACCAATGGAACAGAATAGAGGACCCGGACATTGGGTCAAGCAACTATAGCTGCTTAATATTTGACAAAGGCCCTACCAATGTAGACTGGGAAAAAGGCAGCATCTTCAACAAATGGTGCTGGTAAACTGGACAGCCATATGTAGGAAAATGAAACTCAATCCACATACCTCTCCATGCACAAAAGTCAAGTCCAAATGGATCAAAGACCTCAAGATGAAACCGGAAATTCTGCTATTACTGAAAGAAAAAATAGGAGGAACCTTCCATGATATAGGAGTGGGAAAAGACTTCCTAAACAAAACTGCAGCAGCTCAGGAAATTAAACAATCACTCAACCATTAGGATCTCATGAAGCTTAAAAGTTTTTTCACAGACAAATATACAATAACCAAAGCCAACAGATTACCACAGAATGGGAGAAAATTTTTTGCTAGCTATACATCTGACAGAGGCCTAATTTCTAGAATATACAAAGAACTCCAAAACCTAAACAATAAATCACCAAACAACCCACTCACAAAGTGGGGCAGAGAACTGCACAGGGAGTTCTCAGAGGAAGAAATACAAATAGCAAATACACATTTAAGAAAATGTTCAACATCCCTAATCATCAGGGAAATGCAATTAAGACAACTATGAGATTCTACCTTACCCCAGTAAGGATAGCTAACATTAAAAAAACTAATGAAAACAAATGCTGGTGAGGCTGTGGAGAAATAGGAACACTCTTTCACTGTTGGTTGTATTGTAAAATGGTACAGCCATATGGAAAGCTATATGGAGACCCTTGAAAAGGATGACTATAGACCTACCAACAGATCCAGTTATTCCCTTACTGGGCATTTACCCTAAAAGCTCCAAGCCTCAGATCAGAGAGATTTGCTCAACCATGTTTATAGCTGCTCAATTCATTATAGCTAAGAACTGAAATCAACCCAGATGTCCATCATTAGACAAATGGATAACCAAGATGTGGTATATCTACACTATGGAATTCTACACAGCAGTACTCATATGATTACTACCACAAAATACATAGTATTTTATTATATGGCACATTTATAATTGCATATACTGCCTTTAGGAAATGTCTTGAGTAGGAAAGAACTTCTGTTTTGAGTAGGTGTTAATAAGAAAGGAATCTTCTTAGATTTGTATATTTGGGAATGGGGAGAATCTCTCGAAGTTTTCTCCATTATTACCTGCAGGCTGATGGTAATGGCTGCCATCAAGATTTTTTTTAATATAAAAGTATTCTGGACCTGAATCATTAGGTGGAGGGTCTATTAGCAAGACAGGCAAGAGCAGTATTCCAATACACCTTTCCTCCATGGATAGCTAGTAATTAACCATACAAAGGAGTGACTGTAAACAATATGAATATACTGCATGGAATTCTAATGAAATGTATCCCTCTTTTACTTTAGCTGAATCCTCAGAACAGCTATGGCTAACATCACATACTCAACAGAAAGAAGTGTGACTGAATGCAAAGGCAAAATGGAAAGGAAGTGGCATTAACTCATTATAGTTAATGTTTTATGATTTCCAATATTTTCAAGATGTATTTGTAAACAAATTGCTAGGGGTCCTTCCTAAGCATTTTAGAAGTCCATGTTATGAACTGAAGACCAAACTTCATGATAAGATTGATTCTGAAGGCCTTTAAAATTCTTTTAAAAACATGAAAGAACTGAGAGGAGGCCAAATATGACTTCTTAGATTTTATTTTAAAATGACAGGGTTGTCATATGCTTGGAAAATCATAATGCTTCTGACACTAGTATATATAGTATTGCATATAAAATACCATTGCAGTTATCTTCACATTGCTGGGACAAACATCTGGCCAAAAAAGAAAGGCATGAGCAGAGGCTGTACATCACTTCCTGGCCAATGTCAGGTGGATAACAGCAGCAGGAGAGGGAGCTGGGTTCTGGTAAGGGAGATCAGGCTGCATATCCCTAATCCCATCATCAACACCACATCTCCTCCAGCATTTCTCCACCTTTCAAATTACCATCAGCTGGAGATGAAGCATTGAAAACACATGAGTCTATGGGGAAACACCTAATCAAATCACCACAGATACACAATGTTTAAAAAGGTGCAAAAGACAGAAGGCCTTCCAAAGATTTCAAGTCAGTAATTTCAAAAGAACCTCAGGTCTGAAAATCAATTATGTTTTACTTCTATTTATTTTGCTTAGTTTAAAATTTTTAAAGTTGGGGTTAGAGAGATGGCTTAGCAGTTAAGGTGCTTGCCTGTGAAGTCTAAGGACCCAGGTTCAATTCTTTAGTACCCATATAAGCCAGATGCACAAGGTGGCATATGCAGCTGGAGTTCGTTTCCAGTGGCTGGAGGCCCTGGTGCACCAATTCTCTCCCTCTATTTGCCTCTCCCTCTTTCTATCATTTTTTTCTCTCAAATAAATAAATGAAATATATAAAAATTAAAGTTAAGTTTATATAAAGTAGAATGCATAATTAAGGGTACAGATCAATGATCTTTGACTTCTAATGTTATCACCCACAAACATGCATTTATTTCTCCCTCAAATTTTCTCCAATCACCTTCTAGTCAACATCCTTCATGAGGACAAGCAATTTTTAAAACTTAATAGTGAAAATCCAGCTTGAAAATGTGAAACAAACATAAACAGATATATTACTAAATAGGATATATTGATTTTTGTGGTGGGTTAGGTGTCTCCCATAAACTCATGTTTTCTGAATGCTAGGTTCCAAGTTGGTGGCAGTTTGGGAATTGGAGCCTTGCTGGAGGAGGTGTGTTGTTGAGGGCAGCCCTATGGGTGTTATAGCGAGCCTCCCCTTGCCAGTATTTGGCAGAATCTCCTGCTGCTACTGTCCATCTGATGTTGGCCAGAAGGTGATGTCCAGCTTCTGCTCATGCCATTAATTCCCCCTGCCATCATGGAGCTTCCCCTGGAGTCTGTAAACCAAAATAAACCCTTTTCTCCACTAGCCCCTTTTGGTTGGGTGCTTTGTAACAGTAACAACAAGTTAAGTATAACAGATGATAAGTTAATACATTAAATATATTTTTAAAAGTATATATCCATCAGATTTTGTCAGCATAATTAATCTTATCTGTTCTTGAATGTCACATAAAGTTATTTTTATTCTAAAATTTAATCATCAATTGGCACATATAATTTTAAGTAAAAGAATTTGATATATATTCAGAATGTGTAAGAGAAAATCAGGGGAACTGGCATTTCCATCTCAAAAACTCTCTTCTATTTATGTTTAAAATTTTCATAAATTATTAAAAACCATAGCTATCCTATTGTGCTCTAGAATACCAAAAGAAATGGCTATGACTGGGCATGGTGGCACACACCTTTAATCCCAGCACTTGGGAGGCAGAGGTAGGAGGATCACTGTGAGTCTGAGGCCACCCTGTGACTACAAAGTGAATTCCAGGTCAGCCTGGGCTACAGTGAGACCCTACCTCAAAAAACAAAAGCAAAACAACAACAACAACAACAACAACAAAGGAATGGCTATGTAACTATAATAAATATATATACTTTTATATATCATATATATCATATATATCTTTTATATCTTTTGCTCAACACAATATTTCTAATATAGTCTGTGGCTTTGTCTATCACTAGTTTCTTCCTATTTATTGATGTACTCATCAATATATTTATTTAGTCATCAATATAGTTATGCCTCTATTTGTTTATTTATTATCTTGATAGAAATTTGGATTATTTCCAGATTTGGGCTGCTGGATATCTTTGAATATTCCCCAAAATTCTTTTTGTCTGCATATATTTGTATTTCTCATTGATAAATACCTAGAATAGACCTGCTAGGTCAATAGGTAGACATGTGTTAACTGGCAAGTACTGGTAGACTTCATTGCTCCTTCAGGGTAACATGATATCATTCTTCAGTTTCTCTTAATTTCCTGGAAATTGCCAGGAGACTGAGTCTGTTAAAGAAAAGTAGTAAACTGTATTGCTGAAGAAACCACATGTGGCTGACACAGAACGTTGGAAAGCACTACATGAGCTACTGGAGGAAAGTGGCCAACAATGTTATGAGCAAGCAAGGGTCACAGCTACTCAAAAGCAACCAGTCTGACAAGGTGTATGTACCTGTGCAATGATGGCACACAGCCTTGGTGGGTAACCAATGGCTTTCTGATTAGCTAAGAGACACACTCAGTGGAAAGAAATCCCTGGCTGGAACTGGAAACCAGGTCAGAATTCCATGGAGACCAAGATTATGATCTCCAGTGACAACCTCCCACTAGTCTTTGGCCAAATTAACAATGCTTAGCACATTTAAATATGCTGACTTCATTCTATGTTGGAGAATTGTTCTTTTTCAGAAGGTAGCAAGCCCTGAGAACTTATCATTGAGGTATACTTAAAATACACTCACCATGACTCAGGGAATTTTGCAGAAGAGGGGGTAGAAAGATCATAAGAGCCACAGGTAAGGTGGGTATGCCCAGAGGCATTCCCCTCCACCCAGTGACTGACTTCTGCTCCCCACTGAGGTGGGCCCTCAGCAGATTAAGGGCAGAGAGGAGAGAAATAATGGTACCAACACATGATGTGTCCATACAAAGCATATTTTTAATAAAAAATAATAAAATTCTAAAATATATATAATAATAAATAAAAATAAATAATAATAAAATTCTTAAAAGAAAAAAAGAAAAACTGGTTATTAATTAAAGTTTATAACAGAGTATACAAATTTTAATTCATAATGCCAACAAAGTTGCCTTAGTTATCCAAATTTAAATTTAGTAATTATAGAGGCATACACGTTCAACATATTTCATACAAAATATTGAAGAGGATTTTTTTAAAAATTGTTTTGTTTTTATTTTTATTTATTTATTTAGAGTGACAGGCAGAGACAGAGAGAGAGAGAGAGATGGGCACACCAGGGCCTCCCGCCACTGCAAATAAACTCCAGATGCATGCGCCACCTTGTGCATCTGGCTTATGTGGGTACTGGGGAAATTGAGCCTCGAACCGGAGTCCTTAGGCTTCACAGGCAAGTGCTTAGCCACTAAGCCATCTCTCCAGCCCCCTGAAGAGGATTTTTTTAAAGAAAGGAAATTATAGCAGCCAGATCCAGTCAGGAGAAAGAAATCATAGTTATTTCAGTGAAGAATTTCATCTAAATAATTCTTACTTCCATGTAAAGTTATCAAGTAGGTGTCTGAAGAAGCCAAAGATCCACAAAATGAAAGTGTGATGCAAGCAGTAATTACAGTAGCATCTACCTTCCCAGACAGGTGATTGGGAAGGGAAGGAGGTTGGAATTAAAATTTCATATGGTGGAGCTAAAATGCAGACTTAAAAGGGTACTAACTGGCTACTGTTGATGATTTAGGGTAGGGGTTGGGCTGTGGAGACAGGCCTTTATGATAACTAGGATTCTACATTGTATGATAAACATGTCAAGTCCAGCTTGTTTCTTTTTCCAATGTATACATATTAGAAAATGGCGAGCCTCAAAAATCTGCACCAGGGTGACTGAGACAGATGCGAAGGATACTCAACACATACCAAAGCAAAAATCCTGAGGCTCCTGAGAACTCAAGTGGTTTAAAAAAAATACAAGAATAATTATAAGTTTCTAAGGCCAGTATAACAAAGCACCACAAGCTAGATGGCTTTAAAATAACAGAAACTTCCTCTGTCATAGTTCTGGTGCTGGGTGCTATCAGCTGGGCAATGCTCCCCTTGAGACAGAGGCAGAATCCATTCTTCTTTCCTTCTAGCTTCTCGTGGTGGTTGTCAATCCATGGCTTTTCTTTGTAGATGCAGCACCTCACTCTGTGCTTCCACATTCAGTTTTTCCTCTATGTGTGGCCACACCTTTATATGATGCTTCTCTGTTTTTAGGAGGACAGCAGTCATATTGGGTTAGGATTACCTCATTAAACATTTTTTTAAAAAATTTTTTGTTTATTTATTTGAGAGAGGGAAAGAGGTAGAGAGAGAGAGAGAGAGAGAGAGAGAGAGAGAGAAAATGGGCACTCCAGGGCTTCTAGCTACTGGAAATGAACTCCAGATGCATGTGACATCTTGTGCATCTGGCTTAAGTGGGTCCTGGGGACTTGAACCTGGGTCCTTTGGCTTTGCAGACAAGTGCCTTAACACTAAGCCATCTCTCCAGCCCCCCACATTTTTACTTGACTGTATCTTCAAAGATCTTAGGCTACCTGATATTTTACCGCAGGGAGAGGGTGTAATTTAATCAGTAACAATAGTTTATGACACACGAAAATTATATGAAATTTAAACTTTAGTATCTATATGTATACTACCATACTCATTAATTTAAATATAGCTGCTGCTACAATTGCAGACTTAAATAACTGCTACAGTAACATCTGGCCTGCAAAGCCTCAAAGTTTTACTATCTATTCTTATCTAGCTAAAGTTTGCTGACATCTGTTCTGTATGACTGGTTTTGCAAGTATTGAAAAAATAAAAATTGAATTCAGCTGCTTCTGCTGGAAGGACTTGCCACTTTTCAGTGAAGAAGACATATTATTGTGTGATACTCAGAGGGACATGACACAGAGAGGAAGCCCAGAGGAACCATATGTGGAAATGGAAAGCTCTTCATTCTCATCTTTTACTTTTATTTTATTGCCTGCATTGTTGGTGCTTAGCAGGGAAGAAGCTGAAAAAGCAGAAATGTAGTTTTTTTTTTAAATTATATTTATTTATTTATTAGAGACAGAGAGCAGGAGAAAGAGAGAGAGAGAGAGGGAGAGAGGGAGAGAAAGAAACAGAAAGAGTGAGAATGGGTGTGCCAGGGCCTCCAGCCACTGCAAATGAACTCCAGACTCAAGTGCCACCATGTGCATCTGGCTTATATGGGACCTGAAGAAACAAACAGGGGTCCTTAGGCTTCACAGGCATGTGCCTTAACGACTAAGCCGTCTCTCCAGCCCAGAAATGCAGTTTTGAAGTCCTAGTCCCAGGAGCACAAAGCAAAGAGAGGGTAGATTTAAGACTGATAAACAGAAGTTTAAAAACTTGTGCGCACTCGCGTGCACACACACACAACAAATACATAACCTTATTTTTATAAGTAAACTAGAGACCATAAGCATATATATGCAGCCATGCATAGCACACTGTTTTTGGTCAAGGCTGAATGAGATCATGATGGTGATTCCATGATTTTGACTGAGTAGAAAATTTCTATCCCCTAATGAAGTCAAAGACATCATAATGTTGTTGTGCAACACATGACTAAGATGTTTTCTTATCCTGATTTAGTGTCTTTCTGGTGACAGGGTGATGCATAAGCAACTCAGTAAAGGCTGGAACCCTGGTACCTTTAAACACATCTACTTTGTTGGCCAGTGGAGTGAGGGACTTTGGTGCAGCTCATTTAAAATGCATCGTTCCTGTTTTGTTGCCAACTCACGCTAGTGAAGTTATCTCTGTTATTCCTAACCCTCATTACAGTCATGAGGGAATTTTCACTTTCAATTTATTGTTTTTGTACTGACCCATGTTATAATCTCACCTATGATGTTATTAGATTATTTTTCAAATGTTTTGACTGATTGAAACATTCACATGGTGTGGTAGTTTGAATATATGGCCCCCAACATATTCAATGTTTTATTACTTAATAGTTTGCATCTGCAATCACCTTCCTAGAGGCAATGTCACTGGGGGCTGGTCTTAAGGTGTTAATGGTGGGTTTGAGATTCCATTGTAAAGATATGCAAATGTGCCTAGCAGGAGTTCCTGAAGTGTGCTGTGTGACCTTTTGGCTGTAGTTTTTTGCTCTGTGTGCTGTGGTGGTTGGTTTGGCTTTTCTCTCTCTGCTTGGCCCTGTGGAGAGCAGGTCGCTTCTTCTGCCATTATGGAACTTCCCCTGGATCTGTAAGCTTCAATAAATAATATCCCTTCCTCCATAACTGTGCCTGGTCTGGAAGTTCATCTCAGCGAACCTGAAGCTGTCTGCTACACATGGGTAGAAATAGTAGATCAATTTACAAGGAAGTACAGCTTGTATGTTTACACCAAGCTTGTCCATGTTCATTCACAAGTCAATGCTTTTTGATTTTGTTATTATTATTAAGAATATATTTTCTATACATACATCATGTGTTAGTACCATCTTTTTCCTCCTCCCTGTCCCCTTTCTGCAGGTGGCCTCCTCAGTGGGGTTGCTGGCATTCCCCATGGAGTTGTGCTTTGTGGGAGCATCAATCAGTTATTGGGGGGAAGCAGTGCCTGTGGGCATGGCATCCCAACCTGTGGCTCTTACAATCTTTCTGTCCCCTCTTCCACAAAATTTCCTGAGCGTTGGTGGGGGTGTTTTAAGTCTATTTCAGTGATGAGCTCATAGGAGCCTCTGGATTTCTGTTGAGAATCCTTACATCTGTTTCCTAAACCCTGTCACTGATTTCAGCTCACTATGGAAGCAGCATTCTTGCTCAGCTCCTTACTTCCTCTGTGGTTTCACCTGGGCCTTGACTGAGATGCTAGGGGTGGTTTATCTCCTTGGGTCTCACTACCTTCTGAAAAAGAAAAACAGATTCTCCAATGGAGAATAAAGTCAGCATAGGTTAACTTGGATAAGCATTATTAATTTAAGGAGAGTTTGATGGATGTAGCCCCCTTTTTAGCCAAAGACTAGTGAGAGCTTGACATTGCAGAACATAATCTTTGTCGCCATAGGATTTAGATCTGGTTCTCAGTTCCAGATATGGGTTCCTTTCTACAGAGCAGATCTCTTAGCCAAATCAGAAAGCCATTGGTTAACGAACAAGGCTGTGTGCCACCATTGCACTGGTGTGTTCTTTTGACAGGCTAGTTGCTTCTGAGTAGCTTAGACCCCCTCCTTGCTCACACCTTTTTGGCCACTTTCCCTCAGTAGGTCATGTAGCACTTTCCCACATTAGATGGGCTGTCTGGGGACTGGTTCTCTTCTTGATTCCAGTCAGGTTTGTCATTGTTCTGTGCCTGCAGTATATGGTGTCTTCAGCTTTAGGGTCTAACATTTTACCCCAGGTAGGTAATCAAGGGCTTTGGCAGAAGCTTATCTTGTTTTGGGACCTTTTAGGTCTCTCTGATCAATAGCTCAATGTGGGCAGCACCTATTTCTGGTACTGCAAGATACAGGAGAGAGCCAAAGTTTTTTGGTTGCTCCTCCTATGATCCTGTTCAGGGTTATATCTTTCAGTCTACCTCCAAGGAGAAAGGTTTCTGTGGTACCAGTTCATTTTGGGTTTAGTTTTGTGTTTATTTCCCCCTCACCCTCAATTCCCCGCCCCCCAACCTTTCCATTCCTATTGTCTGGACCTCAAGTTGCCTATATGATGTGCCAGCAACTCAAGCTGATTCAGGTTAGGAACCACAGATGAGTGAGAACATGCAGCATTTGTCTTTCCATGATTGTGTGTGTGTATGATCTGTTCTAAGTCCATCCAATTTCCTATAAAGGTCATTGTATTATTTTTTCTTACTGTTGAGTAAAATTCCATTGTGAATATGTACCATAACATTTTTATCCATTCATCCAATAATGGGCACCTGGGTTTATTCCAGTTCTTAGCTATTATGAATTGAGCAGCTATAAACATGTTTGAGCAAATCTCTGTAGTGAAGCATGGAACTGGGTCTGTTGGTACTTCTATATTCATATTTTTCAAGAATCTCCATATTGATTTCCATAGAGGTTGTACAAGTTTGCATTCCCAGCAGTGAATAAGGATTTTGCTTTTCTCACATTCTCACCAAAATTTCTTGTCATTTGACTTTTTAATGTCATCCTTACTGGAATAAGGGGGTATCTCATAGTTGTTTTAATTTGCATTTCCCTGATGGTTAGGGATGCTGAACATTTTTTAAGGGTGTGTTTGCCATTTGTATTTCTTCCTCTGAGAACTCCCTGTGCAGTTCTCTATCCCATTTTTTTGAGTGGGTTGTTTGATGTTTTATTGTTTAGTTTTTTGAGTTCTTTGTAGATTCTAGATATTAGGCCTCTTTCAGTGGCATAGCTGAATTTTTTTTTCTCCCATTCTGTGGTTAATCTATTAGCTCTGTTTATGGTATATTTGTCTGTGAGAAAGTTTTCAGCTTCATAAGATCCCATTGCATTAGAGATTGTTAAATTTCCTGGGCTACTGTGGGTCTTGTTCAGAAAGTCCTTTCCCCACTCTTATATTAAGATTTCCTCTTATTTTTTCTTCCAGTACTTGAAGACTTTCTGGACTTATATTGAGGTCTTTAATCCATTTGGAGTTGATTTTTGTATATGGCACGAGTAGGTCTAGTAGGTAGTTTCATTTTTCTACATTTGGTCATCTAATTTGTCCAGACCCATTTGTTGAAGATGCTATCCTTTCTCCAATCTATACTGGCAACTTTGTCAATGACTAAGTAGCTGTAGCTAGATGACCTAAGGTCTGGGTATTCAGTTCTGTTCTATTGGTATATATTTCTGTTTTTATGCCAGTAACATGCTGCTTTGTTACTATAGCTTTGTAGCATAGCTTTTTATTAGGTATGGTGATACCTCCAGAGGTATTTCTTTTGCTGAGGATATATTTGGATAGCCAAGGCCTGCTGCCATTCCATATGAATTTTGAGGTTTTTTTTTTTTCTCTGTGAAGAATAATGCTGCACTTTTTATTGGCATTGCTTTAAATCTGTATATTGCTTTTGGTAGAATAGTCATTTTCACAATATTAATTCTACATATCCAAGAGAATGGGAGGTTTTTCTTTTTCCATCTTCTCAAGTCCTCCTCAATTTCTTTCTTGAATGTTTTTATATTTACATTATATAGGTATTTCACATCCTTGGTTAGTGTTATTCCAAGGTACATAATTGTTTTGTGTGCCTACTGAAAATGGAACAGCCTTGCTGATTTCTTTCTCTGTATATTTATCACTGCATATAGAAAGGCTACTAATTTTTGTGTGTTGATTTTGTATCCTGCTTCATAGCTGAAGGAATTAATCACTGCTAGAAGTTTTATTATAATTATAATTACTATTATTATTATTAATAAGATACTTTGTATAGATACATCATGTGTTGGAACCCTCTTTTCCCTCATCCCTGCCCCCATTCTGTTGGGCACGCTTCTCAGTGGGTTGCAGGTATTCCCCATGGGGTTGTAGTTTATGCATTATGGGAACAGTAGTCAGTCTGTGTGTTGTTGGATTTGGTGTGTGAAGATTTACTCCAGGATTTTCCATCTAAGTTCATCAGGGATATAAGCCTATAGTTTTCTCTTCTTGTTGTATCTCTGTCTGGTTTTGGTATTAGGGTGATGCTAGTTTCATAAAAGGAGTCAGGGAAGATTTCTTGTTCTCTGATTATGTGAAAAAGTTTGAGAAAATTGGTCTCAGTTCTCTAAAGAAGGTTGGACAGAATTTGGCTGAGAAGTCATCTGGTGCTGGACTTTTCTTTCTGGGGAGGTTTTTGGTTAGCTTCTTAATCTTTATGAATGTGATTGGTTTGTTTTTGAGATTAATCTGCTCTGAGTTTAGTTTTGGTAAGTGGTTTGGGTCTTGGAATTCATCCATTTCTTCCAGATTACCCAATTTTATGGAATAGAGGTTTTTGGAAGTATGTTCTGATAATTCTTCTATTTTCATTGATGTCTCTTGTAACCTGTCCTTTTTCGTTTCTGATTTTGTTAATTTGAGACTTCTCTCTTCTTTTTTGTTTGATAAAATTAGCCAAGTGTTATCAATCTTGTTTTCAAAGAATCAGCTCTTCATTTCATTGATTTTCTTCATTGTTTTCTTAGTTTCCAATTCAGTAATTTCTGCTCAGATCTTGATTATTTATTTCTTTCCATCTGGAACTTTTAGGGTTGGATTCTTCTTATTTTTCCAATGCCTTTAGGTGGATGGTTAGGTTATTAATATGGGACGTCTCCATCTTTGTTTACTGCTATGAATTCTCCCCTTAGGACTGTCTTCATTAGATTGTGTTTTCATTCAATTATAAAAATTTTACAAATTCTTTTTTGATTTCTTCCATAACCCATTCAGTTCAAGGTATAATTTTCTTGATGCTTCCTGGAATTCTGTTGCAGTCAGGTTCATATTGTTGGCAGAAATCACCTGACCAAGAGCAGCTTTCGGAAATAAAAGTAGTTTATTTGGGCTTACAGGCTAGAGGGGGAAGCTCCATGATGGCAGGGAAAATGATGGCATGAGCAGAGATGGACACCACCCCCTGGCCAACATAGGGTGGACAATAGCCACAGGAGAGTGTGCCAAACACCGGCAAGGGGATACTGGTTATAATGCCGATAAGACCACCCCCAACAATACACCACCTCCAAGCGGCATTAATTCCCAAATCTCCACCAGCTGGGAACCTAGCATTCAGGACACCTAAGTTCATGGGGGACACAATCAAACCACCACAAATTAATTCTTGCATTTGATCATGTCTTTGTTAAGCTTAGTCAGTTGATGATTGAGATCTTCTAATTGTTGACTCACCTTCAAATTATTTTTATTTCTTATGAGGTTTCTCTGGTTTTCTTCAATTAAGTTAAGAGATGATTCTGCTCAATTTCATTTATGCAATTGTTGGTTTTTTTTATTATTATTTTCTTCCAGTTTAGCAACTTCCTTTATCAGGGTCACATAGATTGTTGTGTTTTCATTTGGGGATTCAATTTCTTTCTTTCTTTCTTTTTTTTTTTCTCTCCATGATTTCATTGGAGGCTTCCATTGTGGTACTAGGCATTCTTGGTGGAGATCTCTCAGTTTTCTGACTTTTGTTGGCTTTTTTCATTGTGGTCTATTCATTTTGGGGAAAGTCTTATTTTAAACTTTTTTATTTATTTATTTATTATTTTTTTGGAGAGAGACACACAGAGAGAGACAGAGAGAGAGAGAGAGAGAGAGAGAGAGAGAGAGAGGAAGACAGAGATGGGCGCGGCAGCAGTCTCTCAGCTGCTGAGAACGAAATCCAGATGTGTGCGCCCCCTTGTGGTCAAGTGTGACATTGTGCCCTTGCATCACTTTGCATCTGGCTAAACGTGGGACCTGGAGATTTTAACCGCTGGAGATTGGAACCAGTATTCTTAGGCTTAGGAGGCAGGTGCCTTAACCCCTAAGCCATCTCTCCAGCCGGGAAAGTCTTATTTTATTAAGGAGGAAGCAAGTATTTGTCCTCATAGGAACTTCAGTGAGTATTATGTTTTAAATGTGAACCAGATTGGTATAGGATGAGTTTATAACCACAGATGCACAAATTGTGGAGATGGCAAATACATCCATGGTACCTGGGGAACTGGAAGATGGGCAACTGGGAGCTCTGGCCTACTCACTCAACTTCCATGCACTCTTCAGCAAAAGGGAACAGGGGTTGGGGAACCAGGAACCAGGAAGCTGAGGAGCTAAAATAAGAGGTGAGCTCCCACAGTGGCCCTTGCAACCCCTGGCTGTGGGGAATAGGGATTTGGGGACATACGGGAAGGTCAATCAGGAATCCACAGCAAAAGGCCAGCTTCTGAAGGACACAAGCAGGGACCAGGCTGCCCAAAGCCAGCAGCAGGGTTCCAGGATACTGGGAGCTGGGAGGTGGGGAAGGAAACAGGAGCTCTGGCCTCCTCACTCCATGAATGCACGGGATCCCACTTTTTGATTTTTTTCCAATAATTTCAGAAAATGATCAGAATATATTTTTGCCACACTTAAAGTACTTTGGGACACACATAAAAAGTAAGCAACCTGAAGTTTGATTTTTCTGGTTTATTTGACAGAATACTTTGACAGAATATTTCATCTATTATCTGGTTGACTTTTTAAATGGAGAACGCTTATTATAATGTATATTGACATGTAATACCTTAATTTAAATATTTTTTAAAAACACTTTGAGTTTTTGCAAGTTTTCCCTCACCTAACCATCCATAAAATAATATTCAAGACTTCAGTTTAACTTGAGACTTGAACATAGATCTTTCCCCCTTCATTCTGAAATATGTTGTGACTAAAAGAACAGAGCTTGCTTAAGGACACAGGTCCAGTCTGTGGAGAATCAAGACCAGAACAGACGTGCACTCCCAGGGCTTTACTTGGCTGCTCCGCTCATCCCAGAACACTTTCACTGCTGAGAGGTGTTTCAGATTTATTATCACATGGCTGAAATCCATTGGGGAAGTGTTCTTTTCATCCATCTCAATCGTCAGCCAGTCAGTAGGCCTGTCCTTTATTCCTTCCAGGATTTATTCCTTTTTGCTGACAGTTTCATGATTGTGATTGTTTGTGCTCTCTTAGCGTTTATCCAGTTCAATGATGAATTCTCATGTCAGGCCAACTAGAATGAGCAAATGAATAACTGAGATTTTTATTAAGAATGTAACTTCTTTATTTTATTATATTAATTATACATATGATAGTTTCAACTTTATGAGTCTCTCTTATCAAATTAATTCTTTCTCATTATCTTCCTTATATAATGTTTAATTTAAATGCTCTGCCTTCTGTTTTTATGCAGAAAAAAGTTAGCATGGCCCTCAATACCACTTTTCAACTTGGACTTGACTTGCAATAATGTAGGTCTGACCCCTAGTGGTTAAAAGAAAACTCTGCACTGTTCATTCTGCAAGCAAATTTTGATTGGGTTTTCTAAAAAGTGAATAGCAGACTATGAGTTATTCCTTCAAGATAAATAAACTAAAAATGAAAGTAAAACTATGGGTTCATCACAGAAACAATTATAAAAGAAGAACTTAGTAAAGTTGTGTTTCTGTGAAAATAATTTCCACATCTGTATTTTTACTGGGTATTAGCTATGCATGATAAGACTTCATTGTAACATGTTTATGCCCACTGAAACCATTCTATGCTATTTATGTAAACCAAACATTTCCCTTCCAAAGTTCATGTTTTTTGGTATAGTCCTTTCTAGTTCACTATAGAACTGGAATTAACCTTAGAGCTGGATGAGATTTTTGTTATTTGTTGATTGGAGACCTAAAAGGGGTTGGTCACTAAGTGAAACCACAGAATGAATTACCAGCACATTTTAGGAAAGCTTTCAGCAGGTCTTCAGATTGGGAGAGCTTGAAATCCAGCTTAGGAATGCAACCTGGTCTGAGTTCTTGTAGATGAGGACCAAAGTAGTGAAGGAGAAGTACAAGCATGGTCCAGAAGGAATAAATTGTAAGTATTATAAGTATAATGTGTGCTCAGTATAAAACATACAGCCATAAGGATAGGAAATAAAAAGGCACCTCTACCCTGAAGCCTACAATCCTGAGCCTAGAAGTCTCTTCTACTGTGATATGCAACAAACATATACTATTTTTTCATGTACAGACAGACACACAGACACACACACACTTTTCACATGGGCATGTATTATACATATTATTCCAAAACTTGACTATTCATTTTATACAATATCTGGGACATCATTGCACATCAGTGTATTCTTATTGTCTGCCTAGCTACTACTTTGATGCAAAGATGGGGCCTATTTATTAACTACGATCAATTATTTAAAAATTTTCTGCTACTGTGAGCAATACTGTGATGAACATTCTTGAGCCTGAGTACAGACTTAAGCATATCTATGGGGTAAGTTGCATTATAATGAGGAAGTTTAGGGCTAACGGGGCCCCAACAGTAAACTAAGTAGGAAATGTCCTAGGGTCCATAAGGGAGAATCTACCTTTTTCTTTTTCTTTGAAAATTTTTTTATTGACAACTTCTATACTTAAAGACAATAAACCATGATCTTTCCCTCCCCTCCCCCATTCCCCTTCAAAACTCCATTTCTCCATCAAATCCCCTCCCTCTTTCCATTAGTCTCTCTTTTAATTTGATGTCATCATCTTTTTCTTCTATTATGAGGGTCTGATGAATTATTGCTAGGCACTGCAAGGTCATGGATATTGAGGCCAATTTCTGTCTGGACAGTTGCATTGTAAGGAGTCGTATCCTTCCTTTGGCTCTTACATTCTTTCCGCCCTCTCTTCTGCAATGGACCCTGAGCGTTGGAGGGAGTGACAGAAGTGTTTCAGTGCTGGGCACTCCTCTATCCCTTCTTCTCAGCACTATATTGCCTTTTGGGTCATCCCTGTGGTCATTACCATCTAAAAAGAGAAGCTTCTCTAACCAGAAGTGAGAGTAGCATTAATATGTGAATATCAACATTAAGTATAGTGCTTTCAGGACAGTTTGCTGGGAATAATAAATACATTTAGCAAGACAAGAGCACACTTTATACCCCTAAGGCTCATGACCTCCCATGCTTTAGACTTTTGACTAGTTTTTTCAGTCCAATTAGGTAGCAGTTTGTTTCCCCAAGAGCAGACATGCCACTATTGCACCTGTTCAGTCATTGGGCCTGTCTGGCCAAACTTGAGTTTTCCAGTATCCACTGTTTTCACTGCTGATGGCTTCTGTCTCCCATAGTACTGCGTGCAGTGCAGCTTTTTCCAGCTTTCAGTTGGCTGGTCTACAGGGAGAAGGTTTTCTGTTCTGCAACAGCTTGCTTTCTCAGTGACCTTGCCTCTCAGGCAAGAAATGTCTTCAGCAACAGGGTCTTACCATCTGTTTCTCAAGGGAAACCAAGGGCCTTGGCAATAGCCTTTAATGTTTTAAAGGCTACAGGGACCTCTTGGCCAACAACTCACTGGAAGGTATCCCATCCCAGGCACTGAAAATTTTCTAATAATAATCTATAGCTTCTGGATGTGCCATTATTCAAAAAAGTAGGTTTACATAAGTCTTATTCAGAGTATCTTGAATTTTGATAGACCCTCTCCCTGCCTTTCTTTTACGCATTTTTTTCCCATGGCCTAGCTTAGGCCTTTCTCCTCCCTGTAATCTGTTCTTCTACTTACATATGTACAATACCATCCAATTAAGTCCTTCCCTCTTCTCCCTCCCTTATAGCCTTTTACCAGCTTACTGGCTTCTGCTACCAATTTTTGGTTCCAATTCACACAGAAGTCTGTACATTTGTAGCTAGGATCCATATATGAGAGAGAACATGTGATGTTTGGCTTTCTGAACCTGGGTTACCTCACTTAGTATAATCCTTTCCAGATCCATCCATTTTCCTGCAAATTTCACAATTTTGTTTTTCTTTACCACTGAATAGAACTCCATTGTGTAAATGTACCACATCTTTATTATCCATTCATCTGTGGAGGGACATCTAGGCTGGTTCCATTTCCTAGCTATTGTGAATAGAGCAGCAATAAACATGGTTGTGCAAGTATTTCTAAGGTAGTGATAAGAGTCCTTCGGGATATATGCCTAGGAGTGGTATAGCTGGATCATATGGTAAATCTAAGGCAACATTGCAACAGATACCAAAGAAATTAAAAAATCATAAGGACATACTTTAAGATTATATATGCCTCTAAGTTTGAAAACCTGAAAGAAATGGATTATTTCCTTGATTCATATGATCTACCAAATTTAATTAAGATGAGATAAACCATTTAAATAAACCTATAACAAGTACAGAGATTCAAGCAGTTATAAAAAGTCTCCCAACTTAAAAAAGTCCAGATGGATTTGCTGGTCAATTTTACCAGACATTCAAGAAAGAACTAACACCAATGTTTCTCAAACTTTTTAGTAAAATAGAAAAGGAAGGAATTCTACCTAAATCCTTCTATGAAGCCAGTATCACCCTGATTCCAAAACTGGGCAAAGACAGAACAAAAAAAGAAAATTACAGACCAATCTCTTTTATGAACATAGATGCAAAAATTCTCAACAAAATACTGGCAAACAGAATACAAGACTCTATCAGAAAGATTATTCACCCCTAACCAAATAGGCTTTGTCCCAGAGATGCAGGGATGGTTGAACATACACAAATCCATAAATGCAATACACCATATAAATGGTCTTAAGGACAAAAACCACAAGATCATCTCAATAGATGCAGAAAAAGCATTTGACAAAATCCAACACCCCTTCATGGTGAAAATACTACAGAAACTGGGAATAGAAGGAACATATCTCAACATAATAAAAGCTATTTATGACAAACCTACAGCCAACATAATACTAAATGGGGAAAAATTTGAAGCTTTTCACTAAATTCAGGAACAAGACAAGGGTGCCCACTTTCCCCACTTTTATTTAATATAGTACTGAAAGTCTTAGCTATAGCAATAAGGCAAGAGACACTCATAAAAGGGATACAAATTGGAAGGGAAGACATAAAATTACCATTATTAGCAGATGATATGATTCTATACATAACAGACTCTAAAGACTCTACCAGCAAACTGTTAGAGCTGATAAACACTTCTAGCAATGTAGCAGGATACAAAATAAATTCACAGAAATCAGCAGCTTTTCTATACACTAACAACAAACATGCAGAGGATGAAATCAGGGAATCTCTCCCATTCACAATTGCCTCAAAAAAATACCTTGGAATAAACTTAACCAAGGAAGTGAAGGATCTCTACAATGAGAACTTTAAAACACTCAAACAAGAAATTGCAGAAGACATAAGGAAATGGAAAGACATCCCATGTTCTTGGATTGGAAGAATCAATATTGTGAAAATTTCAATCTTACCAAAAGCAATCTACACATTTAATGCAATCCCCATTAAAATGACAGTAGCATTCTTCACAGAAATAGAAAAAGCAATCCTAAAATTCATCTGGAAGCACAAAAATCCTTGAATAGCCAAAACAATTTTGGGCAACAAAAGTCAGGCTGGTGGTATCACCATACCTGACTTTTAAGTTATATTACAAATCTATAGTAACAAAACCAGCATGGTACTGGCACAAGGACAGACAAGTAGATCAATGGAACAGAATAGAAGACCCAAATATTAATCCAGGTGGCTACAGCCACCTGATTTTTGACAAAAATGCCAAAAATATTCATTAGAGAAAAGCCTCTTCAACATGTGGTGTTTGGAAAACTGGATATCTGTATGTAAAAGGATAAAAATAGATCCTTGTCTCTCTCCATGCAAAAGAATCAAGTCCACATGGATCAGGGACATTAATATCAGACCTGAAACTCTGAAACTGCTAGAGGAAAAGGTAGGGGAAACCCTTCAACATATTGGCATAGGCAATGACTTTCTGAATATAACCCCAACTGCTCAGGGAATAAAACCACTAATCAACCACTGGGACCTCATGAAATTGCAAAGCTTTTGTACAGCAAAGGACACTGTGAAGAGAGCAAAGAGACAACCTACATAATGGGAAAAATCTTTCCCAGCTATACATCTGACAGAGGATTGATATCCAGAATATACAAAGAACTCAAAAAACAGAACAATAAGAAATCAAACAACCCAGTTAATAAACGGACTATGGGGGTGGAGAAATGGCTTATAGTCTGGAGAGATGGCTTTGCTGTTAAGGCTTATGCCTGTGAAGCCTAAGGACCCTGGTTCGATTCTCCAGGTCCCACATTAGCCAGATGCACAAGGGGGTGCATGCATCTGGAGTTCGTTTGCAGTGGCTAGAGGCTCTGGTGCACCCATTCTCACTCACTCACTCTCACTCTCTCTCTCCCTCCCTCTCTCTGTCTCTACTAAATAAATAAAAATAAATAAAGTTAAAAAGGGCTATGGAACTAAATAGAGAGTTCTCAGAAGAAGAAATACAGATGGCATATAAATATCTACAAAAGTGTTCTACATCCTTAGCCATCAGGGAAACGCAAATTAAAACTACTTTGAGATTCCATCTCAATCCTGTCAGAATGGCTACCATCAAGAAAACAAGTAACAGTAAGTGTAGGTGGGGATGGGAAAAAGAGGAACACTATTACACTGTTGGTGGGAATGTAATCTGGTCCAGCCATTTTGGAAATCAGTGTGGAGGTTCTTGAAACAGAATCTGCCCTTTTCTTATCTCCTTTCTCCTCAAACCTCAGCAGAGTAGATAAATAGGCGCCTCTCGTCTTACCTCTTCCTTCATTAGAAGAGAAAGGAATGTAAAGGGATTGCTCTCTCTTAAGAACAATGTACCATAAAGATACAACCTAGGAGATAAAGTTGAAGATAGAGAAGTGGAACAGAGAAGGAAGCTGGACAAAAGAATTTATTGCTGTCTGTGGAGGTGTAATACCTGATTCACATTCAATGACACCAGCCAAGAACCAGTCTGTCAGATGGAAAATTGTTGCAGGGAAGTGGATTGATCTGGAAAAGACTATACTATGTGCAATAACCCAAACTCAGAAAGTCAAACACAACATATTCTCTCTCATATGCGTATCCTGGCTTCAAATGTTTAGATTTATATGTGAGTTAGAGTAAAAATCAGCAGTAAAGAACAGGAAGTTAGAAAGGGGCTCTGAGGAAGGGAGGGAGGACAGGGTATAGTAGATATGTAGTTAGAGGGACAGAACATGGGGGGGTGGAATGGTATAAGTGGGGTTGGGGGAGGAATGGAGGAGAGGAGGGTTAAACAAAATTTAAATGTTATAAATTAATCCTATGGGAACCTTCTTCTGCACAAGCTGTATATGAATGTGGGCAGAAGTGTCCTGTGGAGGTGGATAGTATTGCACCCAGAAGCCGTAGATTGTTATTATAAAATTTTCAGTGTCAGAGGTTAGATATTTTCCAGTGAGTTGTTGGCCAGGGAGGCCTGTGATGCTCCTAAAATGTAACAGGCTATTGCCAAGGCTCTTGGTTGCACATCAGAACTAGAGGGTCAGACCCTATTGTTGAAGACTCTACAGGCTTGGACTGGTGATCACGGAGAAATCAGGCTGGAGCTGAACTAGAAGCCTCCTCCCTGTTGAACAGCTGTCAGGATACTAGAACGAGCTAAGGAGCCTTTTGGAAAGGTGCAGAAAAATTACCAATGCTGTTAATTAGCAGTGCACACTGCAAGCTTTACAGTTGGTCAGCCAGGCCAAATGTACCAACTGGTGCAGTTGTGGTAGGTCTGTTATGGGGGAAGCCAACTGCTCTCTGATTAAACTGGAGGCCAGCTCCATAGGAGGAAATTTCTGCCTGGTATCAAAAACCTCATCAAAAGCCCATCAAATTGGCTGTAAACACATATATTTATGTTAATATATATTAATGTACTCTCATTTTTGGAGAGAAAAGCTTCTTCTTTTGGATGGCAGTGGCTGCTGGGTTGACTCAAAACTCACCACAGTGCAGAGAAGTGACAGTGGAACTTTCAACACTGAAACATCTCTATCACACCCACCAAGGCTCAAGGGACCATTGTGGAAGAGGTGGTGAAAAGAATGTAAGAGCCAAAGAAAGGGGAGAGCAATTTACAATGCTGCCTTTTAGACACAAAGTGGCCTATATATTCATGACCACACAGTGGCTGTCACGACCTACACAAGACCTACATAACAGGAAGGGGAAAAAGATGACATCAAAATAGAAGACAGAAGGGAGTCATTGGAGGGGAACTTGAGAGGAAGAAAAGAGTGGCAGGATGGGATTATGATCATGCCATATTGTCTACAATTAGAGAACTTATCAATAAAAATTAAAAGAAGGAGATGATAGCTTATTGCCCTTGCTTGTGTCTTGATGGAAGAGGATTCTGCATCAGGTCTACTCCTAGATTAAAAGTTAATTTTGGAAAAATTTAATGATTTTATAAATTTCTTTTAAAAATCTGTGGGTTTTGAAACCTTTAACTAGTATATTCAACCACCAGCAGCTATAGCTGGAGCACAGTGCTGATTTCTGATTGGTAGGTAATGTTCCTTTTATTCTGTACTCACATAGAAGTTCTATGAGACAACTTTTTACTGCCAGTTAGTGGTAGTATTGGGAATCTGATAGGGTCCTGGGACATCTGGATTGGGTACATGACCCTCAAATGTACTGGTTGAAAACATTATCCCAAATGTTCTATCAGTAGAAATTGTATCTTATCAAAGAAAGAGGGGCTGTGGTAGCAAGATAGCACAGAAAGTCAATTTCTCTTTTCTCTTCATCGCTCCCCATGCTTGTTCCTGAAGTAGAGCTATATAAAAATCAATCTTATTACCTGCCTGCCTGGTGGTATGGGACATACAGCATTAAGACAAATGTCATTAAATAAGATGGTGGCCTTTAAAGGGCTTTTTATTGATTTTCAATGGGTTTAACTTCTATCCCCAGGCTCTCAGACAACATTATCTCTTTCTATTGAAAATAGATTGCACTTTTATTTTTAAGCAGAACTTGCCTGGTACAAAGAAATGCCTGGCACAAGAAAACTCCTTGAGGCACTCTTGATGTACAAAATTGAAGACATTATGTGAAATTCATATTTAGAGGACACTTTGAATACCTACTTAATGGCCAAGGAAGTTATGGGGAAAAAAAGAGCAAGTGGAATTGAGCTGGAATTGCCATGAAGGAACAGTTATTGATAAAGAGAACAATGGTGTATTAACATGTGTAGAAAAGAGTAACTGGACTGAATCTCTGAGAGGCCACCTGTGTAATGACTCTTTCCATCACCAATGATCTCCAAGTACTCAAAGAAGATACACTTAACTGTGTGATCATGAGTCCTGGAAGGACAAATAAGTATTGTCTGGGTTCAATCAGCTATGCCCTGAGATAGTCTTTGAAGAGGTAGACAAGAAAAGGCAAAGTATTTCACTACAAGCTGGAGGTAATGGCACACCACAGATATCTCTGGGCCATTGGAAGAGCACCTTCAGCATGCAGAGGCATGGTACCAGCACTGCAGAGGACCATGGGGATCACCAAGTTTTGAGTACTTGATCTGGTGGCATTTGACTAACTCTTCCATCTTTGAACCTTTCCCTGACACCATAAAAAAGTGTCTTTATTAAAGGCTTTGTCCCAGTAAGGTATAGGGGCTATTTAAATGATACATGTGGGCATTTCTGGAGGTCTTTGAAATGTTTGGGCAGACAAGAGTTTATATAGAAAAGCTGACAATTAGTGATGATTATAAATGCTTCCAAACCAAAGCAATGGAACATGAGTGAGGTGATAAATATACCAGTTACCTTGATCTGATCATAATGCACTGTACACAGGTATTTAAATGTCACACTATACCCATAAACATATATAATTAGTATGATTCAACTAAGATATATGTAGATATTGTATTTCAAAAGCTGAGAACTGCTCCTTACATAGGTGAGAACTTGGATCATGAAGTTTGAGTTATTTTTGTATATAGACTCTTATTGTATTTCCTTTATTTGTAGCCTATATCCTAAATCAAATGAGGCAGAATTACCTCTTATCACTTCTAGTCACAGCCTTTACCTTGCTTTCCCTCCATGGATGCCCCTTTGTTTATTTTAACTATGGTGCACTTTCCCTAAAAATATTGAGTGGGAGACTTACAAACAATTCTACACTCTAATCTCCAGATACACTTTAGAACTGAGAAGATTTAGTTGAGCCATTACTACTTTAAATTCAGTTTATCCAAAACTGATCTTCCTCATCTTCTTTTCTTCACAAATTGGTCTTTTCCTTCAGCTCCTCTGTCATTATTAATTATTTTTTAGCTCATTGGTTTCCAGTCTTGGAAATTTTGTGAGATAGAGCACACATTTGAATATCAAATATGGATCACTGAGCACCTTAGTTTACTTGTGCTGCTTGAATAGAACACTATGAACTAGGTGGTTTAAATAATATAAATTTATTTCTTGCAGATCTGAAGACTGGAAAGTTCAAGATGAAGGTATCAGTAGATCCAGTGTCTGATGAGTATCTATTGCCTGGCTTATAGAAATCCATCTTGTTCTATCCTCATGTGTTAGGAGAGGGAGAAGGAAAGGAAGAGGGAAAGAGAGGAAGAGGAGACAAGAGTGTGTCTTTCCCTTATGTAAGCATTAGTTACATGCACAAGGATTCCATCATTTTAAGAAGAGAGGAAAAGGGAAGAGAAAATGGGTAGGGAAGAGGATAAGGATGAGGGGAAGTGTGTGTGCTCTTATAGGATTTGGTTGCAGTCAGCTTCATGTTGTTGGGATGAATTTCCAAACCAGACACAGTTTATAGGAAGAAGGGTTTATTTGAAGCTTAAAGATCCAGGGGAAATTCCATAATGGTGGAAGAAGCTGGTCCCTTTTTATGAATGCATGGAGAGAGAAATACCACCACCAGAACCATAGGCAAGCACAATCTAGGAACCCAGTAGAACTCAGACTGCTCTCTGCATATGTTTGGGTAGAATTCTAAATCTGCCCCCCCAAAAACTTAGGCCTGGACCCTAGGATCCACCCATAATGACACCTCCCCTAGCCAAGATACAAGCTTAAATAAAACTCCTGAATCTATTGGGGGACATCTATTCAAATTACCACATTTTGCCCCTGGCCACCAAGAGATTCATAGTCATCTCACATAGTGTATTGTATTAAGCGCAACTTCAAAGGTCCCATTGTCATTAACAGTTTAAAATAGTTTTAAGGTCCCAAGTCTCATTTGAGATTTAAGATTGTCTCTTAGCTGTTAGTCCTATAAAATCAAAACTAGTTATATACTTTTAACATATAAAGGCACAGAGTAAACATTTCCAACTGCTATAAGGCATAACAAGGAGGGACTGGACCAATGCAAACTCAATAACTATAAATTAAACATCAAACACCTATAGTTCAAGTTCAATATGACCAGTTACTGGCAGTCTCTGGATTTTTTTCCTTAGGTTTTGCAGTCAAGCACCTTAACTGCTAAGCCATCTCTCCAACCTGTCTCCAGATTTTTTAATTCTGCCCCTCTAGCTGAGCTGTATAGCCAGAGAAAACCTTTATCCCAAGCCAACAGTACTTCATGGTAGTCCTGGTACTGTCCTGGTATATATAAACATCCTTGGGTCTCCACTATAAACCACAGTCCATCTTCCAATGATTTTGCCAGTCTTTTCATCAGGGTCATCATGCCCTGCATCATGCTGAATCTCAGTAGTGGCAGCTGGAACTGTGTGTACTTCATGACATACTTTACCCATTTTTCATGACTTTGAAACTAATACCAGATGTGCAGGACACAGGCATATTGTTAATTCAGGGAAAATATAAATTGAGAAATTGAAGAGTAAGCTTTTCCTTTTCAGTCAACTCCTTTCAAAAAAGTTTGCATTTCTACCATTTAGTATTTCCTCAGGCATGTGAAGTAGTTGGGCCATCTTTAATCACAGTAATACCTTCAGCTTCAGTCTCAGTGCCAGTCTTCCAATAATTTTAAACTTGTCTGAATTTTTCCAACTTTAAATCTTAAATTTTCAGTTTTATATCTTTAGCCAAGCACATCAGTCCAGTATAAGTTTAACCTTGATCAAACTCTCTGGCCTGGGTAGAAGAACTCAGCCATCCCTTTTGCCAGGAGCCCAGTTCCAACAAAGTTCTCTGCAGTCTTTCCTTTCCCTTAGAATGTTCATAAGCAAAGCCTCCAAATATGATTTTCTCTGCACTTAGCATTTTCAAACTCTCACCAAAATAGTCCATAAAACTTGGCTTACTTCTCTGGAAGGCATCTTCAGTTGGAAGTACCAAGTCCATGCCCATTCTCCCAAAGCAAAAAGTTCCAAAAGACCAAAATCCACATAGTCAGATCCATTGCACAGCAAACCTCACTCTTGGTACCAATTCTGATGCAGCCAGCTTCACATTGTTGGAATGAACTTCCAAACCAGACATAGTTTATAAGTGGTCCCTCAGGGCCTTATGCTTGTGTGAAAAGTGCTCTTAACTGCTGAGCCATCTCTCAGTCTCCCAACTTTTGAACTTTATTGGGATCAAAGTCAAGTTTAAAAAATCCTCAAAAAAGTAGAATAACTATATTTTAATGTCTTAATATTTGTCAAAACCTTAAATACACTTAGAGAATTGATATAATTCTTGTCTACTTTTCTAATAGTTAATTTAATCTCTTGAGACGTTTTTATTATTTAATATATTTCATTAAGGCATTGTTAGAGAACAGAAAGTGTTTTCTGCAATGGCAAGCCAAAATATTAAAATTATAACACAGATCCTAACTAAGATGACTTATGGTTTCAACTACACCCATGGTATTACATTTAGAACACTGAACATTGCTATCTTAATTGTTATTTTTCAAAAACTTTTTTGAGAATCTGTCCAGTTCTCTTGTAAGTCTTAGAATATGGGGGCCTTAGATATCATCTGTTTCAATGATGTTATTTTATAGGCAACCCACCAAAGTTTGTATAGCTCAATGACCTAGTCAAAGTTCATAATACTTAAGCAGAAGATAGAAAACATAGTTTCAAAATGGGATAATTGGATAGTTTCAGCATGTAATAAGAATCTTAATTATTCCTTGCTCAGCCAAAGGTGAACCTTGTCACTGCTTTTTCTGTTATTTTGCTCTATTATTTAACTTCTCTCTTTTTACACTTCTGATACAAATTTGAGCAGCTATGTGGATATTCTGGTGTGTGTTAATAACTAATGAGCAACTAAATGAATATATTCTTTTGTGTGCTAATGGCTTGTAAATCACTAGGTAAGCCTAAGTAAACTTACTTCCTCTCAGAGGTACTGGAATAGTAATATTACACATACAGAAAATAGTGTATGACTTTAACTTTAGGGGACCTAAATTTAAGTCCTTGTTAACAATCAGTAAATGTAAGATTTTTGTTGCTGTTTTGTTATTGTTAATAACATGTAAATGCATGACCTTGGGAGAGTGTCATCTTTAGATTTTAATTCCTTGTTATTAGAATTTTAAAAAAATGCTCATTTGGGCACTATGGAACATACTGGTAATCCCAGCACTCAGCATTCTAAGGAAGGAGGATTGAGAGTTCAAGGCTAGCCTGGGCTACATAGTGAGTTCCAGACCAGCTTAAGATAAATAGCAAGGTGCTTTCTGAAAACACAAAGCAAAATGAAATAAAACAGAAAAGTCTTACTACTAGATTTTCTATAAGAAATCTATTGTAAAAAATGTTTATGATTCATTTAGTGATGGACACCTGGGTTGATTCCAGCTTTGTGCTATTATGAATTGTGCAGCTATAAACATGGTTGAGCAAATGTCTCTGGTCTGAGGCTTGGAGCCTTTAGGGTAAATGCCCAACAAGGGAATAACTGGACCTATTGGTAAGTCTATGGTCATCCTTTACAGGAGTCTCCATATAGCTGTCCATAATGGTTGAACCATTTTACATTCCCACCAGCAGTGAAAACTTGTTCCTATTTCTCCACAGCCTCACCAGCATTTGTTTTCATTGTTTTTTTTTTAATGTTAGCCATCCTTACTGGGGTAAGGTAGAATCTCATTGTTGTTTTAATTTGCATTTCCCTGATGATTAGGGATGTTGAACATTTTCTTAAATGTGCATTTGCTATTTGGATAACAAAGATGTGGTATATCTACACTATGGAATTCTATGTAGCACTAAGGAAAGATGAAATAAGGAAATTTGAAAAAAAAAAATGGTCAAACATGGAACAGATCATCCTCAGTGAGCTCACCCAAGAACAAAAAGATAATCGTCACATGGTCTCATTTATCTGTTGCTCCTAACCTGAATCTACATGACATGCAGCCAAACCTAACAAACACTCTGAGGACCAGACAAGGGGGGGTGGTATGGGGGGAAGGTAAGGGTGGGAGGGAATGAGAGGGTTGGGGGAAAGACAAGGGGTGGGGATACAATTGGGACCCAAAAGGAAAAGATGCTATAAAAACCTTTACTCTGAACAACAGGCTAAAACATTGATCCTCCAGCAGGCCCACAGAGGGAACACCCAAATCACAGGAATCTGGAGAGAGCATCATGAAGGCTAAACCTAATCTTGTTCTGCTTCTCTCTCTCTCTCTCACTTTCTCTTCCTACCTCTCTGCTCTATCCTCACTTCCTCTATAATATTATCTATCTTTTTCTTCCCTCACCTTTCTAGGTGCAGACTTGAAACTCCCAGTGCCAGCACGGGGTTAAAATCCACAATGGAGCTCTTTATCCGAGACACCTACAAGGTTACCCCCCCCCAAATAAAAAGACAGACTTCTGTCAGAGTCCTTGGTGACCCACCAAAGGTTAATGGTAAGACCCTACTGTCAAAGATAGCATACGTGTGTGAGACCAAACACAGAGAGACCTGGCCAGAATCTGGAAGAAGGTCAGTCCCCAGACAGTTAGCTAGTCTAGTACCAGAGGATGCTACATGAGCAACTGGGGGAAAATGTCCGACATTGGTCCAAACAACTTGCAGTTTAAGATACCCAGCAGGAAACAACTTAACGTAATGCTCATACAAGTGCAGTAGTGGCAAACAGCCACGGTGGGTAACCAACTGCTCTTGATTTGGCTAACAGATCCACTCAGTGGAATGCAACTCATTGCTGAACTGGGAAATAAGTCAAAACAAGGTACAAAAAATAAGCTCAGTCTCCAAGAGCAATATACCACCAAATGTGGGCTAGAAGAGAGCCAATGCATATAAAATTCCCTCCAAAACATAGATGGTCATCCCTTCTACCTAGTACTAACTTTTCTCTCCGTTGGAGAATTTGCTTATCTTTTTTCAGATGGACAAAGAACCTGAAGGGAGGATCAGCTAACCACACCTCACCAGGGCCCCAGCTTTAACCATAGAACAACGCAGGGGAAGGGCAAGAGTTCAGTGTTCATGGCGATCACGACACCAGAAAAAGGCTGAAGGAGATAAACACAGAGAACATCCAACTCCAACTAAGCCAGATATCCAGAGACACAGAGGCTCCCAAAACCTCATCACTGAAACAGAACTAAAATGACCCCAATGTGGCTCAGGGAAACTCGCGGAAGAGGGGGCGGAAAGATTGTTAGAGTCACAAGTTGGGGCTTTATGCACAGAGACTGGGGCCTACACCCCAGAACTCTTGAGTAAACTCACAATGCATGACCCACATTCCCCATTGATGAGGGTCCCTTTGAAAGTGGGAGGACAGGGAGGACAATGGAACCAATACTATGAATGTAAAATCAGAATAATATAAATAAAAAAAAAGAAAAAAACAAAAAAAAATGTTTATGAAATGGTTGAAAGTTAAAAGACATAGTGGATCATGTCTTTATTCCCAGTGCTCAGGGAGGCAGAGGTAGAAGGATTGCTGTGAGTTTGAGGTCACCCTGAGACTACATAGTAAGCCAGGTCAGCCTGAGCTAGAATGAGACCCTACTTTTAAAAAGAAAAGCAGTGCCTATATTATGTATTGTTATTCTATTTTTACTAAATATAATAGACACACAACTATAATCATTTTTAAGAATACATTACTGATGTTATAATTTATTTCCAAAAATTGCTGTGTGGCATCAAAAGGCATAGTAAAACAAAAGGGAAATCGCAGCACCAAAGAACAAAGGAGACTGTAAGGGCTGGCAGTGTAGCTTTTCTCATAGGACAGTAAAGAGGACATATAGAGATCTCACTTTCATTATACCCTTTTAAAATCTCCCTTCAAAGAGCTGCTACCTGAGTAGAGATGTCAGAACTAGAGCACTTTAAACAATTTTTAGATGCTTAAATAATGGACACATAATTATGACTTGGCTGAACTCTTCTACTGTATACCCAGCCTAAGAGGTCTCGTGGCTTGGTTGGTCTTTCATTTTTTGCTGCCTTTATTTGGAAGGATGGTGGTAGATGGTCTTTTAATGAACTTATGAACAAAATTTATTTGCAAAATTCTTTAAGGTAAAAGGCATGAGGAATTACTGTTTGAAAAATCTGCTAGTTTATGCATAGTGAAGAACATAGCAAAATAACCTTGTGAATGTTCACATAAACTAGATGTATAGTAGCCTCATTATTATGACCAGAGAGGACATGAATTTACTCAACTTTTATTGTGTGGAGAGAGATCAAAGGTTGTTTCTAGGCAAGATATTGTCCCTTTTTATCAGTGGAAAACTGGTATAGAACCCCCTGTGAAGTCCAAAATTCAAGGATACCTAAGTCCCTCATATAAAATGATATGACATAGTGTTTTCATTCAATTGCAGACTTTAAGTCATCTCTATAGTACTTTTACCTAATACCTGTGAAATGGTAAACATAATGAATGTATTTGTTACATTGTATTGTTTATGGAATAATACCAAGAAAATTGTACACATGCTCAATATAGACACAAATTTTTCTCCCAAATATTTTCTACATGACATTGGTGGAATCTGAGGATGCACCATCTGCTAATAGGGAGAATTGATTTGGCCAAAGGCCAAATGGATATCTTTTGCTACACATGAATTCAACAGGTTTATTTCAACAGTCTAATTGTTGCTCTTTCCTCCATAAGAATGAGCCACTCACTGAACAGGCCAAAATTGAAAGAGCTCACAGGCAATTATTGGTCACTTCAGAAAGAGAGGGTGGGATAAGACTAAAGAGTACCATTTAGCAGCTTGGATGTGCCACACTCCTGGAGCAGAGTTACTAATGAAGGAAGTAAAACTGAAGTTTCAACAAGATATAGTAATCTTTAGAGTAATATATAGAAACTTCATTTTAATCTGGATAGTTCAACTTGGAAAGTTTTCATAATCAGTAATAAAACATTGGATCCTATCCATGAAAGAGACAGTAGAGTAGACCATGGGCACTTCTTTTCAATCTTAACATTTTTGTAGCTTTCACCTCTACCTAGTATATTTAGCATTACAAAAGAAGTTGTGCCTGACTCCTCTGCATCTATTAGCATCCATTTTAAGTATTTGTTAGCTATTGTTTAAAATTTATTTTTATATATTTATTCGTGTGTACATGTGTGTGCACATATATGTATGAGGTCAGAGGACAACCTCAGTATGTCCGTCCTATCCTTCCACCTTCTTTGAGACAGGGGCTATCTTGTTTTGCTGCTACATGCACCAGACTAGCTGGCCCACAAGCTTCTGGAATATCCTAGATCACAGACACATTCCATTTTAGCTCTGGCTTGTTATGTGGGTTCTGGGAAGGTCAAGCCTGGGTAGGTAGTGAAGTAAGTACCTTTAACTGCTGCCACCTCTCTAGCCCCAATATTTGTTCACTATTAATAGAAACATGCTTTGAAGTCTATTCACCTTTCTGAGAAAATCACCATCATTATTTTTCCTCTGAGAGCCCCAATCCACATTTCTGAAGCTGCTGCCTTTGATGGTTGCTTTATACAGTTTTATTTTTTTCTGTCACAAACATTACTGCTCATCCTCTCTGATGTCTGGGACATTGTTCTATTAATATTTGTACAGATTTTATTAAAATTGTTATCTTTGTTCAGGCTTTGTACCCTGGACCGGGTGGATTATATAACAGGCATTTATATCTGGTTCAGAAGGCTAGGACATAAGATTCAGGTCTTGGAGAAATGGTCATCTTGTTTAATTCTCCCATAGTAGAGAGAAGCATCTCTTCACTTTTTTTTTTTTTTTTTGAGAGAGCTAGAGAGAGAGAGAGAGAGAGAGAGAGCTGTCAGGCACTGTGGATGAACTCCAGACACGTGCGCCCCCTTGTGGCATTGTGCTTTTGCATCACTTTTTGCATCTGGCTAAACGTGGGACCTGGAGCTTGGAACCATCGTTCTTAGGCTTGGAAGTCAGGCACCTTAACTGCCAAGCCATCTCTCCAGTCCGTCTTCGCTTTTTATAATATCAAAGAGCCTATCAAGGGAAGTCTACTTTTGTTTCCTCATCTGCATCTAATCACCTCCCAAAGTTCTCACTTCAAATGTCATAAAACCAGAATTAGAGCTTCAATGTTTGAGTTTAGGGAATCACAACATTTAGTCTAGAGCAATCAAATTTATAGGCTGATACATGTAATTTTCAATTACATATGAGCAAGCTGGGACAGCCAAGCCATTGAATTTGAGAATTAGGCATCCCAGACACCTTAACATTCATCTGAGCAGATCACTTTCTCTTTTCACATGAGGGGACTGCTCCAGAGTACCATGAGCCAATCAAGACCTACCATTCACCATAACTTCATTTCCGATGTCTTCTTTGTCATGCCTGCCAAGACATAGAACAGATGACTGTGTAAACAGAATGCCTTGAACTATATTCGCCCCTCTTGGAATGTGGCTCTACTCTAAATTTTTGTTGTAAATAGAAGTGAGTGTGCTGTTTATTACAATAAAGTTCTGCTGCTTTGAGGACTCCGAGATTTCTTTTATCTGGGAGGACGAGGACAAGTTTCACAGAGTGCCATTTAGCTTGTATATTGAGTGACCAGCAGGGATTGACTTGATGAGATGGAACCAGAGGAGTTTCAGAGAATGCAGTAAATAAAAATGTTTTATGGAGTTTAAGTAGGTTAGGCTCATAATGGTTTGGAGTTGTGACTGAAATATGAAGAGTAATTGGAGGACTTAAGGAGCAAATGTGATGGATGCTAGGGATTTTCCCAAATAGTAGAGTTTTGGTTTATTAGGTTAAAACCTACTCACTGTTTCTTCTCTGGAGCTTTGATTCCTTAGAACCTCAAATTCCTTTGTGATACATTGCTATAAGTACTACTTGGGGCAGCTATGAGGACTGAAAAATGTCTCCGAGCTTGAGCTGTAACAGTCCATGTCTGTTAACTGGAACATATATCCAAATATCTAATTCCAAGATTTTGTTAGTCAGGTACTTAATTGGCCTAGTACTGCCATTGTGCCTGGATTATAATGTACTTGCATGCACATACTCACTATGCATCTTTGATTTTGTCTATTTAAACATAAAGTCTGTTTTGCAGTCTTAGGGATGGAACTCAGTGTCTAGTGCACACTAGACAAGCACCCTAGAAGAGCAGCACTAAATATATCCCTGTCTCCATCAACATATTTTTAAATAGTTTCATTTATGAAACAGAGAGAGAGAGGGAGAGAGGGAGAGAATGGGCACACTAGGGCCTCTAGCCACTGCAAATGAACTCCAGATGCATGCGCCACCTTGTGCATCTGGCTTACATGGGTCCTGGGGAATCAAGCCTGGGTATTTTGTCTTTGCAGGCAAATGCCTTAACTAAGCCATCCCTCCAGCCCTCTGTCAACTTTTTAAATCGACTCATAGTTCATGTACCCCTCTGTAAACCAAACTTTTACTCAAAATTGTAGTGTTGCAATTCCCTTACTGTCTAGTCTAGTTCCTTCATTTCATTTTTATCATTTAATTTGTTATAGCTTCATTGTGAGAATACCCTACACTCTATCCTTCCTACTTTTGGCTATTGAAAATACTGCTTCTCATACATGTGTATAATAGTTTCTCTAGTCTATGGCCAGGAGTGTAACTGTAGTATGGAGCAATGCATGTGCACACTCTTTGATTTGAAGACAGTTCCTCTGGCTCCATGTCCCCTGATTCAATCTTTTAAGATTTGCTAAGCTGGTGAGCATGAAATTACATCTTTCCATGGCTGTATATTGTATTTCTTCTGATTATCAATAAAAGTCAGCATCTGTTTATTTTCCTTAGGAACCATTCAGTAAGAAATATGGTGCTGGCATATATATATTTTTTGTTTTGGTTTTTCGAGGTGCTCACTCTGGTATTATATTCTTTAACTCTTGAGTATGCTGGGATTAAAGAATTTCTTTTTTTAATGAGTATGGTAGTAGAATTTCTTCTGGTAGTCTGTCAAATTTTGCTTTATATATTTTTTGTTTTTTTAATTCTGGGGGGATTATGCATATGTGTGTATGTATCCATATGAATGTGTGTGTGTGTGTGTGTGTGTGTGTGTGTGTGTGTGTGTAGAGGCCAGAGGACAAACTTGGTTGGGTGTTATATATCAGGAACATCCACTTGCTACCGTTTCTGCCTTCCTTCCTTCCTTCCTCCCTCCCTCCCCCCTTTGTTTTTTTTTTTTTTTTTTTTTTTTTTTTTTTTTTTTGTAAGACAGGATCTCTCACTGGCCTGGAACTCATCTGGTAGGCTGGCCACTAAGTCCCAGGGATCTTCCTGCCTCAGCCTTCTCAGTGTTGCAATTATAAACTCACATGGGTTCAAACTTGGGTCCCCATGCTTTCAAGGCATTTTATTGACTGAATGACATCCCACACTGCTTTATTATTATATTATATGGTTATATTATATTATATATAACCATATATATAACCATATATATTATATGGTTATATTATATTATATTATATTATATTATATTATATTATATTATATGGTTATAACTATAAGGTGCTGATATAAAGCGTCTGTCACCATCTTTTGTCCTTTTTTTCTCTGATTTTTTTACTTAATATTGCCTCGGCAGATTTTCTTTGTTAGTACTTACCTTTTTCAATCTTTTTTTCCTTTTTATTGACAGCTTCCATACTTACAGACAATAAACCATGATAATTCCCAACCCTCCCCCACTTTCCCTTTCACAAATCTACACTCCAACATATCCCCTCCCTCTCTCCATCAATCTCTTTTATTTTGATGTCATCATCTTTTCCTCCTATTATGAGGGTCCTGTGAAGATAGTGCTAGGCACTGTGCAGTCATGGTTATCAAGGCCAATTTCTGTCTGGTCGATTGAGTTGTCAACAGTCTTAGAGTAGGACTGCTGTCAATCTTTTTACTATAATTTTCTGTATCCTGACATCTTAAGTTTATGCATGTTTACTTGCAAACATTTGTACATAGAGCACATTCATATTCTTTTAGTCATTTATAATTTATTTAATTTATTTGAGAGAGAGAGAGAGAGACAAATGAGAGAGAGAGAAAGAGAGAGAGAGAGAGAGAGAGAGAGAGAGAGAATGGGTGTGGCATGACCTGTAGCCACTGCAAATGAACTTCAGACATTTGCCACCTTGTGCATCTGGCTTACATGAGTACTGAGCCACAGAAACTGGATCCTTAGGCTTGGCAGGCAAGCACCTTAACCACTAAGCCATCTCTTCAGCCCCTCATTTATAATTTTTGTCTTTTAAAAATATTCATTAGTTTTGCTTGTGTGTATATTCATATTATGTGGATGCACATGTGTGTTCAGGTCCACATGCATATGGGTGTGGTGTATGGAAGCCAAAAGTCAACATTAGGTATATTCTTCAATTGCTCTCCACTTTAACCTTTGAGCCTGAGTCTCTCTGAACCTGAAACTCACCAATTTGGTTAAACTGGCTAGCCAGTGGGCTTCATGGATTTCTTGTCTCCATCTCTCCAGGGTTGGTATTATATGTGCTTTCTATGCCTGACATTTAACTGATGCTCAGGATTGAACTTCAGGTCCTCATACTTGTTTGGCAATCACTTGACCCACAGAACCATTTCCCCAGCTTAATTTCTATCTTTTAGTTGCTGTACATAGTCAGTTGACATTTGATGTACTTAATATATTTGGATTTGAGTCTCCCATCTTATTATGTATGGATATAATAAGATAATAATACATATGTATATGTAATATTTTCCCTAAATGTTTACTGGGCCATCTGTTGTCTTCTTTTCTACTCTTTTGGATTACTTTTAAAATCAACTAATTTCCCTGTCCATTAGCTTCCAATTTTATACAATTTGTTCCAAGTGTTTTATTGGTTTTGGTACAAATTACAGCATGAATTCTTAATTTATTAAATCCACGAGTTAATCAAAAACTCTACCTTCCTCCAGGACAATAAAAGGTTCATAAAACATTGTAACTCATTAGAGATAATGGGATAAGATGTTCTGGTATTCATTAGCAGTGTGGTGACTATTTTATAAATCTGTAGAAGAGATGTGCTTGAATGCTACAAACACAAAGTAATGATAAAGAGAAGCATGAATTACCCTGTTTTGATCAGTATATATTTTATGTATATATTTAAATATCACACTGCTGTATGAATAATCACAATTGTTATTTATAAGTAAAAATTTACAAATTTTGGAGAAGAAATATTAATTTTATTTGATAAATAACAATGTATACATGTATCAAAGGATTACACTACTGAATTATAAATTTATACAATTACAATAAAGAAACAAACCTCAATCTATCTCTTTCTAATTATATGCTTTTTGCATACTTAAACTTAATACTAACAAAATCACAGAAGGCTTTGTTATTATTGTTTTAATCAAGGTTTATCTATATTTGTCTTCATATTCATATTGTCTTTGTTCCTCATGTCTTTTTTTAATTTCTTTTTTTATTGACAACTTCTATACTTACATACAAAAAATGCATGATATTTCCCTCCCCTCCCCCCATTCCCCTTTAGAACTCCATTCTCCATCATATCCCTTCCCTCTCTCCATTAGTCTCTCTTTTAATTTGATGTCATCATCTTTTTCATCTATTATAAGCTCCTCATTTCTTATTGAACTTTAGATCTATTATGTAGGATGCTTTATATCTTTGTCAAGTACACAGTATTTTGAATCATTTAAGTGGATGTGGTGGTAAATTTTCTATGTCAACATGACTTATTTAAGAGACAACCAGAAAGCTCACAGAACATTTCTGGGAGGGTTTGTGAGTGTTTTTGGAAGACATGAATACTCATGCATCAGTAGAATAAATTAAAATACTGCTCTCTCCAACAATCATGGAAATTATTCAATTAGGTAAGTGTGTCAATAAAACACAGAAGGGCAAAGAGGAAGAGTAAAAAATTTTGGGCTTCTATAGGGGAGACATCCATCTTCTCTTGGTCTTCACTATTAGAGTTCCTCGTCTGGGTCCTTTGGACTTTGTGATTCAGACTGAATTACACCTTTTTCTTGAGGTCTTGGACTGAATGAAAACAAGAAAGTAAGCTGAGCATTGGCATTCATCATTCTGTACTTTCTGAGTATGAACATGATATGATCTCATACCCGCTGCCATATCTTTCCTATAATACTGGTCTGTATTCTCAAAATAGCTCTATTATTTCCTTACATTGCCAGACATTTTGTCATAGCTGTCAGTAAAGTTGCTATTGCAAGTGCCAGGATTGGCACAATGTATTATCATGCTTAGACTGTGTACTACTTTTTCATCCCATATTGGGATTACAGGATAATGAAGGGAAGGAGAATGTCTTAGGGATTAGTTACCTCATGCTTTCTCTATGTTTTGCCTTTGTCTTCTGAAATTTATAAAGATATGAAAGCAAGGGCTGGAGAGATGCTTCCAGTAAACATGTAAAGCCAGAATCACAAAGTGGTGCATGCCTCTGGAGTCTGTTTGCAGCGGCTGGTGGCCCTGGTGTGTTCCTTCTTTCTCTCTCCTTACAAATAAATAAATAAATAAATAAATAAATAAATAAATAAATAAATTAAATAAATTTAATAAAAAATATATGAAACCAGAAGAACTCCAGTTTAGCAATAAAAATAAGTAATTATATGACTTCTATCTGAAAATTAACCCTAAAATTCTTTTAGAGGATGTTAAATCAAACAAAAATGTGGAGTATGTTTTTATCTAATTTGTATTCTGGAATAATTTTACTTAGTACATTTCCTTTTCATGAAGTTCAAACTTCTAATTTCTCCTTAGAAAGAAACTGATTCTAAAATGCAATTTGGTACTATTTTTGTCTTGTTGACTCAAAGATTTGAAAATCTCTTATAAATAATCTTTGAGAATCTTTATTGTTATTCATAAAATTATCTTAGAAATTCTTAATGAGTGTAGAAGGATTCAGAAAAATTTAAATACCTTATTAAAATGTTTAAGTGGAACTAGATGAAATAAATTCTTCCAATATCCTATTTTCAAAGGCAATTATAGACCAAATATTTGGTACTGTTTGAAGCTGATTTTTTTGCTCTGGGAATACAAAAATTTTTCTGCCAATGAAATTTACATAAATATATCTTGGAAATGCTAAAGCTTACTGTGCCTTGCATCTATAAGGTTGGAGCAAGCAGAGAATAGTGAGAAATTTAATATGTGCTCTCTGTAGGGATTGAGTGATCTAGAAAATCTGAGTTACTTTAGAGGAAGTGTCACTTATCACCACCCAAATGTGAAGAATTTATTTTAATCCCTTTTCTATCTCTTCTTACTTTAAAATGTTTTCTTTGCCTCTGAACAAGGGCAAACTTTCATCAGACCTTATGAATCATTCTTAGATACTTTTGAGATGATATTTCCATTGGCACTTGAAAAAAGCAGTCACTGTACTTTTCCATCAGAGTAGGTGGTAACTATGAAAACCATTCTCCCACATTGAAAATATTGACACCAGGAACTCAGGACTGTGCTGGCAGAAGTGCAGATTCTTGTTGTACCAATGTCATTAATTTCTGAAAGATGAGTAACAAACAGCAAGATATAGCTACACTGGTAACAATGTCAAGGAAACATAACCATCTTGAGTTTAGGAACAAGTAGAATCAAGCAGGCTTCTGGTTTTGGTGCTGTCTTTACACTTCTGGCACTGCAGGCTGGCCAATATGAGCTGTGAATTTATGTTTATTTAATCTGTTTTGGAAACACAAATTTTTCTAATTTTAAAAGAAACCATTGCCACAAAAGCCATAATATAACTAACCTAAAATATGCACTTATCTATGGCAACCTAAAAGTATACCAAATTTATTAGCTGTTTTAGATCAGAATTGTTTCCAGAGTTCCCATAGTTCATGAAATAGCCATGACTTGGGAAGATGCCAGTTTATTTTTAATATAGGCCATCATTAAGGACTTTGGGCACCAGCTCTGCCAGATTTAATGTGCTCACCAGCATTACTATGCTTTAGACTGGCTTCTTTCTGACTAGACCTCTAACCTTCTTTTCCATGGACCATCTACTTTAGAAAACTTGTAATTGTCTTTTCTCTGTACCTTTAAAATGTAACTAAAAAAAAAAGACTTCTTGTCATTTATACAGTAGATTGACATGTTCAAATCATCAAAGACAGATGTCCTAGTTCTATGATTTGATTTCAATTCAAGCTGCTAAATTAGTTTCTTAGTATTTCCAGATTTTATGAATATGGAGTTCACTACTTATTTTATAAAATTTTATACTTCTATTTCAACCCCATTAGATATTTCTCTTCCCTATACTCACTTTTCAAAATTCTGCCTATGCTTAGCATCCAGAGAGATGTCATAGTCAACTTTTAAATGCCCTAGAGGAAGTGATTTGTATGCATATATATTACATGTATGTCATATGTATGGTACAGTGTGTGGTATGTATGGTGTATATACATGTATGTGCTGATATGACACTTTGTGTGCTGAACCCCTGTGAGTTCACCTGCAATGGCTAGAGGAAAACAATAGGTGTCCCCTTTCATCACTCACCCACCTTGTTTATCCTTGCAATAGAGTCTCTTACTGGTTCTTGACCTTGCTGTTTGTGAGCCGGGTGATTCTCCAGTCTTTGCTTCCCACAGGACTGGGGTTCAAGACATGCATTGCAATATCCAGATGTTTACATGGCTCAGGAGATTCAAACTCAGGTAGTCTTATGCCCTATAGGCCCTCATGCTGGTGCAGGAAATGCACTTATCAGTTTAGTCATCTCTCCAGCCTGTCCTTATGTATTTTAAGAATACACATTATACTCACTACTATCCAATTTGAATTTTGGTTTTTCTAGAACATATTATACCTCCAATTTTTTTCTCACTCTAGCACATGCTGACCTGGAATTCACTCTGTATTCTCAGGGTAGCCTTGAATTCATGGTGATCCTCTTATCTCTGCCTCCCGAGTGCTGGGATTAAAGGCATGCACCACCATGCCCAGATCCAAATTATTTTTGAAAATATTTAAAGATGGGGTTGAGTCTTCCCAACTGCTTAATATAAATCTTGCATAGACTGGAGAATGCTTGAAAAAGATGTTATGTAAGTGAAGTACAAACACATTCATGAATGCCAAGTAGTGTTCTCAGCCCTTTCTCCATTCCAGGCAAAGTTGTGGGTTGTGGATAAGCAGTGATGTGAGCTACATACACCAGCAACCTCTGTTTAATTATATATTTTTCCGTGAGATCAGAATATCTGATTTGTGTCCTTGCTAACCAGAGTTAAAGTCATAGTCAATTGAATCATATTCTCAGTTCAGGAAAACTTGAGTGAAGCTGGAGTACAGAAGAAAACGCCCTGGTTGAAAAGATACCTGCCCCATGCTATTCTATAAAGTAAATTCTTGTCTGGCTCATACAGGATATATAATTGTATTTTGTTTTACATGGCAAATCTGATCCTTGCAATTCCTCCAAACAGTGAATATTAAATAAAGTAAGAACAGTTTGGTTGGCTTGGCACCTGCTGAAGGCCTTAAAGAACGAAAAGGAGAAACACCAGTGTCCTTGAGATCAGCCAGTTGAGGTGACGGACATGCTTCCAGCTGCATACCCAGTGTCCACCCTTCCTTCTTCATTGGTTACAAGACCCATCTTTCCTTACAGCAGTGCACTGAACAAATTCTCATTACATCAATCTTCCTAGCAGATAGAAAATGCAGTCTGGCCATTGAAAATTAAGAGAGTCTACTGGGTATGTTTTCCAGACAAGGCTTTTTTTTTTTTGAATGAAAAATTCTGGTGGTGCACATCTGTAATCCTAGCAGATGAGAGGTGGGTTCTGAGTTTGAGGCCATCCTGGACTGCAGAGACCTTCTATTGAAGGAGAGACAGAAAGAAAGAATGAATATAAAAATTAATGAGTACATACCCTTATCATTTCACTTCTTGTTTTCTTCCAGTCTTGAACTTGATAGAACAGTTTTAATTTTAGAAGAATTGCATTATTTTGAAACATGAAGAAGAAAAATAGATGCTAAAGATGGTAGGGTAAAAAGACAGCTCTTGGCTTCTTGTGGCATTTTTATGTTGTATCGGTGTTAGACTGCTGTATTTGCTTTTGTGCATGGGAAAGTTATCTTGTTAATGTGATTGTTCTTGGGTTTATGCTCTGGGTGGACAAATTTAGACCTAAAAATATACTGGACATATTGGGAAAAATGCATGGATGATTCAACCACCTGTGTCAGCCTTGCTCTTTTTTTAAAAATTTGTTTATTTATTTATTTATTTGAGAGAGAGAGAGATACAGAAATAGGCAGGTAGAGAAAGAGAAAGAGAGAGAGAATGGGCATGCCAGGGCCTCTAGCCACTGCAAACTAACTCCAGATGCATGTGCCCCCTTATGCATCTGGCTTACGTGGGTCCTGGAGAATCAAGCCTCGAACCAGGATCCTTAGGCTTCACAGGCAAGCGTTTAACCACTAAGCCATCTCTCCAGCCCAGCCTTGCTCTTTAAATGCTTTGTGTCATCTTCCATCAGTTAATTGAAAGCTATTTAAGTGGGTTATGTAAATTCAAACTCCAATGGTCTCAGAACTACTTAGTCCCTCATGCCTGGAAAGAAAACACAGTTAACCAAGGAATTATTTCTCCAGCCTATAGTTAGTTAGCTTTTGTAACAAGTATTCTTGGTAGTTCAAAGCTGTTGCACTAATTTATGGTCTGCCTTTGAAAATTTTGTTGATTCTCTGATGAATTCTTATAACCTTTTTGAGTCTTCTTGTTTCTCCTCTCACTTTCTTTTACCATTCTACATATTGTAGGTTTCCCTCCATAATAAGGATAAAGCAAATTCTCGTGTGGTCTTGTTATTCACTAGAATTATGTATTAAGCTTTGAGTCATATCTAATAATAACAAAGTTTTGATTTCATGTAAATTATGGCCTTTTAACATATTTCCCTTAGGGGATATTGAAGATTAGATTTGGGAATACTTGAGTTCCTTTCTCATAGTTAGAAGCATAGACATGCATTCCCAGAGCATTACTAGTTATTATTATTTTTTTGGGGTGGGGGGGTCTTTTGTGATTTTTTTTTTTTTTTTTGGTGCTGAGGACCAAATACAGGGCCTTGTGCTTGCTAGGCAAGTGCTCATCCACTGAGCTAAATCCCCAACCCCACATTACTTTGTTGATACAGGATCTTGTTATGTAGTCCAATAGCCCAACCTGACCTCATGCTCAGGATCTCTATGATCTTGATCAAGATAAGCTCTTGATCAGTTTATCAGTTGCTGAGATACAAGGATGTACCACAGCTGGCTTAGAAAATATTTTTGTGTTCCTTTAACTAGGACAAATCCACATATTACATGCTATATATAGTATTGTACATTTATATTCAAGAATTATGTTAGAACAAGAAATAAACAGAAATCATTGCATACATTGTGAACAAAGTTGTGTGTGTGTGTGTGTGTGTGTGTGTGTGTGTGATTGTGTGTGTCCCTGAGTCTCTTGCCACATCAAACAAATGACCATTTAGCTTTACATAAGTGGTAAGTGGTGGAAAATTGAACCCAGGTCAGTAGGCTTTGCAAGTGAACACCTGTAATCACTGAGCAATTTCCCCCGTCCCTAGAAACTTTTAAAGTAATACTACTCACAGAGAAAGAAGAAAGACAATTTCATCCATGATAACATAGGAACAAATACATTTCATAAGAGGAACAAGTGAACAAATAAAAGTCAGGAAGGAATGTATTATGCCCAACACAGCAAAACATCAAACCTCTAATACTATCAAGTAAGGAGGAAAAGAACTATCAATGTACCAACCAATGAGAACAATGATTAACAAAATATCAGTAATAGTCCCTCTCAATAAGTCCCTCTCAATAACAACTGGCTTTCCCGCACCAATTAAAAGGCATAGACTATATGACCTGGGATTAAAAAATCAAGAGTCAATTATTTGTTGTCTCCAGAAGTCTTACACAACTAACAAAGACCACAGTGAAACATTGGAAGTTGAGCTACCAAGCAAATGGAAGCTATAAATAAGCTGGCGTCATGATCCTCACATCTGATAAAGTAGACTGCAGAAGAGATAAAGGAGGCACAAAATATTAATGAATGGAATAATTCATCAAAAAGATACATCTGTTGTAAACATATATGCAACAAATCTTAGGCCTCCCAGCTTTATAAATCAAAAGCTAAAACATAAAATGTTCATATAGGACCTGACACAATAATAGTAAGATACTTCAGTACCCCACTTGCATATCTAGAAAAGTCTTCCAAGCTAAAAATCACCAAAGAAGTCTCAGAGCTAAATTATGCTACAGATTATCTGGATTTAACAGATATGTACAGAATATTCCACTTGAGAGATCAGAAATATATATCTTCTCAGTGGTATATAGAACCTTCTCTAAAATTTATCCCAGCATGGTCCAGAAAGCAATCCTTAATTAAGAAAGACAAAAAAGAAACTAAGATAATTCTCTAGAATCCAATAGCAAAAGCACCTTAGAAAATACACAAATACTTAGAGATTAAACAATATACTTTAAAAATATTTATTTATTTATTTGACAAAGAAGATGGAGGATCATAAAAAGAGAGAGAGAGAAAATGAATGAGAGAATGGGTATGTCAGGGCCTCCTGCCACTGCAAATGAACTGCCAGAGACATGGGCCACTTTGTGTCTAGCTCTACATTCTTCTTTACTCTATTGTTTTTTTAATGCAGAGTCACCCAAATTTTACTTCCTGAAACAATTGAGTCTTTGGTAGTTATGTTTTGATGGAATTGTTTTTATCCATCCATCACTGACTTACTACTGGAACTGGACATCCTAGGATGCATCTTGTTGAATTCTGACCTATACTTCCCTGACCCCTGTAGAGTAGCAATACATTTCCCTGTTATAGATTCTGTAGGTCATCCTCCTCTACCTGTTGAATGTCAATGGCACAAGGAGCCCAAAATTTGTAGACAACAGTTTCAATTTCTCTTTTAAGGGCATCATTTGGTGGTGAGATTCTATGCCTCTTTATGGAAATCTTCCTCTTTTGGGAGTCATGTGAGCCCAGTCTCCAAGATCAAGCTCCCACCAAATGTGGGCTGGAAGAGGGCCTATGCATTTAAATTCTCTCTAAAATAACTATGGCCATCCCATCTATCTAGTACTAACTTCTCTCTCCATTGGAGAATTTGCTTATCTTTTTCAGATGGACTACAAACCTGAAGAGAGGATCAGCCTATCACACCTCATCAGGGCCCCAGTTGAAACCATAGAGTAATGCGGGGAAAGGGCAAGAGTACAGCTTTCTTGGGGATCACGACACCAGAAAAAGGCTGAAGGAGATAAACACAGAGACTATCCAACTCCAACTAAGCCAGATATCCAGAGACACAGAGGCTCCCAAAACCTCATCACTGAAATAGAACTAAAATGATCCCAACGTGGCTCAGGGAAATTCACAGAAAAGGGGGTGGAAAGTGTTAGAGCCACAAGTTGGGGCATTATGCACAGAGACTTGGCCTATCCCCATAACTCTTGACTATCCCCACAATGCATGACCCACATTCCCCATTGATGAGGGTCCCTTTGGAAGGGGGAAGACAGGGGAAGAGGATAATGGAGTCACAAATATGAATGTAAAATTAGAATAATATACATTTTAAAAATTATTTTTAAAATCTTAAAAAAAAAAGATTTAGAAACAACCAGTATACAAGGATACAATAATAGAATTTTGTTCCATAGTGAAGAGTCACTCTTCTCCATTTGTTGATTTCAGGTCTATGTGTACTGACAATGTGTTCTGACTCTATATTTGTCTGTGACTCAAACACTCTGCATATTGGAGAGCAGCACAACATCCCTAGTGAATTTCATATAAATCATCTCCATTCTGTTAGGCCATCTGCTTTTTGGCCACAGACTCATAATAAGATGAAGGACTAACATAGCTGAAAGTCCTTTGCAGAACTCCTTGTATTTAAAATGGCAATGGAGGCCCAAGAGATTTTGGTAGTTTAAGATTTTTCAATTTTATATCAGACATCTTCCTGTTTCCAATACAAATCACAATACACTTCTTACAAATAACTTCCCAGCTTCCATATAAAAAATTATGTATATTCTCTTGAACAACTGCAGTGGGAGACACTTGTCAAACTGAGAGTACAGCATCTTGGCTGAAGCTGAGAGCAGGGCAAGACATGTTCCCATCTCTCTTCTACCTTATTCTAAATTCTTCTGTGTCATGGGTTTATAAGAAAGAAAGGTATGACAGACAAGCTTCTGAGAACATCCTTGGAGGAGTGGTAAAGACAGCATAAGAGAGGGGTGACAACACCCCAGCTAAATTTCCTCAAATGACAGCTCTTGCTACGTATATATCATTGTGTACTGGGTGCTCTGCAGGCTCTGCACTTGTAGCTAAGAGATTGTTTTTTCTTATTCCAACTCCTCTCACTCAGTGGCTAAAGGTGATAACCCCTAATTGGAAGTAAATTCCCAAGCATTTTTAGCTCTTTGGTAGGCAAAGAGGCTTTGCCATGTTGTCTTGAAGTTAAATCACATGTTAGTAGGCCTGGTACACACATAACCATGAACAGGGGATCTCAGGGCATCTGGGTGCAGTGCTGACATGCTCAGGTTACTACTGGTGCCTTTCACTCTTTTGCTCTACGGTATGCCCCAGAGCAAGGAAATGTAGCTCCCCGAGGATAGTTAATTGAGCAATATCACATGTCATGAAAATTTCGCCCTAAGCTTATTTGCTTCAATAGCCATTTTAATAATTGCCAAGCAGACAAATGAACAGATGTACATGTTCATTTCTGTAGTCTTTAGCTGTATATGAGCTCTTCCCTAGTGTAAGTATTCTCATGGGATAGCCATACAATGAGAATTTGGTTTATCTCTATTTTTTCTTTAGATAAATAATATCATCACTTTAAGGGCTTCTGTGAAGATGGGGCATAGGTTTAGCATTAGTGAAACACTAAAAATGTTAAACATTCTTTGTATGAATATATAACAGCAGACAAATTTGATTTTACACAAGGACTTGGGACCAAAGCCAGTTGTTTATAATCTGGTGTTTGAAAGCTAGAACATGCTTTTGTGCTAACATGATGTTTTGATTAATGTATTCATTACAAATGAATTTAGTAAGCCCATACTTAGCCTAAATACAACTGAACCTCTTGATAATAAAATGAGCAATATATTTCTCCCCATTCCTTTTCCTCTTTTCTAAATCCATGTAGTTATGAAAGGCTTGAAAGGTCATTGTCAAGCTATGATATAGAAATTTAGATTTATCACAGACCAGAAGAATTTGCAATTAAATCTGCATGGAGACACTTTGTCCCTGATAAAAGATTTTCCAGGTGCCATGAATATCAGGGTGTACTAAAAAGAGAGGAATATTTTGTCCTGGATATTTACCTTGTTAGTTCTGTGTTTTGTTGTCTCGTAAGGTCAGCAATTTTAGTTCCCAGAATAAGTTAAAGAGTGTCTTCCATTCTCTATCATTTACTAGAAAAACTAACATTCAGAAGATGCTAGTCAGATGTGGCATGGGCAGGCTCAGAACCTCATATGTGTTCTTTTGCTTTGGCTTGTAATTTATAACTCTGTCTAATTCCGTTGAAATATAATTACTGCATAATTATCATACATGGATGTAATTAGATAAACATTACTTGTTTGTCATCAAGTCTGACTTTAGACATATGTAACATTAATTTGATATTTAGAAAATAGTTAATTTATTCACTTAAAAACCCTTTACATTTTCATATTTAGAATAGATTTGGTTTTCTAGGGAATTTGCAAGGTAAACAGAATTCCCATATAGCTTATTTCCAGATTCTCCTACTAATTAGCATCTCTTAGTGTGGTACATCTGTCATTATCAATAAGCCAATATTGATCCAAATTTTGTAATTAAAGTATATAATTTTCAGATTTCTGTAGTTTGTGTCTAATATATTTTCTTTTTGGGCATCCATCATGGGATTACATTTAGTTTTCCTGTCCCAAGTTAGGACCATCTTGGTTATGACAGTCCCTTTGTTTTTGATAATTTTGGCAGTTTTGAAGCATTCTGGTCAATTATTTTATAGATATACATAAACTGAGATTTTTCTGATATTTATTGACAGTTAGACCAGGGTTGTAAATTTAGGAAGTTGGGACCATAGATGAAAAGTACCATTCTTATCATTTCATGTAAAGAGAACCTGATTATAACTGTAACACGAATCTTGATCACTGAGATAGTAACTGTCAGGTTTCCCCACTGGTATGTCTCTCCCTTTCTATACTAGATACTACACTATAGTCATGATTCACAACACATACTTTAGAAGAGGGGAGCTTTTACCACACTGTCCAGCAGTTCCTCTGCTGAGTATTTATCCCAAGGAAAGCAAATCAGTATGTCAAAGAAGTTCTGCATGTTCACACTTTATTGCAGCATGATTTACAATATTCAGGGAATGTCATAAATCTCACTGTCCATCAATGGATATATTGATGAAGAAAATATGTATATGTACACAATGAAATACTATCTTCCATATAAAAGACTGAAATCCTGATACTTGCAATAACATGGATAAATCTGGAGGACATTTTGTTATATGAAATAAGTTAGGTATAGAAAAATAGATTCTCATTTATAGGTGGAACCTAAAAATGTTGGTCTCATAGAAGAATGAGCAGACTGACAGGATGATGGCTAATAGATACCATGATTGTATTGGAGGAGCAACTTCTAGTGTCCTTTGCCACAGAGCAACTAAGCTGACAATTCTATATTTCAACATAGTAATGTGCAGGATTTTTGAATGTTCCAAACACAAAGAAATAATAAATTGTTCTGAATAATATACCAGGTATAATATATGGTCATTAAAGTGTTGCATATACATGTATTGAAATATACTATACTCCATTAATTTGTACAAATTCTGTGAATAAGTGACAAAAACAAACAAATGAACTATTCTTTATCTTCCTGATTAATTTGTTAAAATTTCAATTGAATTTAATTTCAAAAACAAACAAATGAAAATTATATTCTTTTTATCTATAAATATAGATTTAAAAAATCACCTACCTATATGGCACACGCCTTTTCCCAATTGGTTTTAATTTCAAATTGCTGAGAGTTGGATTTCACTTTTGAGAAATTATAAGCTGGACCAGAGTTTATCCTATAAAACCAAAAAAAAAAAAAAAAAAAAAAAAAAAAAAAGCAGGAAAATACTACTTACTAATTTGTCACTACCATTTCTTAAGGTGAATCTGTCTTTTTTTCCCCTCTATCACCAACTTTAGGTCACCTTCCAAGACAGATCTTGGTATATGGAAGATATTGATTCAAAATAAGAATATTTTCAACAATAGATTTACATATAATGTAAAGGCTCATCAACTTTCTTTCATGTTAATATCATGGATATTTAATAACCCAGTGGGACACTTGACAAAATATTTAAATATCTCAGTTGTTTGCTGAAGAGAAAACCCGAATGCAGAGGAGATTGTTTCTTTTCTCCAGCAGAGCTGTGTGTTGCATATCTTCATTACTTCCAATGGGAAGAGATTAACTTTCACTGTTGATATTTTCTGCTTTTATACAGAACAAAAGTCTCAAGTAGGAAAGTGATTTTATTCTTCGACTTGCAGAGCTTTTTATATCAATTATAAATTCTGTCATATCTTGTGGGTATTGCTTTGACCATTGTGGCCAGAAATCCTGATGTAATCAGTTCAGTCTTCAGGGAGTTCATTGAAACAAAACCAGTAGGAGTCTAAAGGTGAGTCGCTTGTGGCTCTTGTTAGATACACTAACAGGTGAATTTCCATCAGCAATTAGATCTTTCATTCTTGGCATTGAACAAGCAGGACTTGCCATACTACAAGGGGACATTACACAATTTGGAGTTTATTTATGAACTAAAAAAGGAGAAAATGCAGACCTTTCCTTGGCAATCAATGTTATTGAATATTGAGTTTTTGATGTGCTGTGAGATGGCATGTAATTTTCTATTTTTTAACCTCAATCTTCTCCTTTTTGTCTCTCACTCCCTCTTCTTTCTCTTCTCTCTTTCTCTTTCATATTACCTATATATATTTTTTTCCTTCTTTTCCCTTGGCACTGACCTATAACTCCCAGTACCACATCCACAATGAGCTATTGATCAGTGAGACCTACAAGGTTTCCCAAAAGAAGACAGATTTCTGTCAGAGTGCTTGATGACCCACCAAAGGTTAATGGTGAGACCCTACTGCTAAAGACACCAAATGCTGCTGGGCCGGAACATGCAGAGACCTGGCTGGAATCTGGAAGCATCAGTCCCCAGACAGTTAGCTTGTCTAAAGCCAGAAGGCGCTACATGAGTGAGTGGGGGAAAATGACCAACATCTGTCTAAGCAACTCATGGTCTAAGCTACTCAGCAGGAAACAACCTGACATGATGCTCACACAAGTGCAATAGTAGCACATAGCCTTGGTGGGTTACCAACTGCTCTTGATTTGGCTAATGGATCCACTCAGTGGAATGGAACCCATACCTGGAACTGGGAAACAAGTCAGAACCATATCCAAAAATGAGTCTGCTCTCCAATATCAAGCTCCCACCAACAGTAGGATACAAGGGGGTCTACACCTATTAAATTATCTCTAAAATAATAATGGTTATCCATATATCTTACACTGACCTCACTCTCCATTGGAGAATCTGCTTCTCTCTTTCAGATGGATGCAGAACCTGAGGAGAGAATCAGCCCATTGCACCTCACCAGGGCACCAGCTGAAGCCATAAAGTTATTGGGGAAATGAACAAGAGTGCTTCTTTCTTGGTGAACATGGTACCAGCACAAGGGTGAAGGAGAAAGACATAAAGAACACTCAACTCCTACCAAATCAGATATCCAGAGACACAGGGACTCCCAAGAACTCATCACTGAAATAGACCAAAAATGAACCCAACATGCCTCTGGGTAATTTGCAGAAGAGGGGCCAGAAAGATTGTTAGAGCCATGGGTTGGGTTGTCATACACAGGGTCATTGTCTCTCCCGCATAACTGATGGCTACCCACCTAAGGCAAGACCCAAAATTACCCATGGGGGAGGACATGGAGAAGGCTAATGATGGTACCATCATGGCTATATATACACTATATACATAACTAAAAAAATAACTAATGCAAAGCCCCCCCAAAGACTTACACTATCTGGACTTCTAATGTCAGCTAATATGTGGTATATTTCCCATAACATTTTATATGTAACATATTAAATTTATGATCTATAAAGGCTAAATAAATGCATTATTGGCTTTGTAAAAATATTTTATTTATTTATGAGAGAGAGAAAGAGGGAGAGAGACAACGGGCACACCAGGGCCTCTAGCCACTGAAAATGAACTTCAGACACCTTGTGCATCTTCACATGGGTACTGGAGAATCGAACCTGGGTCCTTTGGCTTTGCAGGCAACAGCCTTAACCACAAAGCCATCTCTCCAGCCCATAACTTTCTATTTATAGATTTAAAAAAGAATTATTCTGTCAATTTGTTTGCTGCTAATGTTAACTTTATAAATTTTGTTCTTATCCACATTATATTCTCTTCCCCTTTCCTGCCTGTCCTAACCCCTTCCTCCATCATCTATCTGTAAAATGTTTATATAACATGATAAATATACTTGAAGGAACACTGGTGAGATATTTTGCAGTTACTGAGAGGGTGGAATTAGAATAGAATTGTTTTAAGAATTCAGAGATTCTGGTCTTAGTGTTGAATACTTAGTATATGTTTCTCCTTTGGACTTACTATAAAATTGAGCCCGTCACACAATAGATACTTATTTTGGGGGATTTGCTTTTAGGAAAAAATCAATATTTTTGGTTTCTAAACAGTATTGGGGAGTTATCTGTGGATTGGCTCAAACTTTCTTTGTTAGCTAGGAAAAAATAATTCTGTGAGTATACTACTCATTAAGTAGACTTGGGATTAGTGATAGGCATCTTATTGCAATTGCACTAATAATTACACATTTGTTAATACTAAGTAATGATATACAACTCTGTGGCCAAGATTTCTTACCTTTGTTTTTCTCGAGTCACCAAAAATTATCCTTTGGGAAGGTTCTCTCATTAAAAACAGGTGACTTACTGTCTTTTAGAGACCCAGTTTGTCCAGGATCTTCTCAGCTTCCACTCAACTCCCCCAAGCTGTCAGTGCTGAGGTACATGCTCAGAATTGTGAAGTTCCTATCAGCTTGCCATAGTTTCATGGATGCTGGAAGAATACATATACTCTTACAACCAAGAAAAAGACTTTCTTATTCATGTGCAGCAAGTACCACAAGATTCATTTGTATTGGTTCCCCTTGCCAACTGAGTCCCATTAAGACAAGGCGAAGTTCAAATAGATTCTGTGTACATAACAGACATGTTAAACTCACATTCTGAGAAACCCAAAGTTTAGGAAATCTTTAATTGTATAGAGTGCTGCTAGCAAATTTGGCCAACCTTCATTCCAGAGGGAAACATTATGTTTATTATCCCAGTGTTGTGTGGCAAATTTCCTCTGCATTGAAAGGTATAAACAACTATTGCCAGCTTTATCAAAAGCAGTTGGGTCAACTCATAAGAGAAGATGTGGGGAGGGTCATCAGACCCCCACCAGACATTCAGGTGTTCCCTGCACCAGCTGTATGCAATCACCCACAAGATCTCATGATGTCATGAGGAGATAGAGTATGGAGAGAGTAAAAGATGAAGAAAGAAGAGCTCCTATGAGTTGGTGTCTCTGGAGTCTCCATGCTCTTTAACTAAGCCCTCACTCCCAGACTGAAGGAGGAACATCCACGAGGTAGTCCCAGTATAGTGAGCTCTACTGGAGTGTTGCTTTGGGGACTTGTTCTCTGTAAGTAAGTCCTCACCCTGAGGCTGAGGGGGGAGCATCCATGGGGATAACCCAGATATAGTGAACCCTACCGAAGTACTGCTCTGTGGTCTCATACTCCTGGACAGGTAAAAGGAGCTTCTAGAAGTGGCCACAGGGAAGTTGTCATTCAGGGTGGAATGAGTCTTCTCTGTGGTGTGGTGGCTCCTCTTGGGTCTCCATGCTTTGTAAGTAAGCCCTCATCCTGACACTGAGGGAGGATCACAGGAATAATTTTGACACAGTACTCTCCATTAAAGTGGCTGCTTTGGGGGCCCACATTCCTATCGGTAACCCCTCTTTATGCTCTGTAATTGACCCTCTGATAAATTCTTAGTTCACTGAACTGGTATTGGTGTAATCATAGTTTGGTCTGCCATTTGAGTCCTATTTGGGGTGAAGATATGTGCCTATATCACCCCAGGGAAAGAGTTTCTTGTCACACCCAGTGAGGAAACAAATATGCCTTTTACCTTAAAGAAAAACATTACCTCTTTTTTTTTCTGTGGCTGTTTGCTAGTAAACATCCATGTGAAGGAAATCCAGAACAAAGAAGTTGATGCTGTCTTCTTAATTGCAAAAAGAATGCAAGAAAACTGAAGTATGAGCATATGGTTCTACACATTCTATACAGTTTATCAACTATCAAAAGGTAATAACTACATGGTAAGTATTCATTTGTATTTATCCACTTCATTATTCTGTTATTTCTTTATTCATTCAAATACTTTAAATTTCATTCAAGTATTAAACGCACTGTGCCCTAATGCTATGCTTGGTTAGGAATACAAACAGTGAACCAGGAAGATGTACTGCAATACTTTGCAAAGCTTACAGACCACAGAGAAGAAAGAGAGGTGATAACAACACAATTTATAGAAAACTAATCATTGTAATGTGACAATTACCAACAAGGTTCTATAAAAGTGAGTAACTGAAGCTTCAAGGTCCTTATGGAGGCAAGTTGCAGCACACACTGGAAAATCCCAAAGACCTGTGCACCTGGAGTAGAAAGGAGTGAGGAGGAGAGTTCCCCTGAATAAGGGTAGGGGTAATTAAGGGCCAAACAAGGTAAGACCTAATCTACTGAGTTAAGGATTTGGGATTTTATTTGTTGAGCATCAGAGAAATACTGAAATGTTTTAAGAATATGATGTTGTCAGGTCTCCATATGGATCATGACTTCCAGATCATAATGTGAACACTAGGGAATTCTGTATTGGGTGATATAATGGCAGGCTGGTGTAGAATCTTCAGATAGAAGGAAATGGTTAGTTATGAGACAGATAAGAGGCAAACTGACAAGTGTGTTGGTTGACTACATGGAGAGAGTGGGGGACATAAAGGAATGCTGTTGGAACTTGCTGTGAAAAAATACTATGAAGGTGGGACTGGGTTAGTATTGGCACTGATATTTGGCCCCCATTACAGTGATGTTTTAGAAAAATGTTATTCAATTTGCCTTGACTTGGGAATATGCAATCCATCTATGTTAGTCTTTTCCATTTGATATTTCTATTTCTGTGTTGAGCTATGTGCTTAAAACATCCCAGGCCTCCTAAGAGGCCTAAGTTTTACTGAAATGATGATCTAGTGTGTTCTGGATTTATTGTAACATAATACTTTGTTCAGCATTCTAGTGAATCTTGAGAAGTGTGTTGCTGTCACTTACATAGGCATCTTACCAGAAAAAAGCACTTGACACTACAGTACATAATGTGAAGCCTATGAGAACATGTGGGAGAAATTCTTCTGTGACCATGACAAGAGGTTAATAATTTTTGCAACTGCTAGTATGTTCTAAGTTTAATAGATGTAAAACTATGATAAAAGTTGAGGTTCTTTTTTATGTGACTGCTGTTAGAAAGCTCAGAAGCCATTTTGTTACCCATATCTAACCAGTCTATAGGGCTTCTTGATGTACAGACCACACTCTTCCTGGCTGTCTCCTCTTTCATCGTATTGAATGAACATATTTGCACCTCCCTTAAATTAAATATTTTCTGGAACTACTTCAAATACAATTGTATAAATAGAAAACTGAATCTAAACCACTGCTGAATCCAAACAAAATCTATTAGGATTTGGTTCCTCACATGTAAAAGTAGAGGTTTGAACTAGATAAACTCCTCTATACTTTTTGTTTTAAAGATAATTAACAGTGGCTACAAGTTTGTGCCATAGATATTTCAAGTCCCTAAAACTTGTTAACATGAACTTCCATCTTTTTTCCCCATGGGATTAGTGATAGTTCAGGATACTTCTATTACTGGAAATGACTGAGGAGCTGCTTTAGCTTCTGTATTCCTTCTCAAGATTCACTAGAATGCTGAATATAGTATTGTGTTACAATAAATCCAGAAACCATCTTCTCCCTTCTTTCTTTTACCTATGCTCAGCTCACTTGCAGCAACTTCAGTGCATATGCTTCTCATAGAATCCATTCTAAGAGCGGCTCTTAGCTACATGGATCTGAAATGTGTTTGTGCCAAACTCCCCAGTGAAGCCAGGACCCCTCTGAGGAATGACTAAGTCTAAGGATCCTGCCTTAAAGTGAGACCTGTGATGATCTGAATTAACCAGACTAACAGAAAAGAAGGTGCTGGGTTCCTTTCCATAGGCATAGGAACCGCTTTCACTAACCAAGTTTGCTGATTGGCATGACCATCTCCATTACGCAGACCGTTCCTCGTCTGCCAGCAGTTCATGAAGCAGCCCATTTGGTACCTGAGTTATTACTTTTTCACATGCTGACAAATCTCTATCCATAGGTTTTTAGGTTTTATACAGGGCATAATATAGGGTTTTCTTTTATTACATTGCATACAAATAGGCATTTCTTTGACCTCCCTCTTCTTCTCTCTTTCTCTCTCCCTTTTTCCCTCCCTCCCTTCATTCCTTATTTTCTTTCTCTTATAATGATTTTTGTGGCTTTTAAAAATCTCTTACTATATATCCTAGGCTGGCTTGATACTTACTATGTAGCCTAGGCTGAAATAAAAGTCATGGTAATCACTTTATCTCTCTTGAGTGCTAGGATTATAAGCCTGTGCTTCTAGGCCCAGCTATGCATTCATTTTGTGTGCAATTATAAATATTATATATATTTATTGAGCAAATCCCATTAGAGTCATTTTTGCCACTTGAGAGTTTGAGGCAGAAGGATCACAAATTTAAGGCCTGCCTGGACTACATAGTGAGGTTAAGGCCAGCCATAAGATTATCTCTGTCTCAAAATAAAAAAGTAAAATGAGACTGGGAATATAGCTCAGGGGTAGAGCATTTACCTGGTATATGCAAGGTCCTATGTTCAATCTGTACATATAGATATAAATTTTGTTGACATAACCTATGGTACATCATTTTACAGAAAAAAAAATGAGTCAGTCAGTCACATTTAACATCTTCTTAGGACTTATTTGGGAGGAAAGGCAAGCTGGTGCAATGGCAGAGGATGAGGACTTATTATGTTACATATAAAGGAAAATTCAGTGAAAGAGGATGAGGTATTATTATTGTCAAAGAAGTGGATGGAGCAGGAATGGTGATGACAATTTACATTTGATTTCATAGGAAAAAAACATGAACTTAACCTTAGACCTCCTTTCATATTGTATTGCTGCAAAAATTCATAGAAATAGAAATATGATTCTCCTTTCCTCCTGGACTAATGATTGTATTTTTGAGAACTTGCTAAATCAATTCAGTGACAGTGAAGGTTGGAAGCAGGACAAACTTGGAGGAGGAATGAAGTTCTTTTAGGGTGGATGATAGAACGGTACACCCACAGGAATAACAAAAGGCTGTGGTTGCTGTGGGTCAAAGGCTATAAAAAGATGAGAGCAGAATATAGGGAGATATCACCTCCTACATATGGTACAAAAGTAAGAATAAGGAAAAAAGAGTAAATCCTTGTGATAGCTAATATTGATTGTGTACTTAACAGAATGTAGAATCACCTAGGAGAAAAATCTCTGGGCATGTCTGTGAGGAATTTTCTAGATTGGTTTAGAGTGGGATGACACTAAATGTGGGAAGCACCATTCTGTGGGCAGGGATCCTGGTAAAAAGGAGGAAGGTGAATTCCTTTTCATTACTCCCTGCAATCTGAGTGTTGATGCAATGTGAATGGCCACCTCATGATCCAGATGGCCACACCTTACCTGTGCATGGGCTGTGCCCTCAAACTGTGAGCCAAAATAAACTTGGTTGCTACATCTGCTGTTGTCATGATAACAAAAATTAAAAACTAATTAGTATAATTCTCAAGAAGGAAAATAGTCAATATTTCAGAAATGTCACTCAAGGTCAGCAAAGATCTGTACTTAAGAGCTCTCTCTTTTCACTTCCAAAGTCCCAGACCCAAGATTCCTTTTCTTGAATTATTATTAGTTTATTTACATGTTCAATGAAGCTCAATTAGAAATAGTGAACATAAACCTTGATAGTTCTAAACCACAATATAGTGTTATCTCATCTCCCTAAGAATAGCTATTATAAAAGACTGTGTTAGTTACCTCTCATTCTGAAGACAAAACACCTGGTAAAAATCAGTTCAAGTAAGGGTTTATTTTAAAAAAATATTTTATTTATTTATGAGAAAGAGAGAGAGAGAGAGAGAGAGGGAGAGAGAGAGAGAGAAAGAAAGCAGATAGAGAAAGAATGGGCATACCAGGGCCCCAAACCACTGCAAACAAACTCCAGACACATGTGCCACCTTGTGCATCTGGCTTATATGGGTTGTCAGAAATTGAACCTGGGTACTTTGGATTTGCAGGCAAGTGCCTTAACCACTAAGCAATCTCTCCATCCCTCATTTGATTTTTTAAATTAAGAATATACTGTGTATGGACACATCATGTATTGTTATAATCATTACTCTGTTCCCTGCCCCCATTCTGCTGAGGGCCTTCCTCAGTGGGGTTGTTGGGATTCCCAATAGGGTTGTGGGTTATAAGTTGTGAAAGCAGCAGTATGTCATTGTGTGGGGGAGTGCAATGTCTCTGGGTATGCCCTCCCAAACTGTGGCTTGTACAATCTTTCTGTCCCTTTTCTGCAAAATTCCCTGAGCTGTGGTGTATGCATTTTAAGTCTACTTCAGTGATAAGCTCTCAGGAGCTTCTGCATTTCTGTTTTGATATGTGTTGAATATCTTTAGCATCTGTTTCCTTCACCCTGGCACTGAATGTTAGGCTTGCCAGGCAACCATCACTCTTGCTCACCTGACCAATTCCTCCGTGGTTTTATCTGGATCTTGCCTGAAGTGTGAGGGGTGGTTTTTATCCTTGAGTCTTGCTACCTTCTGAAAAAATAAAAGCAGATTATCTAACAGAGAATGAACTCAGCCTAGCTTAAATTGGATAAGAATAGTTAATTTAGGGAGATTTTGATGGATGTAGCACGTCTTTTGGCCAAAGACTAGTAGGTGCTTGTCGTTGGATACCACAATCTTGGTCTCCATAGAATTATGACCTAGTTCCTATTTCCAGCTATCAGTTCCTTTCCACTAAGCAGATCCCTTAGCCAATCAGAAATCCACTGGTTACACACTAAGCTTGTGTGCCACCAATGCACAGGTGTGTACATCTTATCAGGCTAGTTGCCTTTGAGTAGCTTTGACCCTTGCTTGCTCACAATGTTGTTGACCACTTTCCCCCAGTAGCTCATGTAGCACTTTACAGCACTAAATGGGCTAACCATCTGGGGACTGATTCCCTTACAGATTCCAGCTGACTCAGTAGTCTGTTTCTGCAATATGTGGTATCTTCAGCAACAGGATCTTAATTTTTTACCTGAGTTGGGTAATCAAGTGCTTTGACAGAAGCCTGTCTTGCTTCAGGGACTTCTAAGTCTCTCTGATCAACAGCTCAATGTAGGTAGCAACTGATTTGTGGTGCTGAGAGTTACAGGCCAGAGCCAAGTGTTTTAAGGTTAGGCTTCATCACACCCTCTTCATGGCTCTTTTTGCCAGGTGGCCTCCCCCCATAGTTCTGTTGAGGGTTATAGAATTTAGTCTACCTCCAAGGAGAAAGTTTTCTATGGTACCAATTTATTTTGAGTTTAGTTTTGGTTTATTTCCACCCATTCTCCCATTCCTCTCTCCCCAAATCCTTCCATCCTTATTGTCTGAGCTTTTAGTCGCCTGTCAAGTATGCCAGCAACTCAAACTATTTCAGGTTAGGAACCACAAATGAGTGAGAACATGCAGCATTTGTCTTTCTGTGATTGTGTCAATTCACTGAGTATGATCTGTTCCAAGTCCTTCCATTTTCCTACAAATTTTACTGTATCATTCTTTCTTACTGCTGAATAGAATACCATTGTGTAACTGTACCATATCTTCATTATCCATTTGTTCAACGATGGGCACCTGGGTTGACTCTAGTTCTTAGCTATTAGGAACTGATCAAATATAAATGTGTTTGAGCAAATATCTCTGCAATGAAGCACAGAGCCTTTAGGGTAAGTGCCCAGTAGGGGAATAGCTGGGTCTGTTGGTAGTTTTATTTTCATCTTTTTCAGAGTCTCCATATGGATTTTCATAGTGGTTGCACAGGTTTGTATTCCCATCAACAGTGAATGAGGGTTCCTTTTCCCCCACATCCTCACAACATTTATTGTTGTTTCATTTTTTAATGATTGCCATCCAGACTGGAGTAAAGTATAGTTGTTTTAATTTGAATCTCCCTGATGGTTAAGGATGTTGAATATTTCTTTAAGTATGTATTAGTCATTTGTATTTCTTCCTTTGAGAACTCCCTATTCAATTCTCTGCCCCATTTATGAGTGGGTTGAGTTTTCATTATTTATTTATTTATTGTAGTTCTTTGTATATTCTAGATATTAGGCCTCTGTCAGTGGTATAGCTGGCAAAGATTTTCTCCCATTCTTTCTATATGATATGTTTGTCAGTGCAAAAGATTTTTTGATCCATGAGATCCCACTGGTTGAATGATTGGTTCAATTCCAGTAGGGGAATTGTTCAGATAGTCTTTCTCAACTCCTGTATCATGGAGAGTTCCTCCTATTTTTTTTTGTCCAGTACTTTAAGAGTTTAAGATCTTATATTGAGGTGTTTAATCCATCTGGAGTTGATTTCTGTGAATGGTGAGATGACTGGGTCTAGTTTCAGTTTTCTACATATGGTCATCCAATTTACCCAGCACCATTTGTTGAAGATGGTATCTTTTCTTCAGTGTACTTTGTTTGCGCCTTTGTCAAAGATCAAGTAGCTATAGTTACTTGAACTAAGGGCTGGCTCTTCAAATCTGTCCCACTGGTCTATATGTCTGCTTTTTTATGCCAGTTCCATGCTGTTTTTGTTATAATGGTTTTGTGCTATAGCTTTAGATTTGGTATTGCAGAACCTCCAGTGGTCTCCTTGAGAAGTCTGAGGTAATTCTGATGGGTTTGCCTTTGTATGTAATAAGTTGTTTCTCTCTTGCTGATTTTAGCACTCTCTGTTTTAGTTGTTTAGAGTTTTAACAATGATGCATCTTGTAGAGTTTCTTCTTTGGTACAGTCTGTTGGAGTTCTGTTAGCTTCTTGGATCTGGATGGACCTCTCTTCTGAGAGGATCAGAAAGTTTTCTCAATGATTTTGTTGAATATGTTCTTCTTGCCTTTGGTCTGAATTTCTTACCCTTCTGGTATACCAATGATCTGGATGTTAGGTCATTTTAGGCTATCCCACACTTCCCTCATTTTCTGTTTGTAAGTTTTTTTTTAACTTACCAAATTTTTGGACTCCCAAACTGTTTTTTCTGTCTTGTCTTCCAGATCAGAGATTCTGACCTCCCCATGATTAATTCTCTTAGTGAGGGTTTTTAGAGCAGTTTTCACAAGCTTTATTTGGTTTGTATTTTCTGTTGCCTTTTTCTTTTCTTTTCTTTTCTTTTCTTTTCTTTTCTTTTCTTTTCTTTTCTTTTAGGGAGAGAGACAGAGAGAAAAAGAGAGAGTGAGAACTGGCAGATGCTTGCATCACCTAGTGAGCATGTGCAATCTTGTGTTTGCCTCACCTTTGTGCATCTTCCTAATATGGGATCTGGAGAGTCAAACATGGGTCCTTAGGCTTTGCAGGCAAGCAAGTACCTTAACTGCTAAGTTATCTCTCCAGCTTACTGTTGCCTTTTTCTGTACAGTATCTATCCCTTTCTCTAGTTCCAATCTCATGTCATGTTTTAATTTTCTTAATGCTTCTTGAAATTCATTCCTTTAAGTTAAGCCTGGTGAAGAAAGCTGTGTGCACTTTATTTATGCAGGTTTTTCTTTTTTTTGTCCTTGTTAACTTAGTTCCAGTTCTGCAGTTCACTTGGTCAGGATCACACAGCTCATTGTGTTTTCATTTTGGATATGCAGTCCTGTTGTCTTCTCTATGTTTTCATTGGAGACTTCCATTGTGGGGCTAGGCAGCCTTGTTGGAGACCTCTCACTTTGTTGTTTTGTGTTTTGGGGGGGAGGGCAGGTGTTCTACCTATCTCAGTATGAGAGTCTTATTTAATTAAGGATGACACAAGAATTTTCCCTTGTAGTGTCTTCAGTGAGTGTTCTCTTTTGTGCTTGAATAGAATAGGCATGTGATGGCTTTGTATTTAGGGATACACAGGTTGTGGAATGTGGGCATAAGTGCACCAGCAGCTCTGGGCTGGTGCTTAATACTGAAGCTGCGGCCAGTAGTGGGGGAGATGCAAGGGTCTACTAGGCTACTTGAGAGCACGGGAGTCAGCAGATTCCTGATTGTTCTCCCTGTGGCTGCCCAGTAGAGGCCTGCTAAGACCTACTTGTAATGAAGCCCCACAGTTCTTGCCTGATATTACCCCAGGAGCTGAAGCATGGTTAGGAGGCTGGAAGCTGTCATCCTGAATGGAAGAATAAATTCTGTTTGAGATTACAGTCCATCATGTCAGGGAAGCAGTGGCAGTAGGAGCTTGAGTCAACTGATATCATTCAGTCTACAGTGAAGAAAGAGAGAGTGATGAATGCTTATACTCAGTTAACTCTCTTTTTCTTATACAGTCCAGGACCTGGACCCATGAAATGGCACTATTTGCAGTTAAGGTCTTCCCACCTCAATTAACTTAATCAAGGTAATATCTAATTGGTATGCTCAGGGGTTAACCTAATCTAGATAATCCCCCACAGGTGATGCTCGATCCTGTCAAGGTGACAATCAACATAAACCACCACAAAAACAAAAGATAACAAATGTACAAAGATGCAGATAAAAATAACTTTTGTATACTCATTGTGGCAATGAAATTAGTATAGTCATTATGGAAAACTACATGGATATTCCTCAGAAGATTAGGACTAAAACTACCATATGCTTAAACAATCCCACAACTGTGTTTGGTTATACATATAACATATATTATATATTGATTAAATATATCCAAAGGAAATTAAATCAGTACATCAGAGATATCTGCCTTTCCATATTCATTACAGAACTATTCACAATAACCAAGGAATACATACAACCTAGGGTTCTAACAACTCTAATTGGACAAGGAAAGTGGTCCATATATGCAGTCAAATAATATTCAGCTATTAAAAATGTAATAGTATAGTTTTAGCACGCTATGCAGGCACGTCCCAGAAGTGGACAGCTGCAGCATTACAGCCCCTTTCTGGGACAACTCTGAAGGACTGTGGTGAAGGGAAGTCTTCACAATGGGCAGAACTACAGGCAGTACACATGGTTGTGCATTTTGCTTGGAAGGAAAAATGGCCAGATGTGTGGTTATACACTGATTCATGGGCTGTGGCCAATGGTTTGGCAGGATGGTCCAGGACTTGGAAGAAGCATGATTGGAAAATTGGTGAGAAGGACATTTGGGGAAGGTGTATGTGGATAGAGCTCTCTGAATGGGCAAAGGTTATAAAGATACTTGTGTCCCATATTAATGCTTATCAGAAGGTGACCTCATTAGAGAAGGACTTTAATAATCAAGTAGATAAGCTGACCCATTCTATGGACAGTGGTCAACCTCTTTCCTCAACCACCCCTGTCATTGCCCAGTGGGCCCATGAACAAAGTGGCCATGGTGGCAGGGATGCAGGTTATGCATGGGCCCAACAACATCGACTTCCACTAACTAAGGCTGACCTGGCTACAGCTGCTGCTGAGTGCCAAATATGCCAGCAGCAGAGACCAACTCTGAGCCCCCAATATGGTAGTATCCCATGGGGTGACCAGCCAGCAACTTGGTGGCAAGTTGACTATATTGGACCTCTTCCATCATGGAAAGGGCAGCGTTTTGTCCTTACTGGAATAGACACTTATTCTGGGTATGCATTTGCTTTTCCTGCACGTAATGCTTCTGCCAAAACTACTATCCTTGGGCTTACAGAATGCCTCATCCACCATCATGGAATTCCACACAGCATTGCTTCTGGCCAAGGAACTCACTTCACAGCCAAGGAAAAACAGCAGTGGGCTCGTGATCATGGAATTCACTGGTCTTACCATGTGCCCCACCACCCTGAAGCAGCTGGCTTGATAGAGCGGTGGAATGGCCTTTTAAAGAAACAGCTGCAGTGCCAACTAGGTGGCAATAGCTTGGAGGGCTGGGGGCGTGTCCTCCAGCAGGCTGTATATGCTCTGAATCAGCATCCTATATATGGTGCTGTTTCTCCTATAGCCTGGATTCATGGGTCCAGGAATCAAGGAGTGGAAATGGGAATGGTACCACTTACCATCACCCCAAGTGACCCATTAGCCAAATTTTTGCTTCCTGTACCCACAACCTTACTCTCTGCTGGCCTAGAGGTCTTGGTTCCAGAGGTGGGACTGCTTTTGCCAGGAGGCACAAAGAACATTCCATTGAACTGGAAGCTAAGATTTCCCCTGGCCACTTTGGGCTCCTGATGCCCTTGAATGCACAGGCTGAGAAAGGAATTACAGTGTTAGCAGGGGTGATTGATCCAGACTACCAGGGGAAATTGGACTGCTCCTCCACAATGGAGGTAAGGAAGAGTATGTCTGGAGTGCCAGAAATTCTCTAGGGCATTTCTTGGTGTTACCATGACCTGTTATCAAAGTCAATGGACAACTGCAACAGCTCAATCAAGGCAGTGTGATAAATGGCCCAGATCCTTCAGGAATGAAGGTATGGGTCACCCCTCCAGGTAAAGAACCAAGACCTGCTGAGGTGCTTGCTGAAGGTGGAGGAAATACTGAATGGGTAGTAGAAGAAGGCAGTAACAAATACCAGCTAAGGCCATGGGACCAGTTACAAAAATGTGGACTGTAATTGCCATGAGTGTTTCTGTCTTACCTTGTTAAGAGTGTTTGTACATATGTATACCAATATTAAGATGCTTTTGTTCTTCCTCTATTTCTCTATTAGGTAATTAATACTGATTAAGATCATATTGCTAGTTAACCACTGTTGAATTTATATTTGACTTATTATATTAGAGACTAAGCCTTCCTCAAGGAACTTGCTTTGTGTGTGTGGGGGGGTGGTTGTGCATTTCTGGTTGTACAAAGGATAGTTATATCATGTTAGGTGGAATTGTGACCTTGTTACTATCTGCATTTGGAAACTAAGTATGATGTAAGGATATATGGTTTGGTGTCAAGTTGACAAGGGGTGAACTTGTGATGGTTAAGTTTGTGCCAACTTGATTTGTTTAGGAATCCACAGACATTCCTCATGAGTGTGTCTCTGAGGCTGCCTCTAGGAAGAATCCTTCCCCCAGGGTGAGCCCTTCCCCCAGAGTGGACAGCCCTTCCCCCAGAGTGGGCAGCCCCTCGTGGAGGGGGGCTGGTTGATAAAAAGAAGCTCTGGGAAGAAAGGCTTACTCTCCTCCCACCTGGCTACAGGTGTTGCTCGCTGTCCTCTGCTTGCTGCTTGGTGCTTTCCAGTGTGGACTGAAGACCAGGGTGGACTGAAGACCAGGGTGGGCTGAAGAGCAGCTTCTCTCCAGGACGCCTCCAGGCCTTCAGTGCCAGATTGGGACTACTGAGGCATCCAGCCTCATGGACTGAGCAGCTACCGGGTTCCTTGACTCTTGGGCCTGCAACTTACTATTGCTGGATTGTTGTAACCTAATCCAATAAATTACCTTTTAATACAATTCATTCTATCCATTCTGTTCCTCTAGAGAAGCCTGACTAATACAGTTATACATATAATATATATTATATATTGATTAAATATACCCAAAGGAAATTAAATCATTATGTCAGAGATATCTGCCTTCCCATATTCATTACAGAACTATTCACAATAACCAAGGAATACATACAACCTAGGTTCTAACAACTCTGATTGGACAAGGAAAGTGGTACATATATGCAGTCAAATAATATTCAGCTATTAAAATGTAATAGTATAGTTTTAGATAATATGAACAGAACTAGAAGTTATTATGTGAAACTAAATAAACAGACACAGCATGAAATCTTCTGTATGATGTCATTCATACGTGGAATCTAACAAGGTCCCAAAAACTTTGGAGAGGGAATGGCATATTAAATATGAGTGCTGCTCTTACTGCTAGCCAGAGAATCTTCTCTATGGAGATGGCAGTAGACATTGAGAAGACTGCAAACTCATCAAAACAGAAACTTATAGGTTGTCAAGAGTTCAGCACTAAAGGAGATTTCTACCATGCTCTCCAAGGCTCAAGGATCTTGCAGAAAAGGGGGTGGAAAGAATGTAAGAGCTACAGGATGAGAAAACTGTATTCTGAGGCATTGTCCTTCTGGTACAAACCAACTGGTATATTCATAACCCACAGTTAGTTCTGATTTGATTCTCCCTCTGAGGAGACCTCAGTGGAATGGGGGTCAGGGGAGATGTGACAAATGGGGATAATATGATGAGAGTATGACCAATTTATAGTATGTTTGTATATTAAGTTCCCAATAAAAATTATCTTTTTAAAAGTTGCTCTGATAGAATTTTAGACTGGGATGCTGGTTACCAGATGCTAGAGAAAATCTAGGGCCTCAAGAGAGAAATTGATTAATCAATAGCAAGTCATAGTTAGGAGTAAGAAGCACTGATGTGGCATTGTGCAGTAGTGTGGTAGGTATAAATAACAGTTATGTACTTTATATCTCATAAAACTAAAAGAAATGATTTTGAATATTTTCAATGAATGAATTATAGATGTTTGAGGGGACAGGTATGTTTAACAAGATTTAAATAAATAAATGATATATATAGATAGATATGAACACCACATGATACCCTACAAATATGTACATATTTAACTTACCAATTAAAAAGAAATAAAAATACTATGATACTGGAAACTTAAAAATATGCCTCTGTATAAGGGAATACCAGAAATATGTTCTGGGGATGTTAGACTTTCCTGTTGCCAAGGCCCAAGGATTCCCTGTGAGTGAGTGAGTGAGTGAGTGAGTGAGTGAGTGAGTAGGATTCTCAGATGTTCCAAGGAGACACTCAAACAAGTGAGCTGCTTGCTGCCATATCACAGAGACATTTGAGATCTTAGGTCAGAATCTATATCACGCTGTGATGACAGCTTCATGAGGATGAGCATTTGGGAGACATTCTTGGAGACTAATAATGACTAACACTTTCTGAGAGTCAGCCATCATAAAAGTTAGTCATGTATTATTCTTTTTGTATATGTGAAACTTATATATCCTTTATGATATAAAACAAGGTCTGATATGTAATTAATTTCCCAGTGGAAAAAGGTCTTTACATGTGAATATGACTAAGGCACAACATTGATATACAGGGATGAGAGCAACTAATGCTTTTTGAGCACATACTGTTTTGGAAAACTAAGAAAGAGCTGGAGACTGGGCATGGTAACACACACCTTTAATCCCAGCAGTCAGGAGGCAGAGATAGGTGGATCACCATGAGGTGGAGACCACCCTGAGACTACATAGTGAATTCCAGTGGGCCAGAATGAGACCCTACTTTAAAAAAAAAAAGTGCTGTATAATGGATAAGATGATTATTTTCATTTTATAATAAGAGAAAGCTGACACTCACAAAAGGCAGTTACTTGTCATATGATCTGTAGCTATAAAATGATAGAGCTGAATTCCAAAACTAGGCTTGCTTGTTCCAAGTTTTAGGTACTTTCTTTGACATAATGAACTTAGTAGTTGATGCTGGATTTTGTCTTGTTCATCTTCTCCTTTCTCTTTTTTCTTTTCTCTTCTTTTTTTTTTTTAAGATTTTATTTTTATTCCTTTTCCTTTTCTAACCTAGGTCTCCACATAATCCATGTTTTTCTTTTTTGTTGTTCTCAGAATGTTATTCATTACTGAATGTAGAGTGATAATTAGTATGATTAAGATATAATTAATGAGCTGGGCGTGGTGGCGCACGCCTTTAATCCCAGCACTTGGGAGGCAGAGGTAGGAGGATCACCGAGTTCAAGGCCACCCTGGGACTACATAGTTAATTCCAGGTCAGCCTGGACCAGAGTGAGACCCTACCTCGCAAAACAAAACAAAACAAAACAAAACAAAAAGATATAATTAATGTGATGACAAGGTGTGTATAAAAATAAGAACGAGCCAGGCATGGTGGTGCATGCCTTTAATCCCAGCACTTGGGAGGCAGAGGTAGGAGGATCGCTGAGAGTTCAAGGCCAACCTGATACTACATAGTTTATTCCAGGTCAGCCTGGACCAGAGTGAGACCCTACCTTGCAAAACAAAAAAAAAAAAAAAAAAAAAAAAGAACGAAACTCTAATGGCTTGTACTGATTAGGAAAAGTCTTTTGCTTGGGTCCTGAGGGTTCTGGTAACTAAACACATACGTGTAATCATATGCACATATGTGTGTGCACACACATACAAAAATATCTTTCTAGAGTGATATTTTTAATATAGCCTCTATATGAGGGGAAAATTACCTGTAGTTGAAAACCACTTGTTTAATGCTATCAAGTTTTTCAAATGATAACTATTATACTAAGGAAATCAGCAATTGGCCTGAGTCAACTCTCCTATATGGTATAAATATTTAAAGGAACTTTCTTTTTTGAAGAGATGAACTAAAAGCTGAATATATGGACAGGTAAACAGTAGTCCTCTCTTGAAATAAAATCTATCAAGAATGAATCATAATGATCTTTTTATGAGAAATTCTTCTAACTCCCCTGAATGATATGTATGAAATTGGTAGAGGATATTATTGGCTTGTTTTCACTTAGCAATTGTGTTAAAGTCCAAATATAAGCTAAATTTCACTTCGTACCTGATTTGGTATTTAGAATTATGTTCTGAAGCCCTCAAATGTTACAGTTGTCACCACTTGGTGGGACTGATAAGTTGTGTGGCAGCCTCTTTTAATTAACTGTCTGCTTCTGCATTGCTCTTGCCTTCCTTAGCCAGGTCATGTAGACATGGGTCAGCATGACCCTTGGTAATATCTTTTGGATATTGGCCTTGAGAAAAGCACAGGGAGAAGTGCCATCCTTTGTAGTAGTTCAGGATGTAATTAAGGGCCCTGCAGCCTTCCTCTGAATTGTGACAGCCGTTTTAAATATCAAGAATTCTCTTTTGCATTGATGCTTCTTTCATATGACTCAGGTTTGTAAAAAATTAAAATTTCCCTTCTATAGAAGAAGAATTATATGTCCACAATGGAAAAAATGGATTATAAGAAAATAATAGTTGTCCATAATCATATCATTAACATCTTAAATTATTTACTGATAGGATTTTATTATTCATCTTAAATTGATGGCATCATACTATTAAATGTAACTTATTAGTCTTCTATTTAAAACATTAAGACAAAATTTTCTATCATAGACTTGATCCTCTGACATTTACCACCTTGACACCTTAGTTTAGTAAATGCAATATTGAATTAATCATCACAGAAATCCTTTGTTGTAGGCAAAGAAAGTCTGATGAGCCACTTCACAGAAGGAAACTTAAAGCACAGAGACACAGAGAATGTCTCATATTTTATGTCCATGCTACTTAGTGGTGCTGCAGGAAAGCCTCAGTGTAAGAGATTTCCATGACAAGACTTGTATTTCTAGGTGGTAGAGTGGCGACAGCCTGAACAGGAAGACAAATAGTAAAACTGCAGAATTTCAGATGGGAACTAATAAAATCATAATTGAAAGCATTGACTAACCAGGGGATGGAGGAGCCAGGTGGTAAATAAAGAGCTATCACGTGGTTAAAAATGTTAAATTTGGTTGGTGAATTGAATCAATAGGAAAGCTTAAAAAGAAAAGGAAACAGAAGGAAGAGGATATGTCTTGACTAGAAGTTGGTTTGGGGTAGATGGTCACTTAAAATATAATTAAGGAACTGGGGAGATGTTTTAGCAGTTAAAGGGAATTGCTTGAAAAGCTTACCACCCTGGTTCAGTTCCCCAGTACCCATGTAAAGCCAGAAGCACAATGTGATACATGCATTTGGAGTTCGTTTGTAGTGGCAAGAGGCCCTGGTGCACCCATATCCATTCTCTCTCAAATAAATAAATAAATAAATAAATAAATAAATAAATAAATAAATAAATAAATAAATAAATATTTTTTAAAGAAGTAGATGAATTCATGTGGGGAAATATGCTGGGTGAGAATAGGGATTCTCAAAGCAAGTCCTTCTCTGACCTTTATCAGCTTGTATTTTTAAGTTAGTCACTGAGTTAACCTTTAATATCACTGGAGGACTCTTTTCTCCACTGAGATGGTTTTTTTTTTTTTTTTTTTTTTTTTTTTTTTTTTGGTTTTTCGAGGTAGGGTCTCACTCTAGTCCAGGCTGACCTGGAATTAACTATGTAGGCTCAGGGTGGCCTCGAACTCACTGCAATTCTCCTACCTCTGCCTCCCAAGTGCTGGGATTAAAGGCGTGCGCCACCACGCCCAGCTCTGAGATGGTTTTTTGCCACGAGACACATTTGTGATCTCACTTGCTTTTCCACAGAAACTGCTATCAACACTACCTTGCTGCCTTCCTACACCACTTTCCTGCATGACATATTGCTCTTCCTTCACTCATTGCTTTTGAGAAAGTCTCTTTGTCACCCTGCACTGTAGAAGTAGCTTAGCAACCTACTGCATCTTAGCAGATAAAGTCTTTTTTTTTTTTTTTTTTTTCCCCTTGAGATACATGTTTGATCTTTGAGCAACTTTCTTTTCTTTCAATCTGGTACACCTTATTTTCTGGATAAGGAACCCAGGGAGTATGCTACCTTTTCAAATTTATGACTAAGGGTTTTTTTTTTTGGTTGTTGTTGTTATTGTTGTTTTGTTTTGTTTTTGAGGTGGGGTCTTGCTGTAGTCCAGGCTGACCTGGAATTCAGTCTCAGGGTGGCCTCGAACTCACAACAATACTCCTACTTCTGCCTTCTGAGTACCGAGATTAAAGACATGCACCACCACACCCGGCTAAAATATTTTCCTGTTAAATAAAACCATCTCTCATAGATCCGCCCAAGGTAGCAATAGCAAATAAAATGGTACTTCTTTTCCCTCCTTCCCCTTTCTCTCTGGTACTAAGAAATAGGAATGTGTTTCTGATGGTAATGTTTTAGAAATAAAACCTGAAACACAAAAAAGTGAGAACCCTGCAAGAATGTAATTGGACACACTTTATGTAGCTCCTGGGTGTTGAAGCTCATAGTGGCTTACCATACTTTCTTTTTTAGAGGTTTCATTATTCAAGTTCAATAAATCTCCCTTTCCTTTCAATTTCAATTCCTTTACTATTCTTTAAGGCTACTCTAGTGGAAGGTGTAGGGCATGCAGATTGGCTATGGCATTGTTTCTTAATGTTTGGGGTGTTGTAATCCAGTGTGAATGATAATGTGGGTAATTATAAGACAAGACATTTGACATGAGGAAAATGTTCATTAATATCACATACATAGCCAATTTGGAAAATAAGGGGAAAATACTGATTCCAAGTGTGGGAAATATGGGGTGAGCCTAAAACCTGGTCAAGTCTTTGATCTACACAGAAGATGTTGTGCAGAGAAGTGGGAAGAGAATTTTTGGGAAAGATGCAATCATATGATCAAAGGCAGAGGATTAAAATTGTATGTTCTGAAATTGGACACTTGGATATAAGTGTGGATAAAATCTGGAATTATTAAAAGTCTTATTACATAAATGAAATGAAGCTGGGTATGGTGGTGCATGCCTTTAATCCCAGTACTCGGGAGGCAGAGGTAGGAGGATCACCCTGAGTTCGAGGCCACCCTGAGACTACATAGTGAATTCCAGGTCAGCCTGAGCTAGAGTGAGACCCTACCTCAAAAAACAAACAAAAAACAAAAAGCAAACAAAAAAATGATAAATGAAATGAGACAGTTTTCAAAGTTACATTTTCTGATTTTGAGAATCTAGATATAATTTAAGAACTTTTGCTCCAATGTTCTCAGGTTTTGCCTGTGTGTGTGTGTGTGTGTCTCTGTGTGTGTTTCTGTGTGTGTTTTGTTGATTATTGAACACCATATTTTATAGATACTAGGCACTTGCTCTACCAGTGAGCTAGCTTTGTCTCGGTTAGGTCTTGCTATGTTGCTATGTTAAGAATAGTACAGTACCAGTTTTTACTTGCACTACTGAAATACAAGTGACTTCCTTGTTGTGGAAATGTTCCCTCAAGTTTTTTCTCATACAGTAGCTAAACTAACCAGGTAAATATATCATAATTTTCTGTTCCATTGCTTCAACTCTTGTATGGATTCTAATTAATATTTTTTAAAAATAGTTTGATGTACATCCAGAAGGCTTTACATAAACAATAGACTATTTGTGATATATAAGGGAACAGAACAAGGCATTGTGCAGGGAGCATGGCTTTATACAAGGTTTCAGGGATCTAATATGTTTTAATACAGTAATAACAATACCCTACCCTCACCATACATTCAGAATTTTCAAAATGATTATGTGTATAAGGCATCACTAATATCTCCATGTTGTAGATAGGCAAACAAAAGCAAGAGAATTTTTATCTCAAAAATCCAGAAAATTAGGGGTTGGGGAGACAGTTTAGTGGTTAAAAGCACTTGCTTGCAAAGTTGCTGGCCCAGGTTCAATTCCCAACCGCCTATGTAAAGCTGACAGATGTCTGTTTACTGCAGCAAAAGACACTGGTGCCCACACATGTATGTACACACACACACACACACACACACACACACACAAGCATACAAAGGATCTGCAGTATATTTACTACTGGTGTCTCTTGTTTCACACTCCTTTCTACTAAGTGAAATATCCTATGTAAGTATCTTCATTTTGCCCACCTATTTTTGAATAATGGCATCATTGAATACAGAGCTCTATAATGAGATATTCCCCTTAGCATTTTGAGATAATAGTCCTTTATATGCTAGACCCTACTTTCATAGCTGAGAAATCTGTTAGCATTTGAGTTGTTGACTGTATCTGCTTCTCATTCAAATTCCACTGTTACAGAGCACAAGAAAGCCATTTCCTACCTCTAGGCTTTGTGTCTATGATCCCTCTGCTAGGCATCCTTTGCCTGTGGTTCTTTGCATGGCTTCTTTATCCTTCAAGTACACTTCAATGTCAGCCCTTCAATGTCCTCTCAAGGGCTGCTTCTTACAATTACTATTTCTTATCACTCTCTATATAGTTTTCACAGTGTTTAACTATCTATAGACATCTCATTCCTATTTTTTAAAAGATTTTATTTTAATTTATTTACTTACTAGAGACAGAGACAGAGAGAGAATAGGCACACCAGGGCCTCTAGCCACTGCAAATGAACTCCAGACGCATGTGCCACCATGTGCATCTTGCTTATGTGAGACCTGGAGAATTGAACCGGGGTTCTTAGGCTTCACAGGCAAATGCTTTAACCGCTAATCCATCTCTCCAGCCCCCTTATTCCTATTTTTATTTAGTTTCTACTATTTCTCCAACATAATCTCTTTGAAGTCAGGAAAATTAATTCATCATCACCATATCCCTTGGATTACTAGAATAGGTATTTGATTAATGTTTGTTCAATAAATTAATAAATTAGCTCTTGTACGTTCAGAAAATTGTTAACTCCTAAAATCATATATGTTACATGTGTTTGATCATGGTAGCATTATAAAAGTCTTCCATTGTTGCCCTGTGAATTAGATTTCTCCAGCACACAAGATACTGACCATTAAGCTGAATGAGTGCCTTCTAAAATAGTACCAAGTATTTGGAAGTCAATCAAAAATCTTTTAGTACTCTAGCAACTAGCTGCTTAGTAAATAGCTGAATTAAGTGGCACCTAAAGAGACATCAGAATGGTACTATTCTGGCCTGCAGAGATTGCTTAGTGTTAAAGGCATTTGGCTGCTAAGCCAAAGGACCCAGGTTTGATTTCTCTAGGACCCATGTAAGCCAGATGCACTAGGTGATCCATGTGTTTGGAGTACATGTGCAGTGGATGAAGTTCACTGGCATACCCATTCTCTCTCTGTCTCTCTGTCTGGTCAGACAGGCCAAATGACCAAACAGGTGCAATAGTGGCATGTCTGCTCTGGCGGAAACCAAATGCTCTCTAATTGGACTGAAGGCTCACTCTATGGGAGGGAATACATGTCTGGTCCTGAAAAACCTAATCAAAAGTCTATGGCAGGTGAGGTCATGAGCCAGGGGTATAAAGCCTGCTCTTGTCTGGCTAAATATATATATATATATATATTATTCCCACCAAACTGCCCTGAAAGCACTACACTTAATGTTCATATTCATGTATTAATGCTACTGTCACTTCTGGTTAGAGAAACTTCTCTTTTCAGATGGTGATGACCACTGGGATGACCCAAAAGACAACATAGTGCTGAGAAGAAGGGATGGAGGAGTATCTAGCACTGAAACATCTCTGTCACACCCTCCAAGGCTCAGGGTCCATTGCGGAAGAGGTGGTGGAAAGAATGTAAGAGCCCAAGGAAGGGTATGACTCCTTACAATGCAACTGTCCAGACAGAAATTGGCCTTGATATCCATGACCTCACAGTGCCTAGCAAGACCTTCACAAGACCCTTATAATAGGAGAAAAAGATGATGACATCAAATTAAAACAGAGACTAATGGAGAGAGAGAGGGGATATTATGGAGAGTGCAGTTCTGAGGAGGAATGGGGTGAGGGGAGGGAAATATCATGGTTTATTGTCTGTAAGTATAGAAGTTGTCAATAAAAAATAAAAATAAATAAAAAACACTGAGAAGAATTATTTTTAAATTATTATATTTATTGAGGGAAGTACAGAGCCTAGGAAAGGCACCCACATGGCTCGAGATCCCACCTGGAGGGCCTGAAAAGAAGCTTGGAAAGAAAAAGAAAGTTCAAGGAGCGCCTGCCATATAGGGAGTTGGAAAGGAAAAAGAAACAATGCAGAGGAGACTAAAGGCTAGGGGCCCCCACTGGGCCTGGGCCAAGGCCTAGGATGAGCCAGCCCAGGCCCAGCCAAGGAAAAACTCACCCACAGCTGGAAGTTCCCAAGTGACCAGAGAGAATCTGCCTTCCCCTTGTAAAGCTATTTATGACCTTATGGGGCTGGGCTAACTTCTTATCATACATTTTAAAATACTTTTTAAAAAATTTATTTATTTATTTATTTGCAAGCAGAGAGAGAGAGAGAGAGAGAGAGAGAAGAAGAGAGGCAGACAGAGATAATGGGCATGCCAGGACCTCTAGCCACTGCAAACGAACTCCAGATGCATGTGCCCCTTGTGCCTCTGGCTTACATGGGTCCTGGAGAATTGAATTGGGATCCTTTGGCTTCACAGGCAAATGCCTTAATCACTAAGCCATTTCTCCAGCTCCATATATATATATATATATATATATATATATATATATATATATATATATATATTTTGGTTTTTCGAGGTAGGGTCTCACTCTAGCTCAGGCTGACTTGGAATTCACTATGTAGTCTCAGGGTGGCCTCAAACTCATGGTGATCCTCCTATCTCTGCATCCTGAGTGCTGGGATTAAAGGTGTGTGCTACCACACCTGGCCCAATATCATATTTTTACTCAAGCAATAGATTTCTTTTCTCCTACCTTGCTTCCTCCTGTGTCTCTAGTAGAATACATTATTAATTAATTTCTCAATATCTCAAATATTTGTTTTACTTTTACTTTGGGTTTAGGACTGAATTAGTTCTATTATATGTAGGAAGAGTGAAGAAAGGTAGTCAAAGGTGGAGATAAAACTTCAAGATTATCTGCACATTTAAATTAGAAACAAAATAATGATCAGTGCATACTTAGTAAGTACTCATTTTGGTAAGTAATAATTTATATAGTGGCACTATCTCATGGACTTTATATTTGATAGAGGGAGCAAAGCATGAATGAAACACATTACTAAATCATATTATATGATGCTATATATGATATATGAAAGAATTATGGAATAAAATTAAGAAGATGTCCATGACATTAACCAAGAGGTTGAAATTTAAAATTGGGTGAAATTTAAAACTGTACGATATATTAGTCTGCTACATAATACTAGACCTTCCCCACCAGCTATCATTCTAGTGGAGGTGAAGTTCAGCAAAGCAGACTTGCTGTTCACAAAGCTTAAGTCCTATTGTGCTGTTGGAATCTTCATTACCTAGACAGCACAAGGTAAGTCAAGGAGCTGGTGAGGCAGATGGCAGCTGTCTGTTACTATGATTGTATCAGACTGAATCCTATGCATATACATGGAAGGGCAGACAGGTAGCACAGGTGCCTAAAGAAAATCTGCTGGGAACCTTCTCTCATGGCAGGAAACTGGAAGGCTTATCATCTCAAATGTCTTCTTCCGTTTTATGAAGATGTTTTTAAATTTAAACTCAAGAAACATGCTTACAAAGATACCTTTTCCAAAAACATTTATCCGAGGAAGAAACATTTTGCTCACTGAATGATTCAGACATGCTGTCTTTCAAGATTCTACTGAATTTTGCTCTTTTATGCATAGGAAAGAGAGGTCTACTGATTATAAAATTAGGATATAATGTTTTTGGATCATCCCAAAATATGCCTTATCCTTCAGCAGGTATACTATAATATCACTTTACATTTTGTTATCTCTGAAGATGGGGTTAGGAAAGGAGTTGGTATTCTAAGGAGGTAATTAAAATTTATATTAAAATATAAATTATTTATACCTACCACCTCCCAATGATTAATGTTTATACGTATTTCAAGCTAATTATAGAATTGTGCCATTCCCATAGAATTCAAATAGTACACCTAAAAATACACCCCCAAAATACCAGGAAAGATTGATATATGTTACTTTATGATATGTAAATAAGAGATCTTTCAATAGAAGAAAAATGTGACTATTATATCATCACTCATGTCCAAATCAATTACATTCTTTGCAATTATAATTATCAAAAATGTGGGGGGATTCACATTTTTTGCACAGCTTCTATGCAAACTTCACATATATGGCCATTACTTAAACTTTTCAAAACCCTTACTAGCTACTCATAATCCCCAGGTGACAAGAAAGTTTGTGAAACTTGCTCAAATTCCCACAACACCAGGTGAAACTCGAACTGAGTGCAAGCCACTTTTTACTATGTTAATACCATTCCCTATGCATAGTGATTTCTGACTTTCTCATTAATGCCATCAGTTATTTGTCGTTACATATTTTGTTTCTTTGGTAGGCAATAGGTGTCTACAAAATAGGTGTCTACTTGCACATACACACTGCTAACCACCTTTCATCTGGATGTAATACAAGTGCTCATTTGGGAGGAATGCAAGACTCAGTGGCTTTGGTATATGTGAAACTCCTACTACACAGAGAGATGACAGCGAGGGAATATGTAGGAGGAAGACCCACCACCATGAGTTTTCACCAGGGAAACAGGTGAGTACCTGACTGGAAGGGAATGAGTAAGCATTGAATGACTGCCTTTGTTTCTGTTCCCTACATTTAATCTGCTGGCTGAAGATAAAATGTAAAACAAATGTAATCCACTGTCTTCTCAGATTGCTGGCTTCTTAAATAATGAGCAATTTAAAAATTCAATCCTGTTTCTGATTATTGGCATTTGAAGTAACAGACAATAGGAGCTTCAGTATTCTAGTTAAAGAATATACTGTTCTGGTGGGGACGTTCATAATGGAGGAGGCTATGCATGTGTAGGGGCAGTTTTAAGGACATGTGTGTACATTCCTGTCAATTTTCTGTGAACCTAAAACTTCTATAGGAAAAAAAAAAGTATCTAAAAATTATCCCATTGGGAGGCAGTGGTAGGAGGATCACTGTGAGTTCAAGGCCACCCTGAGAATACAAAGTAAATTCCAGGCCATCCTGGGCTAGAGTTAGACCTTGTCTTGAAAAACAAAACAAACGAACAAACAACAAAAAAAAAAAAATGAAAATTATCCCAAAAGTTCATTGCTCTAGAACTTAGCAAATGAAACAATGCATATTTCACACAGATTCTAAGAATCAGGAGTCTAAAAACCAGGATGATTGTAGCTCAGGAACTCACAGGCTACTTTCTGCCTAGGGCTACTGTTATTGAGGTCTTGCCTGAGGAAAGAGAATTTGTTTTCAAGTGACTTGACAACCAGGGTCCCTTTTTTATGGCCACATGAACCTCTCCTTCATATTCCATGATATAATATCTGGCCTTGGCACTGAGCTAAAATATTGTCTCAATCATGGTCACACAAGTCCAACAACAGCTGATAAATCCAGGATCATCTTTATGTTTTAATGTAAAAACTTTCCTATTATTTCTTGATAGTGGTAACTTTTGACTGATCTCCAATTACCTCAGAGTTGAAGCTTGGAAATAAATGTGGAAAACTAGTATTTAGATGATATTCATTTGGTTGTATTCATAATTTCTCAGTGTCTGATTGCTTAAGTTTTCTCTGAATTCCATTTTCCCAGAAAATCTAGAGCCCAAACGACCATATCTTACCATGGAGGTGAATGATATAGTTTCTCATTTCCCATTTGTTCCAATGCAAACCTGCACCCCTCAACTGTTTCCCTCTGCTGAGAGCTTTTTAATGCCCTGAAGATGACTGTTCCTCCTTTCCATGTAAGGTCCACTGCTCCCTTGTCAGCTTTATGTAAAGCTGTCTGGTTTCTCATTTATAATAGCTTTCCAATATCCACAGCACCAACGTTTTAGATAATTATGCCTCAAAGTTCAATAAAAGTTTTAAGGATAGGCAAACATTTGTTTACATCATTTATTAAAATTTCATTATAACAAGTTTATCTCTTTAAAGTAGTCAATGTAATATTTTAAAGTATATTAACAAAGTTGTATAACCATCCCCAGCAACTAGTTTCAGAGTATTTTCTTAACTCCCAAAAGAAACTGATGCCATTACTTTCCATAATCTTATTCCTCATTCCAGGAAACCCCTAATATACTCTATATTTTTATGATTTTCTATTCTGTATATTTTATATAAGTTGGATAAAGTAATACGTGTCCTTTATGACTTGTTTTTTTTTCACAATTTGCCATTCTTTAGTTGGGACTTACCACCCAGGTTCAGGGTTTTTGGGGGTTTACACACTGTCTGAGTTTTGCTTCCTGTTTGTGTCACCCTGAGAAATGGGTTTTCAGATTTTATCTTGCTAAGCATAACTGAGTGTTGACCAGGTCTGTCTCAGAAATAATTTTACAAAATTGTTTGCAGAAATCATGGGCAATGGGTTTTCATTTATATTTCAATTATAAAATTATTTGTTCTAATATTATAAATAGACAAAATATTCCATTAGAATTAAATGATGCATAAGGAAGTTAGATGGTAATATGTCACTTACATCCCTTTTTAGTATTGCTAGATTGGAACGTGTGACTTACCTGTGTATTGGGACCATAAAATGCTAGAAGGACAAGTTAAGTTCTTTGTTTTTTACAGGACCTTTAGATTACTGGGCTGCCATCATTACCAGTATCAGCCCTTCCGCTAATGCAATATAATGTGTTTTAAATTTCTAGATGACATTTTTTTTGTTTGATTTTTCAACATAGGGTCTTGCTTTAGCCCAGGCTGGCCTGGAATTCACTATCGTCTCAGGGTGGCCTTGAACTCACAGTGATCCTCCTGCCTCTGCCTCCTGAGTGCTGGGATTAAAGGTGTGTGCCATCACGCCTGGCTCTAGATGGCATTTTAAAAGAGATATATCTAATTTTGGAAATTTGTGAGTGTTGTAGTCAGGTTCACATTGCTGGTAGAAATCACCCAACCAAAAGCAGCTTGTGGGGAAAAAAAGAGGTTTATTTTGGCTTACGGTTTTGAGGGGAAAGCTCCATGATGGCAGGGGAAAATGATTGCATGAGCAGAGGGTGGACATCACCCCCTGGCCAACATTAGGAGAACAATAGGAACAGGAGAGTGTGCCAAACACTGTCAAGGGGACACTGGCTATAACACCCATAAGATCATACCCAACAATACACTACCTCCAAGAGGCATGTATTCCAAAATCTCCATCATCTGGGAACCTAGCAATCAGAATACCTAAGTTTATGGAGGATCACCTGAATCAAACCACCACAGTGAGTATTCCCAATTGTTCTTTCCGATTACTGATTTCAGGATAAATAATGGTAGTCAGGTAAGGGATTGTTTAAGTGTTTGTATTTCATATCTTAGCTCAACAAAGTTAAGTCACATAGTGGCATAAAGGTGCTCTAGTTGTTCAGCTGTCACCTGCATATAAGTTCTTGGTTATGACACATTTTAGTTATAATATTTATAATAGTTTCTCTATGTTCATGGTAGTCCTAAATAATTTAGCTTTATTTCTGTTTTGTAGTGATTGAGATAGAATAGGTCATAAAATTTTGCTTGATACATGTTGGATTTATTTAATTTCTGTTGCTAACCCCCTCGCCTCCTTTTTTTTTGGAGAGGGACACAGAGAAAGAAGAGGAGGACAGATAGAGATGGGCGCGCCACCTTGTGGTCAAGTGTGGCATTGCTCCCTTGCGTCACTTGGCATCTGGCTAAACGTGGGACCTGAAGATTGGAACCAGCGTTCTTAGGCTTAGGAGGCAGGCGCCTTAACCGCTAAGCCATCTCTCCAGCCCACTACCCCCCTTTTATATAATTTTCTAAATAAGCCACAGAGGCCAGTTCCTCCTTTTCCTTACTTTCAAATTTTCAGGATAAACTACATTTGAAGATTGACAACTAATCCAATTGTTTGGGAGCTAGCTCAACATTTTTGGATGCCTTAAGTTTGGAGGCTTAAAGGACCTCTAAAGACTATATATATATATATATGGTGTGTGTGTGTGCATGTGTGTGTGTGTATTCCAAAACTTTGATATATCTCTTTAAAAAATTTATCTATAAATTTCAGGTTAATTATATCACATTAAGGAGGACAGAGAATGTTATTACTGGTAACAACGGCAGGTCATATATCAGCCATTTAGATGAATGGACAATGCATGTACTTTACGAAGGAATGCAATGAAAACTATCAAATCGTAGAACGAACTTTATGAATGACTCATGCATAATGCTCTGGTAATGTCTAAGGAAAGTGGCAACATAAATCCCAATTACAGAATTATCATAGTGCCTTGGTTATGTGGTAAGGCTGTTAACATTTCATTGGTCACTATTGATGATGCTTTTATTGGATTTATATGTAGCAGTGATTAAGGATGTGATAAGCTGGTAGCATAACAGAATAAGGGCTCAGAAATTGTTTTTCCCTGGTGGTCTTATAATCTTCACTTATGCACATGAATTTTATTCTTTATTTCTTTACAATGGACTTTAGAACAGTTTCTGTTATTACTGCTCATAAATTCTCCCCTAATGAGATTAGTTTTATAGATGCAGGATCAATAATGCTTGAACACATTTGCAGCTGTGTACTGCCCGGTATTGCTCATTAATGGCTTTAAAAGAATCAGTGCATTTTGCTAGCAGCAAACATAATGAGCCATTGATTATCCCTGCACAGCCCAATTTATGGCCTATTTTACTTTTAATGCAATGTTAAATTAATTTGTAAAAGATCAGAAGCATTGCTTTTTTTCCAAGTGTGATTAAACAGTTATTGAACTTTTCATAGAGAATATTAATCAATTCTCATCTTTCCTAATCTCCTAGAGTGCTTTAGAAATGAAGATGGATGAATGGCTTGTGATTACTTGCACTTTTGAAAAACAATGTTTTTTTTTCCCACGTCATTTCATGCATGTATATATTGTAATTTGATCTTATTTCCCCCAATTACCTTCTCATCTCTTTCTCCCTCTCACTACTATCCTTATTCTTCTTTATTAATCTCTATTTTACTCTTCTGACTTTTATGCCTTTTCTTTTTTTACCCATTGAGTTAACTTAAGGTTGCATGATCATGGTAGAAGATTCCTTACTGTGGAGTGAGCAACTTACCAGTGACTACACCCCTGATGAACTTCACTCCCACTCTCCCAGAAATTATTAGTTGTCCTTAGCTACTCTGAGAGGTGTGAGGTCTCATGATCCTTCCTTCAATGATGGTGAAATACTTACGAGCTCAATATTGTTCAGGAAACCATGGATGCTGTGAGTTCGTCAGTGGACATGTTGTATCCAGAAGACAATGTTTCCCAGCTGTCCTCCCCATTCTGCTCTTCAGCTCCCTCTTTTGACAGACACCCTAAGCTTTGGAGGGGGTGGATTAGATGTTCTGTTGGAGGCTGAGCACACAGTAGTCATATATTCTCTGCATTTTTACCACCTAAGCATCCCTGAAATAATCTTTGCTCCTTGTGTTAAGAAATTTCTATGATTGAGTTAAGCAGTACTAATCTATAGTAACAGATATTTAGAAGGCAGCTTGACATACTGTCTGTTTAGCATAACCGTAGTAGTAGGTTCCCCATGAGGGCCTATGTCCCTATCCATATCACCTGCACTTCTTGAAAGACATCAAACCTGGAAGATAATAATATCCTAAAGTAACTCAACTCAAGGTATGCCCAAAAAGGTCCATGATATTTTTCCTCAAGGTCTGTTTGAGGATATAGGATAAATCAATGACTGTGATAGAAATCTTACTGAAGCTTTATGAGAGGGTAGCTTGAAGAGTATAAAGATTTGTATCATGTGAGGTATGAATGATTTATATGTTGTTTAAATTTACTGACAATTTTTATACATGTGTATATTTTGGTTATAGTTCCCTCCCATTGTCTTCCCTTTAAATATTACCCATTTTTCTTCCACTAAACCCCTTCTTCCCAACTAGTCCCTCTCATACTTTGATGTCTCATTTTTCCCTGTGTGTAGATATAACCCACTGAGTTTAATTAGGGCTGCCTGTATAGATATAGGTTGGGAAATACTTACCAGAGCATGTGGTTCTCTTTGTGGCTAGACCACTACATAAAATGTATACCACTTACCCAGACACTATTAACTACTTATAACTGCCCAAGGAGGGCTGGGGACTTCATGTATCCTGTAACATCCATGCTGTGTCTTGTTCAGGTTATGTCAATCACTATGAGATCATGAATGCAATGATCATGTCATGCTTGGATGATAGCATTACATGGCCCTTCTCCCCATCCTCAGATTCATACATCCTTTCGGTCCCCTCTTCTGCACTATTCCCTGAACTTGGAGGGGGTAATATAGATGTTCCATTTAGTGTGAGTATTTCAGAGTCACTTATTCTCAGAATATTGATGAGTTTTGAGTCTCCTTAGAAGTCACCACATTTTCAAAGAGAAGCTACTAATCAAAGATGAGAATGGCACTAATCTATAGGCATAGACTCTCTCTCTCTCTCTCTCTCTCTCTCTCTCTCTCTCTCTCGAGAGTAATTTGATGGCACACACAAATACAACAGTAGTGGCTTTCCTTGTAGGGCCTATGAACTCTTTAGCCATAGACTTTTTTTTTAAATATTTTATTTATTTATTTGAGAGAGAGAGAGAGATACAGAAATAGGCAGGTAGAGAGAGAGAGAATGGGCGCTCCATGGCCTCCATCCACTGCAAACGAACTCCAGATGCCTGCACCCCCTTGTTCATCTGGCTTACATGGGTTCTGTGAGAATCAAGCCTCGAACCGGGGTCCTTAGGCTTCACAGGCAAGCGTTTAACCGCTAAGCCATCTCTCCAGCCCTTAGCCATAGACTTTTGACTAGGTTTTCAGTTTCAGGTATGAATTTCCTCCTATGAAGTGGCCCCTTGTCCAATAAGCGAGTAGTTTGCAATCCCCACTATTGCACCAGTGGACATATCCTGCTGGCTGATCAGTTGTTTAGATTGCAGACTCATCATTTCTTGGTCTTTTGGCTAAGATCAAGTGTAGACTGCAAGCTCCACTGTTAATGATTGTTGGTGACTTTTTTTTCTCTCAGCAGCCCCCATAAGAGTGTGACCGAAAGTTCCCTTTTTGGTTGGATATTTTTTGCTAACAGAAATCACAGATTGTTTTAGAAAAATCCTAGTGCCAGGCATAGGTTACCTTCACGTGGGCTGTTGGTCAGTGAGGCTCCTGAGGCCCCTAAAACAGTGCAGTCTATTGCCAGTTCTCTTTTTCTCACCAGAATTATATGTATGGTTAGTTTAATCGTGTGTTTTAATACTTAATCCCCAGCTGGTTACTGCTGTTGGGAAGGTTGTGGAACCTTTCAGAGGTAGAACCTGGCTGGAGGAAGTATGTCACTGGGGACAGGCCTAGCATATTACAGCTAATCCCTCCTTGCTCTTGCTACTTTCTCCTTGCTGACTTGAAGATGTGCTACTTTATTTAAAATGTTTATCTGATTGTTTTGTACAAGATAATTTACCTGTTTAAGTGAGGTTCATTCATGATGGAAAAATGAGTCCTGACTCTGGGTATAAGTATGATGAAGTTTTTTAAAAAATATTTTATTATTTATTTATGAGAGAGGGAGAAAGAAGGAGAGAGAATGGACACAACAGGGCCTCCAGCCTCTGCAAAGTAACTCCAGATGCATGCACCACATTGTGCCTCTGGCTTACATGGGTCCTGGGGAATTAAACCAGCATCCTTTGGATTTGCAGGCAAGTACCTTAACTACTAAGCCATCCCTCTGACCCTATGTTGTGGCTTTGTGTTGTGATTCACATAGCAAAAACATTACTAAATGAAACCAGGTTGAAATCTACACATAGGGGAATGTTGTAAAATGAAATGTACTAAGGTGTAGAATAGTTTGGGTAGTGATGCTTTGAGAGTTATGAACACATAAACACCTAGTGAAAGCAAAGGAATAGAATAAATGATGTCACAAGGTGTGCAATTAAGTATTGGAATGAGTGTCTTAAGGAGGAACTGATCCAGGATTGTGGAGGCATTCAGTGTTTATGGATTCAGGATATGGGCTATAAACTCATGTAAAATAAGCTGGGTGTGGTGGCACATGCCTTTAATCCCAGCACTCAGGAGGCAGAGGTAGGAGGATTGCTGTGAGTTTGAGGCCACCCTGAGACTACATAGTGAATTCCAGGTCAGCCTGGGCTAGAATGAGACCCTACTTCAAAAAAAAAAAAAAAAAAAAAAAAAAAAAAAGCTTATGTAAAATATTTGACTTGTATGAAACTATTGTGTTTGTTCAGCATTGAATTCAAATGGTGACCATCATTCTTTCTGTACTAAGTAGAGGTGCATACTGCTTTAAGAAAAGTGATCATGGAAAAGCAATATTTGCATGTATAAGCATATGGGCCAGTGAGGTGACTGGTACTTTAGAAAGGGACACATCTCATCATTTATTCTGCATCCTTAGGAGAATACGGTCTTGGAATGCTAATGCCATCCAAGTTCTTACCAAGGCAGGAAAGCTATTCCAAAGAAATCAATGACACAAATATTCTCTTACTGCTATTTCATAATGTCTCACATCATACAGTAAGGACTTATCTTTATCTGTTTTAGAGTTGTAAAGTTGAAGTAAGAAGCTATGCAAAGTCATTTGGGCATTGTGCATACTGTTTTGAACTGAGGTTTCTTCCTACTGAGCTCTCTGGCTGTTTACCTTCTGGCAATAATGGAGGGCTTCTCTCTCTGAGATCTTCCACTAAGGAAGGCATTATTGAGATAACTAGGCTCAGGTAGTCCTGGGTTCAATCATTGGACCTGTCAGTTATTAGCTTCAAATAATTAAACTTTGTTTATTTATTCATGTTTAAATAGAGGAAATATGTCCTCTGTTCTTTAAACAAGATTGAAGTAAGATAATAAATATAAATTTCCTGGACCATAAGTAGCACTTAGTAGATGCTCCACCCATGCCTCTATTTTCTGCTTTTTCTATTAATAGACCAACAATGTCTTGTGGATGGGCTAATATCTGCAACAACATATCTTTAAAGTATAGTTGATTTCTTTTTAATATATACCATTAATCTGGGCATTTCTGTAGGCTGTGAAAGATGAATGCCTTTCTTGATTTTGACATATTTTTACATATCATGTGGAAACATATTGTTTGAAGTACTACAGAGCTTTGCACAGGAATTTGGTTTGTTAGTCTTCTACTTCCTGTGAAATAAACTTGGGCTTGGACTTCTGCTCAAGTTAGCTCAATTAATTCCACTTTAATTCAAGTTCATCTCCACAGTGGAAAATGACATGCATTATTGGGTTCTGTTACACATTTAATAAGAAATATACACTTCTCAGCTTTGTGGGAGCAATTTAATATACTGCAGAGCCTGTCAAAATTCAATTCAAGGTTGAATGACTAATGCATAAAAGTCAATTTCATATCCTATTAGAGATAAAACTAGTTACTTTTTTATCAACTAGATAGGGATGCTTTTTGTATCTCAGGTAGCAAAGGTTTGCAACTTCAGGCTTTACAAACTTACAGCAGATATGAATATATAGAAAAGGCAGGGGATTGCCTAACCAGGATGAAAAGGATCCATGGAGAGAGAGAGAGAGCGAGAGAGAGAAAGAGAGAGAGAGAGAGGGGAGAGAGAGAATTAATGAATATGTATTTTCCATTTGGTTCTTTCTGTAGGTTCAATTTTCATAGGCTATGAATTAAGGGACAAATTCACCTTAAATCCATGAGCTGGGGATAGGGATGCTTTTAAGGTTCTTTCTTTTCACTGATGCATCTCTTGCATCAATTCATTCATATACATATGTGTGTGAAAAGGCAAAAACATATTCACAGTTTTGGACCTGACACAGCATTCCTTCAGCACTTATTGAGCACCTGCTAGAGAGTGTACAGGATGCTGAAGGTGTAGGAATGAAGTTTTGTAAAAATCTATGGATTTTAGTGGAGACAGAAAGATTGAAAATAAAAATACTAAGTATTTTTATTGCAAATCAGATACTGTAAGTATTATACTGAAAACATGCAGTGGTGAAGGAACTATTGTGGAAGGGTCAATTTCGTGAAATAGAGATGTATATGAGTCATCTTTTATTTAATGGAAAATCCTTTCAAGCAGAAAGAACCATATTTCTAAGATTCTGAGTCTGGGCTATCATATTAGGAGAGTACAAAGAAAGTCAGGGTGATTGGAGCTGAGTAAGTGGTAGGTGAGATGAGATCAGAGAGCTAGCACAGTCCAGATCTTGCCAGCCCGTGCAGATGACTATGGGACTTTCACTGGTTTGAGAGAAGTGTGAGTCATTGGAATGTTTTGCAAGAAGGACATGATCTGACTGCCATCTGTTCCTCTGGCTGCTTGTTAAAAACAGACTTTGGAGGGGCTGAGAGAAACAAAGGACCATTTAGGAGGCTGAAATATGGTGGCAAGTGGCTTTTGTTAAAAATGTCACTGTTGATATATAGCCATGAGAGTGAGAAACTGACATAGGTGAAGGACAATGTAATTGGAGCAGAGGAGTTTGGACTTTCACAGCTAATTTATTTGCAGGATTACCCACATGTCTGAAGTTACTACTTACTGAGCAAAGTGGCAGACATGACCAGAGGATATATTCTTGCTAAATCCTATTGCTTACAGCTATTCTCTCTACACCAGCTATCAAGGGCACTCACTGAGAAACTAGAGCAGGCTGGCTGGAATTTTATTTTTGGTGATTGTATCCACAATTATTCTTCTTAACCATTAAGCCAGATAATACTGAAACCAAAATTTAATAGAATGTCTATATATTTATTAGGAAAGAACCCCTTATAGCAATACCTTCCATCTTTCTTAATAATTCTACAGATCATTATTATTATTAACAATAATTCTTTTAACATTGTATTTTAGCTAATTGCTTTTGCTATGAAATTAACTGCCTTTAAAAGAGAAATCCAGCCTTATAGAAAACACATTTTAATAAATCCTTAGAGAAGGATTTATATTTTTACATCATATAAAACAAGTTTCTTTCACCAATCAGTAAATCAAAACACTTAATTCTCTTTTCCTGTGTGGCAAGAAGAAAAAAAAAAAAAAACTACATAGAATGTATGGAAGGGCTACAATGGGACCAGAAAACATATCTTTCCCTCACAAATTGCATGTAATTATAGAGTCATTCTGGTAGATGTAGAGAAACCATCAAAACATCACATATATATATATTTAATGGCACATTGGAATTGTATATATTTATTTTCTCAGAATGTGTAATGATCAGATCAGAACTGGCAATTTGTACACTCTGGACATACCTCATTCCTTTGTGTTGGAAACATTCTACCAGATACTTTGACATATGCAGAGTGTATTGCAGTGCATTAATTTCTCAAAGTACCCATCAAGCATCTATAGTCAACTTTCCAGTACTGGTGTAGACAGAATTATAGGCCTCTTAATGGAAATATTCTTAGAAAATGGGCATTGGGTCTACAACCGTACCACCCTGAGTATACCTGATCTTGTCTGGTCTCTGAAGCTAAGTGGGGTTGGGTCTGGCCAGCACTTGGGCAGCCAAAAATGAACATTGATTGAGTCAGATTTGGTAGTGGATGATTTTCTACCTTAAAAGGAAAGGAAAACAGGAAACTCACTTAGAGAGGGATGGGTAGTTTTCATGATGATTACGCATGAGTGCAAGAGGAGGCAAAGTCAGCATGTTTGAACTAGAAGAGGCACAGAAAGGAAGCTTTGGAAATTAAGCTAGTGGTTCTTCACTTGTGTATTGGGTATGTGACATGAAAAGTGCCGGATCAGAAGTGTGATATAACAGGAAGTGGTGTTGAAGAAATTTGGGTATGCACTCAGAAGGCTTGGCCTAGCATTGTGTTTGAAGAAGTGGAAAGTTGTATAATGCTTTGTGCTGTGCTAAATACAAGAAGCCCTAATATGAATGAGATGTGGCAGGGCTCGTGTGTAGCATATGGTGGTACTAGGAAGTTTGGATGATGAGTGAAAGAAAGTGAGATTAAAAGAAGATGAGGGTTGAAAGCATAGTAAAAACAAAACCTTGGGCTGGAGAATAACAAAGTTTCTAAGAACACTTACTTGCAAAGCCTAACAGCCCTTGTTCAATTCCCCAGTACCCAAGTAAAGCCAGGTACACAAAGTGGCCCATGTGTCTGGAATTTGTTTGTAGTACCAAGAAACCCTGGTGTGCCCATACTCATTTTCTCTATCTCTCAAATTAATAGATAAAATAATTTTTTTAAAAACCACCTTGATCTCATTGATACCCAAAGTAGTCATTCTTGTCATTAGGGTCTATGCCCAACTTCATGTAGAAACTAACCAGCTTTCATCACTGTCACCAGCTGGAGCAGCTGCACTCTTATCATACGACAGTCTTTCTTGTGTGCCCTGTTGTCTCCCCTCTCTGTCCATGTTCTACTACAATTCAGCACCAGTTTTCTGCACAGCTTTTGAGTCAGATGATGTTTGTGTTTGTGTGCTGGAGAAGACATCTGAATGATGTGTTTGTTTGTGTGTTGGGGAGAGATTTGTTTTTTTCCATGAATGGTGAGGGGGAATAACCCCAGTCAGGAACCAGTAAGCTAGAATGGTTGTTTGAAATTTTAATTTGTATGCTCAAATCTTTCAAATGATCTTCATCTTCGATTAAAAAAAAAAGACAAAATTCCTACAATGGCCTGCAATACTCTCCCTGGGATAAACCTATACCTTCTAGCCAGGCATTCTTTGTATGCCCTCTGTCTTCTGGTTTGCTCACTAGCTGCTCCCAATTCATTCCAGACATACTCTTAGAGATGGACTTTCCCATTGTCCTTTGCTTGGTCTGGAAGATTCTTTGACTTACACATATTCAGGCTTGTACCTTTACCTCAGGAAGGATTTTCCTGATCTGCCCAGTTTTATTTTCTTTACATTCTTATCTTATCATTACCACACAAAGCTTAAATGAACTATTATAAATATTTCTTATTTTTTTATGTAAGAGAATGAGAAAGCAAGAGAGGGTGTGGGGGAGAGAGAATTGGTGTTCCAGGGCCTCAGCCACTGCAATTGAACTCCAGACATGGGTGTGCCCCTTGTGCACATGTGTGGCCTTGAGTGCTTGTGTCACTTTGTGTGTTTGGCTTACATGGGACCTGGAGAGTTAAACGTGAGTAGTAAGGCTTTGCAGGCAAATGCTGTGACTGCTAAGCCATCTCTCTAGTCCCAATATTCCTTATTTTATCCAATATTCCTTTGAAATGTTGGATCTCTAAGGCAGGTTTCTCATGGGAGTTTGTCACCTCTACCACCTAGAACATTGATTGCATGAAGGGTATGTTCAGTATATATCAATGAATGAATGAATGAATGAATGAATGAGTGTCAGTGGAAGACCAACAAGAGGGCTGGTGGACAGGGGAAACTCTGAACTTTCAGAATCTGGCTGGGACCCTCTCACAGAACCCTCATCCCTACAACTGCTCTCTGCTGCAAAGCCCCACTTTTGGAAAAGAAATGTTTTTATTATACTAGCTGGGAGTCATCTACAATGGTGTCTTTGCCAAACTCAACAAATACTGAGTAGAAATGGAAGAACTAGCAATGGAGACAAAATATACTTGTTAAATAAACCATTCATTTTTTGATGTGTGATGAATCTATTAATTTTACCATTCAGTATTGAACATTAATTGATTGCTAGACAACCTCATGTTCCAAAAACATCACAGAAGCCTCTAAGAGTGAGGAAAGACTGGATATCCCAGCCTTTAATACCTGCAGGGTTTATATTTCAGGAAGAATAATTGTGTGGTTCCTGCATCATTCTAGTATCCCCATGCTACTTTTTAGAATTATTTTTGAGTTTTCATTTTAAGGTAAAAGTTACATATAAATGTTGGATCTGTACATGGAATAAAAGGATAAATAATTACATTTAGTCCTGCTGTCCAAAATTACCTTCCATGTGCACTTTAAGGCATTATACATAAATACACTATACATGCAAGTACACACTTTGCAGTGTCACAATTATTAGTGTTATCAGATTTTAATGTTCCATTTATTGGCTTTTCATAGCAAAAGCAGATGGGCTCAGGTTTTATTGAATAGTCATATGATATTCTATTTCTTTGTACTTAATGACTTAATTAATGAGCCACTACTAAAAGATGGAAAGTCTTATTTTAAAAAATATTATACAGGGGCTGGAGAGATGGCTTAGCGGTTAAGGCACCTGCCTCCTAAGCCTAAGAACACTGGTTCCAATCTCCAGTGATTCCAATCTCCAGTGATTCCAATCTCCAGGTCCCACGTTTAGCCAGATGCAAAGTGATGCAAGGGTGCAATGCTGCACTTGACCACAAGGGGGCACACGCATCTGGATTTTGTTCACAGCAGCTGAGAGGCTGCTGGCACGCCCATCTCTATCTGTCTTCCTCTCTCCTCTCCCTCTCTTTCTGTCTCTTTCCAAAAAAAAAAAAAATTATACAGTTAACAAGATGAGTGGGCTTGGCATGTAGGACATGTTGCTCAGGGGGTAGAGTGCTTACCTAGCATACATGAAGCCCTGTGTGTAATGCCCAGCACCACATAGACCAGGTATGGTGGTACATGCCTATAATCCCAGCACTTGAAAAGTGGAGGTCATCCTTGTTTATATAGTGAATTCAAGGCCAGCCTGGGCTAGATGAGACCTTGTCTTTACCTTCAAAAGTACAATGCCATCACTTCCACCATGAACTCAGAGACAGTTCTTACTCAGTACAGGAGAGGACAGCACACATTCTCAAATACCAGGCAATATGGACCACCGGGTGGCCATCACTGACTGGGAACATCTCTGAAGTGGCCACCTCAGACAAAGCCTGCAAAGACATTTGCATATAACATACCATGTAACCAGCCTCCTCACTAAAATTTATTTCATAAATTTAAAGTAATCACTAATGGTTTGTGAAGCTGGATTTCTGGGATCTACTTTATAATAATCTTTTAAATATATTTTATTTATTTCTTTGAGAGAAAGAGAAAATGGGCCTCCAGCCACTGCAAAAGAACTCCAGATGCATGCACCACCTTGTGCATCTGGTTTACATGGGTACTGGGGAATTAAACCTGAATCCTTAGGCTTGCAGGCAAACACATTAACCACTACTGCATCACTGTATTTCTTCTGTATTTGAGCTCTAATATTGCAAGACCAGAAAGGCACTGTAGGTAACTTCTAGCCCTACTTTTCCATAACCACATTCTCTGACTGGCACACATAGCTCTCTTCTTTCAAGTTAGAACACTTCCCTTTTTCCTCTTCCAGATTTCTGGAGGAGAAAAAGAATCGTTGAGGACTCAGTAATAGAAAGAGGTATATGGAGTCAAGCATGGTGGTGCATGCCTTTAATCCAGCACTCGGGAGACAGAGGTAGGAGGATTGTCATGAGTTTGAGGCCACCCTGAGAATACAGAGTGAATTCCAGGTCAGCCTGGACTAGCGTGAAACCCTACCTTGAAAAACCTAAATTTAAAAAAAGAGGTATATGGATGAAATGTCACATTTGACAGTCCTCTGTATAGTTGACCTTCTTTTTTCAGTTTCAGGAGAAAGAGAATTAGTTCTGGAGGATGAGCTACTCATCAAAGAAAAAAAAAAAAAGGTGAAGACAAAAGTTGACAAAATAGCCACTATACCATCATGGAAAGGGCTGAATAACTGTCATTATTATTTGAGATATAGTCAAAGATAATTTGAATAGTTAACAGTTTTCATACTGATTTTGTGCACAAGGCTTTGTGAATAGTGCTTAGGAAAACTGTTCATGTGAATCAATGATATGCTCAATCGCATCTCCCTTTGGAGCCTGTTTTAAAAGAGGTGTCATTGTGAAGGCTAGAATATGCTAAGCAGGCAGACTATTATCCTTTTTTTTCTGAGAGAGAAATTATTGCACAGGTACTCAAACAGCTTGATTGTCACAGGGAGACAGTTTGTTTTGAGCTTAGTCAAGCTGGCTGTCGAGTTACTATGCCTTCATTGAAACATTAACTTCTAAAATTAATTTTTACTATATCTAGGGAAAAGACTGGCATAAAGCAAAAAGCTACAAAAAAGTCAAAAGTTTAGTTTGCTCGAAGGCTTCAAATTGAGTTTCAATTCAATTAACATTTACTGAGTCTCTGCAGGCAGCAGGGCACTGTAGCAGGTGCTGAAATTTGAAATATGCAGAAATTCAAGATGGTCTCACAGTTAGCTCTTGAATTTGAGTGGAGAAAAATCAGAATCATTTAGCTGTGTTCTTTTTAAAGTTTGTTTACTTTGATAAAGTATCATAATAATATTTAATTTGACTGGAAATTCCAATGAGTGTGGGGCAAACAGAAGCCATTCCTTTTTGGAGATTTAACTTTGGAATGAATAAATTTTTATCATGTTAAGATGTGGCTTATATCATAGCAAAGAATTATTTAAAAATTAGAAAATGATACTTTGCTTTCACAAAGACAAATATAGACATATATTTAAAAAACTCCTGTTCTACATGGAACTTAAGTTTCAGATTTTGACCATGTTACTCTTTAAGTATCAGGATAAACTAAAACACTCTGTCCATTTTTAGCTCTAAACAGATATTTTTGTTCCTCATCTTAACTGTTCAATCCACCTTTTTTGTTTGTTCTTTCACTTGTGACTGTTTGCAGACTGTTATAATTTTCATCAAACAAAACATGTATAGACAAATCATCTGTGACTTCATTTTTAAATGTACCTGCTCAACTCACCACTGTGCTTCAGTTCTTTATATATAGTCTTGTTCTTCTAATCAATGCCTAAACCTATAGTAATCATTTCAATTCTATTATGCAAATTGTTTAAGGATAAAAGCTGGAATTAACAATTTTATTTTGTACAACAGTGGAATATCCTGTTGTGAATAATATGCTTGATCCCTATAATCTATTAATATGTGATAGCAAAAGAAACAAACAAAAGCCAGGAAAATACTCATTTTTGGCTTCAATATGTAAGTGGGGTTAATTTTGTCCATATGCCTTATGTGGAAAGGAATTTTGATTTTTCCTTTTTGTTCTGATGGAAGCATGTGCAGGAGACATATCATTCAAACATAAACCATTAAAAATATTTGTGGTTTGCTTTGGCTTTAATTTTTAAAGTAGTTAATTGAAGGTAAAGGGTAATGCAGAAATGATAGCTTTGGTTTGCCAAGTCTCATTTCAGTGGCCTTGATACATAAACTGTCCCTGCCACCACTTGGCCACTTTCTCCTTGAGTCTCATCTTCCTGCATGCTGCTTTATTTGCTTCTCCTCCCCACCACTCATGGTGACTTACTTAAACATGAAAGGGGCAAACCAGTAGGTTTGTCAAGTTGAACATAAAGCACTGATTCAACTAGCTAAGTAAACTGAAAGAGAAATTCTAACTGCCTATCAGGTGTCAGTTGATTGGTGTCTTTCCCTCATTTACTCTTGTCCCTTAAAAGCTCTGTCCTGCTGCTTGACTTCCATGTCCCTTTCCTCCTTCCCCTTGTTCCTTTCCTGTATAACCATTGAGTTTATGGAATGGAAGAGTTAATTGCATGCACTAGCATTTGGAGGGTGTTGTGGTTTGTCTTTTTAATAAGGTGTGTATTATATTCACTTTTCCTAGAATAACTCTCTTAACCTGAGCTTGAATAGTCTCCATTTTGGCAACTCCTGTGCCAGTTTAGTAGCTCAGTGAGAACTTAAAAACAAACAAACAAACAAAACAAAGAAAACAGTATGAAGAGTGAATTTTATGAACATGGTTGCCAAATGTATTGAGATTTCGCCTCTGAAGAACACTTCCAGTGTTGTCTTTAAGATATACTTTGTAATATTAATTTTAAGTTCTATCTTCACATCCTCCTGGAAAACTTGTATTACCATGGATTTAGAAAAAGGACAACAAGCTTCCTGTGTAAAGATAAGACCTGTAGCTCTCGCTAACCCTGTCCTTCATTGCATCTTTTTATTTTGCTTCATTGCTTATTATTAGGACAGGGTGGGTTAAGTTTGCTATGCTGCTAGCCTCCTTACATGATACCCTTATTGAAATAATTGTGAATAGCATGATTCATTTCAAGCAGATGCTGAGTTTAGGACAGGAACTTCCATTTAAAAGATTTCTGTGACATGATAAGCATTTTAATGACCTCTTGGCTCACATAAACAATAACATAGGGACATATCTGCTATGAAAAACTATGAGTTTTCCAAGTAGTGCCCTGAAGACAATTTTATATGCCTCACTGGTGGTTTAGGTTTTTTTCCCTCACTTGAATTTGTTTACTGGTACACAAGTACAAAGCAGCACCACCAAATAATCCCCAGTTTTCCACCAAAAGAATAATAATGAAATGATGTTAAAGTTCTTTGAAAAGTTTTTGGTTAAACCCGCTGTTATTAGATCAACTTTAATGTATTTGTTGCTTCCCTGTATTTGGAATATGGCAGTAGTTTTTTCCCTTTTAACCCTCTTTAATCCTTATTCAACTCAGCAAGTTAAGGTTGGAGAGCTAAACAATGGACTTCAATTTTGTTGTTACTAATTCTAATTGGCATTGTACATAGGAAGGGTGTGGCCATCTGTATGGCACAATACAGGCCTGGTCCTAGCCAGACCGCATGGCAAAAGACAACAGGAAGTGGCTTCTGTAAAAATGGCGTTTTGCGCAGGCGTGATGTGACAACAGTTACAGCCCCATGCTCGCGAGAAGCCTACTACGAGATGTCCTGTCCAGAGACAAGCTGTCATTGGTCACCAAAAGGGGACCACCCCATACAAGGATTAACAGCCCCTTAAAACCCATGTGCACTTCCTGAATAAATGAGTTTGTGGATTCTCGCTCCACTTTCACCCAACTCCCGGAGTCTGTGTCGTGACTCCACGCTGCTCACCCCAATTCGGCAGAGACCCTATCATCCCTCCTGAGCTGGCCTTGGGGGGGGACCCCAACAGCCATCTTTTGTTAAATCTGCACTTACTAAATCTCAAAACAAGGAAAAATGGAGTATAAATCAATTTTTGTATAATCTATTTGAAACATGAGTTCTATTTGCTTAATACTAGGGCTTTGCCCCTTTTCTGTGTCTCTTGGGATTCTATGTAGAAGCTGTTCTTATTAAACACCAACAGTTAAGTCCATTCTCTGGTATTAGCTACAAATTCAGGTTCATATTCTACTTAACAATTAAATAAACTGAAAGATTTCTAGGAAAAAAAAAGAATGGTAGAATATATAGCATTTCTTTTAGTATAACTGGGAATGAGGAATACCTTAGAAATAAAGTTTTAAGAACTGCTGGAATTTACTAAAAGATTTATCCCAATCTACCAAAATAAGTCTGCCTAAATGCTTCCACAACCTTTCAGATACCTTGCAGTTCTTTACCTGCTGAAGTTAAAGAAAGACAACTGTAGCAGACAGCTTCAGGTTCGCTGAGATGAACTTCCAGACCAGGCACAGTTATGGAGGAAGGGATATTATTTATTGAAGCTCACAGATCCAGGGGAAGTTCTATAATGGCAGAAGAAGCTGGCCTGCCTTCACAGGGCCAAGCAGAGAGAAAAGCCAGCAGCTACACAGCACACAGAGCAAAGCTACAGCCAAAAGGTCACAGAGCACACTTCAGGAACTCCTGCTAGGCACATTTGCATATCTTTACAATGGAATCTCAAACCCACCATCACACCTTAATGCCCAGTGACATTGCCTCCAGCAAGGTGATTGCTGAATATATTGGGGGCCATGTATTCAAACTACCACAACAACCAAGCAATGAAGGCTTACCTTGGGACAAATAACCCACCTGACCTATAAGTGATGAACTCAGTTGTCCACAGTAGATGCCCAGCATTGGTACATTTTGTTTGTTGTTACCTTCTCAATTCATCCTTTTAATCCCATGGGATTCTTTAAAACAACAACCACCACCAACAGCACTTGGAGTCAGTATCCTCTATTGATAAGAACGTCCTTTCCCACTGAACTTTGTTGTGAATTAGCTGAGGGCATGTTTATTAGTCTGTTTCTAGACTCCAGCAACACACCTTTTCCAGCCAGGCTTTACCTCCCAAATTGTCACTAGCTTGGGACTAACTATTATAGAACACAAGAGTTTATTGGGGCCAACTGATTCCAACCAATTACAATATGGTCTTATGATATTAGTCAAAATGGCTAAAACGCATTTAAAAAGAAAATTCAAATAAAAAATATTCATGGTATTACTGAAAAAAAAAAAAAACCACACAAGATTGTTAAACTTTGCAAGGGATTGCCAAAGATCACAGTGACTGACATTTTTTGTAAATAGTAAGTATTCACTCAAAGCTATCCAGTATCTTCTGTGTACCAAGTGCAGTCCACGTGTTAGAAATGCAGCATGAACAGAGGAGATATAAATCTCTGCCTGGCTCCAGGGGGAGAACAAGTAATAAATATAAGGTAATTCTATGGACTAACAGAGGGCCAGAAGAGATATAGAAAGACTACGGTGATGAGGAGTTCTAGGAAGAATGCTAAATGCATTTTTTTTGAAGGTAGGGTCTCACTTTAATCCAGGTTGAATTGGAATTCACTCTGTAGTCTAGGGTGGCCTAGAATCTGCAGTGATCATCCTACCTCTACCTCCCAAGTGCTGAGATTAAAGGTGTGTGCCATCATACCCCACTTCAAAATACATTTTATTTATTTAATTATTTGTTTTTTTGAGGTAGGGTCTCGCTGTAGCCCAGGCTGACCTGGAATTCCCTATGTAGTCTCAGGGTGGCCTCGAACTCATGGCGATCCTCCTACCTCTGCCTCTCAAGTGCTAGGCTTAAAGGTGTGTGCTACCACACCTGGCTTTATTTTATTTTTTGAGGTAGAGTCTTGCTTTAGCCCTGGCTGAGCTGGATTTAACTATGTAGTCTCAGGCTGGCCTCAACTCACAGTGATCCTCCTACTTCTGCCTCCCAAGTGAGTGCTGGGATTAAAGGAGTATACCACCATGCCCAGCTAGTCTCTTATAGTAAACACATTTTAGATAAGGTTCTCCAGACAGGCTTCAGTGATGATGTGACATCTGGAACAGACCTGATGAAGAGCACTGCATCAGAGGAAGCAGCAATGTACCGTCCAGAGATACACGATTGCCTACTACATTCAGGAGCACCAGGGCCAGTGTGACTGAGGCATAGAGGGGGAGAGAAAGTATATCAAGAGACACGACCAATGAGTTGATGGAGCGAAACCACCTTGTGTCACATAAAGCATTGTAAGGCCTGGGCTTTCACTCAAATAGGAGTTTTGGGTTCATTTGGATGAGAGGAATGACATAATCTGGCTCCTATTTGAAGGGAATATTCCCCATTCTATGTACAGACTGTACTGACCTAAGGTGAAAGTAGACAGGCCATTCAAGACACTATTCATGTATTCTGGCTAGTTCCAATCAAATTCCAGCAGTTCTGATCAAAATAATAGTACTAAAGGTACCTATGCAGGTGGTGAGAAGTGAATATCACTATTGCTAGGTAACCACACCCCAAAATTCATTGCTTAAAATAAATGATTATTCATCAGAATTCTGTTAGTTGTCCAAGTGATTCCTGTGATAGTTTCTTGTGGCCTCACTCTGGTGGCTCTCTGTCGGAAGGCTGATGCCCACATGTAGTCTGGAAATCTTTGTTCTCTTCCACTTAGCCTCTTACCAGATAGTCCTAGACCACTGTTTTATGTGGTAGCCTCAGGGCCCAAGAGAAGGTGTTTAATATCAACTGTTCCCCAAATATGGCCTTGTTCTCCAGTTGTCAGTGCAATTGAGAGGGGGCCAGGTCACAAAAGTCCCAACTTTATTGGTGGGTTTTCCATTGAAGAGTTTGTCCTGAGCAGGTTTTTTAAGAAGTAGGACTTGGTTGGAGGATTTCAGTTACCAAGACATGTCTTTGAAGGAAGAACCTTGTGTCTGGCTCCTTCCCGCCTCTTTGTCTCTGCTTTCTGGCTACCATGGCGTGAGCATCTTGGTTCTACCACACATTTCTGCTCCTGTAATGATCTGCCTCATCATAGGGCCCATAGCAATTACGCTAATTATGGTCCCAAACCTCTGAAATAGTAAACCAGAATAAATCCTTTCACCTTTAACTGGATTATGTGAGGCATTTTATCACAGAGATGAATAGCCAACCCAAAAGAATGTTATGCCAAAAGCACCTGCCTCAAAGTCACATAATATCACTCTTCCCATATTACATTTTTCAAAACAAGTCACAAAGGCAATCGGGCAGTCCATATACAGACGATAGAGAAATAGACAGCATCTCTTGATGAAAAGAATAGCAATGACACACCACAAAGGGTCTTATAGACTGGAATAATAGGAAGTTATTCTCATGCTTCTAATTCTAGGATATAGCCAGTATTTTGAGAATGTAGGATGGATATGTGATGAGAGTGGGGGGGGGGACAGAGAGAGAAACTGAGGATGACTCTGAGAATTTGGTTTAAGCAATTATAAGAAGGAATTACATTCTTGTGGAGAATCTCAGCTTCTAGCTGCATCTGCACAGCCTGCTCTGCTCTCCAAACATGTATCCATGCACCGTGAATCCAGCCTCTGGGAGCATTTTCACAGCCTGATGCTACATTAATGGCTGGGTGGTCAAGGAGATGGACTTCCTGAATATTCACCTATTGGGCACCTCATTTTCTAATCTCACCTATTCCCTAATCTCTGACCATATTAGGAAAATTCGGAAAGTGGTCAATACAAAAACTGGAAATATTTGACTTGAAGTTGACCATATCAGCTGGAGACATACTTTATCAGACTCCTGTGCTGCAAGATTCTTATGGCTGAACACTTTAAGAATGCTGGCCAATCAGGGCATTGATGTTGTGATATAGCATTCATTTTTTTGAGCATGGATACAATCATTTGATGGGCCAGAATGGGCTAAAGTCCATTACCAGTAATGATAGTAACTTTGAGGTCATGAATGTAATGGCCACCTAGTGTCCAGAACATAACCTTACAGTGTGCTCCTTCCCAGCCCTGGAACACCACCTTTTCACAATGTTCCCTGAGCCTTGGTAGATGTGAGAAGTCTCATTTAATGATGAGTGTTTAACCGTCAGTTTTCTCAGCACTTTTATGAGTTGTGAGTCTCCCTAGTAGTCACAAATGTGACTGCAAAAAGAAGCTTCTCTATACAAATCACATGAATATGGTAACCTTTTCATATGTTGCATCTGCAATGCCCCCCAAACTCTATTCTCAATTTCCTTTCCCCTTTCATTTCTTTTTCTCTTGCCTTTATTATTTCTTCCTTTATTCAAATTTCATTCATTCTCCTTGATTGTGCCCGATGTAGTTACTGGTATTCTGAACAACAGCTCATTGTAGTGGATCACAAAGTAAAGTTCCTTGTGCAGTATGCTGAGAAATGGAAAATAAACAAACAGATACTACTTTAAAAGAAGGAATTTCAATCAAACAAAATATAGAAGACTGTGAGTACATTAATTTGGGGAAGAAAAGATCAGGATTCAGACATGGGTACTGATGGGCAGGTCCAGTGCACCAGCACTCTTTTTTTTTTGTTTTTCGAGGTAGGGTCTTGCTCTAGCCCAGGCTGACCTGGAATTCACTATGCAGTCTCAGGGTGGCCTCGAACTCATGGCAATCCTCCTACCTCTGCCTCCCTAGTGCTGGGATTAAAGGCGTGCACCACCACACCCGGCTAACCAGCACTCTTTATGCAGCTCAACAGTACATCAGACGCATTCTGAGACTGACTCTTGCCTTTGGCCAGAAGTAGTGGTTAAGAGCAGGGAGATGTAGCAGGCTTAAGTGGAGAAGGACAAAGTTCATTCTAAAAGGTTAATGCATTATACAGAGAGATGGTTTGCTAGACGTGGACAGAAAGAGGGAAATAATGTTGCAAGGGAGTCCAGCTTAAGGTGCTACAAGAGAGTTATGATAAAATTCAGGGGCACAGTGATTCAGGAAGTGACATAAAAACTTTAGGAGAAACTGAGAGAAGCTCTTCAATAATCACTGTAGATCTAGGATCCTTAACAAAAACAGAGACATAGAGAAAAGCTTGTCACACCAGGCACAAGTCTCTATAGTAGTGCCTCTGAATCCTATAAAACAGGAAGATAACTCATGATTTAAAGTCAATGTCCTTGTCATTGTTCGAGTGGAGAAAATCTTTTGATGGGGTTCATCTTTCTCTAATCATAAAACGCATGAATTTTAGTCAAGGTACAGAATGTGTGTGTGTGTGTGTGTCTGTGTGTGTCTGTGTGTGTATATTCACACTATATAAATCTGAGTCATAAGCCATTTTGTGAGGGTGTCTGATTGTGGAGCCTAGCACTCATGCACACACTCTCTCTTTCTCAGACACACACACACACACAAAACAAATACTTGTGAACACTGACCTTGGCAGCTGCTTGGTGGTCTTTCATTGAAGTCAGGGACAGGGACAAAGAGGAGGAAAAGTTTCCTCCTCAGCCAGGTCCACATTCTTGGCTACATCTTAACAAATCAGCTGTAATAGATGGAACTTGTTCTCTAGCCAGTTTGACAGTCTCCCCAAATGTAGAGGAACGGACTCTGTGACCTTTGAAAGTCAATTTTCTTCTCACGATTTTACATTCCAATTATGTCCGATGGACTATTTAAATAAATGATGGTTTTTCTATTAGGAAAGAAAATTGACTAGGATTCATTCTATTTGAGCTGCAAAAATTTGAAAGTAGGTCAACTCTTAATTATCTAGGGTAATAGGGAACATCTTGGATGGATTATTCCAAACCACAGGTAATTAACAAAATGTGCAAATTAGGCACAGATTCATAGCATTCATAAAAATTTACATTTAAACTACTACTTAAGCAGCATACATTTGTAAATGAGCAAATTAACATGGAAAATAATTTTAAGATAGATATAGACATTTTTAATAAAACAGAGAGTTGAAAAATATTGCCAAAAGGTTGGACAGATATATTACTTTGTGCTATAAAATTCCAGACATTTACTTAATTTACTTAGAGCTCCCCAGGACATTTGATAGAGACAAAACAAAGATTGTTTAGCCTTGAAAGTCTTCTTGGATCAGTGCTGGCCCCTGTCTAACATGTTAGTATCCAGGCCTATGAGGCCACCTCCTATCTCCGAGATTCATTGCTATGAAAGAGTAAGGGGCAGCCTGAAGATGAGGCTGAACAGAGAAGCAAGAAGGCCATAACAGAGACATGAGTAATAGTGTGACACAAACATGTTGATTCCTGATCTAGCTCAAGTTTCCAAAAGTCACCTGACTAGAAAGAATTATTATCCTGGCAAGATTTTGTTACATTACCTTGTCATTCTAAAATTGTCAAAATTATCATATTAATTATTTGATTTTATTAATAACAATTTATAGCTGAAGATATATAGACTAATTTTATTGGTGATTTTTAAAGTTTTGTGCCCAATATCTGTCAAACAAACTCCAGATATATGTGCTACTTTGTGCATCTGGCTTTATGTAAATACTGGGGAATTGAATCCAGGTTGTTAGACTTTGCAGGCACTGAGTCCAGCACCCTGCCTTGCTTCTTACAGCAGCTTCTGTATGAGGTCCATTCTTGTTACAGCTGGTACTCAGAGGAACTCATGCTAGCATGTGGCAGAAGAGGCCCTCAAAGCCAGGCCTGTCTGATGCCAAAACCCATGTTCTTTCTACTAGGCCTTGGGCTGGAGAGATGGCTTAGTGGTTAAGATGCCTGACTCCTAAGCCAAAGAACGCTGGTTCCAATCTCCAATGGTTCCAATCTCCAGGTCCCATGTTTGCCAGATGCAAAGTGACACAAGGGTGCAATGCCACACTTGACCACAAGGGGGCGCACGCATCTGGATTTCATTTGCAGCAGCTGAGAGGCTGCTGGCGCGCCCATTTCTGTCTTCCTCTCCCTCTCTCTCTGTCTCTCTCTGTGTCTCTCTCAAAAAAAAAAAAAATCTTTTGTTTCTAGTCAGTGAAGTATAATTAACCAGAAATGTGCTTATGTGAAGTGAGAAACCCTACTGGTAGGAGAGAAGCTCAGATTCTTAAATGGATTATCTGTTTCTTTCTCTACCTTTTTTCTTACTGTTTATTTTACACATTTCCATTTTGCTTCCTTTTCCCTTTCCTTCCTTTGTCCTTCCTTCACAGAGTCTTGCTCTGGAGCCCAGAAGGAACCCTAGAACTCACAATCCTTGTCTCCGAAATAGTGGGATTCCAAATGTGCATCATTATGACATGATAGAATTCCTAACTTCTTCTGTTGTCAGTTTTTGTACTTGAAGCAGCTAGGAAATTTCTTTAAGACACTGTAGGAGAAAATTATATGTTCTAAATCAGAGATTTCCAAGGTGGATGATGTGTAATCCATGCAGGTGTTGAACATTCTGGACATTCATGGTGATAGGAAAGAAATATTAGGATTTCAAATATTACAAAGTTTTTTTATTTTTATTTTTATTTTTTTATTGACAACTTCTATACTTACTTACATACAAAAAATGCATGATATTTCCCTCCCCTGCTCCCAGACCCCTTTAGAACTCCAATCTCCATCATATCCCTTCCCTCTCTCCATTAGTCTCTCTTTTAATTTGATGTCATCAGCTTTTCCTCCTATTATGAGGGTCTTGTGAAGGTATTGCTAGGTACTGCAAGGTCATGGATATCAAGGCCAACTTCTGTCTGGCAGTTGCATTGTAAGGAGTCATACCCTTCCTTTGGCTCTTCCATTCTATCCGCCCCCTCTTCCGCAATGGGCCAAATATTACAAAGTTTTATCTTAAAAAGTATAAAATGTTTTTGGATTAATAGTGACAGCAATTTCTGTGTGGATGCACAAATATTGTCTTTCTCCTGGTTCCCTAGCTCACACTCATTCATACTCTAGCCAGTTGTGCACAGCATTGTCACTCAGCTGTTCCGCATGTTTTTGTCTATTATTCTGGTTCCTTCTATGCCTCCACCCAGCAATTCTCAACCTATATGAATGTGTAAGAAATAACTTAATGGTAACTAGGAAGCAGTAGTCAAGCAGTCATCTTTCTTGTGTCCCAGGTTGAAAATTCTGAAACACAGTCTGTATGGCTTCTTGAAGAATTGCTATGGTGATGGACCTCATTGGCCCTTTGCAGTACCTGGTCTAATTCAGTCTCTGTGCATAGCCTTTTGACCTGTCCCTGCTTTCCTTTCTCCACTCCTTGATCTTGAGTCCCTTTATGAGATCATTTCTAAAACTATATTCCTTTATGGAAGTTTTAGACTGTTTTGAGGAGATGAACCCAGGAAAAAATAAGATTCCTATTAAAACATCATAAAAGGATATAAGATAAATACTTTGAACATTGCTGTTTTAATATACCAATTGTTGGGGGCTGGAGAGATGACTTAATAGTCAAATAAACTTGCTTACAAGCCTGTGGGCCCAGGTTTGATTTCCCAGCCACCACATAAAGCCAGTCACAAAGTGGCCTATGCATTTGTGATCGCAGCATGCCTATGCCAATGGGAGATGGGGCCAGGAAAATCTGGACGCTCAGGTGTGGTGCACATGCAATGACAAAAACAACAAGGGCAAAAGGAAGGTGGAAGGAAAGGCAAACACCCGAAATTGTCCTCTCACCTAGACATGGGTACATGTCTCCACACACACTATGCACATCCCCTCACATGAATAAATAATGAAAAAAATCATTAACTTTTTTGAAAGAAACAAGCCCATCCTATGCAAATCTAATGTTTGTCCATGTGATACAACTTTGTGAATGTGTGCTGTTTCATGAGAATTATAGGTCTAACTCTCCCTCTTCTCTTATCACTCAAGTCCGGAAAAGCACTGTCATGGTAGCATTCTTAAATTTATTCCAACTAATTTCAGGGCGAATTTTAATACTTTATTAATATCATGCTTTTTCAATATGTTGGACAGTGGTTAAACCTGTGCATGCTGGAGAAGCTCTTTGCCACTGGAGTACAACCAGCTCTCTCTCTCTCTTTCTTTTCTTTTCTGTCTCTTTTTTTTCTTTCTCTCTCTCTCCCCTTCTTCCTTACCCTTTTTTGGGATATGATCTCACTAAATTGTTAAATCAACCTCACCTTGGACTTGAATCTTTCTGCCTCAGCCTCCTGAGTAACTGGGATTAGGGCCTACATCTCCAGGCCCAGACACCATATTTCTTTTAACATTCAATGAATGGATGTAATACCTGGATTTGTTGTGATATTTTGCACCTGAAGTATATTTACAGCAAATAGAACTAGGTTTAGAATCTGGATTTCAATGTTAGCAATTATTTTTATGTTGAAATAATGCAAGTCATGTGTTTGTAAGCTATTACAACCTTGTACTAGAGAACACAGAAGAACTTTGTGTCATTTTGTTTCATGCTCAAAAGCAGTTCAAGGATATTATAAGGACAACTCATCTCTGTGGTGTTCCCTTCTAAACTAAAACTTTTAGTCATTAGAAAACATTACACAAACTAAAGTGAAGGACATTCTACCACATATATGTTCAGTATTCCTCAAAAGTGCCTAGCAGGGTTGGGAAAATGGCTCAGCAGCTCAAAGTACTTTCTGTTCAAGCATGAGGAACTCACACAAACTGAGTCCAATCCCCAGCATCCACATAAACAGCTGAGTGTGGCCACACACATCTGTAACCCCAGTCCTATGGGACATGGTGATTGGAGAATCACTGGGATTTGCTAACTTGTATCATGAAGAGCTATATTCTCCTTTTCCACCATTTGGAGTATACTATTTTGTCTAATCACTATAAGATGTCAACTCAGCAATGCTAGGAAGTCTAACTATTTCTTTGGGGGGCTGGTCATGGACTCATAATTTTTGTTAATTATTTTCCATTAGCAATTCTTAGTAAATATTTTTCCAGTTTTCCATATGATGCCAGGCACTGATGAGATGAATCCCTAACTCTAATGATGGAAGCCCTACTTTTGAACAAAGCACTCCATGAGTAAGAATTTTATGAAGCTATAAAAACTGCCCTTGAGAACTCTTGACAATTAAATATTCCATAGTTTTAACTGCTAAGTCAAGCTGTTGCAGTCAGGTTCACATTGCTGGAATAAAACACCCAACCAAAAGCATCTTGTGGGGAAAAGGTTTTATTTTGGCTTACAGACTCAAGGGGAATCTCCATGATGGCAGGGGAAAATGATGGCATGAGCAGAGGGCGGACATCATCTTCTGGCCAACATTAGATGGGCAACAGCAACAGGAGAGTGTGCCAAACCTGGCAAGAGGAAGCTGCCTATAACACCCATATGCCTGCCCCGCAAAATACACTGCTTCCAGGAGACTTCAATTTCCAAATTGGCACCAACTGAGGGCCTAGAATTCAGAACAGGTAAGTTTATGTGGGACACCTGAATCAAACTGCTACATTCTACCTCAGTTCCCCATAAACTGATAACCATACATCATATAAAATACAATTAATTCAGTCCAATTTTAAAACTCCCCATAGTTTTATCAATCCCAATGATGCTCATGGATCCCCATAGTCCAAGGTCATTTAACTGAGCCACAATAGCAAAAACAAACCCCAAACCCATAATGGCACAGAATAAACATTCACACTGCAAAAGATGGCATTGAGAATAGCAAAGAAATATTTAACCAATACATGATTTAAACAAGATTAACATCAAACTCTATAGCTCCAAGTCCAACAACTGTACTCAATGACAATTCTCCAAATCCTATAATTCTAACCACTGACAAGTCTCTGGAGTTCCAATTCCGCCCCTCCAGTTAGGCTCCTCACAGTCCTGGGAAACTTCATCTGGTGCAAGGAGCTCTTCTTGGCAGCCATCCCATAGTCTTGGCATCTCCCTAGAGTCTCCATTTCAATCCATGGTTCATCCTCTTGGCTCTATTGGACCTCTACACAGTTAATCAAACCAGCCTGCCTCATACTGCCCATGGCCATTTCCAAAAAACAAAACCATGTTGTAAATTCAATGACTCTTCTCTTTCCTGCATTTGTTATACTCCATAATACCAGGTGGGCTGCCAATTTGTTAAGCCAAGGGGAAATAAAGCAGACTTTGAAGGCCAGGATACTGCTTCTGCATCCAGGCCCCTTCCAAAGAATCTGCATTCTCCCTGTTGTCCCAATGCAGGTCAGCTGACCCAGTCTCAAAGGTTGTAATCTCCCTAACAAATGTAGCTGAATGGGCAGAAGTTTTGGCCCAAAGATTTCATTTTTTTCTGTGCCATGTCCCTCTGCTAACACCATTCCATTTCTATGCAATGCAACCCTGCCACAAATTCTCGGGACACAGGCATGACAGCAAACTGCTCATACAAACTGCTTGTAGTCCAGTTCGGGCAAAACTTCCTTACCGTCATAAGCCAAACCTCACAGTCCATAGTTCTTACTGCATTCAGGCCTTTCAACTCTGACCAGAATGATCTATCAAGCTGTACTTAACACAGCACTGGAAGGCATCTCTTAGGCCAAGGTTTCAAATTCATCCACAATTCTCCTTCAAAGCAGTTCCAAAAGGCCAAAAGGCCAAAAGCCACACAGTCAGGATTCTAGCAGCAATGACACATTTCTTGGTACCAACTTTACTGTTGTAGTCGGGTTCACATTGCTGGCAGAAAACACCCAACCAAGTGCATCTTGTGGGAAAAAAGTTTTATTTTGGCTTACAGACTCAAGGTGAAGCTCCATGATGGCATGATGACAGCATGAGCAGAGGGAGGGCATCACCTCCTGGCCAACATCAGATGGGCAACAGCAACAGGAAAATGTGCCAAAACTGGCAAGAGGAAACTGTCTATAACACCCATACGCCTGCCCACAACAATATACTACCTCTAGGAGCCTTCAATTCCCAAATTGCCACCAGCTGAGGACCTAGAATTCAGAATAGGTAAGTTTAGTGGGGAGGGGGGCACCTGAATCAAACTACCACAAAAGCATTCTGAATTTTTGAAATTTCTATTTATTATCTATCTATCTATCTATCTATCTATCTATCTATCTATCTATCTATCTATCATCTATCTATCTATCATCAGCTATTTTTTTCTCTGTAAATTTCTATAAAAATCTTTATGCAAACCTTGAAAAAAGGCCTGTAATAAAGCAGAAAGATCAACAATTACCAGGTTCTCACATGGTAACTATTTGTTTTACCTTAAGTGAAGGATAGATGTCTCTTGTGAATTAATGAACTGTGTGAGCTTTGCCAACTATAAATTTGGATTTTCACATGGTCATTGCAATGAATGATGCTATGAAACTTGTTTCTTTAAAAAATAAGTAACAGACCTCACATTGCCTGACACTACCTACGTAAGACCATCATAATAGGAGGAAAGGATCATGACTTCAAAATGAAAAGAGAGAATGATTGAGAGGGGGAGGGGATACGAAGGAGAGTGGAGTTTCAAAGGGGAAAGTGGGAGGAGGGAGGGAAGTACCATGGGATATTGTCTACAATTAAGGAAGTTGTCAATAAAACAAAACTAAAAAAAGTAACAGGAGTAGTGTATAATAAATATATATTAGAGAATATAAGAGCACAGGACTTACAAAGTGATAGATGGCTTAACACCCAGGAGATGACCAGGATATTTTGTGGAGTGGGTGGGTGGCATATGTTTGGGGGCAGGTGATAAGAAAGATACTGAGTTACTTTTTTAAATTCTACTCTTTAAATTTTGGTTTATCAATTTCTATAAAATGTACATGACATTATCCTCTCGGAAATTAATTTGTATCATATCAAAATGAAAAGTTGAAGCCACAAGTCAGATTTAACAGCCTGTGTATTCTTTTTACATGACACAATTTTGAAACAAGTGTTGTGAAGATGTTTAGTAGAATGTTTGTCCAACTGGTGCTTAGGCACAACACAAGTGGCCTTGATGATGTACTTTATACCAGGGTAACTATGTGGAGGAGTTGCACGTGCGAGTGTGTGTTTTAGGAGATTCACAGCCAACTGTGGATTTATGACACTTGTTAATTCTGTTGTATACCTTTGCTCCTCCACTGAATTAAATAAGCTGAAGCAGGTTAACAGTTCATTTTAATCTCCTGGTGCCGGGGATTCAGGCACTCTCTGGATTCACAGAACATATATCCTTCTCTTGTTCTAAAATCCAAAGGTGGATTTCTGATAAACAAGTCTCTCTTGAGAGGAATGATGTGAAGAATGAGTTTGAAGATATTGGAAGATGCTTTGGCACATTGAATGTTAAAGCTGCTCACAGCAGCTACATGTTGCTGAGCTGAGAGGGGATTTGTCAAATCTAAGACACATGGCAGGTTTGTTTTAATTGATTTTTGTTTCTTTACATGAGGCTATTACATGAGACTTTTTTTTTTCTCTGCCATGTGATTCATTTACTATAGAGGGCACATGACATCAATCTATTTTGAGTTCATTAACATGATAATTCTGAGTTGATTTTAACATGTTTATCATAATTATATGATATGGTCCTGAAAGACATGTCTATAAATCTAATACAAGATTTCTACTATATTTAAGAAAACACTCTCAAATGATATCTTCCAAGCATGTATAGAGAACAGATCTTTTAAAGACTGATGGAAGCTTTGTGATCCCACATACTGTATGTATGCTCATGAAACACAGCAATGAAGTGATATGTGGGTGAGCTCGATGGCAGTGCTCCTGGAATTCAGTGCAGAGATTTGAATGTGTGGAAGTCTCTGTACTTTATTGCAAGGCTTATAGAATCACTGGCCTCTCATTCCATAAATTCTCAGAACATAAAACAGTTATATCAACCAAAAGCATAATTATCCAGACATCTTAAGGTATCATTTATTGTAGATACTAAAGGTACTACCTATCTTTAAGTCATTTCTGACTTGTGCAGTTTGCTTTTCAAAGGTGACTTTCATAGACAGAAATAAGAAATATGCTCTCATATATAATGAAGATACAAACGGTGGCTGTTTCTAGGCTTCTGGCACCTTCTCTGGTTTCCTTAGCTTCTCTCTATAAATGACTATCTCCATTTCATACATTAAGATCATTCAAGTTCAAACTTTAAATATATTTTGATCCTCCTAAGTTATATTGTTCTTGAAGTCATTTTCATCAAGGAGACTTTAAAAAATCATAGTTTCAAAAGGCCATTGACTTAGGACTAGATTTTCATGTGATCATTTGTTAGTGTCTTTAATCCCCAGGGACCAAGTTCTATCTTTCATCTGTCACTAATATACAATCCCTGGGTGGTGGTCCTGTGTTTTGCATTCACACTTCCATCACTATGTGCTGCTTCTGCCAGACTTGAAGGAGCCTGTTCCAACTGGGCCATATAGTCATTCATTTGCTGTTATTTGAATTTTTATTTGTTATTAAGTTCCTTATTGCATTTGTGATTATATCTTCTTTCCAAAATCAAGATTCCATGCCTACTTGCTGACTGCAAGATCTGCCTAAATATTGTTTTGGGTGTACTTCATTAGTTGTCTGTTGCCCTGGCAGTTCTGTAACCCCTGTATATTTTATGATAGGTTTGCCAACCCTCCCAACTTAACTGCTACCTATCTCTACTTTAGACATAATGCTGCCAAAATCAGAGAACTGTCCCTCATAAGTTGGGAAGCAAGAGTGTTGCAGTACATTAATTAAACCAAACTAAAAATGACTTGAGGAAGAGATAGTTTCTTAATCCTCAAATCTAGTGCTTAAAATAGTCTTAATTAGAGGAAAAGAGTGATCCATGAAAATTTACTTTAGAAATTGGAATTATCTGAACCTCTGAGGCAAGGTCTTCAGAGACTGATGGCAATGACTCTTTATTATGATTAATTTTCCTTCAGAACTTGTGGATTTACTCTTCCTTGACATAGATATATCATTAACATTACTGTGATCAACCATAATTAGGATAATTTTTTGCCTCAAAAAATGAAATGAAAATGGAAATTTTTTCTTCCTAGCATAATTGGGCAAAAAATTAAACAGTGAGTGTAATGAAGAAAAATATTAAAAATAAGTGTATGTATGGGCATGGAAATCTAACTGCTTAAAGAGGACTTAGAATTACAGGCAATGCACCTAAATACTGTTATTGATATCATTTGGTGGAGAGGAATTTTATTTAATTCCCTTAATGCCTATATTATTAAAATCAAGACACAAAAAGAAAACTAATGAAAATAAGTCCTCTGCACACCCTTTTAATTCCACAAACCCACTTGTTTTTGAGTCTTGGGAAATGCTTGTGTGTCTATTCAGACAAGTGGTATGAGTATATAAAATTATGGAATATTGTTTGTATTAATATACACATATACATGTACAATGAATTAAAGAACTGGATAGATTTGTGTTTAATTGGTTTTGAAGCCTCTGAGGTGCAGAAGGCAAGGTAGGAGGATTGCTGTGAGTTCAATGTCACCCTGTGACTACATAGTGAATTTCAGGTCAACCTTAGCTAAAGTGAGACCCTACCTCAAAAACAAAACAAAAGAAAGTTCAGTAAAGTAGTATCACAGTTTAGTGGTGTGTGTGCACATGTACGCATTTACTGTGTGTATATGTATGAACCCACCTATGCCATACTTGCACGTGGAGATCAACAGACAACCTCAGCGTGTCAGTGCTCACACTCCACCTTGTTTGAGACAGAGTTTCTGTTGTTTCCTGCTGGGAACACCAGACTATCTGGCTCACAAGTGTTTGGATTCTTCGAGATTTACTAACCACATCCACTGATGCACATACTACTTGCCTCTAGATCATGTGTGTTCTCTTACATAGGTATAGCTTGAAAAAAAATATCTAGAAGAACTGTAACTCAGAATAAGGGGTGTCTCAGCTGGTCAGAGAGATACTAAGTCATGTAAAGAGAAGGATAATACATTAGCTAATTTAAAATGTTAACATAGACCAAGATAATTTCAGCTCTGGTCCTATAACATTTAATTCTATGGAATTACTTGGATCAGACACTTTAGTTCTAATAATACAGATTTGGATTATTTATTTCTTTATTAGCAAGAGTGAGAGAGAAAGAAGCAGATAGAGAGAAAATGAGCATGCCAGGGCCTCTAGCTACTGCAAACAAACTCCAGATGGATGTGCCACCTTATGCATCTGGCTTATGTGGGTACTGGGGAATAGAACTTGGGTCTCCAGGGTTCACAGGCAAGAGCCTTAACCACTAAGCAATCCATTCATCTCTTAATAACTTTTAGTATAGTTTTTTATTCAACCTTCATCAGAATTACATAATATACTTGCAACATCTATTTCTCTTTTTGAATTAAAACCCAGGAAGTTTTTAATGAAATTCAGGAAACATGTATATTGTATATTAATGGTTACAAATATAGAAAAGCAGTTCTATGTTTATAATAAACCCAAATTACTTATTTATTAAATATTTAAGTCTCATATATAATAACATATAATATATTTGCAACATCTATTCCTCTTTTTTAATTAAAACAGGAAGATTTTTATGAAATTCAAAAAACATGCATATTGTATTTTAATGGTTATAAACATAGGAAAACAGTTCTATGTTTTATAATAAACTCAAATTAGTTATTTATTAAATATTTAAGCCTTATTATAATAAGGATTTAGAAATCATCTAAAATATTTTCACTTTTAAATATTTTATTTATTTGAGAGAGAGATAGAGAGAAAGAGGGAGAGAGAGAGAGAGAGAGCCTCTAGCCACTGCAAACAAACTCCAGACACACATACCACTTTGTGCATCTGGCTTATGTGGGTACTGGAGAATTGAACATCTGTCCCTAGGCTTTGCAGGAAAGTACTTTAACCATTAAGCAATCTCTCAAGCCCCTCTTTAACTTTTAAGTTGAATGTGAAAAGCAATTTACAAAGTGGGATTTAAAGTTGCCTAGCACCAGTACCCCTGTTGCTGGCATGGGCTGACCTGGACCCTGCATGCTGAGGAAGCAGACCTTTTGCACCATCTTCCTGATTGACAGGCCCCTGGGTCCCTGACTTCCAGAACTCCTGCACAGGAGGGGTGCTAGCATAGACTGAGTAGGCCAGAGCTCCTGGTTCTTTCCCCACCTCCTGGTTCATTGGCCTCAGTTACCCCCCTGCTGGCATGGGGTGGTCTGAACCCTGCATGCATGCTGTAGAAGCAGGTGCTATAGCTTCATGGTTGACCAGTACCTGGGTCGCCAACTCCCTGTTTCCCTGAACCAGAAGGTGAATGGGCCACTGTGGGATCTGCCCCTTTGCTCCTGGTTCCCCAGCCTCCAAGCTACTAGTTCCCCACCCCTGGGTGCCCTGTGCATAGTGCTAGTAGCAAAGTCAATAGGCTTGTGTTCCCAGTTTCCCACCTCCCAATTCCCCAGGTACACTTGATGCACTTTCAGCCTCCACAGTCTGTGAATATACATGTATTAACACCATCCTCCTCTAACCTGGTTCAAATTTATAACAGAGCACTCACTGAAGATTTTAAAAGGACAAATTCTTGCTTGGTCCTCAATAAAAGAACACTTTTACCCAAAGATGGGTAGAAAACCCATCAAAAAGGCCTACAAAAGTCAGAAAACAGAGATCTCCACCAAGGATGCCTAGTCTTATAATGGAAGCTTCAAATAATAACATAGAAAAAGCAACAGAAATTGAATCCCAATATAAGAATTTTCTACCCCAATTCTATAGAATACACATTTTCCTCAGCAGTCAATGGAACCTTCACCAAAATAGATCATATACTAGGCCATGAAGTATGGCTCCAGAAATTCAGGGAAATTATTGTAACTTCTAACATCATATCAGATCACAATACTTTAAATCTGGAAATTAACAAGAGTCACATGAGGAACTCCACCAGTACCCACAGACTGAACAACATACTTTTAAAGAACAAATGGTTGTGGAAGAAATAAAAAAAGAAATTTTAAAATTTCTACAAGTGAGTGATAATAAAAACACAATATACCAATACTTATGGGACACAATGAAAGCACTCCTAAGGGAAAACTTCATAGTGTTAAATGTCTTCATAATAATGACAGATATTCATAGTGTTAAATGTCTTTATAACAAAGATGGAGTGATCTCAAAATAATAACCTAAGTTGTTGGAAAAACAGGAATGCAACATTGAGAGCTCCAGAAGAAAAGAAATAATCAAGATCAAAGCATAAATAAATGAATTGGAAACTAAGAAAACAATTAAGAAGATTGATGAGAAAAAGAGCTAGTTCTTTGAAAAAGTAAACCAGATTGATAAACCCTTGGCCAATTTTATCAAATGAAAAAAAAAAGGCATTTCAAACTAACAAAATCAAAACTGAAAAAGGAGAGGTCTCAACAGACATCAATGAAATTGGAAAAATCTACTCCACAAAATTGGATTACCTGGAAAAAAATGGATGAATTCCTAGCCACATACCATGTACCAAAATTAAACTCAGCAGATTAATCTCCTCAACAAACCTATCACATCCATTGAGATTGAAAAAGTAATCAAAACCTCCCCCAAAAGAAATGTCCAGGACCAGAAGTCTTCTCAGCTGAATTCTATCAATCCTTCATTGAAGAAGTGAAACCAGTTCTTCCCAAACTGCAGCACATAATCAGAGAGCAGGGAATGCTCCCCAACTCATTTTATGATGCTAATATCACCATAATACCAAACCCACACAGAGATACAAGAAAGGAAAACTGTAGGGCTATATCCTTGATAAACTTAGATTCAAAGATCCTGAACAAAATCCTTGCAAACCAAATTCAACAACACATCAAAAGTATTATCCACCTTGATCAAGCAGGATTTGTCCCAGGGATGCAGGAATGTGTCAACATTTGCAAATTGGTCAACATAATACACCACAAAAAATAAACTTAACTATAAGAACCACATTATCATCTCAATAGATGCAGAGTAGAACATAATAGGACATCACTTCATGATCAAAACACTGGAGAAATAGGCATGGAGGGTTTATATCTCAACACAATAAAGGCTATATATAAAGCACCTAAAGCCTAAATAATAGTTAATGGGGAAAGACTAAGGGAGCTCCCATTGAGATTGGGAACAAGACAGAAGAGCCCACTCTTACCACTGCTCTTCAACATAGTACTCTCAGCCCAAGCAATGACACAGGAGAAATAAATAAAAGGATTACAAGTTGGAAAGGAAGAAGTCAAATTAGCTCTATTTTCAAAGGGCACAACCCAACATCTGGATCATGGGTATACCAGAAGAGGAAGAAATCCATGTCAGAGGCATGTAGAACATATTCAACAAAATTATTTCAGAAAATTTTCCTTATCTAGAAAAATAGAGGCCCACCCAGATACAAGAAGCTCATAGCATACCAAACACACAGGACCAAAGAAGAAACTCTCTAATGCACATCATAGTTAAACCTCTTAAAACTAAAAATGAAGAGAAATAGCAGGAGAGAAACAACTCACAACATTCAAAGGCAATCCCATCAGAATTGCCTCAGCTTTCTCAATGGAAACCCTGAAAGGCAGAAGGACCTGGACTAGAACATTTCAGCGTCTAAAAAACTATGGCTTCCAACCCAAACTTCTGAACCTAATGAAATGATATTTCATAAAAAATGGTGAAAAGAAAATTTTCCATGACAAAAGTCCATTCTATGATTTTATGGACACAAAATCAAGCCTACAGAGAATATTTCAGAGAATACTCCACACAGGATTCAAACAACCAATCTGAAGAGCCTACAAGACAAAGATCACAATAACTAAAACTAGAGCTCACTAAAAAATGTACAAATCCCAAGAAAATGCCAAACCACATAAAGCACCCCATTATGGCCTGGATTACATTGAACCTCACAGTTCTAACCTTAAATATAAATGGTCTTAACTCACCCATCAAAAGATACAAGATAAAAGGGTGGATCAGAAAAATGGACCCTTCTATCTGCTGTCTTCAAAAACCGACCTCACCACTAAAGACAGACACCTTCTCAGGGTGAAAGGATAGAAAATATTATTCAAAGCAAACAGAAATAAAAAATAAGCATGTGTTGCAATATTGATATCTCATAAAATAGATTTCAAACCAAAAGTAATCAAAAAGGACAAAGAAGGCCACTTCTTAATCATTGAGGGAACAATCCAAAATGAGAACATCACAATAAGTCTATATGCACCAAATACAGGTATACCACAGTTTATAAAACAAAACCTACTTGACAACAAAACAGAAATACATACAACACCATCAAAGTTGGGGAGTTCAATAGTCCACTATCATCAATAGACAGATCATCCACACAGGAAATCAACAGGGAAATATTAGAGCTCAATAACACCATAGATCAACTAGACCTAGCAGACATCTACAGAACTTTCCAACCTAATTTGAAGGAATATACATTCTTCCCAGCAGCCCATAGAACCTTCTTCAAAATAGATCAGATATTAGGCCATAAAGCATGTCCCCATAAATTAGGAAAATTCATGTAACTTCATCCATCATATCAGATCAAAATGCTTTAAAGCTAGAAATTAACCAGACACACACCAGAAACTACCAGTTCCTGGAGACTGAACAATAAAAATTCAAAAAATGAATGGGTTGTGGAGGAAATCAAAAAATAAATTCCAAAATGTATATAATGGAATGATAATGAAAACACACCTTACCAAAACTTATGGGACACAATAAAAAGCAGTAATAAGGGGAAAATTCATAGGACTAAATGCCTTCATAACAAAGACAGAGAGATCCTAAATTTATAACCTAACCATGACCTAAAGGCAGTAGAAAAACAAGAATAAGAATCCAACCCTAAGAGTTCCACATGGGAAGAAATAATCAAAATCAGAGCAGAAATTAATGAATTGGAAACTAAGAAAGCCATTAAGAAAATTGATAAAACAAAGAGCTGTTTATTTGAACAAAGAAACAAGATTGATAAACCCTTGGCCAATTTGATCAAATGAAAACAGGAGAAGTGTCAAATTAACAAAATCAGAAATGAAAAGGGAGTGCTCATAACAGACATCAGTGAAGAATCATCAGGACATGCTTCCAAATTCTCTATGCCACAAAATTGGATAACATGGAAGAAATGGATGAATTCCTGTACACATACCATCTACCAAAACTAAACTCATAGCTGATTAATCCTAAACAAACTTGTCACTTTCACTGAGATTGAAAAGGTAATCAAAAATCTCCCCCCAATGAAAAGTCCAGGACCAGATGGCTTCTTGGCAAAATTATATCAAACCTTCATTGAAGAATAATTTTTCATTGAGGAAAAGATAAGGTTGGTCTTCATGATGTTGTCTCCAGTTCCCTGTGGTTCAGGTGTTCCCTCTGCAGGCCTGCTGAAGGATCAGTTTTAGCCTGCTGTTCAGAATATAGGGTTTTATAGTATCATTCCCTTTTGGGTCCCTATTTATGTCCTCCCACCATTAACCTTCCTCACACACTTTCAGTCGCTCCCACCTTTACCCTCCCCCATCCCACCCTCCCAATTGTCTGGTCCTCAGAGGGCTTATTAGGTTTGGCAGCATCTCAGGCAGATTCAGGTTAGGAGACAAAGAATAATGAGACCATTCGATGATTATCTTTTTGTGATTGGGTGAGCTCACTGAGGATTATCTGTTCCATGTTTGACCAATTTTTTTTTAATTTCATTATTTCATCTTTCCTTACTGCTATGTAGAATTCCATAGTGTAGATATACCACACCTTTGTTATTCATTCACCTAATGATGGACATTTGGGTTGATTTCAGCTCTTAGCTATTATGAATTAAGCAGCTATAAACATGGTTGAGCAAATCTCTCTGATCTGAGGCTTGGAGCCTTTAGGTTAAACGCCCAGTAAGGGAATAACTGGATCTGTTGGTAGGTCTATAGTCATCCTTTTCAGGAGTCTCCATATAGCTTTCCATAATGGTTGAACCATTTTACATTCCTACCAACAGTGAAAGCCTGTTCCTGTTTCTCCACAGCCTTGCCAGCATTTGTTTTCTTTTCTTTTCTTTTTTTTTTTTTTTAATGTTAGCTATCCTTACTGGGGTAAGGTGGAATCTCATAGTTGTTTCAATTTGCATTTCCCTGACAATTATGGGTTTTGAACATTTTCTTAAGTGTGTGTTTGCTATTTGTATTTCTTCCTCTGAGAACTCCCTGTGCAGTTCTCAGCCCCATTTTGTGAGTGGGTTGTTTGATGATTTATGGTTTAGGTTTTTGAGTTCTTTGTAGATTCTAGAAATTAGGCCTCTGTCAGTTGTATAGCTGTGAAAATTTTCTCCCATTCTGTGGGTAATCTGCTGGCTTTGGTTATAGTATATTTGTCAGTGAAAAAGCTTTTCAACATCATGAGATCCCAATGGTTCAGTGATTGTTTAATTTCCTGAGCTTCTGGGGTTTTGTTCAGGAAGTCTTTTCACACTCCTATGTCATGGAAGGTTTCACCTATTTTTTCTTCCAGTCGTAGCAGAGTTTCGAGTTTTATATTAAGGTCTTTGATCCATTTGGACTTGATTTTTGTACATGGTGAGATGTGTGGATCGAGTTTCATTTTCCTACATATGGTAGTCCAGTTTGTCCAGCACCATTTGTTGAAGATGGTGTCTTTTTTCCATTTTGCATTGGTAGGGCCTTTGTCAAATATCAAGTAGCTGTAGTTATTTGACCCAAATTCCGTGTCTTCTATTCTGTTCCATTGGTCTATATTCCTGTTTTTATGCCAGTACCATGTTGTTTTTATAACAATGACTTTGTAGTATAGCTTTAGATCAGGTATGGTGATGCCACCAGACATGTTTCTTTTCTGAGGATATACTTGGATATCTGAGGCCTTCTGCCTTTCCATATGAACTTTGTGATAGTTTTTTTTCAAATCTCAGTGAAGAAAGAAGTTGGGACTTTTATCAGCATTGCATTAAATCTATATAGTGCTTTTGGTAAGATTGCCATTTTCACAATATTAATTTTACCTATCCAGGAGCATGGGAGGTCTTTCCATTTTCATAGGACCTCCTCAATTTCTTTCTTGAGTGTTTAATGTTTTCATTGTATAGGTCTTTTACTTACTTCCTTGGGTAATGTTATTCCAAGGTATTTTATTTTCTTTGTTGCTATCGAAAATGGGACAATGTTGCTTATTTCTTTTTCTGTATCTTTGTCTTTTGCATACAGAAAGGCTACCACTTTCTGTGCATTGATTTTATATCCTGCTACTTTGCTGAAGGCACTAATCATCTTTAAGAGTTTTGAGATGGAAGTTCTTGGGTCACTTATGTATAGAATCATGTTGTCTGTAAATAGGGCTAATTTAACTTCTTCCTTTCCAATTTGTATCCCTTTGGTTTCTTTCTCCTGTCCTATTGCTTGAGCTAGTACTTCTAGCACTATGTTGAAGAGCAGAGTTTAAAGTGGACACCCCTGCCTTGTTCCTGATCTCCATGGGAATTCCTTCAGTCTCTCCCCATTGAGAATTACTTGGGCTTTAGGAGCTTTATATATAGCCTTTATTATGTTGAGATATGGGCCATCCATGCCTATTCTCTCCAATGTTTTGATCATGAAATGATGTTGTACTTTGTCAAAGGCCTTTTCTGCATCTGTCAAAATGATCATGTAGTTTTTGTGTTTAAGCTTATTTATGTGGTGTATTACATTGACAGATTTCCATTTGTTGAACCACCCCTGCATTCCAGGGATTAAGACTAATTGATTAAGGTGGATAATGTTTTTGATGTGCTGTTTAATTTGGTTTGCAAGGATTTTGGTCAGGATCTTTGCATCTATGATCATCAGGGAAATGGGCCTATAATTTTCCTTTCTTGTGGCATCTCTGCCTGGTTTTGGAATTAGGGTGATATAAACTTCATAGAAGGAGTTGGGGATCTCTCCCTGTTCTCTGATTTTGTGGAACAGTTTGAGAAAAATTGGTTTCAGTTCTTCCATGAAGGTTTGATAGAATTCAGCTGAAAAACCATCTAGTCCTGGACTCTTCTTTTTGGGGAGGTGTTTGATTACCTTTTCAATCTCGAAGGATGTGATGTGTTTGTTTAGGAGATTAATCTGCTCTGGTCTTAGCTTTGGTAGGTGGTATATGTCCAGGAATTCATCCATTTCCTCCATATTCTCCTGTTTTGTGGAGTAGAGGTTTTCAAAATAAGTCCTGATAATTCTCCCTATTTCATTCATGTCTGTTGTGATCTCTCCTTTTTCATTTATAATTTTGTTAATTTGAAGTGTTTCTTTTCACTTGATCAGATTGGCCAGGCATTTATCAATTTTGTTAATTTTTTCAAAGAACCAGCTCTTTGTTTCATCAATTTTCTTAATTGTCCTCTTAGTTTCCAATCCATTAATTTCTGCTCTGATCTTAATTATTTCTTTCTGTCTGGAGCTTTTCACCTTTTCATGTGGGCTTCTTCTTGTTTTTCCAATGCCTTTAAGTGGATGGTTAGGTTATTGATTTGGGATCTCTCTGTTTTTGTTATGAAGGCATTTAGTGCTATGAATTTTCCCCTAAGAACTGCCTTCAAAAAATTGTGTCCCATAAGTTTTGATATGATGTGTTCTCATTGTCATTCAACCCTTGAAATTTTGCAATTTCATTTTTTATTTCATCCACAATCCATTTATTGTGTAAAAGTGTGTTGTTCAGTTTCCAGGAGCTGGAGGGATTCCTGGCATACTTTTGTTGTTAATTTCTAGCATTACAGCATTGTGGTCTGATATCATGCAGGAAATTATATCAATTTTCTTGAAAATATGGAGGCAAGCTTTGTGACCCAAACTATGATTTATTTTACAGAAGGTTCCATGGGCTGCTGAGAAGAATGTGTAATCTGTAGATTTTGGGTGGAATGTTCTGTATATGTCTGTTAGGTCTAGTTGCTATATGGTGATGTTGAGCTCTCTTACTTCCCTGTTAATTTTCTGTTTGGATGATCTATCTATTGCTGATAGTGGAGTATTGAAGTCCCTGACTATGATGGTGTTGGTGGTTGTTTCTGTTTTGTTGTCCAGTAGATTTTGCTTTATGAATTGTGGTGCCCCTGTGTTTGGTGCATAAAGATTGATGATTGTGATATCCTCTTGTTCAATTGTTCCCTTGATAAGTAAGAAGTGGCCTTTTTTTGTCTTTTTTGATTACTTTTGGCTTGAAGTCTATTTTATCTGACATTAGTATAGCGATGCCTGCTTGTTTCTTATTTCTGTTTGCTTGGAATATAGTTTTCCATCCTTTCACCCTGAGAAGGTGTCTATCTTTGGTGGTGAGGTGGGTTTCTTGAACACAGCATATTGAGGGGTCTAATTTTATGATCCATCCTGTCAACTTATGTCTCTTAATGGGTGAATTAAGACCATTAATGTTAAGAGTGAGAACTGTGAGGTTTGGTTTAATCCCTGATATGTTGTGGTTTTTTTTTTTTTTTTTTTTTTTTTTTTGACTTTTTGTTTTTTTTGTTTTGTTTTGTTTTGAGTGCCTTCTCTGAGTTTGGTTATTGTGATTTGCTTCTTGTAGGTTCTTGAGGTTGGTTATTTGATTCTTTTGTGGTGAGAATTCCCTGGACTACTCTGTGTAGATTTGGTTTTGCATTTAAAAAGTTATACAGGTTGGTTTTTATCATGGAAAGTTTTTCTTTCACCATCTATAGGAGGGATATTTTTGCTGGGAAGAGTAGTTTGGGTTGGTAGTCATAAGCTCTTAGACTTTGCAGTGTTCTACTCCAGGCTCTTCCAGCTTTGAGTGTTTCCATCGAGAAAGTCTGAGGTAATTCTGATGGGGTTACTTTTATATGTAATATGTTGCTTTTCCCTAGCTGCTTTTAGGACTCTGTCCTTGTTATCAATATTTAGGGTTTTATGATAATATGTTTTGGAGTGTTTCTCCTATGGTCCAGTCTGTTTGGAGTTCTGTTAGCTTTTGTATCTAGATGGGACTTTCTTTTGAGAGTTTTTGAAAATTCTCTTTGATAATTTTGTTGAATAAGTTCTCGATTTCTTTGGTCTGAATTTCTTCCCCTTCTGGTATCCCCATGATCCTAATGTTGGAACGTTTAAGGCTATCCCACATTTCCTGCATGTTCTGTTCACAAAAATTTTTGAACTTACTGAAACTTTTGGATTCACATGCTGTTTCTTCTGTTTTGTCTCCCAGTTCTGTTTCTATCTTCCTCATAGCTGACTCTATTCTTGAGAGCATCTAAGGAGTTTTGGGTTTGTTCAATTTAGTTTGTATTTTCTACTACTTTTTAATGTATAGTTTCCAATCCTTTGTTGAGTTCCTTTTTCACATCATTTTTATTTTTTTAGTGCTTCTTGGAATTCCTCCTTGCATTTATTTATGTCATTATTGAGCTTAGCCAGCTGGTTATTGAGGTCCTCTCTTTTTTTTTTTTTTTTTTTTTTTTTTTTGCTTCCCTTCAGGTCATTTAACTGTTTTTGCAGCCCTTCCTGGCTCTTTTCTGTTAGGTCTAATCTTGCAAGAACAGCATTCATACATTTATTGGCCCTTTGTTTACTTTCTGCAAGTTCTGCTATTTTCTTGGCCTGGGTTGCATTGCTTATGTCTTCATTTTGGGAATCTGATCCTAATATCTCTACTATGTTTTGGTTAGAGTAGTGCATTGTGGGACTGTATGGTCTTATTGGATTTACTTGCATTTGATTATTCATTTTTTTTCTTTTGCACTGTGGTCAGCCCATCACAGTGTAGGAGTCTTGTTAACTGATGCTGTAGTTTACCTTGAGGTGTCTTTAGCATGGAGGGTGGGGGGCAGCACATGGAGGTTGAGCGGGTCTGCCCTCTGAGGTGGAGGGCAGGGGAGCGGGGTGAAGCAGTTTCCCAACCTTAGTGGCTACCTGGGGAGGTGGAGGGCAGGGTGGAGGGGTGGTGCATGGAAGGTGGGAAGGGCTGCCCTCTGAGGTGGAGGACTGGTGAGCAGGGTGAAGTGGTTTCCCAGTCCATGTTGCTAATTGCAAAGGCAGAGGACAGGGAGCAGAGTGAAGTGGTTTTCTGGTGGGCGTGGCTACCTGCCAAGGTGGAGGGCAGGGGGCAGGGCAGCACATGGAGGTGGATGGGGTCCCCCCCTGTGGATGGGCCAGCAGGTGCAGGAGGGCAGGCTGTTGCTGTGGCACAGGGGACCAGGTGGATGGGGTTCCCAACCAGTTGGAGGGTGAGGGATGGGGCTGTGCACACACCCTGTGGGCGGGGCAACCAGCGGGATGAGGATGGGGTGGGGATGCGGTGGGGAGTGCTGTGGGAGTGGAAGTTGTGAGGGATGGAGGTCCCCTAGTGCAGGGGAATTGGAGTTTTTGTTTCTCAGTGCCCTCCCAGATCCCAGTATGCCCCAAAGACTGCTAAAGATCCCTAAAGGACCTGCCTTTGCTTTCACACCAGGTGAGGCATGCTTATACAGACGTCATATTGACCAGAACTCTGAACTGATCTCAAAGGGAACTCCTTGAGAGTCTTTCCCCATTAAGAATGATTTGGGCTTAAGTTGTTTTTTATATAGCTTTTATTGTGTTGAGATATAAACCACCCATGCTTTTTCTCTCCAGCATTTTGATCATGATGTGATGTTGTATTTGGTACAAGTACTTCTTTGCATCTATTGAAATCATCATGTGGTTCTTGTGGTTAAGTTTATTTATGTGGTGTATTACATTGACACATTCCTGTATCCCTGGGGATGAATCCTGCTTGATCAACATGGATAATGCTTTTGATGTGTTATTGAATTTGGCTTGTGAAGATTTTGCTCAGTATCTTTGCTCTTTGCATCATCAGCTCATCAGGGATATATGCCTATAATGTTCTTATTGTTTCATTTGTCTGGTTTTGTATTAGGGGATACTATCTTCATAAAAGGAGTTGGGGAGGATTCCATGTTCTCAGAATATTTGAAACAGTTTGAGAAAAATTGATTTGAGTTCTTCAATGAAGGTTTGATAGAATTAGATTGAGAAGCCATTTGTTCCTGAAGTTATTTTCTTTTTGGGGAGGTTTCAGTTTACCTTTTCAATTTCAATGGTTTTTAGGAGATTAATCTGCTGTGAGTTTATTTTTTCTAGGTGGTATGTATCTAGTAATTCATCCATTTCTTCCAGATAATCCAATCTTATACAGTAAAGGTTTTCATAATATCTCCTGATTATCCTTCCAATTTCATTTATGTCTGTTGTGACCTCTCATTTTTCATTTCTGATTTTATTAATTTGAGACTTTTCTCATGTTCATTTGATCACATTGGCCAAGGGTTTATCAATCTTCTTTATTTTTTCAAACAAGCAGCTCTTTTTTGATCAATTTCCTTAATTGCTTTCTTAGTTTCCATTTCATTAGTTTCTGCTTTGACTTTGATTATTTCTTTCCATCTGGAGCTCTTAGGGTTGGATTCTTATTATTTTTTCCACTGCATTTAGATATATCTGTCTTTATTATGAAGGCATTTAACACTATGAATTTTTCCCTTAGGACTGCCTTTATTGTGTCCTATAAATTTTTTTAAATTTTTATATTGACAACTTCTATACTTACAGACAATAAAACATTTTTCCCTCCCCTCCCCCATTCCCCTTCAAAACTCCATTCTCCATCATATCCCCTCCTCTCTCCATTAGTCTCTCTTTTAATTTGATGTCATCATCTTTTTCTCCTATTCTGAGGGTTTTGCGAAGGTATTGCTAGGCACTGCAAGGTCATGGATATCTAGGCTAATTTCTATCTGGACAGTTGCATTGTAAGAAGTCATATCCTTCCTTTGGCTCTTACATTCTTTCTGCCCCCTCTTCCACAATGAACCCTGAGCCCTGGAAGGTGTGACAGAGATGTTTCAGTTCTGGATACTCCTCTGTTCCTTCTTTTCAGGACTATGTTGCCTTTTGTGTCATCCCAGTGGTCATTGCCATCTGAAAAGAGAAGCTTCTCTAACCAGATGTGAGAGTAGCATTAATATGTGAATATGAACATTAAGTGTAGTGCTTTCAGGATAGTTTGGTGGGAATAATATATACCTTTAGCCAGACAAGAGCAGGCTTTATACCCTTAAGGCTCATGACCTTCCCTCCCATAGACTTTTGATTAGTTTTTTCAGTACCATGCATGTGTTCCCTCCTAATGAGAGGGCCTTCAGTCCAATTAGGAAGCAGTTGGTTTCCCAAGAGCAGACATGCTACTATTGCACCTGTTTGGGCATTGGGCCTGTCTGGCCAAACTTGAATTTTCCAGTGTCTACTGTTTTCACTGCTGATGACTTCTGTCTCCCATGTGGCTGCATGCTTTTACCAGCTTTCAGTTGGCTGATCTACAGGGAGAAGGTTTTCTGCTAAGGACCAGCTTGCTTTCTCAGTGGCCTTGCCTCTCAGGCAAGAGATGTCTTCAGCAATAGGGTCTTACCATCTGTTTCTCAAGGGAAACCAAGGACCTTGGCAATAGCCTTTAATGTTTTGGAGGCTACAGGGACCTCCTTGGCCAACAACTCACTCAAAGGTATCCCATCCCAGGCACTGAATATTTTCTAGTTACATTCTATAGCTTCTGGATGTGCCATTATTCAAAAAAGTAGGTTTAAATAAGTCTTATACAGACTATCTTGAATTTTGATTAACCATCCCCCTGCTCTTCTCTTATGCATTCTCCTCCCATGGCCTCACTTAGGCCTTTTCCTCCTTGTAATCTGTTCTTCTACTTACATATGTACAATACCATCCACTTAAGTCCTTCCCGCTCCTCCCTCCCTTATAGCCTTTTACCAGCTTACTGGCTTCTGCTACCGATTTTTGGTTCCAGTTGTGTTTAATTATCATTGAATTCTAGAAATTTTACAATTTTTTAATTTTGGCCACTACCAATTCATTGTATAAATGTATGTTGTTCAGTCACCAGAGCTGGTGTATTTCCTGATGTGTCTCTTGTTGTTAATTTCTAGCTTTAAAGCATTGTGATCTGATATGATGCAAGGAACTTATGTAAATTTTCCTGAATTATTGGAGGCCTGCTTTATGGCCTATGATCCATTTTGGAGAAGGTTTTTGGGTTGCTGAGAACAACGTGTATTCTGTAGAATTGGGGTGGAAAGGTCTAGAGATGTCTGTTTGGCCTAATTGATCTATGGTGTTGTTAGGCTCTATTATTTCCCTGTTGATTTTCTGTTTGGATGATCTATCTATTGATGGTAGTGGAGTACTGAAGTCCCCAATTATGATGATGTTGGTGTGTATTTCTGTTTTGCTGTCAAAACAGGTTTTATAAAGTGTGGCACACCTGTGTTTGGTGCATATAGACTTATTATTGTAATGTCCTCATTTTGGATGATTCCCTTGATGAGTAAGAAGTGGCAATCTTTGTCATTTTTTATTACTTTTGTTTTAATATCTATTTTATCAGATACTAATATAGCAACCCCTGCTTGTTTTTATTTCCATTTGTTTGGTATATCATTTTCCAATCTTTCACCCTGAGGAGGTGTCTATCTTTAGTGGTGAGGTGGGTCTGTTGTAGACAGCAGACAGAATGGTCCATTTTTTCTGGTCCATCCTGTTAGCCTTTTGTGTTTTGGTGGGTGGTTTAAGACCATAATATTTAAGGTTATAACTTTGAGGTTCTATTTAATCACTACCATGATTGGGTGCTTTATAGGTTTGGCGCTTTCCTGAGCTTTGTACTTTTTTGAGGCTGCTGTGGTTTTTATTATTGTGATCTTTTTCTTGTAGGCTCTTTTGACACTTCTGTGTGGACTATTCCCTGAAGTAATCACTGTAGGTTTGTCTTTGTGTTCATATAATCATAGAGCTGATTTTTATCATGGAAAGTTTTCCTTTCATCATCTATTATGAGGGATATTTTCACTGGGTACAGTAGTTTGGGTTGGAAGCCATAGTGTTTTAGACTTTAAAATATTTCATTGCAGGCCTTATTTTTTTTTCAATGTTTTCATTGAGAAATCTGATGTAATTCTGATGGGATTACACTTGTATATTTTTAAATGTTTTTAAAGTTTTATTTGAGTCAGAGAGAGAGAATGTAAGGGATATAGACAGAGATAATGGTTGCACCAGGGCCTCCAGCAACTGTAGATGAACTCTGTTTGTTTTCATTTTGAATTTTAATTATGCTGTGCTTTGGAGATTTTCTTCTTTGGTCCTTTTTGTTTGGTGTTCTGTGAGTTTCTTGTGGGCCCCCTTTTTTTTTCTTGTGGGTGGGCCTTACTTTTGCAAGAGTGGGGGAATTTTCTTCAGTAATTTTGTTGAATATGTTCTCTATGCCTCTGGCCTGGATTTCTTCCCCTTCTGGCATACCCATGATCCAGATGTTTTGTTGCCGTAGGGTATCCTACAGTTACCTTGTATTCTGTTCACATTTTTTTAAACTTAGCAAAGATTTTGGACTCCCAATCAATGTCTTAGGTCTTTTTTTTCCAGCTGAGTGATTCTGTACTCCACATGAATGACGATGTTAGTGAAGATTTCTAGAGAGGTTTTTAAAAGCTCTATTTGAGTTTGTTTTCTCTTTTCTTTTCTTTTCTTTTCTTTTCTTTTCTTTCTTTCTTTCTTTCTTTTTTTTTTTGCCTCATGTCCATCTCTTTTATGATGTTTGATTTCAGTTAGTGGTATAATTTTCCTGATAGATCATGGAATTCCTTCTTGCATTTGATCATGCTTTTATTAAGCTTATTCAGCTAGCTATTGAGATCCTGTATTTGTTGCCTCACCCTCAATTCATTTATCTCTCTTTTGAGGCCTTTCTGGTTTTCTTCAATTAAGTTAAGCCTAGTGACAAAAACTGCTCTAGGATGATTCTGCTCAATTTCATTATGGTCTTATTGATTTTTTGGTGATTTCTTTCTAGTTTAGAATTTCTCTTAATCATGGTCACATAGATTCTTTTATTTTCAGTGTAGGATTCAATTTCTCTTGTTTCCCCAATGATTTCATTGGAGGCTTCCATAATGGGATAGACATCCTTGGTGGTGATCTCTCAGTTTTATTACTTTTGTGTGTGTGTGTGTGGGTGAGTGTGTGTGTGTGTTGTGGTCTACCTATATTGAGGTAAAAATTTTATTTTATTAAGGAAGAAGCAAGTTTTTGTACTTGTAGTATCTTCAGTGAGTGTTCTATTTTTAATGTGATCCATATTTGAGCAAGAAGTAGTTATAACCACATTTGTATGGATTGTGGAGATTGGAAGTATCAAAGGTACCTGGGGAACTCCATTTGTTTGCATTCTTCTGAACAGGGATACTGGGGGTTGTGGAACCTGGAGATAAAAATCTGGGGAGCCTGGAGCAACATGGCAGGTTCCCACAGTGGCATGTGCACCCTCTGGCTCTGGGAAACAAGGATATGGGGATACAGGGGCTGATCAACTAGGAAACCAGAGAAAATGGTCTGCTTCCACATCATGCACACAGGGTCCAGGCCTACCAGCCACAGCAGGGGTACCTGGACCATGGAACTGGAAGATTGGGAAATGAACTGGGATCTCTGACATATTTACTCCACATGCCCATTCTCCAGAGCAGATCTTTTGCAATCTATTATTTTTTAGATGTGATATGTACTTTCATTCCCCACCTCAGGTGTGTGACACATGAGTATCACAAGTTTGAGACTAGCTTTGGTTATATATGCAGGGATGAACTACAAAAAGAAAATGTACATAAACTATGCAAATGAAATATGGAATGAACTATGGGATATAAATGTGAGAATATTTATTACTGACCTTACAAATAACTTTTTTGAAAACATTGCTGTGAAATGCTTTTTCTGATAATTTCCAGCAGTTATCTTTGGCATCAGAAACCTATCATTCATCCTCATGTCTCCATGGTGTCTCCATTGAGGGACTTCTAACAAACCTGACTCACACTGAACATGGTTATTTCCCCAAACAAAATCACATCACAAATCCAATGACCTTCCATTTTCTGTATTTGTTGTACTCCCATAATTCAGGTTGACTTCCAATTTGTTATTCCAAAAGGAATAAAATGATTTTGAAGAACAGGACACTCTTTCACCATTTAGGCCACCTAATTTCAAATGAATCAGAATTTATCATGCAGTCCCAATGTAGAACATTGCAGATGAATGAGTGCTGTCTCCAGCCTGAAACTTTTGTTTCTTTCTGGGTCATATCCCTCTTCTCACACAAGTTCATCTGTATGCAACTCAACCCTGCACCCAATGGTCTATCAAGCTCATCTTAAACCACTGCAATGCATCTCTTAGGCAAGGTTTGAAATACTTATACATTCTTCTAAATAAGTTCCAAAAGGCAAAAAGCACACAGCCAAGTTTCTAGCATCCTCCACCCCACTACATTGGTACCAATTCTCTGTTGTAGTTACCTTTCCATTGCTGGCATAAAGAACCTGACCAAAAGGAGCTGATGGGAGGAAAGTTGTTTGTTTGGCTTACAGTCTGGAGGGGTAGCTTAATGATGACAGGGGAAATATTGTAGAGTATAGGCTGGATATCAACTCTGTCATAGTTAGTTTCACATTGTTGGTAGAAAACAACTGACCATGAGTATTTTGTGGGAGAAAGAGTTTATTTTAGTTTACAGATTGAAGGGAAAGCTCCATGAAGGTGGGGAAAACCAATGCTATGAGCAGAGAGCGTACATCACTTCCTGGCCAACATTAGATGGACAATAGCAATAGGAGAGTGTGCCAAACACTGGCAAAGGAAAGCTGGCTATAATATCCATAAGCACACCCCCAAAATATATCACCTCCAGGAAGTTCCAATATCCAAATTGCCACCAGATGGGGACCTAAGCATGCAGAACACATAAATTCATGGGAAAACCTGAATCAAACTACCACATTCCTCCCCTGGCCCCCATAAACTGATAACCATCCATGATATTAAATGCAATGCATGCAGTCCAACTTTAAAAGTCTTCATAGTTTTCATTAATCCCAAGGAAGTTCAAACATTCCTATAGTCCAAGGTCCTTAACTGAAACAAAACAAAACAAAACAAAACAAAAAATACCTTAATGGCACAAAATAGATATTCACACTGAAAAAGATGGCATTGGGCATAGCAAATAAATTGAACCAATTCAAGATTTAAAATAAACAGGGCAAACATCAAACTCTGTAGATCCAAGTCTGACAAATCTAGTCAGTGACAAGTCTCTAAGTTCAGTAATTCTAACCAGTGACAAGTCTGTGGAGTTTTAATTCCTAGGCTACTCACAGTCCTAGAAAACTTCATCTAGTGCCAGACCCTCTCCTTGGCAGCCATCCCATAGCCCTGACATCTCCATTTTGTCTCCAATGGCAACTCACAGTTCAGCCTTGTGGCTCCATTGGACTTCTATGCATGTAATCTGACAAGCCTGCCTCACACTTCCCATGGCTATATGCAAACTACAAAATCATGTTGTAGAGATTACTTAGTGGTTAAGGCACTTGTTTGCAAAACCTAAAGACCCAAGTTCAATCCCCCAATACCCACCTAAGCAAGATGAACAGGGTGGCACATGCATCTGGAGTTTGTTTGCAGTGGCTAGAGTCCCTGGCATGCCTATTTTCTCTCTATTTGCCCCTCTCTCAAACAAACAAATAAATAAATAAAATATTTAAAAACACAAAATACAAAACTGAGTTGCAAACTCAATGACCCTCATTTTCTGTATTTTTTTATACTCCATAATACCAGGTGGGCTACTCACTTATTAATGCAGAGGGAATAAAGCAAAGTCACCAACAGCTTGCTGAGACCTCATGCCATCTTGATAGCATGTTTGGGTTATGGAGTCAAGCATAGCTGAAACTCATTAGTATTGTTAGCAAGGAAAATTGTACTTGTGTCTTTAATGTAGACTATTTAAGGTGTTTTTTTTTTTTTTTAAACTTTCAAGACACATTGATTTTGTATGAAGAAAAGGGAAAAAAGGCATTGTTTCTTTCTCAAGTACTGCAAGAGAGTGAGTTTTCTTTTCTTTCATTCTTTCTTTTTTGAGAGAAAGAGGCAGAGAGAAACAGAGAGAGAGAGAGAGAGAGAGAGAGAAGAAGATGCAGAGAGAGAATGGGTGCACCAGCAGCCTCTCAGCTGCTGTGAATGCATTCCAGACGTGTGAAACTCCTTGTGGGCAACTGCAGCATTGCACCCTTGCATCACTTTTTGCATCTGGCTAAACATGGGACCTGGAGATTCGAACTGGCATTCTTAGGCTTGGCAGGCAGGTGCCTTAACCACTAAGCCATCTCTCCAGCCCAGGTTTTCTTTTTTTTTTTTTTAATTTTTTTTTTTGGAGAGAAATAGAGAGAGACAGAGAGGAAGACAGATAGAGACGGGCGCACCAGCAGTCTCTCAGCTGCTGCAAATGAAATCCAGATGCATCTGCCCCCTTGTGGTCAAGTGAGGCATTGTGCCCTTGTGTCACTTTGCATCTGGCTAAACGTGGGACCTGGAGATTGGACCCGCTGAAGATTGGAACCAGTGTTCTTAGGCTTAGGAGGCAGGCACCTTAACCACTAAGCCATCTCTCCAGCCTCCAGGTTTTCTTTTTATTTGAAGTCTTCTATATTCAAGGCACAGGGGAAAATACTGGGACTGTGTAGGGAGGTCCTAAGAGTTGTGCCACCTAGCATTTACCTGGTATGATTCTCTATTTTGCTTCTGAAACACTGTAAAGAAGGCACTGCTCATGACCCAAAGATCTTTGGCAGAAAAAAAAAAAATGAAGTCTATGAAGGAATATTGGCGGGAGGCTTCTCTCAAATTTGACAGAAGATACAAATAGATTTGAGATTCTCAGTAAACCCAAATAGGGGAAGCTAAAAAAAATCACTTAGGAAGAGAAAGCATTCACAGAAAAATGAAACATTGGGAGCTGGGAAGATGGCTAAGCGATTAAAGATGCTTGCTTCCAAGCCTGCCAACCTGAGGTCCATCCTCCCTAGCACTCATGTGAAGGCAAATGCAAAGTGATATCCATCAATGGGCCATCAGAGCCCTGAGAGTCTGAAGGCTTTTGGGTCAGCTTATCTGGCCCAGCTGGCCCATGCAGCAGGAAAACAATAAGAAAGACCTTCTCTCAAAGAAGGTAGAAGGAGAGGATAGACACCTTGAGGTTGTCATCTGACCTCCAAACATATGCCAAGGCATGTGTGCCATTCTCCATACTTAATAAAAACAAAATGGAAGGGCTGGAGAGATGGCTTAGCCATTGCCTGCGAAGCCTAAGGACCCATGTTCTACTCTCCAGAGCACATGTAAGCCAGTTGTCCAAGGTGAAGCAAGAGCCAGGTTGCACATACCCACTAAGTGATGCAAGCATCTGGGGTTTGGTTGCAGTGGCTTCAGCCTTGGCATGCCAATTTTCTTTCTTTTTGTATTTCTAAAAATAAATAAATAAATAAATTTAAAAAACTGAAGCATTGCATGTAGGGGGGCAATGAAAATGAGGTGATGAATAATCATCAGAAAAATATATAGAAGGCAGTTCTATATCTATATCAAAGCAAAGGTACAGAGGAAAGCCACACAGAAATTGGGCCATGGCAGAGGTGGTAGAAGCAATACAGGGAGACTGCTCGGATGCCCTCTTGTTCTACTGTTCTACTCTCTGCAGGTTTGTTCTCATCCTAAGTGGTTTTACAATGAAAGCAGGGAAGACATGAGTGTGAGCACTGGTCTGCTTTGCTTGTTTGCTTCCTTTTACCCTGTGCATGTATTCACCTGAATATTCATTCTCTTGTTTCCATGCCTTTCAATTCTGTTCCCTTCCTTCCTACTTTTTAATGAAAAGTTTATTTTCATTCTTATTAACTTTGCTTCAGATGCCTCCTGTTTATTCAAAGGTCTGCTGCTCTTAAAGCAATTTCCTCTTTTCCAGAATCCCAGAGGCCTTCTTTATTCTTGGTTTGTCTCCTGTTTCACTTACTCCTTTGGTACCACCCCCCTCCTTCAAGTTATTTTCTTTTTCCCCTAAGATTTTAGCCTGAGCCTATAATGGAAATATTTTCTTCTTTATGGCATTCTTCCTTTCCTCAGGAGAAAACATTTCTTTGTATGAATATAAATAGGGTCTGTGAAGAAAGACCCATACTTCAAAACATTCTGGCAATTAATAAGGGAAAGCAATAAGTTGCTGGTCAAGCAAACAACATATAATTCTGAAAACCTTCAAAAGCTTTGAAGCAAAGTGCTTGCTTTGTGACAAATGATACTGAAGGAAGGAGAAAGTGCACTTATCTCTCAAGATATTGCTGAATCTCCTACCAAGCCATCACAAATAATAATGGACAATACAGTCTTGTCTACAAAAGAGACATTATTTTGTTCCATATTGCTAGGTATTTTTGCCAAGTGCTCTAAGTCTATGGTTTTAAAATGTATGGATGCCTTAGGGAAATCTCCTTTGAATGATTATACTGAAAAAAAAAATCACATAACAAGTTATTTTCTTTAACAGTTCACTTTTGTATCATAACTAAAGCACCAAAGTTTTACCTATAGAAAGCATACTCCATTTTTCAATATTGGTAGGACTCTTATGATGTGGTGGATTTCAGAAATATATAGGTCTCTATGCTAAATGATCTTAGTCTATTATTCAGCTACCACCTTTTGTCTCTATCAGAATATGAAATGCCTGCCCAAGGGCTCATAACATTAATATATATATTTCTGATATTTAGTATGTTAGCATGCATTTAGTAACAGAGACTCCATCTCTTGTAGCAGTTTTTGAATTCATACAGTAAAAAAATATACAACTACAAATGAACTGGCATATGGAAATGACCACTTTTCTAAAAATCTTGTACAGAAAGAATGAAATATTTCCTTCATTCTCCATTTAGGAATCACTGTAGGCAAGACATTATGCAGCACCTGCTTACCTGCACAGTGAGCAGCATATACAATACCAAATTCCTATTGTTAGGTCGGGACAGACCCAAAATGGAGTCACCAATGACAGCACAAGGGTGACAGAGACATAAGGAAGTAAGTTATCCACATTCCTCAAGAAACTGCTCAGCCATTCTCCCTTCCTTGCCTACCAATGTCCCCAGGTCATGGTTTTCTGCCCCCTTATATTGTAAGTCACCTGGTCACTGTATCTGGTGTCACACTCTGGCTATCTTAGATCTCCTGTAAAAGAATCTTTCTTAATCAGCTTTTCCCCTTCTTCGCCTTCCCCCAACTGACTATTTGAAAACTGAGGTTGGTTGTGCTCTGCTCTTGAGAGTCAGCCCTGACAGCTTGTGCTTTTCCCAGATAAAAGCTTTCATCTTTGCCTTGGAGTGGTTTGTGTGGTCTTGGTCACTCCCAAAACTTACACCTATTTTCTATCTTTTATCTTCTTTATTGTCTATCTTGAGAAGTATAGCTTCTCTTGGGCCATAGCTACAATGCTTTTTGAGTGCTTGGGCAGCTGAGCATAGAAAAGCATTTCCCAAGGTTGTCCTGTTCTGACAGGGCAATTCTGATGCTCTCTCTTTTAACACACTATTTTCTCAACTAAAAAAAAAAAATATCTTTCAACTTTACACTCTGGAGTCCTAGATAGGTAAGGTCTTTGCCTCAAAGCACTTGTACTAGTACAAAATAAACAGCTTCTCTGTCATAGTTTTAGGAATTGTAGCCACACAGTTTTACTGGAAAAGCTTCTCATTTTTCACATTTTTGTTCTCTACTCATTGCTCTGAATTGTCATTGTAAATAAAACTTGCTATAAAGAAGCAATAAATAACCATGCTACAACCAGAATGTCATGTTATCTGAAATTCCCTCTTCTTTATTTTTTTTTTTATTTGATTAATTAATTAATTTATTATAGAGACAGAGGCAAAGAGAGAGACAGAGAGAGACTGAGAGAGAGAGAGAGAGAGAGAGAGAGAGAGAGAGAGAGAGAGAATGCACATGCCAGGGCCTTTGGTGGCTGCAAACAAATTCCAGATGCATGCACCACCTTGTTCATCTGGCTTTACGTGGGTCCTGAGGAATCAAACATGGGTTCTTTGACTTTGCAGGCAAACATATTAACTGCTAAGCCATCTCTCCAGTGCCCCCACCCCAATTTCTTTTAATTCAGGCTCACTCAAATCTTCAGAACACAGGCAAAGCAGACATAGCTCTTTCAAGAATGAAACATGGATGACCTCTTACTTAGTACCCTGTAGAGATCTTGTTCCCATTTGAAACCCCATGAACACACTCTCTACCATTGTCATTTCTAGCAGCATTCTGGTGTTCTAAAAACTCACCCAAGAAGCTCTACTCCCTTGTACTCTATCTGACCACAATGGGATTAAACTGCAAATCAGCAACAAGAAAAAGTACAGAGCATACAGAAATTCATGGAGACTAAACACTACACTATTGAATGATAAATGGGTCATTGACAAAATCAAAAAGAAAACAATAAATTCATAGACTCAATCAAATTATGATGAGAATACAACATACCAAAACCTTTGGGACACAATGAAGGCAGTCCTAAGAGGGAAATTTGTAGCTCTAAGTGCCTATGTTAAGAAATTAGATAAACAATTTAATTCTTCACCTTAAGGCCTTAAGGAATTCTACCAAACTCCTTCTATGAAGCCAGCACTACCCTGATACCAAAACCAGACAAAGACAGAACCAAAAAAGAAAATTACAGACCAATCTCCCTCATGAAAATATATGAAAAATTCTGAACAAAATATTGGCAAGCAGAATACAAGAATATATCAGAAAGATTATTCACCCTGACCAATTAGGCTTTATCCCAGACATGCAGGGATGGTTCAACATATGCAAATCCATAAATGTAATAAACCATATAAATGGTCTAAAGGACAAAAATCACATGATCATCTCAATAGATGAAGAAAAGGCATTTGACAAAATCCAACATCCCTTCATGATAAAAGTATTACAGAAAGTGGGAATAGAAGGAACATATCTCAACATAATAAAAGCTATTTATGACAAAACCTACAGCCAACATAATACTAAATGCAGAAAAACTTGAACCTTTCCCACTAAATTCAGGAAAAAGTCAAGGGTGTCCACTTTCCCCACTTTTACTTAATATAGTACTGGAAGTCTTAGCTATAGCAATAAGGCAAGAGACACTCATAAAAGGGATACAAATTTGAAGGGAAGAGATCAAATTATCATTATTTGCAGATGATATGATTGTATACATAAAGGACCCCAAAGAGTCTACCAGCAAACTGTTAGAACTGATAAACACTTTTAGAAATGTAGCAGGATACAAAACAAACACACAGAAATCAGTAGCTTTCCTAAATAGTAACAACAAACATGCAGAGGATGAAATCAGGGCATCTCTCCCATTCACTATTGCCTCAAAACAAAAATAAAGTACCTTGGAATAAACTTAAGCAAGGAAGTGAAGGATCTCTATAATGAGAACTTTAAAACACTCAAGCGAGAAACTGCAGAAGACACAAGAAAATGGAAATGCATACCATGTTCTTGGATTTGAAGAATCAATGTTGTGAAAATAGCAAACTTACAAAAAACAATCTACACATTTAATGCAATCCCCATTAAAATTCCAATGACATTCTTCATAGAAATAGAAAAAATAATCCTGAAATTCATTTGGAAGCACAAAAAACCTTGAATAGCCAAACAATTTTGAGCAACAAAAATCAGGCTGGTGGTATCACTGGACCCAATTTTAAGCTGTATTACAAAGCCATAGTAACAAAAACAGCATGGTACTGGCACAAAGACAGACATGTAGATCAATGGAACAGAATAGAGGACCCAGATGCTAATCCAAACAGCTACAGCCATCTGATTTTTGACAAAATGTCAAAAATATTCATTGGAGGAAAGATAGCCTCTTCAAGCGGTGTTGGGAAAACTGGATATCAACATGTAGAAGGATGAAAATAGATCCTTGTCTTTCTCCATGCACAAGAATCAAGTCCAAGTGATCAGGGTCCTTAATATCAGACCTGAAGCTCTGAAATTGCTAGAGAAAAAAGTAGGGGAAACCCTTCAACATATTGGTATAGGCAATGACTTTCTGAATATAACCCCAATTGCCCTGGAAATAAAACCACTAATTAATCAGTGGGATCTTATCAAATTACAAAGCTTTTATACAGCAAAGGACACTGTGAATAGAGCAAAAGACAACCTACAGAGTGAAATAAAATCTTTGCCAGCTATATATCTGACAGAGAAATAATATCCAGAATATACAAGGAACTTAAAAAAAACTGAACAATAATCAAAAATCAAACAACTCAATTAAAAAATGGATTATGAAACTAAATAGAGAGTTCTCATCAGAAGAAATACAGATGGCATATAAACATCTAAAAAAGCATTCTACATCCTTATCATCAGGGAAATGCAAATTAAAACTTCTTTCAGATTCCATTTTACTTCTACACTGTTGGTGGGAATGTAATCTGGTACAGTCTTTGTGGAAATCAGTGTGGAGGTTCTTGAGACAGCTAAAAATAGATTTACCATATGATCCAGCTATGGCACTCCTAAGCATATATCTGAATGATTCTTCTCACGACCCTAGAGATATTTGCACAATCATGTTTATTGCTGCTCTGTTCACAATAGCTAGGAAATGGAACCAGCCTAGATGTCCCTCCACAGATGAATGGATAATAAAGATGTGGTACACTTACTCAATGGAGTTCTATTCAGTGGTAAAGAAAAATGAAATTTGCAGGGAAATAGATGGATCTGGAAAGGATTATAATAAGTGAGGTAACCCAGGCCCAGAAAGCAAACGTCACATGTTCTCTCTCATATGTGGATTCTGGCTACAAATGAATAGACTTGTGTATGAGCTGGAACCAAAAGTCGGTAGCAGAGACAAGTAAGATAGAAAAAGGCTATAAGGGAGTAAGGAGAGAAAAGGGCTTAAGGGGATTGTATTATATATATGTAAGTAGAAGAACATATTGCAGGGAGGGGAAAGGCCTAATAAGCAAGACCAGGAGGATAGATTGTGTTAAAGATGGTGGGGGAGGAGGGTTAATCAAAATTCATGTATTCTGAATAAGACATATGAAAACCTACTTTTTTGAATAATGGCACATCCAGAGGCCATAGATTGTTACCATTAGGTTTTCAGTGCCAGGGATGGGATAACCTTCCTGTGAGTTGTTGGCCACAGAGATCCCTGTTGCCTCCAAAACATTATAGGCTATTGCCAAGGCCCTTGGTTTCCCTTGAGAAACAGATGGTAAGACCCTATTACTGAAGACTTCACATGCCTGAGTCTCAATGTTACTGAGAAATCAAGCTAGTGCTGAGCAGAAAACCTTCTTTCTGTAGATGAGCCAATTGAAAGCTGGCAAAAGCTACACTGCATGCAGCCCTATGGGAGACAGAAGTCATCAGTAGTGAAAACAGTTGACACTGGAAACCTCAAATTTGGCCAGACAGGCCAAATGACCAAACGAGTGCAATAGTGGCATGTCTGCTTTCGGGGAAACCGACTGATCTCTAATTGGACTGTAGGCCCTCTCTATGGGAGGGAATATATGCCTGGTACTGAAAACCTAATCAAAAGCCTTTGGCAGCAGAGGTCATGAGCCTTAGGGGTATAAAGCTTGCTCTTGTCTAGCTAAATGTATATATTATTCTCATCAAACTGCCCTGAAAGCACTAGACTTAATGTTCATATTCACATATTAATGCTACTCTCATTTCTGGTTAGAGAAGCTTCTCTTTTCAGAAGACGATGACCACTGGGATGACCCAAAAGGCAACATAGTGCTGAGAAGAAGGGGCGGAGGAGTGTCCAGCACTGAAACATCTCTGTCATACCCTCCAATGCTCAGCGTCCATTGAAGAATAGGTGGCGGAAAAAATGTAAGCACCAAAGGAAGGGTAGGAATCCTTACAATGCAACTGTCCAGAGAGAAATTGACCTCCATATCCATGACCTTGCAGTGCCTAGCAAGACCTTCACAAGACTCTCATAATAGGAGAAAAAAGATGATGACATCAAAGTAAAAGAGAGACTAATGGACAGAGCAAAGTTGAAAAGGGGAAAGGGGGGATTGGAGGGAAATATCATTGTTTATTGTCTGTAAGGATAGAAGTTGTCAATAAAAAAAGTAAACATTTCTCTATCTAGAATTTTACTTCACCATGCATATCATAGAACTTAAATAACCAAAGCTGGCAAGATGGTTCAACAGGTAAGATGCTTGCTTACAAAGCCTATAGACCCAGATTTGATTCCCCAGTACCTATGTAAAGCCAGATGCACAATGTGGCATATACATCTTGAGTTTGTAGTGACTAGAGGCCCTAGCATGTCCATTGGTCTCTCTTGCTCTGTCTCTTTCGCTCTCTCAAATAAATAAACAAATAAATAAAATATTTTCTAAATGATCTTAAAAAAACCTTATGCAAATATTTAGAAAAAATATCCCATGGGCTGGAGAGAAGGCTTAGCGGTTTAGGCGCCTGCCTGCTAAGCCCAAGAACGCCAGTTCCAATCTTCAGGTCCCACATTTAGCCAGATGCAAAGTGACGCAAGGGTGCAATGCTGCATTGCCCACAAGGGGGCGCACGCATCTGGAGTTTGTTCATAGCAGTTGAGATGCTGCTGGCGTGTCCATTCTCTTTCTGTCTCCCTCTTCCTCTCTCTCTCTCTCTCTCTCTCTCTCTCTCTCTCTCTCTCTCTCTCCAAAAAAAAAAATCCCAGTATTTCAAATATTTGTTGTGGGTATGAGTGTTTTATATCTACATATAGATATTTGAGTTAGTTTTTTTAATATATTAGTTATGTATATAGTATATATACAGCCATGATGGTACCATTGTTAGCCTTCCCCCTGTTCTCCCCCCATGGGTAATGTGGATCTTGCCTTATGTGGGCAGCCATCAGTTATGTGGGAGAGGCAATGACTCTGTGCATAATGCCCCAACTCATGGCTCTACCAATCTTTCTGCCGCCTCTTCCACGAATTTCCCTGAGCCATGTTGGGTTCATTTTAGGTCTATTTCAGTGATGAGGTTTTGTGAGTCTCTATGTCTCTGGATATCTGATTTGGTAGGAGTTGAGTGTTCTTTGTGTCTATCTCCTTCACCCTTGTGCTGGTACCAGGTTCACCAATAAAGCAACACTCTTGATCAGTTCCCCTATAACTCAATGGCTTCATCAGGTGCACTGGTGAAGTGTGATGGGCTGATTCTCTCCTCAGGTTCTGTGCCCATCTGAAAGAGAGAAGCAGATTCTCCAAGGGAGAGTAAGGTCAGTGCAAGATACATGGTTGATTTAGTTTTGATTTTTCAATATTAAAAATGCTGATATAAGCAAATTTTGTTTTAAACTTTGTACTTAAATCTATGTCTTTAGGCAAGATAATTATAACATCATTGATTCAAAGGGTATGCACAATTTTAGGCTCTTGATATATAGTACTATTTTCCTCAGAAATAGCAAATCAATATTTTTTTATAAGCAAAAGAGGATTGCTGAACCCTCTCTTCAGTTCAAGGCATTATTTTCTTTTTAATCTGTGCTAATTTGGTTGTTATTCTTTTCATTTGGTTATAATTTAATTGAACACTTTTATATACTTAATTAGTTTATATTTCTTTTCAAAATGTTTATCAATGTCTAATTTATGTACTTGAATTATAATAAAATTACTATTCTCCCTGTTAAGATTTGGAAAAAATATTCTGACATATCCCATCTGAACAGTTCTTAGAGTTCTTTAAAAAGGACTGATATTGCTGCAACTTTTACTGTGGGTGGAATCCATCTGTCCAAATGATCTAAGGCATTTTTAAATGCCTACCTTCATATGACACTGGGAGGGCATTAAAGGGGGCAAAATGAAGACAGTTATATCAGTCACATATGCTTGAAATTCCCAAACTTGGCCCTTCTTACAAGTAGTAGCTTGTGAATTCTGGTACTTATTTTGAAAAGTGGTTATTCTGTGCTTAGTATTTGGGGATATTAAGGAGTACTTCGGTCACTTCAGGATTCTAATGAACTTAAACACTGCCCCAATTTATTTTTTCCTTACTTTCCAGCTTTGCCACACAAATTTGTTTCTACGCTGATGGGCAGGTACAAACAGAAACTAGTGCCAGGCTCTGCAATTGCATGTCACTCATCCTCCCACCTAAAGATGTATTGCTCACCACTGGAATGAATCCAGAACAGAGCTTTAAATAAAAGAAGTCTTGGCTTTAACTTTGACAATGCTTCTCCACATAAACATTCTTCAGTGCCCACAGGGATGAACACTTCTCTTGATTCTTAGGACTTTGCTGAAGCCAGCCCCTTGACATGACATGCAAGTTTCTTCAACCTTTAACTGAAAACTTTCCCTTTTTTTTTTCCCAAGCTCAGTGATGCTCTTTCCAAAGCTATTCAGATGATGCACCCACATGAGAGCTATTTTAAGGTCGCTTATAGAACCTGAGATGTATTTCTGGGTTTGCAAAGCCTCAGTGTTTAAGGCCAGAGGGGACCCTGTACCTGCTATCCCTACCACTACTGGAGCTAATGGAGATGCTAACTACTAGGACGTGACATTAAGTAAGCTGTCATGAGTACAGGTCATACCAAGATTCACTGTATTCTGCTCTGATTTAGGCAAGTGTACAAATTCAGAGATATATCATTCTCAGTTTCCTCATCTGTATAACACTGCAACAATAGTAGATGTTTATAAATGTTTCTTTCCCCAGCTTCTTCATCTGCATTAATCTGATCTTTCTAGTCTTACAGATTTACTTTTTTTGTTTGTTTTTCTTCTACCTTAGAACATATTTGAAATTCAATGTTTCTACCATGTATTACCCATTAGCCTCAGTCAGGAATCTAATCTAGTTTTTACTATTGAGGCTGTTTAGGGATAGCAGAGACCCCTGGAAGTACAAGCAACAAATGTCCCTGAGACTGAAAAGGAGAATGCTCTTATTTTTTTTAATACTTTCCGCATAAAGGAGTCCTTTTAGCCTCCACTTTGCCAGAAGATAGAAATGTCAGAATAATCTGGCCTTATCTCTTTCTTTCTTAGGAGATATATTCACTGTCTTCTGAGAAGGATTACTCCCTTTCCTAGGAATGTAAAGGAATTACTGGTGGTGCTTATACACCTGACATACGGGCTGAACTAACAAAAGACCTCGTTTGGGGTATCTAAGTGGGCTTTCCCCTTCCGGGGAACCCAACTATTGCCACTTCTTGGACAGGATCTCTGGTTTTTTTTTTTTTTTTTTTTTTGCTTCTCTTAAGCTCTATACTCTTTCTAGTAAAATCTTTCTAAATGTCATCCTCTGGTGTGTGGTTTTAATTCACTAAAATTCATAAGACAAGAACTCAGAGTCCACTATTTCAGAAGCTGTGTATGACTATGAGTATCCAGAACCCTAGATCCTGAGTTATTGCTCACTCAAGAGCCAAGAAAGACTCCTTTCACTCTCAAAGATAGCCAATAATTCCCATATCACTTTTCCCACACTAAAGTAGCCACTGATTTTCCTGGAAATATGAAAGATATTGGATCCCACTTAGACCATTCGACCCCATTGGTTTATATCTGAATCTTTTATTATGTTCCATTGATCAACATGTTTGTTTTTATGAAATACCTGTTTTTTTTCCTCTGGCTCTGTCATATATCTTAACATTGTGTTTGATGATATTTCCTGCCTTGTATGTGTTTCTTGGGATTGCTTTCTTTATTCAAGATTGTTTTGTGTTCCCAAATTAGGATTTTAGGATTTTTTTTTTCTGTTTCAGTGAAGAAAGGCATTGGAATTTTGATGGGGAGTTCATGAAATCTATTAATTACTTTTGTAAATTAAGAAGATACTTTGGGGCTGGAAAGATGGCTTAGCGGTTAAGGCGCTTGCTTCTGAAGTCGAAGGACCCATGTTCAACTCTCCAGATCCCACATAAGCCAGTTGCACAAATTGACTCAAACACAAGGCTGCACATGTGCAAAATGTGGCACATGCATCTAGAGTTCAATTGCAGTGGCTGAGGCCCTGGTGTGCCAATTCCCTCTCTCTCTTTCCCACTCTGTCTCACTTTTGCTCTCTCATGAATTTTTTTTTAAAGCATCAAAAAATATACTTTGTATCATTTTTTCTCTCCACCCTGCCCCTATTCTGCTGAGGGCCCTCTTAAGTGGGGTTGCTGGTATTTCCCATGGGGTTGTGGGTTATAGTTGTGAGAGCAGCCATCATTGGTGGTGGTTGGAGGGCTGTGAGGGAGGTCAATGCCTCTGGGTATGTCATCCCAACTTCTGGCTCATACAATCTTTCTTCCCCCTCTTCCACAAAATTCCCTGAGCTGTGATGGGTGTGTTCTCAGTCTGTTTCAGTGATAAGCTCTCAGGAGCTTCTGGATTTCTGCTTTGGTATGTGTTGAGTATCCTCAGCATCTGTCTCCTTCAGCCTGGTGCTGATTGTCAGGCTCACCATGGAAGCAGCACTCTTGCTCACCTCCCCACTTTCTCTGTGGTTTCACCTGGAAATTGGCTGAAGCATGAGGGGTAGTTTATTTCCTCAGGTTTCACTACCTTCTGTAAAAGAAAAACAGATTCTCCAATGGAGAAAGATAGCCATTGTTTTCTTTATTTCTCTTAAAATATTTTATTATTTTGAAAGAGATAAAGAGGCAGAGAGAGAGATAATGGCCACACCAAGGTCTCTAGCTGCTGCAGATGAACTCCAGCTGCATGTGCCACCTTGTGCATCTGGCTTACATGAATACTAGAGAATTAAACCTGGGTCCTTAACCTTTCCAGGAAAGCACTTTAACTGTTAAGCCATCTCTCCAGTCCCAGGATAGTAATTTTTATAATACTGATTCTTCTTATCCATGATTATGAGATGTCTTCCCATTTCCATTTCCTAGTGTCTTCTTCAATTTCTCTATTCAGTGTTTTAAAGTTGTTATTATAGAGATCCTTCACTTCCTTGGTTTGTTTATTCCATTTTTTTTTTTTTTTTTTTTTTGAGGCAGTTGTGAACGGGACTGTTTCCCTTATTTCATCCTTAGTATGTTTGGTATTGATATATAGGGAGGCTACTAATTTCTCTACGAATTTTGTATCTTGTTACTTTGCTGAAAGTTTTTAATCAGCTCTAACCTCTTTCCAATAGGGTCTTATAAATCAAAACCTTTCATCTTCAAGTGAAGATAATTTCACTTCTTTCCTTTTATTTTTTATTTGCATCTCTTATCCTATTGTTGTTACTAAGACGGTCATTACTATATTTAATAAAAGTAGAGAAAGTTGACACACTTGTTTTGTTCCCAATTTTAGAGGAAATGTTTCACGTTTTCCCCCATTTCATATAATGTTTGCTATAGGTTTTTCATATATTGCCTTTCCTATGTTGAGCTAAGTCCACTTATTCCAGTTTCTTTCGGACTGATCAGTAAGGCAAGTTGGATATTATCAAATGCTTTTTGAACATCTATTGAGATCACAGTGTGATTTTTGTCCTTAAGTACATTTATGTGGTGGTATATATCATTCATTAATTTGCTTATATTGAATTATCCCCAGATTACTAGAATAATATCGACTTTATCGGGTTGAATGGTCTTTTTGATGTGTTTGTATATTCTTTTTGCAAGTATTTTCTTGAGAATTTTGTTCATGAGGGAGATTGATCTATAGTTCTCTGTTTTGTTGTACTTTTATTTTGGTATTAGGTAATACTGGCTTCCTAAAAGGAGTTTTCAGTGTTTCTTCCTTTTCTATTTTATGGAATAGTTCAAGAACAATTGGTATTAGTTATTCTTTGATGGTCTGGTAAAATTTACCAAGGAATCCATTTGGGCCTGGACTTTTTTAATGGGGGATTTTAAAAAAATAACTTCTTTGATCTTATTGCTTATTACAAGTGTGTTTAAATGGTTGGCTTATTTTTTTAGGTCATATATGTCTATAAATTCATTCCTTTTACATTTATAATTTAGTGGAATATATGCTTATTGATTCTTTGATTTTATTTGTGAGGTTTTTGTTTCTACTTCATTCATTTCTGCCCTGGTCTTCATTATTTCTTTCCATATACTAATTTTTAATTTGCCTTGTTCTTCTTTCTTCAAGGTCTTAGGATTGACTTCATTGTATCTCATAGGATTTGGCATGTTTTGTTTTCATTGTCATTTCAGTCTAGAAATATTTTGAATTCCTTCTGTATTTCTTCTATGAATTATTCAATAGTATATTATTTAATTTTTATTTGACTTATGTAAACTATTATTTAATTTGCATGAGTTTGTACATGTTTTATCACCTTTCTTACTATTGATTCATAGTTTTATCCCATTATGTTCAGTTACAGTACAAGGAATTATTTCAATTTTCCTGTATTTGTTAACATTTGCTTTGTGTTTTAATATATAATTTATTCTTGAGGAAGTTCTATGTGCTGTTGAAAACAAGGTGTTTTCTGCAGCACTTACATGGAATGGTCTGTAGATGTCTGTTAGGTCCATTTGTCTGCCATTTAATCTGGATGCCTCTCTTTATTTTGTACTGGGATGTCTGTCAATTGGTGAGAGTGGGGTATTGAAGTTACCCAGTACTATTATGCTTGGGTTAATCTGTCACTTTATATATAATAGTATTTACTAATGAAATTGGGTACACCCATGTTCATTGTATATATGTTTGCCATTGTAATGTCCTTTTATTGGCTTGTTCCTTTAATCAGCATAAAGTAACTTTTTTTAACCTCTTCTGACTAATGTTGGTTTTAATTCTATCCTGTCAGATATTACAATAGGAATACCAGCTTGTTTCCTGAAATACCATTTTCCTCCTTTAACGCTAAGGTAGCATCTGTTATTTATGGAGAGTTGTTTCTTGGTGTCAACAAACATAAAGATCTTGTCTTTTAATCTATTCTGTTTGTCTGTACATTTTGATTGGGAAATTGAGATAATTAATATTCAATTTTATTATGAGTTTCCATTTCTGTCATTCTTATTAATTTTGCACTGCTTGATATTTTCTATTCCCCTCTTGCATTAACTATTATTCAAGCATGGAGTATTCTTTCCTGTGACCTCATGTTTTGCTTTCCCTTATTTCTAGTCTAAAGAATTCATTCAAGTATTTTCTGAAGATCTGGATTAATGATCATGTTTCTCTTTAGTTTCTCTTTAGTCTGTTTATGTTATGCAAATTCTTTTTCCTTCAACTATGACAGATAGCTGGATTTAGTAGTCTGGGTTGGCAATTGTCTTTCAGAATTTGAAATATATCATCCCAAGCTCTTCTGGTTTTTACCATTTCTGTTGAGAAGTCTGTTCTTATTCTGTTGAGCTTGTCTTCATAGGTGACTAAGTGCTGCTTACTACATTTATTTTCTTCTATGATCTTGTTGAAAATATTTATTTTTCTTTAGATTGAAATTCTTCTACTAATATGCCTAGAATTCTTTGATATGAACTCTTCATAGTGTCCCCAAAGTCTTGAACTTTCCACTCTACCATTTTCTTAATTTATCTTTCTGTTTGTTGGAATGTTTCAAATCCTCTTCTTTGTCTTAAAGAACAAATATCCTGTCCTTTACTTGTTTCATTCTATTGGTGAGGCTTTTTACAATTTTCTGATTTGTCTTACTATGTTTTTTCATTGCTAGTATTTCAGTTTGGTATTTATTTAGTATTTCTATTTTCTTACTAATTAATATATGGTATTTTTCTCCTTATTTTATTCAGTTGATTTTGTGTCTTCTGGAATTCCATCAGGAGTTTTTTCTTTATTTATTTCTTTTGATTTATTTGAGCATACTTATAATTATTCATTTGAATTCCTTGTCTGGTATTTCATATAATTCAGTCTTACTGGAGTTCATTACTCTAGGAGTCATACTTTTTGGATATTTTTGGAGGGATTTTGTGCATGTAGATTTCTTATATTACTGTATTGGGATGTTCATACCTTGAGTTATTTCATTGCTTATGTTTTCTGTTTAACAGTTATATTTTTAGATATGTAGGTCTGAAGTTATTATCTTTAGGGTAGGAGCTCAAAGTGTCAGATGTGGCCTGTATATTACCCCTAAAGCAGAGTAAGAGCTAAAGTAACCCAGGCTGGTGGATGCAAAATGTAGCATAAACTAAAAGTCCAATCCACTGTGTCTACCTTCTTCCAGCTACCCTTCAGACCTTTCTTTCTTTCCCTTTCTTTCTTTCTTTCTTTCTTTCTTTCTTTCTTTCTTTCTTTCTTTCTTTCTTTCTTTCTTTCTTTCTTTCTTTCTTTCTTTCTTTCTTTCTTTCTTTCTTTCTTTCTCTGGCTTTTCAAGGTAGGGTTTCCCTCTAGCCCAGGCTGACCTGGAATTCACTATGTGACCCTCCTACCTCTGCTGGGGTTAAAGGTGTGTGCCACCACGCCTAGCCCTTCAGGCCTTGTTAACTGTTTCACCACTTTTGCTTCTATTGCTATTCTTGCCACAGTTCTTATTGGTCAGCAATCTCAGTCTCCCTAGGTTTCTATGGTAAGATGTCCCAGCACCTGGGGAGTAGTACTTATTCCTTCTCCTCCTCTTCTCCCCGCTCCCCTTCTTCTTCTTTATCTTTTGCTAGACAGGTTCCAAAGCATTTCCATTTTGAGGCTCAGTGTTTTAAAAATCGTTAGTGCAAACAGCTGTTACTTACAACTTTTAAAAATACTGTTCCTTACAACCTTTGCTGTCATAGGAGTAGTATAGAACTTACACAGTACTGTGTTAGTTCAGGAGAAGACATAATATGAAATTGACAGATTTTAATTCTTATTAAGTTCCTAATACTACATGACTGTTATTCTACGGTAAAATTGATTGACCTATTTTTTTACTTGGTATCTGCAGCAGGATTTCTAGTCCCTTATGAGAACAAACATCATAGAATATGTTTCAATAGTTCATCAGGCGTGTCTGAGTTCCATCGAAGGCTGTGACTTAGGCTTCAGCTAGAAGTCATCACCTTCCCACGCACTCCATAGCAGATCCTTTTCCCACCCCCACTTACACACCCTATAACATGTCCTTTCATGAGCCTGTCTTCCATTGAATGGGTGACTTCTCTATCTAGTAATTAGGACTCTGGTGGGTAAGCAAGTAAATATTTTCTTTGTAACTGTCATATATCTGTTGCCAAGAGAGTAAAATAGCAAAGGCAGCTGTCTCTTTGAATAATGAGAGAGAAATAGGGAGTTCAGAAACTAAGGAAATCAAAAGCAAAGCCTCGGCAACATTACTTTGTACTGAGTTGGCAGAGTTGAGAGAACAGCTGAGCATAGGCTGGAGGAAGTAGCAAAGTGCGCCTGTGCTGTTCCCATGTTTCCTTGAGATCAGTGTTACTCCTTTGTGTAAGTCATTGGTTCCAACTAGACACTGCGGCTCTAGTCTCTAGGTGTAGAATCAAGGCAAGTACAAGACTGGCTACTTGAGGAGCTGATGAAAGCAGATGCAAGGGCCAACCAAGTGAGTACTTGCTCCCCCTCCCCACTTGATCAAATTCCCTACCAGGTATATCCAATCTGTTTCCCACAGGCTGTATGCTCCCAGGATAGGTAGGAGTGTGGCTCAACACACTCATAGATGACAATGTCATATCATAGTGATAAAAAGTTGTACATTTCTGAACTAGTGGATGAGAACAACCTAGAGAGATTGGCATCTCCTCATACTGTTTGAGTTAATTTTAGGGTTGTCACCTCCACAGTGGAGTTGGTAGGTAAACTATTAATAACAGAAATGACCCATAATGCTTTTATAATATTATAGGACATTTCTCTGCCCTGGAACACATCCCTCCCATCTTCAGCTCTATAGATCTATAAACATGTATTTTAACTCTTTCTTGTTACTCTCAGAACACCTATGGTGATATGACACTCACATCTATTTAAAGATAATTTGCTACAGATAGCAGAGTCCACTGACAGCCTCCAGTAGCTAGCCCTTGGATAGTGATGGCTCACTTCTCTAAAGCAGCTCTTGTCTAATGATCATTGTCTAATGATAATAAGGTAATACAGGCTGTCCATCCATTATTGAAGAGGAATTCCACTAATAGCCAAACTTTGTGTAGGCAGCCCTCATATCAACAAAGAAACCTAAATACACAGACAAGAGTAACTAGATACCTTGGTCATACAGTAGTATAGTTTTCCATTGTTATGTAGAAAAAGTCATTATTTTTATGTTCCCAGATTCTTTGTGTTAAGTTTTACAGGGCAGAGCAGGGAAGTTTGCCTGTGGCCCATGTTGTTTGTGTGGGATCTCAATGGAAGACTCCAAGCAGGATCTTTAAGTGGTTTTAATGAGGGAGCTGACATAATCTAAAGACTCATTCACTCATATATGTCTGATTATTGATGCTAGCTGTCAGCTGAGGCCCCGTTTGAAACACAGCTCATAGTGTGGACCTTCTCAAATGCCATTAAAATGAGTATTGAGAAAGATCAAGACAGAAAGTATGTACCTCTACTGGAAGTGAGGATTTTATTCATTCCATTTGTTGAAGCAGTCATGAAAGAATGTCTAGGCTCATGAGGATGGGAAACATAATCTGCCTCTTGATGGGAGGGTGACAAAATTGTTGAAAAGCATGTAAAACTAAAAATTGTAGATAATTGGGAAACTAAAATTTGCCACATGAAATAATTTCTAAATAAAGACCAGAAACAACAAATACCATCTATTTTAGAAGGATGCAACTTGCAGAAGAATTGTAAGTAAGCAATATACTTTTACCTGAAATGATGGATAATATAAACTATGATAAATCAGACAAGGAAGTATAAAAACCTGAAGTTTTAGGCATGAAAATATAGAAATAATATGAGAGATACATATATAGTTGGAAACATTTAAAAAGAATATATTATTGAGTTAGGATATCAGATTGTAGATGAAGCAAGAAGGAAACAAGAAATGAATAACGAGTAGAAAAATAAATACCCACTCCCTCATCCATAGACAAAACCCAAGAGATATGGAACAGAGCACTGTAAGCCCATTTGAATACTGGTATTCAAAATAAAATACATGTGAAAATAGAGAAAAAGAAATAACTCAATATAAGATAAGAATTTCTCAGTGATAAGGAATTGTGAATGACTTTAGACTGAGAATCCATTCCCAAATGATAGATAAACAGAAAAAAAAAATCACAAAACACACATTAAATGAAATTTACTAATAACAACAAAAGACAAAATTCATTTTTGAGTACATAGGCATGTCACAAGTGGTGGTTTCAGTAAAATGTCCTTTATAGGCTCATCTCATGTATTTTACATAGTTGGCTCCAAGATGGTGGTCATTTGGGAGGCAGAGCCTTGCTGGAGGAGGTGTGTCACTGGGGATAGATCTTAAGATTTATTCATCAATTCCCCTGGGTGTTCAGAGCCAGTCCTCTCTTCCTGCTATCACTCTGCTGTGGATGAATGAAGATGTGAACCAGTTGCTAGGCTTCTTCCACTGTGATAAAACTTTCCCTCAAAACTGAAATAAGGGTGAAATAAACCCTATCCTCCCATAAGCTGCTTCTGGTTCAGTTTTTGTCCCAGCAATGAGAAGGTAACAGTTATATCATCTATAAAGAATCAAAATGACATTGAGTTCTCAATAGCAGCAATACATACAAGAAAATAATGGAGAAGCTGGACGTGGTGGTACACATTTGTGATCCTAGTACATGGGAAATTCAGGCAGGAGTATCAAGAGTTCAAGACCTATCTGGGTTATGTAACAAGTCTTTTTCTAAAAGGAAAATACAGAGGATACTTTTTAAAGGACAAATAACAAATGAGATTAAAACATGAAAGAAGCATTCAAATAACAAGAGAAACAAATTTTTGCAATCATCATAAGGTGATCTTAAAATAGACATTGACCACATAAAATTGTCAAGGCTAAAGTGGGTCATGTTGGCAGAAAGACTGCATGCCAGGCAAAACTTGATAAGATTCACTATTGTCATAGAAGAAAAATTAGGACAAAGGAAAAGACACGATGAAAGCACTAAATATCTATGCAAACACTGAAATAAAACTATTAACTGTCAAAATGGCATGGATGTGGGTGAGCAGATAACATGAACAAATGGCACAGGAGGCTGTAAAAGTAATTTTCTCATTAGAGGAAAATTGGAGTTTTCAGCTTATGGTGTCTGTTCTTATCTACATAAGTCTCCCCTGTTCTGACCTTGTCTGTTTCCTTGTGCACTTTTATCCAAGCCTTGTTTTATGCCCAGATCTGTATCCGGTGGATAAGAAAGACACGGATTTCTGGATCAATTGAATTGCATGAGTGAAGGGAAAGTGATATGGAAATCTATTCCAGTCTTCTTGCATGCAGTCTGAGTTTGGTTGATGAGATGGTGGAGCATCAGCCTGCCAGCAGTCTAGTTAACCAAGGAATTCAGGCATCTCCTAGGAAGGTATTCAGTACAGGGGAAGAACTGCTTGGCCCAGGTCTCACACTGTTCCCTGGGGATTAAAACTGGCTTTGAATGTAACTTCATGGGTTACTTCTGTCAAGGATGACTCTGGTAAAGTCCTAGGAGGGAGAAACCTTTCCTTTCTAAGAATGCAGCAATGGCCAGGCTTTAAAGTGATTGATTAATAAACTTAAAGTGATTATTTAAAGAAACATTGCCCACAAGATTACTGAGATGACCATATTTATCAGTTGTTTCCAGCCAAAACACTGTGTGACAAACCACTCCAATACATAGTGACTTAACAAGTATATAAAGGGGTCATCTGAGGCATGCTTGTTGCCCCAGCTGCGGTGGGGTTGAATTTTGCCACAGCATCTCCCGTCTTATTTTCCTTTGTCCCATGAATCACCAGAAAGCTTGAAATGCATTATGTTTGAATATATCAGATTTATGTCCTAAAAATCTACCTCTAATGACAAGTACAGAATGACACAAGGAACAATACACAATTTCACACAAAATTTAAAGACTGTAGATTATTTGTAGATTTTGTGTCATGGGCAACATAGCAAAAGATACTAGAGTCATACTGATTCCAAATAGTTTCAATTGAAATTAGTTCTCTTCTCCATTGTCTAGAATTTGATGTAATATAAAATTCTAGAATGAGAAGGGATTAAAGTTGACTTATTGTCCTTCCAACTTCAAGTGTGTTCATACTGCCACAGACTTCTTTTCCCTTCAAAATATTCACAAGAACCTAGCATTTATATATGTATATATGTACTTATCTATGTATGCATGTTTGTTTGTATGTATGTTTGTGTCTATATATGTATATATGTATGTTCTTAATTACTAATTTATGGGAAAATCATACATTCTTTTTATAAATAAGAAACAGAACCTTATAATGTTTTCTTTTTATGAAAATGAAGTTACTGGAAGAAAGGGTTTTTCATAAAAGGCAAAACCAGCTCTGTTGCAAACATTTAATGAAGCTTGCAAGTGCCACGACATGCAATCAGACATTTCAAGTAAGTAGATTGGAGCATAGGCTTTAGGTGATAAACACAGTCCTAAATATATTTCAACTTGAGCTCTGATATAAAAGAAACTATCTGACTAGAACCCATATTTAATTAACACTTTACTTCTAGCTTGTAAAAATACTTAATAAGTGACCATAAACTCATTAATTTACTTTTGCTTTTATGTCCTATTCTTAAGCCAGCAAAATGCAACGAGCTATAAAACACATTAGTTACTCCTAATCTTATCTCTTAATTACATTCCTTATAATGCTTCAAAGTTCACTCAAAAACATTGCCTATGCAGTTTTTCAGGAAATTTGGGTCACATGGACAAATAACCAAGATGCTTAGACCAATGGCTCTTGCCAATGCCATTATGATCATCTACAGATTGTCCTAGAAATTTGTGGAAGAATTTTGGGTTGTCACATGATTGAGCATTATTGTTGTTTGATGGGTAAGGCCAAGATGTGAGCAGTAAAGGCAGTTTTATAAACCATATGATTTCCCATATATTTCATTTAAAGACTCCCAAATACTCATTGGGCATTCACACAAGTAAGAACCTTCTTTATAACTAGGTGTTGATAGAACCTCTTATTTTATGTTCTGATACATTATTTTTTTTCATAGATTTACGTACATTGACTATAATATCAAAGACATAATTGCAATGCACATGTAAGAAAACCTTTATATTGTATAATCTTTACTTTTACATGATTCATAAGTCACTTCATCAACAGGAATGTCAGCAACTAGTGGTAGATATTTTAATAAGTAGTACACTAAATACAGCTCATAAAATTGTATTTATTGTTACTATTCCACGTGCAGTGATTCTGCATGTAACAGTGAAAAACCTTACTCCACTATTTCTTCCAGGGTTGAAATGTTAGTGTAGCTCTGCTTGGGATAATGATAGCAATTTTGTTGTATATTGTTTTTTAAATTATATATATTTATGTACATTTGGTGTTTGAAATATAGTAAAGCTGTTAAAATGTTGATGTTTATTTCAAATATGTATTATCGAGCTCATCACGTATATACACACACCTCTAACAATAGTGTAGGTCCAATGGTTTTAACCAAATATCCAATATGTTATGACATTATAACTTAAATGTCTTATGCTAAAAGCATAGAAAATTTATTCCATAAAATCATAACAGGGAGCTGGAGAGATGGCTTAGTGGTTCAGGCATTTGCCTGCAAAGTCAAAGGGTCCTGGTTCAATTCTCCAGGACCCACACAAGCCAGATGCACAAGGGGCACATGCATCTGGAGTTCATTTGCAGTGGTTGGAGGCCCTGGCACACCCATTCTCTCCCCCCCCATCTCTCTGCCTCTTTCTCTCCCTCAAATAAATAAATAAAATATATTTTTTAAAGAAAATAATAGTAGGAAACTTTTGAAATTTAGGGAAGAGAAACCCTTCATATGCAGGTAGAATTCAGAACACCAAACAGAAAAGTACATGAAAGAACTTACCCATGTCTTGTATAGTTAAGTCACTAAATATACAGAACAAAGAATGTATATTGAATGCTGCAAGAAAAAACAAAAAAGTCAGATAAGAAGGCAGCTCCATGAGAAAATGGCAGATTTCTGGAAAGCAAAAGTGGCATGGAATGATGCATTTTAATTTCTGAAAGAAAAGTGCCAACTCAGACTGTTGTAGCCAGCAAAACTATCTGTCATAACTGGAGGAAAAATAAATCTTTCTATGATGAAAGCAGGCTAAAGGAATTCATGATCACTAAGCCTGCTCTACAGAAATCCTTTGGACTGAATAAAGAGATAAGCATATTCATGATTCTAAAAGAAATAGTAAAACATGCTAGAATAGTATGTGAAACAGATAAGAAATGGGAAAACAGCAAAAAGTACAAAATCAACAAAATGTCAGAAATTGATATATACCTTTAAATAATGACTGAATAATCCACAAGGACAGATGAGAAGACTGAAAGACAAGATGGAATAGTGGCTCAGGCAATGGCTCAATGGATAAAGTGCTTGCCACATAAACATGAAGACCCAGGTTGTGGTCTCTAGCGCTCACATAATATCCAGGTGTGGCTAAACATGCCTATAATATCAGTGTTGTAGAAATGGAGACAAGAGGATCCCTCAGGCTTGCTGGCTAGCTAGTTTAGCCAAATCATTGAGCTCCAGATTCAGGAAGAGACCCTGTCTCAAAAAAAAAAAAAATAATGCCGAGAGCAATAGAAAAAGAAATCTTAAATTCTGAATTCTGTCCTCCAATGCACACAAACATGTACACCTGTACATGCTTACACACATAGCCACATGCAAACATGCACACACACACACATGCATGTCTACACAAATATGCATACATAAAAAAAGAATGTGTTTTTTATTTGTTGCCTCCAAGAATCCCACTTAAGTATCAAAGACAGATGGACCCTTAGGGTGGAAAATAGGAAAAAGGCATTCCAAGCAAATGGTGATAAGAAATATACAGAAGTTGGTGTTCTAATATCTAACAGAATAGACTTCAATCCTAAATTTATCAGAATACATAAAGAAGATCATTTCATACTTGTTATGGGAACAATCTAGTAAGAAGACATTGCAATTTCAAACCTATTTATGGTAAATATGGGCGCATATCATTTCACTAAGGAATACTGCTTGATGTAAAAACAGATTAACTCCAACACAATATATTGAGTGATTTCAATACCCTATTCTCACCAACAGACAAGTCATCCTGAGAAAAATTAGAGAAACACATGAATTAAATGACATCATAGATTCAAGAGACCTAACAGACATTTATAGAACATTCCACATGCTACAGAATACAATTTTTTTCTCAGCAGCCTTTAGAACTGTCTATATATTAGGTCACATACTAGTGTGGGTTTAAGTGTAAAATGTCACTCATAGCCGCAAGTGCTTGTGATTAAGCTTCTTACGTAGTTCCCACCTAACAGAGCCTTTGGGAGGTGGAACCTTGCCGGGATACATGTGTTATTGAGGTTAGGCCATAGGGTTTATTGATCCATCCTACTGGATATTCAGAGTTAGCTCATTCAGATTTCCTTACTGCTTTCTGTGGAGATGTGATGCCCCAACTTCCTGCTTTGCCATGCTTTCTCCACCATGATGAAGCTTCCCCTAAAAACTTCCCTGTAATCCTAGGTGCTGGGGAGATGCTCAGTATTAAAAGCACTTGCTTTTATAGCCTGATGGCCTGGATTCAATTCCCTAGCCACCCATGTAAGCCAGATGGACATTTAGTCAGAGCAGCAAGAGATCCTGGTGCAAGTGTGTGCACATACATGCATATACATGCACACACATATTTCTAAAAAAAAAAAATAGACTGAAATAAAACATTTCCTCCCATAAGCTGATTTTATTCAAGTATAATTTCACAGCAACAAGAAGGTAACTGCTAAATTGGACACAAAGCAAGTCCTTACAAATAAAGGACAATTGAAACAATTTATTATATTCTATCTGACTATAGTGGAACAAAACTAGAAATCAGCAGCAAGAGAAATACAGAAACTATACAAACTCATGGAAGTTGAGTAGCACACTATTGAACAATGAGTAGGAAGAAACCAAGAATGAAATTAAAAATTCCCAGAATCAAACAATAATGAACACACGTATAACACTTCTGGGATACAATGAAAACATTTCTAGGACAGAAGTTTATAGCTACAGGTACTTATATTATAAATCAAAGAGATCTAACATAAATAAATTAATGATCTACCTTAGGGTCTTGGAAAAACAAGAGCAAGCTAAACCCAACATCAATAGGTAAAAAGAGATAATCAAGTTTGGAGAAGAAATTAGTCAAATGGAAATGCAAAAACAATGCAATTTTTCTAAAAAATAAATAATTGTCTATTTGAAAAGTTAAACAAGATGGACAAACCCTAAGCTAATCTATGCAAAGGAAAGAGATGACCTCAATTAATAGTATTAGACATAAAAGGGAAATATTACAATAGATGCCAATGAAATTCAGAAAATTATAAGGACCTATCTTAAAAACATGTATTAGACTAAATTTAAAAATGTAAATTGTAGAAATGAACTAAAAGAATGAACTGTGGGAATGAACTATAAGAATAAGAAAATGGAAATAAACTATGGGAAAGAACTGTGGGAATATTCTTTATGGACCTTACAAGTAACTTTTCTGAGATTATTGCTGTGAGATACTAAATTCCTTTCTTGTAACTTGCCCTAGAGTTAATCTTACAATGATATAATCTACCTGCTTAAAGCAATGTGACTGGGTTTCTTCAGCCTTGGTGTACCTTTGGCCTGAACAGTGCAGATGGCCAGTATTAAGAAGAAATATTAAGGGATGCTGACTGATCTTAAGCTATGCTTTTTGTCAAATTTCCTCAGTATACTAGTTGGATTCTTGACTCAGAGCAAGCATACATACATATGTAAAAAGGGCTGACCATACTGTTTAAGATGACAAAATGAGTAACTAAGGACACACAGATCTGTTGCCTTCAGTAGGTGGCTTAATGTGATTTCATTTGTGATCAGAGTATGTGTGTGTTCTGGATCAAACAGAGTCCGTCAGGTCTTACCCTTAAATCTCTTTCTTTAACAAATATTCAAGAATTATCTAAAGTCAAAGTTTCTTACCCTTTTTGTATACAATGTACTCCTTATTCATGTATTAGTGGTTTTGGGTTGCCAATAAATATCTGTATGTGAAGGAAGCTACAGCTGCAGTAACTTCAAAGCAATGGCAACAGCAGATACAGCATGTTTGTTAATGATTTAAATTAAACGTCTCTTCAGTTTCCTCTTTCCTCAAGCTGCTGCTAACAGTAGTTAGCCCACTTTGGGTGGGGTATACCATGGGTTAGCTCTCTCATTTCTCAGGCTCTGTTCCTAGGAGCAGTTTTCCCACTTTTATATAGGAAAATTCTAGGAGTTAGTCTATAAATTCAGTGTTGTGGCCCCTAAATCAGGTACTAAATGAAATGTATAAAATCATATAATCATATCCATAAAAGGGTTTTGCCCAAATCCAGCATCCTTTCATCATTATAACCCTGTAGTGACAACAAATAGAAATAATATATTTCATCATAATAAAAGTTACATATGACAAAACTATAGCCAACATTATCTTAAATGTAATTATCTTAAATGCTAGAACAATAAAACAAAGAAATAAAATGCATATTAACAGAAAACAAAGACATCAAATATCTTTATTTATAGATGATATGGATTTCTCTATGTCAGAGACCTGAAAGACTTCACAGAAAATCTCTTAGTTCTGACAAACGCGCTCAGAAAAGAGACAGGATATAAAATTCACATGCAATAATCAGTAGCCTTCCTATGTACTAACAACAAACATGCTGAGAAAGAAATCATGCAAACAATCCCATTTACAATTGCACTAGAAAAAAATCAAAACAAAACCATCCAATTGGGCTGGAGAAATGGCTTAGCGGTTAAGGCATTTGCCTGCAAAGCCAAAGGACCCAGGTTCAATTCCCCAGGACCCATGTAAGCCAGATGCACAAGGGGATATGCATCTGGAGCTTGTTTGCAGTGGCTGGAGGCCTTGAAACACACATTCTCTGTCTCTCTTCTGTCTCTCTCTGCTTGCAAATAAATAAATAAAATTTTTAAAAATCCAATGAACCAACAAGCCAAAAAAAAAAAAAAAAAAAAAACCTCTTGAAAAAAAGTGATGTATTTTGTCAAAGGCCTTTTCTGCATCTATTGAAATGGAAAAAAAAAAAAAAAAAACCATGGAATTGAAAGATATTTACAATGAACATTTTAAAACACTATAGAAATAAATTGAAAAAGACACTGGAAGATGAAAAGACCTTCTGTGCTCATATATTAAAATAATCAATATTTTGAAAATGGCTATCTTGCTAAAAACAAGCTTCAGATTCAATGGGATCCCCATCAAAATTCAAAGACATTCTTCATAGAAATAGAAAAAAATCTTAAAATTCATACGAAAGCACAAAATTTCACAATTAGCCAAAGCAATCCCAAGCAAAAGAACAATGCTAGATTTTGGTTGCCCACTAAAACTAGGTGGTAAGTCCTTGTTACTGATTAGGCCACATATTTTGGTTGCAGGACATAGAGAAAGTAAGCTATAACTTCTTCCCTGCCAGCTAGCTTTCTTTGTGCCAGAAGGTACTATGTAAGCTGCTGGGGGAGAAAAGCTATCAACACTCCTATCAGTCAATGTACTCCACAACTGACCTGTCAGGTAAGATATACCCACTGATAGAATAGTGACATGGATAAATATTATGGGGACAATCACCTACTTTCTTACTGGAAGTGAGCCCCACTCCATAGCAGGGATTTCATGCCTCATACTATAAACCTAGCCAAAAGCCTATGGCTAGAAACGTAGGCCTTAGGGGGAACTTACAACTCTTGTTATGCTGAACCAACAGCATGTAAAACTGCCTTCTAAATATCTTTGATTTTCCCACAGATTAGTACTATTGGGAGCTTCAATTACAGAAATTTCTTACTATAGTGGCCATGGCTAATACAGAGATGAATAGCTGGAAAAAATTCTGACAATAAATTATTAATGTGTGCTCAGCACAACCCAGGACATCCAAACCTCAAGGTCCAGAGAGCCTTGTGGAAGGGAAGTGGAAGGAATGTAAGAGCATGAAGATAGAGAAGAGGGCTACAAACGCTGTGTTCTGGAAATGACTTGGTATTTACACTCATGAACTTATAGCTGCTGTGGTTTCCAGCATAAGACTGAGCCTTTCAATTCCTTATCATTGATGGACAAAGGTTCTATGACACCTAACACTTTTCAGAGTAGCTAATGGAAGCTAATGGTTGCTAAAAGAGTTTAACCAGTGGTGTATCCACTGGTAAATTGCCCATACCTTCTTTCCAGTCATACTAAAGAACTGTAATAACAAAACCAGCATAGTACTGGCACAGACATGCAGATGAATGGAATAAAATATAGGTCCAAAATATAAACCCTCTCAGCTATTGCCACCAACTTTTTGAGAAAGATGCTAAAAATAGACATTGGAGAAAAGGTAGTGTCTTCAACAGATGGTGTTTGGAAAACTAAATATGCACACATAAAAGAATGAAACTAGATCACAATCTCTCACTCTATAGAAAAATCAATTCCAAGTGGATCAAAACCTATGTAATAATTAGCTCTCATTCTGTTTAGCACTCTAGAAGATATAACCACCAATAAAGAGGGAGGGGCAGAAAGAGGAAAAAGCTTAACCTTAAACCCATGGACTCTTCCCAGGCTCAAAATTGAGTTGCCCCCACAGCAAGGTTTTGGCCAGGAACACCCATGCGGTCATCAAAACAGTGTAGGCTATTGCAAAAACACTTGATTACCTGCCAGAGCTAAAAGGTAGGACCTTATTGCTGAAGACACCACAGGCTACAGTCACAGGATATCAGAATATTATGCTGGAACTGAAAGGGAAACAAGGTTCCTCCTGGCTAGCCCTCACAGTGCTGGAGAACCTTATGGGAGCCACTGGAGGACAACAGTCACCAATAGCATGAATAAGCAGGAGACCCTTCAGACTATGAAATTAACCAGCAAGACAAGAAGTACACACTTGTGCAATAGTGGCACTCAGCCTTTGTGGGTAAACAACTGTTTTCTGATTGGACCTGAGACCTGCTCAGTGGGACAGAATTCATATGTGTGCTGGCAACCAAGTCAGAATTCCATGGTCAGCAAACTCAGACTTCAAAAAGGAGCTCTCACTTCTTTCTGGAGAAGAAAAGAGGGCTTGCACACCAAAATAATCTCTAAAATAACTATGCATACCTCATTTAACCCAATCTACTCTCACTGTTGGTTGGAGAATCTGCTTTATTTTACAGATGGCAGAGAAAACCAAGGAGAACTAACATGCATCAATAAGATAAGAAGATAGCCAACTACTCACCACAAGTCATGCCTCTACTATATCTGCCTGGGTCCAGGAGAAATTGCACAAGGAGCAGCAACATGAATACTCTTACTACCAGCCTTACACCTAGTTCCAGGGCAATGGTAACAGACACAATGATTAATCAAAACATATCAAAGCAGAAATCTAGAGACTATAGAGAGCTCAACACTAAATCAGACTACCAACAGACCTGCCATAACTCAAGGAATATTACTTGAGAAGGGGTAGAAAGATTTTAAGAGCCACAAAGTGGATAGAAATATCCTGAGGCATGGTGTCCCCCTGTTACACCACCGGGACTTACTGAGGCCTCCATGACCATACAGCGAATACCATAACCACACTGAGGAGGGCCCCTAGGGTAATGGGAGTAGGAGCAAGGGGATAAAAGAATATAACCTGTATATTGTATATCATATATTTATATATAATATATATGTAATCAAAAGTTAAAAAAACAAGTAAGACTTGAAACTCTGAAATATTTAGAGAAAAAAGTAGGGCAATAACCTTGAGAAACAGGCATAGGCAAGAACTTTTAGTTGCTTGACATGATCCAAATAATTGACAAATGGAACTTCATTAAAATTTAAAAAAATCTTCTGCTAAGCAAAATAAATAGTTGATCAAGTGAAAAAAACAGCCTACCAACTGGAAAAAACCTTTACCAGCTATATATCTGACAGATGATTATTATCTAGAATATACAAATAACTCAGAAAACTAAGCAATAGCAAATTAATCTCAAGAGATGAAATATAAATTGCCAATAAATATCTGTAAAAATTACTCAATCTCAGTAGTCATCAAAGAAATGCAAGTCAAAACTACACAGAGATTCTGTCACCCCAGTCATCATAGCAGCTATTAAGAAAACAAGGATGTGGACCAACAGGAACTCTTACATACAGCTGGTTGGAATTTAAACTAGTCCAGCCACTGTGAAAATCAATATGGACATTTCTCAAAAATCTAAAAATAAATCTACCATGTGACACAGCTATATGGAAGGAGGGGTGAGAAAGAAGAAGGTAGGCAGGCATGGAGGTGAGCATGGTCAATGTACAAGTTATACTTTGATGTATACTAACCCTATTTGATGAAAATGTCCTTATGTAACTCAGTACCAAATACAATGAATAGTTATAATTTTAAAAGTAAGTAGTTGGATGTTGCCATGGTCACTTATAACCCCAGTCCTGTGGGAATTTGAGACCTTCTGAAACAAAGGATTGCTAGGGCTTGCTGGTCTGCCAGTTGGACTAAAAACAGCTGCTCTGAGTTCAGAAAAAGACTCTGACTCAAGGAGACAGACAGATGAGTGACAGAAGGAGAACACTCAGCATTTTCCTCTGGCCTTGAATATATATGCATGTGGTTGACCTTTACACACACACACACACACACACACACACACACACACACACACCCATATGCATGCCAAAAATGTGACAAAAACATTTAAATAATTAACATAGTCTTTCTTAATTTGAACTTCCTTAAACTTCATCTACACTGAATTCAGATTTTCAGTTTGTCATCTAGGCAATTAATTTTTCAAAGAATTGTATACACAGCCAGAGAGAAAGTTTGGGTGTTCCAGGGCCTTTAGCCACTGCAAAGCAACTCCAGATGTATGTGCAACTTTGTGCATGTGGCTTTATGTAGGTACTGGGGAATCAAACCCTGAGTTATTAGGCTTTTCAGGCAAGCGCCTTTATAGCCAAGCCATCTCTCCTGGAATAACCTTGATATCTTTTTGAAGTATAAAGTTTCCTTCTGACTTTGCCCCTTTCTCTGTTGACTGGCCACAGAGAGAGCCACAAGTGGGCATTGGGAACCAGCATATCTGTGTAGGGTGGAGCTAGAAAGCAAGCTGGATTGAAAGTTACCTAGGAAGAAGAACTATTATCTGAGCAGCTTACTCCTAACCCTGGACCTCTGATCTCATGTTGACATCTCTGGCCCTTGGAGAAAGTCTTACAGTCTATAGGTTCCATGTGACCCTGTCAATTGATAGTAACACTGGAGTCTTTTAAAGCCAAACCTGAAAGGCTAACTCCAGTGGTGCTGTCAAAGATAATCTGTTCTACTTGCAAGTAATTAGGTTTAAATAGCTGTGCATGTCAAATTTACCAGGGTCTATTAAGGATTCAGGAAATGCTGCATCAGGGATTTCCTGAATAACAACAATGTGAAAAATGTCATCCCTGAGTCTAGCATCATTATGATCTCTCATGTTCATGCAGTGTTCCATGAGTTTAAAGCTCTCAGGCAGGGGTGGATTAGATACTGAATCTGACTATTTGAATTAGACATTAACTCTGAATGACTTTGGGCAAGTCAGTCATTTGATTTGAATCTTCAATATTTGTTCATGTTATTTGGGTAAGTTAGTACTTTTTGAATATATACAAGGCAATTATGAAGATTAAAGAAGTGAAAAGTTTGCTTGAATGCTATACAATGAAGGATGAAGGGGTTTAAGAATGAAAAATGTGGCTACCAGGCTTGCCTGAGCCCCATCACTGGTTAGGTGCCGCCTTTGCTGGCCAGAGGCCCATGCACCATTGCAGGTCAGGTTCCACCAGGCCTGCCTGAGCTCATCACTGGCCAGGTGTGGCTCTTGCCAGCCAGAGCCCCATTGCCAGTTAGGTGCCACCCTAGCTGAACAGAGCCCCATCACCAACAGGCTAGCATTCCACACCCTAGGCTTTCTGAAACATTATGATGGGCAGATTACAGCAAAAAATGAATAGCATGAAAAACCAGATGCAAGTAAATCCAGCTAGACTTTCCAGTCCTATGATGGATGTTTCTAATCAAATCATAGAAGAGACAATAGGATCAGAACCCCAAAATGAAGAGACAAGCTATGTAACCCTGGCCTAGCAAATAGCAGAACTCACAGAAACACAACAAAGAGCCAATAATTGTATAAATGGTATACTTGCTAGATTATACCTAATAGAAAAAAAACAGGAAGGGTTCCAAAGACAGGTAAGTGATCTGAAGGAGAACAAACACACACACACACACACACACACACACACAACACACACACACACAAAAACACCTCAATAACCAGCTGTCTTAAGTTCAATGAAGACATAAAAAATGTAAGGATGAACTCCAAGAAGCATTAAGAAAGTCAGAAAATGACGTGAAAAGGGAAGTCGACAGAGGGATGGAAACTGTACATAAAAAAGCAGCAGAAAATATGAACCAAATTGAACAATCCCAAAACTCTATAGAAGTTCTAAAGAATGGAGTCAGCTAAGTGGAGGATAGAAACTCCCAACTGGAAGACTAAACAGAAGAAACAGTTTGTGAGTCCAAAAATTTCAACAAGTTCAAAAATTTCTGTGAACAGAACATGAGGGAAATGTGGGACACCCTTAAGAGTCCAAACATTAGGATCATGGGTATACCAGAGGGGGAAGAAACACAGACCAAAGGACTGGAAAATTTATTCAACAAATTTATTGAAGAAAACTTTTCTACTCTCCCAAAAGAAAATCCCAACAAGTTAGAAGAAGCAAGCAGAACTCCATACAGACTGGACCAAAGGAGGAATTCTCCATGACACATTATCATTAAGACTCTAAACATCAATCACAAAGAGAAAGTCCTAAAAGTGGCTAGGGAGAAACAACACCTTATGTATAAAGGAAATTCCATCAGAATTACCTCAGACTTCTCAATGGAAACCCTAAAAGCCAGAAGGGCCTAGAATGGAACACTGCAAACTCTAAGAACTTATGGCTTCCAACCCAAACTACTCTACCCAGCAAAAGTATCCTTCATAATAGATGGTGAAAGAAAAACTTTCTACAATAAAACTCAGCTTTACAACTATATGAACACAAAGCCAAACCTACAGATAGTACCTCAGAAATTCCCCACACTGAAAAATCAAATAACCAATCTCAGGTGCCCCCAAGAAGCAGAACACAATAACCAAACTTTGATAAGACAAAAAATAAATTTGAAAAAACACAAAGACAAAGAAAATACCAAACCACATAATCCACCACAATATGGCAGGTATTAAATCAAACCTCACAGTTATTTCCCTGAATATTGATGGCCTTAATTCACCCATCAAGAGACAGCAGCTAACAGGGTGGATCAGAAAACTAGACCCCTAAATCTGCTGTCTTCAAGAAACCCATCTCGCCACTAAAGACAGACACCTCTTCAGGGTAAAACGGTGGAAAAATGATTTTCCAAGCAAACACAAATAAGAAACAAGCAGGCGTAGCTATACTCATATTGGATAAAATAAACTTCAAACCAAAAGTAATCAAAAAAGACAAAGAAGGCCACTTCTTACTTATCAAAGGAACAATCCAACAAGAGGATATCATGATCACCAATCTTTATGTACCAAACACAGGTGCACCACAATTCATAAAACAAAACCTACTTGATAATAAATCAGAAATAACCACCAACACCATTATAGTTGGGGTCTTCAATACTCCACTATCAGCAATAGACAGATCATCCAAACAGAAAATTAACAGGGAAGTAAGAGAGCTCAACAACACCATAGATCAATTAGACCTAATGGACATAAATAGAACATTCTACCCAAATTCCACAGATTACACATTCTTCTCAGCAGCACATGGAACTTTCTCTAAAATAGATTATATATTGGGTCATAAAGCCAGCCTCCAAATATTTAGGAGGATCGACATAATTTCCTGTGTGATATCAGATCACAATGCTGTATTGCTAGAAATTAACAACAAAAGATGTGCCAGGAACCCAACCAGCTCCTGGAAACTTAACAACACACTCTTAAACAATAAATGCATAGTGGTCAAAATAAAAAATGAAATTGCAAAATTTCTAGACTTGAACGACAACAAGAACACAACGCATCAAAACTTGTGGGACACAATGAGGGTGGTCCTTAGGGGAAAATTCATTGTGCTAAATGCCTTCATAACAAAGACAGAGAGATCCCAAATCAATAACCTAACCATCCACCAAAAGTCATTGGAAAAAGACCCTTAGCCAGTTTGATCAAGTGGAAAAAAAGAGACAACACAAATTAACAAAATTAGCAATTAAAAAGGAGAGATCACAACAGACATAAGAGAAATTGGGAGAATCATCAGGACTTACTTCAAAAACCTCTACTCCACAAAGCTGGATAATATAGTGGAAATGGATGAATTCCTGGGCACATACCACCTATCAAAGTTAAACTCAGCAGATTAATCTGAACAAACCCATCACAACCACCAAGATTGAAAGTGTGATCAAAAATCTACCTAAAAAGCTGGGTGTGGTGGCACTTGTCTTTAATCCCAGCACTCAAGAGGTAAGAGGATTGTCGTGAGTTCAAGGCCACCCTAAGACTACAGAGTGAATTTCAGGTCAGCTTGGGCCAGAGCAAGACCCTACCTTGGAAAACCAAAACAACAACAACAACAACAACAACAAAAAAAAAACTACCTAAAAAGAAGAGTCCAGGACCAGGCTTCTCAGGAGAATTCTATCAAACCTTCATGGAAGAATTGAAACCAATCTTTCTCAAATTGTGCCACACAATTTGAGAACAGGGAAAGTTCCCCAACTCCTTCTATGAAGCTAGTATCACCCTAATACCCCAAACCAGACAGATATGTCACAAGAAAATAAAACTACAGGCCTATTTCCCTGATGAACTTAGATGCAAAGATCCTGAACAAAATCCTTGCAAATAGAATTCAACAGCACATCAAAAGCATTATCCACCTTGATCCCTGGAACTCAGGGATGGTTCAACATATGGAAATCTGCCAATGTAATACACCACATAAATAAGCTTAAACACAAAAACCACGTGATTATTTCAATAGATGCAGAAAAGGCCTTTGACAAAATGCAACATCACTTCATGATCAAAACGGAGAGAATAGGCATGGATGGTCTATATCTCAACATAATAAAGGCTGTATATAAAGCGTCTAAAGCCCAAATAATACTTAATGGGGAGAGACTAAAGGAATTCTCATTGAGATCAGGAACAAGACAGGAGTGTCCACTCTCACCTCTGCTTTTCAACATAGTACTAGAAGTACTAGCTCAAGCAATAAGACAGGAAAAAAATTAAAAGGGATACAAATTGAAAAAGGAAGAAGTTAAGTTAACCTTGTTTGCAGATGACATGATTCTATACATAAGTGAACCTAGAACTTCCATCTCAAAACTCTTAAAGGTGACTAACTCATTCGGTAAACTAGCAGGATACAAAATCAATGCACAAAAATCAGTAGCCTTTCTATATGCAAAAGACAAAGATACAGAGAAAGAAATAAGTGACATTGTCCCATTTTTAATAGGATCAAAAAAAAAAAAATACCTTGGAATAACATTAACCAAGGAGGTAAAAGACCTTTACAATGAAAACATAAAAATACTCAAGAAAGAAATTGAGGAGGACTTGAGAAAATGGAAATACCTTCCGTGCTCCTGGATAGGCAGAATTAACATGTGGAAATGGCAATCTTACCAAAGCAATATATAGATTTAATGCAATCCAATAAAAATCCCAACATCTTTCTTCATAGAGATAGAAAAAATGATGTCAAAAATCATATGGAATGGCAAAAGGCTTCGAATATCTAAGCATATCCTCAGCAAAAGAAACACCTCTGAAGGGATCACCATACCTGATCTAAAGGTATACTGTGAAGCCATAATAATAAAAACAACATGGTAGTGGCATAAGAACAAGATTATAGACCAATGGAACAGAATTGAGGGCCCAGACTTTGGGTCAAGTAAGTACAGCTACTTGATATTTGACAAAGGCCCAAAAAATGTAGACTGGAACAAAGAGAGTATCTTCAAAAAATGGTGCTGGACAAACTGGATAACCATATGCAGGAAAATGAAACTTGATCTACACATTTCATCATGCATAAAAATTAAGTCCAAATGTATCAAGACCTCAATATAAAACCAGATACTTTGCTACTACTGGAAGAAAAAGTAGGAGGAACTTTCCATGATATAGGAGTAGGAAAAGACTTCCTGAACAAAACCCCAGTAGCTCAGGAAATTAAGCAATCACTCAACTATTGGGATCTCAGGAAGCTGCTTTTTCACAGACAAACACACAATAAGAGGAGTCAATAGATTACCCACAGAGTGGGAGAAAATTTTTGCTGGATACACATTGGACAGAGGCCTAATTTCTAGAATTTACAAAGAACTCAAAAACCTAACAATAAAATCTCAAACAAGCCACTCACAAGATGGGGCAGAGAACTGCACAGGGAGTTCTCAGAGGAAGAAATACAAATGGCAAACACACACTTAAGAAAATATTCAACATACCTAATCATCAGGGAAATGCAAATTCAAACAACTATGAGATTCCACCTTACCCCAATAAGGATAGCAAACTTTAAAAAAATCTAATGATAATAAATGCTGGTAAGGTTGTGGAGAAATAGGAAAACTCATTCACTGTTGGTGGGACTATAAGCTGGTACAACCACTATGGAAAGTAATATGGAGACTCCTAAAATGGATGACAATAGAGGTACCAACAGACCCATTTATTCCCTTACATTTACCCTAAAAGCTCCAAGCTTCAGTTCAAAATAGCTAAGAGCTGGAATCAACCCTGATGTCCATCATTAGATGAATGGATAACTAAGATGTAGTATATCTACACAATAGAATTCTACATAGCAGTAAGAAAAAATTACACAATGCAATTTGAAGAAAAATGGTCAAACTTGGAACAGGTCATTCTCAGCAAATTCACCCAATCACAGAAAGATAAGTGTCGCATGGTTTCACTCATCTGTGCCTCCTAACCTGAATTTGCCTGAGATGCTCACACACCTAATAAATGTTTCTAGGACTGGGCAATAGGGATGGTGGGGAGGGAAGGGAAAGGAAGGGTGGGGGGGGACACAAAAAAACTGGACCCAATTGGAAATGGTACCAAAAAATCCTATATCCTGAAAGACATAGTAAAAGGCTGAACCTTCATCAGGTGCTTAGAGAGAACACCTGAATCACAGGGGCCTAGAGAGGGTAGGATTAAGACTAACCTCAACCTTCTCCTGTTCCTCTCACCCCTCTTCTTGCTCTTCTCTGTCTCTCTTTCCCTTTCATACTACTTATATTTTTATTCCTTTTTTTTTCCATGGCACTGACCTGTAACTCCCAGTACCAACATGTGGTCAACATCCACAATGAGCTATTGATCAGTGAGACCTACAAGGTTTCCCAAAAGAAGACAGATTTCTGCCAGAGTACTTGATGACCCACCAAGGGTTAATGGTAAAACCCTAGTGCTGAAGATACCATATGATGTTCAGATGGAGCATGGAGTGACCTGGCTGGAATCTGGAAGAGTCAGTCCCCAGATAGATAGCTTGTCTAGTGCCAGAAGGAATATGAGCAACTGGGGGATAATGACCAACCTCTGTCTAAGCAACTTGTGGTGTAAACTACCCAGCAGCAATCAAACTGACGTGATGCTCCCACAAATGCAATAATGGCACACAGCCATGGTGGGTTACCAACTGCTCTTGATTTGGCTAATGGATCCATCCACTCAGTGGAATGGAACCCATACATGGAACCGGAAAACAAGTCAGAACCATATCCAAAAATGAGTTCACTCTCCCATATCAAGCTCCCACCAATAGTGTGATACAAGAGGGCCTTCACCCATTAAATTCACTCTAAAACAATAATGGTTATCCACATATCTTTGTACTGACCTCACTCTCCATTGGAGAATTTGCTTCTCTTTTTCAGATGGATGTGGAACCTGTGGAGAGAATCAATCCATTGTACCTCACCAGGGCACCAGCTGAACCCATAGAATAATTGGGGAAATGAGCAAGAGTGCTGCTTTCTTAGGGAACCTGGTATCAACAGAGGGGTGAAGGAGATAGACACAGAGAACACTCAACCCCTACCAAACCAGAGATCCAGAGACACAGAGACTCCCATGACCTCGTCACTGAAATAGACCTAAAATGAATCCAACATGCCTCAGGGAAATTTGCAGAAGAGGGGACAGAAGATTGTTAGAGCCATAAATTGGGTCATTATGCACAGAGACATTGCCTCACCCCCATAACTGATGGATATCCCCACAATGCAAGACCCATAATACCAGAGGGGGGAGGGCAGGGAGAAGGCTAATGATGGTACCATCATGGCTCTGTGTACATTATATAGATAACTAATAAAAATAAATAAATTAAATTAAAAACAAAAACAAAAAGCCAGACGTGGTGGCGCACGCCTTTAATCCCAGCACTCGGCAGGCAGAGGTAGGAGGATTGCCATGAGTTCGATGCCAGCCTGAGAATACAGACTGAATTCCAGGTCAGCCTGGGCTAGAGCGAAAACCCTACCTCAAAAAAACAAAACAAACAAACAAACAAAAGAACTGTGATAGTGAACTATAAGAATGAAATATGGAAATAAACTATGATAAAAGAATGTGGGGGAAAAAGAATGAAAATGTGGGGGCCGGAGGGATGGCTTAGTGGTTAAGGCATTTGCCTGAAATGCCAAAGGACCCAGGTTCAATTCCGCAGGACCTATGTTAGCCAGATGTGCAAGAGGGCACATGCATCTGGAGCTCATTTGCAGTGGCTGGAGGCCCTGGCGTTCCCATTCTCTCTCTCTCTCTCTCTCGCTCGCTCTCTCCCCCTCCCTCTTTATCTGTCAAATAAATAAATAAATAAAAATAAAAAATTTTATAAAGAATGAAAAATATGAACATATACAAAAGTTGCTGTTACATTTCAACCCACAAAGGTGAGGCTTATATTTTTGTATTTGCTAACATTAATATATATATATTTTTAATTTATAATCATTTCAAATTTGAAACAACATCAAAGAAGAAGGCTCTTGTTACAGGTGAAAACGATTGTAAACAAATGAACAAAACTCAAATGGGTAAGATGGAGTGATAATAAGAATAGATAAAAAATGAGAGACATTTGACTGTAGATGAAAGTTGGGGTGGGGAACATAAAGAATATTTCTGTTAAAGACATAAAAGCTAGGTAATGAAATGAAAGGTAAAAGAAAAAATAGACAGTAGATAAAATAGTTCACAGAAAAGAGAGGGTCCATGCTCAAAACTACTACTGTCTGTACATGGATATATTCCAAGTTGATGAGACTGTAACCCTGACTCATACCCTCTGTTCCTGACTCTTATGTCCAATGACGACTGAGCTTGTCCCCTTACAATCCTACAGTCTTTCAAAATCCAACACTCCCAGAGCAATAATCATCTCCAATACCTACCTCCCTGTGGTGATTTGATTCAGGTGTCCCCCATAAACTTAAGTGTTCTGAATGCTAGTCTCCCCAGCTGACAGCAATTGGAAGTTAAAGCCTCCTGGAGGTAGAGTATTGTTGGGGGCGGGCTTATGGGTATTATAGCCAGCTTCCCCTTGCCAGTGTTTGGCACACTCTCTGGTTGCTATTGTCCACCTTATGTTGACCAGAGGGTGATGTCCACCCTCTGCTCATGCCATCGTTTTCCCTGCCATCATGGAGCTTCCCCCTTGAGCCTGTAAGCCAAAATAAACCTCTTTTTTTCCCCACAAGCTGCTTTTAGTCGGGTGATTTCTGCCAGCAATGCGAACCTGACTGCAACAGTAAAGTGGTACCGAGGAGTGGGATTGCTGCTAGACACCTGACTGTGTGGCTTTGGCCATTTTGAGCTGATTTTCAAGAGGAAGAACTATGGAATGTGAGGTTTGGCTTATGAGGGTGACAAAGAGCTTTATTTGGGCTGGGCTAGCAGTTTGTGTGACAAGTTTGCTGTTATGCCTGTGTCCCAAGAAGTTGTGCAGGGTTGCTTTGCGTAGAAATGAACTGGTGTGAGCAGAAGGATATGGCACAGGAAAAATAAAAATCTTTGGGTGAACTCTGCCCATTCAGCTGCAATTGAGAGATTACAACATTTGAGATTGGGCCAGCTGACCTGCACTGGGGTAACAGGAAGAATGCAGACTCTTTTGAAGGGGCCTGAGTGCTGAAGGAGTGTCCTGTTCTTCAAAGTCTGATTTATTCCCCCCTGGATTAACAAATTGGCACCCTACCTGGTATTATGGAGTATAACAAATGCAGGAAAGAGAGGGTCATTGAGTTTGTAACTCGGGCTTGTGTTTTGAAAATGGCCATGAGCAGTGTGAAGCAGGTTTGCTGGATGCCTGCATGGAGATCCCATGGGGCCATGAGGATGGATTGTGGATTGCAGTGGAGACCCAGTGGATATGCCAGGACCATGAGATGGCTGCAGAGGAAAGCTGCCAGCCACGGCTGAAGTTTTCCAGGACTGTGAGTAGCCTAGCTGGAGGGGCGGAATTGGAACTCCAGAGACTTGTTGCTGGTTAGAGTTATCAGACTTGGGGATTTGTCACTAACTAGTTGTTGGACTTGGAGTTACAGAGGTTGATGTTTGCCCTGGTTGTTTTAAATCTTGTATTAGTTGAATATTTCTTTGCTTTGCCCAATGCCATTTTTTGCAGTGTGAATGTTTATTCTGTGCCATTATGGTTTTGGGGAGGATTATTTTTGGTTTTATGGCTCAGTTAAAAGAACTTGGAGTATGGGGATTGTTTGAACATCATTAGGATTGATAAAAAATATGGGGACTTTTAAAGCTGGATGAATGCATTCCATTTTACATAATGTATGGTTATCAGTTTATGGGGGCCAGGGGCAGAATGTGGTGGTTTGATTCAGGTGTCCCCATAAACTTAACTGTTCTGAATGCTAGTCTCCCCAGCTGACAGCAATTGGAAATTAAAGCATCCTGGAGGTAGAGCATTGTTGGGGGTGGGCTTATGGGTATTATAGCCAGCTTCCCCTTGCCAGTGTTTGGCACACTCTCCAGTTGCTGTTGTCCACCCTATGTTGACCAGAGGGTGATGTCCACCCTCCATCACGGAGCTTCCCCCTTGAGCCTGTAAGCCAAAATAAACCTCTTTTTTTTCCCCACAAGCTGCTTTTAGTCAGGTGATTTCTGCCAGCAATGTGAACCTGACTGCAACACTCCCTGTCCCAAAGACATATATTTGCATATAGGCCCCACCTGCTTTTCTTATTCTCTGTTCTGCTTAGTGCCATGCAAACAAGCATACAAGTCATAAACTTTCCTTTTTCACACTCTCCAGTTTCAACTGACTGCCAGTTTTTATTGCATCTACCTTCCTAACATATCAGATTTTTCAGATCCTTTATTTGTATGATTACAGCACTGTAACTGAAAACTTCTTACTTCCAGTGTCGACTCTGTCTAATGTATCCACACTGTGATCTTTCTAAAGCTCCTATCTGATAACTGCTGCGCCTAGGCTTAGCACTCAAGCAGCTTTTATTTCCTTAATAGGCCTGCAGTTGTCTAGCTTTTGCCTACCTACTTAGCATTAGAAGGAGCTCAATACACTTGCCACATTTCCACTTGTATCAGATGAGTTGCAGCTTCTTGAGTATGGATGAATATGTTTACTTTTCTGCCTTTGCCCCTGCTCTTCCCTCTGCATGGAGTGTTTTACCACCAGCTGATAAACTTTTCTAGTCATTTAAGAGAAAGTTTAAGAAATCCCTCATTTACAAAGGCTTCCTAGACACAAACCCCACTGCATCTTGCTATTTTTAGGATACCTGAAGCCTGTGGGTGTATGTCTGTCTCATCTAGAAGATTGCAAGCTTGTGAACATCAGAAAACATATTTTATGCATTCCTGTTTTTTTTTTTTTTTTTCTTAGAAACCAGGTTAAACCTCAGCACATAAAAGACTCTCCATAGAGGCTTACTGAGTAATGAATGAATGTGCACCTTGAATATCTGAGCACAGCAGGTTGTCATTAACAGAACTTGGTTGTGTGTTCTAAACAAATTGCTAGTGTCATGTGTTTGCTATTTGCATATTCTGGTGCCACTTCCTTGCATCACTGGAAATCCCTGACTACAGTTAGTTCCCGGGGATAAATAAAATTATAGCATGAGCTAGTAAAGCTGAAATGCTTTCACTACTTGTACAACCTGTCGCAATGATTACTGATTGGTGGTTACTTTAACTTATTTCTGTTATAAAGCCTGGGTCATCCTCACAGAGGGTATGATATTTTGTTTTATCCTGGCTTCTGTTAAGGTGAGGGAACTCTAATGTCAAGCTAAAAAAGAATGGAAGCTCCATGAAAGCCAGGTGAGAAAAGAGAATCCCAGATCAATTGGTTGAGTTTGCCCTCTTTCCAGCCTACCTTCCCTCATTGATGATCCCAGTTCTGATGGAAATGTTTGGCTCCATTTTCCTAGCTCCATTAGAAATATTAATTTGATCATTAAAAAAATATATTTGCATTAAAAACACCTGCTTAAGGAATAGGTGTTTTCATAAGTTAAGTCCCAAAATGCATTTTCTGTGGAACTGGAAAAAGGATTGTATTTGTAAGTTGCCTATACTTCCTTGCCTTTTCTGATTTGGGTGTATGTAAATGGAAATGAAAACATCAGCAGGTAGTGGATCCCCAACCAGGCATTGTGGAATTGAGTTTATGAGATATTCAGAAAGGGAATATTTTGGAATAGTGGTATTTCCTGTTATCAGCTCTAATGTATTTGTTCATTAAGGGAATTTCCTCATTTGCAAAGTGGAGCTTGGACAGATGAACTGATTCTGTCTGATTGGATAATTAACCTTGGTAAACATGGTATGAAATACCTTAAGCAGCATAGTTGTAAGAAGCAGGGGCTTAGAGGACTACGCTTCCTAGGTAACTGGTTTTCAAATCAGAATTATCTGCTTCAGCAAAGACTTTTTTATTACATGTAAGACAAGAAAGCATACAGCAAATGTTAATATCCAGCTCATGTAGTTTTCTTGGAAAGCTCTAGCTCAAATTTATCCCTGAAGGCAACTTATAAAGGATTCTGAGTTAGAAAATTTGGAAACATTTGTAAAGAATGGAGAAGGCAAGATACTTTGTGGCCAAAAGTTTAGATAATGATCCAGGGAACATGGTGTCCTTCAGGTATATCTGAAGGTATATCCTGTGATTTCAGAAAGAGGAAAAATTTGAAAGAACTTTATTAGGAAATATTTTCTGAATAATTAATTATGACATTTGAAAGTGAAAAATCTCACAAAATTCAGTTATGGGACTTGTGAGCATATTAATAGTTTGATTTATCATTCAAAAGCATATAAAAACATCATCAATTATATTCGAGATTCTCATTGTCTAGGTTATAATTTGTCTTATCATAGAGGCTAAAATGGATAACTATGCAAATGGATATGTTAGTTTTCCCACTTTCCAATTTACTATATATACTTGACAAATATACACAGAAATATTTATTAAAAGTAAATTCTAAATAATATGCAAGTTTTTTAAAGTACATATATAACGGATATATGAATTATGACTGATAAAGATATAAAATAATTTTAATAATTCTACAAACATCCCAGTAGAACTAGTAAATGAATTTAGCAAAGTTGCTGGATAAAAATTAGCATAGAAAACAATAGCATTGCTTTATACCAATTAAGAAAACAATTGCAGTTATAATACACACACATACACATGCACACACACGGGATATATTTAACCAAAGACTGAAAGACTTTAATGAAAAGTATAAAGCATAATGAAAGAAAGTAAAGGGATGGAACGATGTGGAAAGATGCTGTGTTCATGGATTGGAAGAATCACTATTGTCAAAATGTTTATATTAAGGGCTGGAGCAATGGCTCACTGGTTAAGGTGCTTGCTTGCAAGGCCTAACAACCTGGGCTTGATTGCCCAGTACCCACATAAAGATGGATACACACAAAGTGGCACAAACATGTGGAGATAGTTTGCAGCAGCTGGAAGCTCTGACGTGCCTATTCTCCCTGTCTGTGTCTATACTCTCTCTGTGTCTCTGCTTATAAATAAATGAATAAATAACTTAAAAATGTCTATATTGGCACTGGAGAGATGGCTTAGTGGTTAAGGTACTTGCCTGCAAAGCCTAAGGACTTGGCTTTAATTCTCCAAGTAAGCCAGATGAGCATGGTGGTGAATGTGCCTGGAATTTGTTTGCAGCGTTTAGAGGCCCTGGTGTGCCTATTCACAATCTCTCTCTCTCTCTTTCTCTTTCTCTCCCCTCTCCCTCTATTAAACATATAAAAATAAAATATTTTTAGAAATATTTTTAAAAATGTGCACATTATCCAAAGCAATCTATATAACTTAGATACTCTATCAAAGTCTCAAAAGTTTCTTCAAGCAACTACAGAAATAACCTTAAAATGCACATAGAACTCACAAAAGCCCATGACAGCAGAAACAATCCTGAGCAAAAAGAACAAAGCAGGAGGCATTAAACTACTTTACTTGAAAATATGCTACAAGGTAGTAGTAATTAAAATTTACTTGTACTGGCATAAAAACAGACCCATCAATCAATGGAATAGAATAGTAGCTTAGAATTAAACACAGGCAGCACTAGTTAAATGATCTTTGACTATACTGCTTGGCACACAAGCCTTAAAAATAGATCAGCCTCTTCAATAAATGATACTAGGGGAAAAAAGGATGTTACATGAAGAAGAGTGAAGTCAGACTCTTATCTCTTATTAGTTCCAAAAAATAACCTCAATAAGAGTAAAGATCTAATGTCAGACCCAGGACTAATGAAATTACTGTAAAAAGAAAAAAAAAATGAGGGAAAGGTACCAGGATGTTGAAATTGTCAAAAAAAAAAAAAAATCCAAGACACAGAAAACTGAAGCTGGTACACGCCTTTTATCCCAGCACTCAGGAGGCAGAAGTAGGAGGATCACCATGAGTTTGAGGCCACCTGAGACTACATAGTGAATTCCAGGTCAGACTGGGCTAGGGTGAGACCCTACCTTGAAAAACAAAACAAACAAGAAAGAGAGAAAGAACCGAAGCAGAAATGGATAAATGGGATGATTTCACACGAATACTCTTATATGTTAGGTAGTATGAACAAGGTGCCGGGTCACAGGTCAACAGGGGAAAATTGCAGAGATTAGGTAAAAATGGAGAGTGGTAGCTTAATGAGTGTCCTAGAATTTAGTGATTTTTACTTGATCCAAGCCTTTCAAAATACATGAAAGGTGAGATTTTAAAGGTCTTAAGTTATCTTATATACTAGTAAACTGTGTGGGATATTTATGCCAATAATATTTAAGTAGAATTTTGGACAATAATTTTGTTATATGAGAATGATTGTCACAGGAAAGTTTTCTCCTTGGGTGATGCAGATACACTTCTCCATCCCAAATAGGGCTGAGATGGCAGACTAAAGTATGATTATACCAATACCAGTATGGTGAACCAATGAGTTTATTGGGGAGTCACTTACAGAGCATGTAAGAGAGGTTACTTATAGGAATGTGTGGCCCCCAGTGCAGCCACTTTGATGGAGATTCCTGTGTCAGAATTACTCCTTGGATGCTCCTCCCTCAGCCTCAGGATGAGGGCTTAGTTACACAGCATCCAGATCCCAGAGCAGCTGAATTACAGAGAAGTCTCATTCCACCCTGAATGACAACTTCCCTGTGGCCACTTGTAGACACCCCTTTTCGCTGTCCAGGAGTATGAGCCCGCAGAACAGTACTTCATTGGAGCTCACTATGCTCCTTTAGCCTGGGGGTGAGGGCTTACTTACAGAGTAGGAGTCCCCAAAGCAACACTACAGTGTGGCTCACTATAGCCAGATTACCCCTGCAGGTGGACCTCCATCAGCCTCTGGGTGAAGGCTTACTCACAGAGCACAGAGACAGAGACACCATCTCAATGCACCTCATTATTCCTAGATCTTTCCCTCTGTATATACTCTATCTTCCCCCCTCAGGTCACAAGAGCTTGTACATTATTTTATCCAGCTGGTGCAGGGAGTTCCTAAATCTCAGGTGTGCCATCTCTTGTGAGCTGACCCAGCTAATTTTGATGAAGCTAGAATAGTTATTTTCATCTTTCAATGAGGAGGAAATCTGCCAAACAACAATGATCCTAACATGCATTTAGGATAAAAGGATAAAAAGGTCAAATATGCAGTATGATTTGGACTTTATGCACACAGAAGCAAGCAAGTATTCAAGAAACAAGGGGCTAGGGAGAAGGCTCAGTAGATAAAACACTTGTACCTGAGTTTGGAATCCCAGAACCCATGTAAAAGCCCACTGCTGAAACGTGATCATCTGTAATACTAGTGTGCCTATAAAGGAAGGTGGAGACAGAGAATCTCTGAAGATTCGCAGACCAGTTAGCCTGGCATTTGCAGTAATTAGAGGCCTTGCTTTAAACAAGGTGGAAGGGAAAGACTGATCTCTAAAGGTGTCTTCTGATCTCCACACATTTATGCACACATGTATGCATGTGCACACTCACACATGCAAACACAAAAGTTAGAGACCATCTTGAAATGGTGTTATGGTTCATTTGATGTCTCCTTTGTAATAGTCAATATATTTTCTTAAGTAATAGCAAAATAAAATCCAAGGGAGTTAGCAAAATGAATATGACTGAGTGTTTGAAGTCACAGTCATAAACATGGGCATTGGATGGAGAGACATTGTGGGAAGGATATATTTTTCCTTCTGCACAATTTTACCAAATATTGACTCTGATAATTTTGATATTAACAATATATATTATGACCATTAATTTTGTCTAAATGAGTAATGTTTTCTTTCAGATAATGTAGATAGCAATTTTCTCAAAGTAGAAAACAATTCACTTTTGAAAACTATAGGAAATTAATCTAGAAGTAATTTTAACTTCAATGTAAAAGAAAATAATAAACATCCAGTAATAAAAAATATATTGTTCCAATTTCAGTAGGAAGGGATATTTTTCTTTTCTCCCAGGGAAACTTTAAAAAAATGGGTCAAGTGTTTCTAGATGTCTTCTTTTTGTAATGCCTGATAATTTTAGTTTCTCTTCTTTCCACTTGATTAATTTTTCTTTTCTTTCTTATTTTTAACACACTCTTTGGAAAAAAAAAAGTCTACTGTTACATGATTAATAATACATTATGAAGTTAATTATTTCAGTAAGTTTGGCTTTTTAGTCTTCAAAACTCATGGCTGAAAGAAAGAATGGGTCACTGGTCCTCATGCTTCACCTCTTGAACAGTGGGAGGCTTTTATGTGCCATGGAAAAAAGAACAAAGTTCAGTTCTTGCTCACTCTGCAGGTCAGTGTATTATGGTAGAAAAGATATTTGCTCATTGTACAGAGTCAGGGAATCTGAATGGACTTAGAATTCCTCAAGCTACTGACTTTGATGTTCCTGTCTTACAATTAACAAATAATTGTTAAGTGTAGACCCAAAGAAGAGTATATTATGGAAGTTTTAGAAGAGAGTAGAAGTAAGAATACAGAGGTAGAGAAGCTCCCAGCTGAGAATGCTTCCCTCCAAGCTAAGAGTGGTCCCAAGTGAGGAAAATCCATATGATGACTTGGACCAGGTCCTCCTTTAGCCTTACAGATATCAATTAGGCATCCAATCAGGATGAGTCTCATTGCTAAGATCAAATGTATATGGGGGATCTTGATTAGTTGGTGGACCAAGAAGGAGAGCCTGTAGATCCAAGACTCAGAAAGAGTCCACAAAAAGTTAAGGAGGAAGAACCAGGAAGCATTCTTTTTTTAGCATCTTGAAAAACATCTTGAACAAACATCCAGATCATGGACATAACAGAAAGAGAGGAATTCCAGACCAGACACATAATGAACATATTCAACAAAATTATTGGAGAAAATTTTCCAAATCTTGCAAAAGAGAAGTCCATCCAGATACAAGGAACCCACAGAATACCAAACAGACAGAACAAAAGAAGAAACTCTCTAAGACACATCATAGCTAAAACTCTTAACAATGAAAACAAAAAGAGAGTGTTAAAAGCATCAAGAGAGAAGCAATTCACAACATACAAAGGCAATCCCATCAGAATTATATCAGATTTCTTAAGAAAACCCTGCAAGCCAGAAGGGCCTGGAATGGAACACTTCAATGTCTGAAAAACTGTGGCTTCCAACCCAAACTACTTTACCCTGCAAAGATATTCCTCATAATAGATGGTGAAAGAAAAACTTTCCATGAAAAAAGTCAACTCTATGATTATATGAACACAAAACCAAATCTATAGAGAATACTTAAGGGAATACTCCACACAGAATAGTCAAACATCCAGTCTCAAGAGCCAACAAGAACATCATGATAACCAAAACTGACCAGACTCAAAACAGTACACAACACAAGAAAGCACCAAACCCCATTAAACACCTCATCATGGCAGGGATTAATTCAAACCTCACAGTAATAACCTTAAATATTAATGGTATTAACTCACCCATCAAAAGAAACAGGTTATCAGGATGGATCAAAAAACTGGACCCTTCTATCTGCTGTCTTCACGAAACCCACCTCACCACTAAAGATAGACACCTCCTCAGGGTGAAAGGTTGGAAAATGATATTCCAAGCAAATGGAAATAAAAAACAAGCTGGTGTTGCTATATTAATATCTGATAAAATAGACTTCAAACCCAAAGTAATTAAAAGGGACAAAGAAGGCCACATCTTACTCATCAAGGGAATGATTCAACACGAGACAATCACAATCATAAATCTATATGTGCCAAACACAGGAGCACCACAGTTTATAAAACAAAATCTACTCGACAATAAACAGAAATAAACACCAACACCATCATAGTCAGAGAAGTCAATATTCCACTATCATCAATAGACATATCATCCAAGCAGAAAACCTACAGGGAAATAATAGAGCTCAACAGCATCATAGATCAACTAGACCTAGTGGACATATACATAACTTTCCACCTCCCCCCCCCTCTACAGAATACACATTCCTCTCAGCAGCCCATGGAACCTTCTCCCAAATCGACCATATATTAGGCCATAAAGTGTGGCTTCATAAACTCGGGAAAATTGAGTAACGTCCTGCATTATGTCAGATCACGATGATTTCTAGCTAGAAATTAACAAGAGACACATCAAGAACTGCACCAGGCCCTGGGGACTAAAAACACACTTTAAAACAATGTATGGGTCATGGAAGGAATCAAAAAATAAATTGAAAAATTCCTAGATTTGAATGATAATGGAAACACAACCTACCAAAACTTATAGGACACAATAAAGGCAGTCAAAGGGGGAAAATTCATGACATTAACTGTCTTTGTTACAAAGACAGAGAGATCCAAAATCAATAACCTGATTGTCCACCAAGCACTGGAAAAACAAGAATATGCACATTTATAAAACAGCCATTATCTTAAATACCACCTTGAGGGTTCTCACTACTCCTAGGGGTCATTGGCTACTGATGTCCTGGGTGCAGGAGGAGTTGGGGGGAAGCAGGGTCTTCGAGCGGGTAAGTGCAGCGGGCAATGAACCACCCAGGAGACAGTCTGTTAGACAGCACTTGTTTGTTCAAAAGGGGAGTGGGTTTATACTTGAGAAATACTTGAGAAAGATTGAGAAGGCATGTACAGATCATAAGGTGATTGGATACACAGGTTTATGCATTGCTATCTAATTGGCTGGTGTTGGAAAGCAGAAGTTGTGAGGGAGAAGTTGCAAGGGAGATAATAGAAGTGATGGGAAAAGCTACATGACTTCAGCCACATATTGGATGGCTGCAGCTGCAGTGAGACTATTTACTACCATATAAGGGTCTCTTAGGCAGCTGGCCTCAAGGTCAGGGACTTGGGGGGGGGTCAGAACCTTAAACTAAGGAATGCTCAGGTGCTCTGGGATGGGGGGAGGGCCTGTCCGTCCTGTTTCCTCTGAGCGAAGATGAGGCACGCTATGACCTTATGAGAAGGGAGGGCTAGCTCTGGTGCCAGAGTGGGTTCCCAATGATAAGTCTGGCTGCAAACCCCACAGCCCAAGGTCCCAGCCATGTCCAACAGCCAGCTTCCTCACAGTCCCAGCCTGTGTGTAGCAATGCCAGACACCACCTCTGTGTTCTAATTTTTCCCCATCATTCATATAATCATTATCTCTATTTTAAAGATAAGGAGCTTGAAGGATAGACTAATTATCATATATCTTAGGTCCTCTAAGTAGCCCCAAAGCCTGTGCTGTGAATTGTAGATGTCTTATTAGTATTGAATATGTGTTATTGAATATGTATTATCCTGAATACTATGTTGATTAACATTAACACACAAGGTAGCACATGCATCAGGAGTTTATTTGCAGTTGCTAGAGGTCCTAGTGCACCCATTTTTTCCTCTCTCTCTCCATTTGCATTTATCTCTCTCAATAAAATAAAATGAAATAAAAAGGTTAAAAAAGATTGAATGTTGAAGATTGAATTGAAGTGTCTCCTTTCCATAAAGAAGTCTGAAGAAAATTTATATTTTAGATATGACCATATTTTAACTGTACTAAGACAATATATGTGATACAAAAGTGTCTTTTATAGAGGGATCTACTTTTATAGGATTTTCTTATCATACTAGTGAAAAACCACATATACAGATGCAAACACCAAACCACCAAACACATTTAGTAAATGTAAAGTAAGTTCACTGGCTTCACTGCCTCCTAATTATGAGGTCATAAAATTGTATTTAAGAGCCAAGCATGGTGGTGCATGCCTTTAATCCCAGCATTCAGGAGGCTGAGGTAGGAGGATCGTCATGAGTTCAAGGCCACCCTGAGACTACAGAGTGAATTCCAGGTCAACCTGAGCTAGAGTGAAACCCTACCTCAAAAAAACAAAACAAAATAAAACAAAAAAAATTGTATTTAAGTAAAGAATTTTTGTTGCAGCTGCAAAGAAACCAAACCATATCAGTTGAACTGAATAACTATCAGAGTACACTTCTCCATTTTATTGGAATTCCTCATTTTCTTAACTTTAATAGCATATATCAGATTCAGGCCAGGATCAGAGTTTATGACTTGGAGTCATGCTTAATAGTTCTAAGAGTGAAGTCCCATATAAGTCAACCTGATTTATCTGTGTCTGTTATTCAGTGAAACAACTCCACTGTCAATGTTATTAAGTAATTTATGAAACCAATAACTCTTTAGAGATTGTCACTTGTTTTTTTACTGTGTGCCTTACATAACCGTTTTCCTGTAAATAATTTTTAACTAATCATAAATGTAGTAGTACTGGTAAGTCAGAGAGGAATGAAAAGAGAAATCAGAACCCCAAACCAAAGGATAAACTATAAAGGTGAAAAGAGTATCAGCTAAACAATTAGGGACATAATTCTCATCTCAAAAATTGTGAGTGTATATAAAGGCACAAGTGAAACAGAAAGTCTTTGGGAAAGTTTTGTGAAACATGAAGACAGAGAAATAAGATGGTCAGAAGGTGAGAATTAAATGATTGCGCTTCAGTCCTGCATGAAATCAGCCTCACTGAAGACCTATTAAAACACTCACCAATCTAATGGGAGAGCTGAGGGAAGGCTCTCAGTTATTTGAATGTCCATCTCTAGATGGACATTAGTCTGCAAAGTAAATGATGCTTTCAAGATTATTTGTTGGTCTCTTTTGACAAATTAAACAGGTGAGCTATAAGCTTAGAATTATATTAATTTTATCTCCATAAAATTTCTAAATATCTGTTTTATGATGGAGGTTCTTAAGATGAAAAGTTAACTTCTTAGAACAAGAATCCTCTCAGTGACTTAGACTTGATGGATTCCTTTTTATTGTTGCAATTTTTTTGTAATTATTTTTTATGAGAGACAGAGTTAGAGAGAAAGAAAGAGAGAATTCTTATGGTGGGGCCTCCATCCACTGCAATCAAGCTCCAGATGTGTGCTCCACCTTGTGCACATGTGCAACCTTGCATGCTTAGGTCATCTTGTGTGTCTGGTTTATGTGGGATCTGGACAGTTGGATATAGGTCCTTAGGCTTTGATGGAAAGTGCCTTAAGTGCTAAGTCATCTTTCAAGCCCTATTGCAACATTTTTATTAAGGTCATATATTACTCAGAACTTATTAGGAAACTTTAGCATAAGTTATCAGAAAAGTAAGGAAACATCTCATTCATTTTACAGAACTTTTAAAAGACTTTGGATATATTTCTTCCTTTTAATTTAAACAGTGTTTTTATTCTCCTTTCTATAGAAATCATCAAAAATCTACTTTAGTATTTAGATGTGAAATTTTTATTTTGTATAACTACAAAATAATCTTTATTTGGCATTATAATTTTTTTTAAGTCATGTATCATACCAGAAGTGAACCCTGAAACTATGGACTTTGTCTAATAGTATGCCAATGTAATGTCATTGTTTGTGACTAATGTACCACTCATGTGTGACAGCTGATAAGGAGGCTGTGTAGGTATGTGGCAGGAAATGTGCAGGATGTTTTCAACATGCCAATAAGTTTTTCCCTGGACCTAAAATTAGTCCAACAATTGTTTACTAGTTAAAAATAATATTATTTATTTTTTTCTGCAGGAAGTTATGTACTCAAAAACTAACATCTAGGATATTGGCTTTCTAAATTTTATAGTAACAATAAGCTATAATCATACAAAGTACTTGTAAGGTTCATGAATGAGCAAAGACCATTCAGGACCACTCTGAGGCAGGAAAAAAAGCTGTTTGTTGGGACCCAAGCTGCTGGACTGTCTCACAAGAAGAGAGAACAGCTGGCTCGACTCTGGATGGTTTTGGGTTTTTATAGAGTTTTTCTTTTTGATAGGATGATACAGAAGGCAAAAGACTGGGGAATTCAGGAGAAAGCAGGGACCAAATGGAGAAGCTAATTAACCAGAGGGACAGAGACCAAATGGAGGAGGTAATCAATAAGAAGATGAGTTGCCATCAGGAGAGAAGCCAGATTGTCTCTAAAATAAGATTGGCAGGAAACTATGGCCAAAGTCATTGTTAGGTCAGTGGAGTAAGGATTAGGCAATATAAACATCTAAAGTTGCATCAGTCAGGTTGCTGTCATTTTCTTCCTTCATCTCAACTCCATCTTGGGACTCTTGTCCTACCTAACATTGTAGCATTTTGTTAAGGATAAGGGGACTTGGTCATCTCTCATTACTGCTTCATGCTGTGAGGGGGCATTGTCAGGTCTTTCAGGGATGCTGGTGTCAGCAACTGGCAAGTCCCCTTGGAGCAGGCAACAGGAAATCAATTCTGAGGAGGCTAAAGGTTGGTATTGAATGATTAAAAAAGGTTAATAAAAATTGGTTGAATGGTTGATGTGTGAGATTCTATACCTACTTTTGGATGCATTTCTAAAGACGGGGCTTAATAGAGTAAAAGAAATATTCCCATTAATGGCCCAAGTAATGGTAGTAGCCAAGGCCAAATAATTCCAAAGATACCCCATGGTCCTAAAGACAGCCAGGCAGCAGGATAGATTATGTCAGAGTTTGGAGTTTTTTTAATCTCTAATTCAACTTTACCTGATTGGTTTATGTAATAGCAACATTCCTCCTTTAGGAAGAGATAGGTTCCTCCTTTTCAGCTGTGAAGAGGTCAAGGGCTCAGTAGTTCTGAAGGACTACTGATGTCAGTAAGGTGAGCTGTTGATGCAGCAGGTGAAGGGCCATAGCAGAGTCCTTAATGGCTGTACTGAATTCTGTGGAAAGCTGGTTGATAAGAGATTAGGCTGTGTTCCATACCTCCCCCCACCCTTCAACCAGTCCTGTAGCTGCTAGAGAGGAGGAAATACTTATTCCTATTAGTATAGGTAAATGAACTGCTCTTCTGATACAATAGTTGGAGTGTTGAGTGTGTTGGAAAACAGAGTAGGATAATTCACCCTCTATATAGAGGTAGCATAGTGACAGGGACACAGGAATCTGTATGTTTTATGGGGAAGATGCAAGTATACAGAGCAGAATCACACCAGAAGTAAATCCCTGCTGGTACGGTGTGATTGTTAGAGATATTTTTGAATGTCCCTGTCCAGCATTTAGAAGTGTCCTTATGCCAGAAGTCAAGAAGGCCTGAAGGGGAAAGAGGAACAAAAAAGGAAGAGATAGGTTTCCAGGAACAAGTGGAGCTTTAAAGTGGAGTGACATTGAATAGGGATATTGTAGTGATAAGGGGCCATTGAAGAGAGACACAAATAAAGCAGGCAGTATGGTTGGTTGAATTAAGCTGGTTGAGCAGGAAAAGTGAGGAGTTTTGGACAGAATCCAGAGTGGGGTGGAAAGAGATAGGTCATAGAGGTTGTGTTGAAGATCATCATGTTCCTCATGTATAACTCAAACTGCATGTATGATGAAATATTGAGCTGTTATTCATACTGTTTGGAGTGACCTGAAAATCTTTATCTTCCCCTCCCTCACAGAAGGGTCTGTCCAGTGTATCTATTGAGTAGGCCACTCCCTCCATTCCATTGGCCCATTTCTAGTTCCAGGGATCATTAATAGTAAAAGTAATATTTCTCCCTCCTTGTCTGAATTGTTGTGGAGTGATGCTGTAGCCTTGCCTTGTCTAATGATATCTGCAACTCCTTTGGAGCATCATCCCCACTGGGTACTTTTTCCTGTAGTTATTGTTAGTCTGGTCCTGAATCAGATAAATAAATTTTATAAATAAATAAATAAATGGGTCAAGGTTATGGGAGTTAAAAACACAGCTGGGAGGCCCAGTGGAAGCATCGGGGATGAAGAAGGAAAGGGAGATGGATGTTGCACATCCTGAGATAGGGAAAGAGGTAGAGGTAAGGAATCTGTCATTTCTATTTGTAGCTAAGACATCAAAATGCCAAACACAAGGTGGGGATAAACATTCAGAGGCCAGACATCAAAAGAAAAGATAGACAGGGAGTTATTAGTGCCCATATGGGAAGCATTCTGATATGGTGGGGAGTGCAGGAATATGGGGGATTTTGAATTTAAGGGGATCAGTTGAGGTATAAGAGTACTTACCCCTGTTGGGTCAGAGTCAGGCAGTGACATCTTGACTCATTTGAGTTGGGATAGATGGATCCAGATGGTGATGCCTTGGAGCTTCACTGCTGTATGAGTGGTGAGAATAACCAGGTGAGGTCCAGTCCAGTGGGGTGTGAGACTCTGGGGGAAATAGTTCTTAAGATATATCTGATCACTAGGGTTAAGAGAGAGAGTCATGGGTTCTTTTGATGGTTGAGGTAGAAGGTGGTTGGCATGCTCTTGGAGAAGATTTCTAATGAGAGTGAATGCTCATAAGTATGCATGGAGACAAGTGTCTGTTGGGGGAGGAAGGTTTTCCAGGAGGAAAGGGAAGATATACATGAGTTCAAAAGGGCTGAGAAAATAGGGAGCTTGAGGGGTAGAACTGATTTGTGCAAGGGCAAGTGGGAGGAGATGGGTCCAAGGCAAGTGGAGTTCGGAGGTTAACTTTGAGAGGTGGGTTTTAAGGATGGCATTTGACATTTCCACCTTGCCTGAGGATTGGAGTCTGTATGGGATATGCAATTGCCAGTCTACTCCCTGGGCTCTGGATACTTCCTGTGTTTCCTTTAGGGATAAAGGCTGGCCCATTGTCAGATTGAATAGTAAGAGGAAGGCTGAGGCAAGGTAGAATGGACTCAAGGAGGTGGGAGGCTACTATGTTTACAGTTTCTCCACTTGTTGGGAAGGCTTCAACTTGTACCAAGACAGTTTCTAGCACAGTGAGAAGGTATTTCGTCTTTTGGTGAGGAGGCATGTGAGTGAAGTCTGTTTACCAGTCAATCCTGGGGAGACAAGCCTGGTGTTGGTGAGGTTTGGTGTAAGGCCGGGGCTAGGTTCCACCTTGTGGAGAGGCTTTGGAACAGAGAGAGCAGGCTTGAATCACAGAGGAAATCAATGAGGAGAGGTGAAGGTGGAAAGGAAGTGGAGTCAGAAATACTTGCACGGGGCCAGCACTAAGATGGAAAAGATTATGTAAATAAGTTAATATGTCAGTGGCCTGGGGATCATCAAGCAGGCAGAAGTCTTCCAAGAGTAACCAGCCCTGTGGGCCCAGAACAGCACCATGTCTTGTGAGAACCTGATATTGTTCAGGGTTATAGGAAGGGGTAAAGGAGGTGGGGTGAGGAAAAGAGTTGAGAATATGCCTGTACTTTGAAGACTAGATTCTCTGGATACTCTATCTGAAAACGAGTTTCCCTGGGCCATGGATGAAGTTAGAGGCTGCAATGGATGATGGCTGCTTTTGTGAAGAAGTAAGAACCTTCTAGTACTTTAAGCAGATCTCCCTGGTGGTGGTGGGGGGTGTTGAGGGCTCTTTTCAAGGTGTTTGAGTTTTTCCTAATGTCAGGGGCAGATTGAGAGAGGAAGTGAGTGTTAAGAATTAAGATGTTGGGCTGGAGAGATGGCGTAGTGGTTAAGGCACTTGCCTGTGAAGCCTAAGGACCCTGGGCCCATGTAAGCCAAATGCACATGGTGGCACATGCATCTGGACTTCATTTGCAGTGGCTAGAGCCCTGGCATGCCCATTCTCACTGCCTGTCTTTCTCTCCCTCACTCTGCCCCTAAAAAATAAATGAATAAAACTCAAAAACAAAGAATTAAGCTGCCTTCTTGGGCTGTGTGTGGTGGCACACACCTTTAATCCCAGCACTTGGGAGGCAGAGGTAGGAAGATTGCCATGAGTTTGAGGCCACCCTGAGACTACATAGTGAATTACAGGTCAGCCTGAGCTAGAGTGAGACCTAACCTTGAAAAACCAAATTAATTAATTAATTAATTAAAAAATAAAAAGAATTAAGAGCCTTCTTGGGAAGTGGGATTGAGGTGGGTATATTTGATAAGTGTCCTTTTAGGTATTCCATGAATTCTTCTGGGTTTTCCTCAGGCTTTTGAGTTATTGATAGGAGTTTGTAAAAGTTGAGAAGCCTCCCAAGAGGCAGACAACCATCCAGTCCTATGCCACCCTCCCTGGGGAAGGGAGGTGGGTCCTGAGTGGTAGGAGCAGGGACCTGCTAGTCCCAGTTTGAATCTTCCCTGGGAACTGCCACAGCACCAACTGGATAGGTTGAATCAGTTAGATGAATGTGGGCCTGGGCAACCACCCAGGTACACTCATGTTCATCTGGGGTGAGAGTGGTAGACAGGAGAACAGAGAGATCATGCCAGGTAAAGTCTTAGGTCTAAGTAAGGTGGCAGAATTCCCTAGTACTGTGTGCAGGGTTAGAAGAAAAGGATCTTAGGTACGCTTCAATCTGAGAAAGGCCAGACATAGAAAATGGGACCTGGACATGTACAATTCCCTCAGTTCCCACCATCTTTCATAGGGGAAAGACTCCATCTGTCTGTGAGTGGGTCCTTTGAGCAGGAGGAGAGAATAGAGGGGAATAGATAGGTGGTGAGGACAGATTGGATGGAGGTGGGTTGGATGGGTGAGGAGGAGAAGTGGGGGGAGCTGTGGGGAGCAGGCCACTGTTGGCATCTAGATCAAGAGCTGAAGGTGGGGAAGTGTATAGCACAAAGCAGGTTGGGCCCTAGCCAGACAGCACGCTAAAAGAAACCAGGCCACACCCCTCAGGTATTCTAACCAGGATGGCGGGTAGTCAATGATGGTAAGACCCCATGAGATGGGGCAACCTAAGACAGGCACCATCTCATGTGATGATCCTTTGGGGCCTGGGGTCAACAATGGCTTGCCAAAGAATCATGCCTCCCAGGGTCACCAATAATAGAAACAAAAAGGAGGATATGTATGGCACAATGCAGGTCGGGCCCTAGCCAGACCACATGCTAAAAGAAACCAGGAAGTGGCTTCTGTGGATGTGACAACCCGCACAGGCCTGGAGTGACAACAGCTACAGTCCCATGCTCGTGAGAAACCTGTTGCAAGATGATCTGCCCAGAGACTGGCTGTCATTGGTCATAAGAAGGGGACCATCCCATACAATGATTGGCCAGCCAAACCTTTTAAACCCCCTACACTTCCTTGAATAAATGAGTTTGCAGCAGCTTGCCCTCTGCCTGCTTCCATCCAACTCCCAGAGTCTGGATTGTGACTCTGCGCCTCTCACCCTCTACTCAGCAGAGACCCTGCCGTCCCTCCTTGGCTGGCCCTAGGAGGGACCCCAACAGAAAAGAGTAAGAAGGGGGTGTTGGATTTGATCTTGCCGGTGAGGCCTTGGCTAGAAAAAACTGATGAGTAGGGCAAGAAGAGAAGAGAGAAGGATAAGCATGTAGACAGAAAAATGATTGAATATAGGGAATCTTAAACCATGTTTCCAGTGCATAGGCAGAATTTTTCTAAATCAGAAAGAATTTGGAAATCAAAAGTGCCATTTTCAGGCCATGTGGATCCATTATCTAATTGATATTGAAGCTAGGCCATGTTCCAATAAAAGGGTAAATGTTGAGGTTTGATATCATCTTGGAACCTTAATTTCTCTAAGTTTTGAAGTAGATGAGCCAGGGGGTGATAGGGACAGGTTTTGAAGTCTTATTTCCCATCTCAGATGAGAGGAAGGAGGAAAGGGTAGGGTGTATAAGTGTATAAGGAGAATCTTGTAAGGAAGAGAGGAGGAGAAAAGGAATGGATGTTCCTCAAGGAGTGATCTTAGAATGTGATCTTAGGAAGAGAGAGAGAGACAGCGCACATGGTGAAGGTTTTTTTTTTTTTTTTTTTTTTTTTTTTTTTTTTTGCAGCCAGGTCAGGGGCATGCAAACCAGAGTGGCTTGGGAGATTAAGCCTCAAACCAGCCAGAAGCGTGTAAATTACAATTGCTCAATGTCACTTATGCTAAAGGCAGTCAGGGCTCAGGGCTGATGCCAGTGGCAGCAGACAGGGGCTTGTTGGTGCCTCTTCAAGACTGACCAAACAAGTTCTGCAGTGGGGAGGAGGGACAGAAGCTGCCTGCTCCTATCCAAGCAGAGGGAGTTTGGAGGGGAAAAGGAGGAAGAGTGTCCTGAGGCCAACAAACCAAACCGAAAGTCGCCCCTCAGGGCTTGGTGGGCTGGAGATAGAGAGTCCCCAGGTGTTGAGTGAGAGTGAATCTTTCTCAAGACCTGGGGAGCCCAGAAACCGGTGAGGGGTGTGGCCTGATGTACTGATATGGTTTAGATGAGAACAAGGGAATAACTTCTGAGACAACAAGAGCAGGCCAACCTATGACATGACAGACACTCCCTGAGGGGGAAATGGTAAGGGAGGGTTTAAAGGAGAGAGAGAAGGGAGAGAGAGAGAGAGAGATGGAGGGAGGGAGGGAGAGTACTTCTGACAGCAAGCCAATTTGTGGAAGACACTTACCAAGGTTAGAGGTTGTGGGAAGAAGGACAAGTGAAGCTGAATCTTGTTGAGTGAGGGAGCCCACACCTGGCAGATAGTTTGAGGCCATCAGAGGGCCAGTGGCAGCTTGGTGGCCTTGTCAGAGGAAAAGATTTCTGGCTGCCCAAGAGGGCAACTGGGAGCCTTGTATCCGAGTCACTGCACCAGTTGTAAGGTTCAGGAAAGACCAAAGACCTCACAGGACCATTTTTAGGCAGGGAAAAAAGCTGTTTATTGGGGCTTGAGCTGCCAGGCTGTCCCACAGAGAAGAGAAGAGAGAACAGCTGGTGTGACTCTGGATAGTTTGGGATTTTATAGAGTTTTTCTTTTTGATAGGAGGATACAGAAGACAAAGGACCTGGGAATACAGGGAAGAGCAGGGCCCAGAAGGAGAAGCTAATTAATCAGAGGAACAGAGACCAAATCGAGGAGGTAATCAATCAGAGGATGAGTTGCCATCAGGAGAGAAGCGAGGTTGTCTCTAAGGTAAGATTGGCAGGAAACTATGGCCAAAGTCATTGTTAGGTCAGTGGAGTAAGGATTAGGCAATATAAACATCTAAAGTTGCATCAGTCAGGCTGCTGTCATTCTCTTCCTTCATCTGGACTCTATCTTGGGATTCTTGTTATTTTGTTACACTTTGTTACTTATGATTGCTAGATCAAATTACCAACAAACATACTGATTTAAAATAACAGAAATTTATTCTGTCATATTCTATAGGCCAGAAATACAGATCACTATCTCTGGGAAAAAGCATGGGGTCTTGATGGTCAGTTCCCTCCAGAAAAGCTTTGTCCCTGCCTGTTCCACCTTTTAGTGGTTGTTAACATTCACTGACTAATGGCAGCATCACTCTAATTTCAGACTCCACATGTGTAGTAGTTTGAATCTTATAATTTGAATGAATGGCCCCATATAGTCAGGTGTTTTATTAAAACTGAGTTTGAAACTTCAGACCCTAGCAGGCCGGTTCCTGATAGAGTGGGCATGTCACTGGGGGCAGAACTGAGCCCAGCCCAAGGTGTGGTGAGGAGTTTGAGCACTGGCTGTGCTTTTATTTTCAGTGTTTGCTGGCTGTTTGGTGGGGTACTCTATGCTTGGATGAATCTATGGAAGGGAAACAGGTTCTTCCACCATTTATGGAACTTCCTCTGGATCTATAAACTATCTGGTTAGATGATTTTCCTAACAACATGGAAATATCTACTACATAATTTTGTACCAAAAGAGTAAAATCTTGTTGAGATGAATCTGACCATGTGGATTTTGGTCTTTTGGAAGTTGTGTGCTGGGGGAATGTTGATGGACTTGGTACTTGTGACTATAGAATCCATACAGAGCTGTAAGGCAAATTTTATGGGCTACTCTGATGAGAATTTGAAAATGTTTCATGCAGAGAGAATTGTGCTGGCTGATGACCTTTGAAAGGGGAAGGAAAGACAACTGAGAACTTTGTTAGAACTACTCAGGGAAGAAATCATTCTGCAGCCTTTGGGCTGTGAGCCACATACATACTTGTATACACATTTATATCAAGTGCCCTTTTCATACAGACTCAAGATGGTTATCTCCCCTCACATACACATTCATTCATTCATTCCTTCATTCATTCAGAATTTAAACAATTTTTCTTATTTAATCCCACTCATAACCCTGATTGAGCTAATTACAGAGACCAGAAGAATATCGGTCCTGATCTAGCTAGTTACTGAGACTGAAACACCATTGCTCCTGACCCGAACAACTTCAGTCCTCCTTGACAGAAAGAGTGCCATCACCTTGGAACTTCATCGAGACTTGGGATTCCTCTTGGGAGGAGTTGGCTCCTTCTAACCTTGAAATCATTTCAAGTATAATTCAGACCTGAGTAGTCACAATCCCAATTTTAAATTCTAATTCCCAATTTCCCTGGGGAGTTCTTAGCTCATCTGGCTCAATCTTGTCTCCTTCCACCGAGGAACTCTGGTCTGGGGTTTCACAGTCTCCTTGGAACGCCTGAAAGGGGACCCCACAATCTTGTTGGCCTGTGCGCTTCTCAGTTCCAGGGCCCTTTGGCAGGCTAGGAGGCTCAGGAGAGGAAGCCCATCCTGACCAACAGGGGCATGGCGAGGGAAAATTTCACTGGACCTTCAAAGATGTTGCAGAAATTCTCTGGAAAGATCATTCCAATGCCAGGATGAGTGAAAGTAGAGGAGCTTATTTACCTCGGGGCTAAAAAAGCTTGAGATAGCTTTCCAAAGAAGCCCTGGTCCCAAGCTGAGATTTTTATTTCCATTTTATAGTTTTCATAGCCAAGCGGAGGGGTAAGTGAACACAAAAGACATGGCAATTTGCATATTCAATCATTTCTGTCGTCAGGCCACCCTATCAATGAATTCCATTTTACTTCTTTTTTATCTTAAGCTCTCTTTTCTTCTTATCATCCCTCTGGGCCTTTCTGGACAGTTCTCTCTTTGGGATTTTCTATCTGTTGACAAAGATAACTTTAGCTTCTCAGCAATTAACTCTTACAGGAACTCAGAGGATCAGTTCAACTTCTAGCTTCTTTTCTACGACAAAGGTCCTCCTCAGTGGGATTGCTGGTATTCACCATGTGGTTGTGGGTTATGAGTTGTGAGAGCAGCAGTCAGTCATTGTGGAAGGGGGGGATGCAAAAATCCTCTGGATAATCCTTCTATTTCTTCTCAACCTTTGGCTTTTACAATCTTTCTGCCCATCTTCCACAAAATTCCCAGAGCCTTGGTGGGTGTGCTTTAAGTGTATGTTGGTGTTGAGCTATCAATAGCTTTTGGATTTCTGTTTTGGCATATTTTGTGTAACCTCAGTGTCTATCTCCATCACATCATCTCCATCTGCATCATCCTGGTGCAGGTTGTCTGGCTTGTTATGGAAGAAATACTTTTCTAATCTTGCCAATTCCTCTGTGGTTTCACCTGAGCTCTAGCTGATGGTGGTTCATCTCCTGCCAGAGAGTCAGCTATCTTTTCTTGTCTTATTGATAGATTTTGGTTATTCTCAGTTCTCTCTGCCTTCTGAAAAATCATAGGTTAAAGGGTATAAGCATTATTAATTTAGAGAAATTCTGGAGGCTATAGCCTCTCTTTTGGCCAAAGACTAGTGGGAACTTCTTGTTGGAATCAATAATCTTAGTCTCCATAGGATTCTGACTTGGTTCCCAGTTCTAGCTACAGATGCCTGTGCACTAAGTGGATCTTTCAGCCAGCCAGAGAGCCATTGGTTACCCACATAGGCTGGGTGCCACTATTTCACAGGTGTGCACATCATTTCATGCTGGTTGCTTTTGTACAGTATTCCCTGCTTGCTCACAGTATTGTTGGTGTTTCCCCCTAGCAGCTCATGTAGCACTTTCTAGCACTATGCAGGCGAACCTTCTGGGAACTGGCTTCCTTCCAGATTCCAGCATGATTTCTTGGTGCTATATGTCAGTAGCAGGTGGTAACTTCAGCAACAGGGTCTTAACTTTTACCTCAGGCAGGTAATCAAAGTGCTTTGACGGATGCCTGTCTTGTTTTGGCAACCTCATAAGTCTCTTATGTCAACAGCTCAATGTGAATTGTAACCGATTTCTGCTCCTGAAACTTATAAGCCAGAGCCAAATGTTTTAGGGTTAGGCTCCATCTCACCCTCTCCAGGGCCCTGCTTACCAGATGATCCCCTCATACTCCTATTGAGGTTTTATCTTTTAGTGTGCTATCCAAGAGGAAGGCTTATATGGTACCAACTAATACTGGATTTTGTCTTGTGTACATCTCCCCCCAAACCCTTCTATCCCTATTATCTGTCAGGTATGCCTCTAACTCAAGCTCTTACAAGTTAGGAACCACAAATGAGGGAGAACATATGGCATCTGTGTTCCTCTGCTTGTGTGAGTTCACTTACTATGATCTGTTCCAAGTCTGTCCATTTTCCTACTAATTTCATTATACTTTTTATTTCCTTACAGCTGAGTCAAATTCCATTGTGTATATGTACCACATTTTCAGTGGGACAGTCTTAAAGTTGGTAAAGTGTTAGGAGCTATAGTTAGAAGTAAAAATGGGGACTGTTAGGAGCAATAGTTAAAAGTAAAATGGGGCATTCACTCAGCAGGACAAGATCACCATGGCAACCAGGGGCCAAGACCAGAGACTGACAAAGACTGGCTGCTCTGATAAGCAGCATTCACCCAGCACTGACAAGGTCACCATGGCAATCAGGGGCCAAGACCAGAAACTGACCAGAGACACCCTGCGAGCTCATATGTGAATAAGCCAACCCTAAGGTAGCTATCAGTATCCAGGGTGACTGAGGAAAAATGGGTACAAGAACCCCAACAAAGTCTCAGAAAATTGTCACTCAACTCAGAGGCAGACTCCACATGGCTCTCTGTGTTGATACTTGCTGCCACAAGAAGCAGCAGCCCATGGGACCCCTCGGCAGCCGGGCATGGAGAGGGGAAAGGCCCGAACTGGATGCTGCCACAGCTGGGGCATGTGAGTGCCCCAGGGGGTTTGCCCCAGGAAGTTATTGAGAAGATAAGGGAAAAAAGGGACTTGGCTTAATTAACATGTGTGAAGAGTGAATAAAGTGTGGCAACTGATTTAACATAATCTGCCTCTTTACTAATGAGTTAAATGACATAAAGCTTACCAGGACCTTTAAATGTTAAGTGGATACAATTTGCATTGTGATATGGTTATGAGTATACAGGGGCCAGGGGCAGAATTTGTCATTTGGATATGATAATTTGAATGTATAACCCCTTAAAGTAAGGTGTTTTATGAAAATTGAGTTTAAAACTTCAGTCTCTGGCAGGCAGATTCCTGTTAAAGGGGTCACATCTCTGGGGGCTAAAATGAGGCTAGCCCAAGGTAAGGAGAGCAATTTGAGCTCTGGCTGTGCTTTTGTGCTCAGTGTTTCCTGCATGCTTGGTGGCGTTCTCTCTGAAAGGGAGCCAGTTTCTTCTTTCACTTACTCTGGATTTGTAAGCTTGAAATAAATCTCTTCCTTCCATAAATTGTACTGGGTTAGATGTTCATCCTAGCAACATGGAACTGACTACAACAATGTGTGTGGGGGGTGGGGGGAGGGTTGGAGGGTGGGTTGTGACTCAGGTCAATCTCACCATCTTAAAACCATACCTCAAAGTCTATTTCTGGTTCCTTTGCCCTTGGCCATTTAACCTATTGTTTCTAGAGTCCAGAGTTTAGGAAGCAGATATTTTGAAGGTGGGAATATTTTTAAGCCTTCCCTAAATAACAGGTTAAAAAAAAAAAAAACAGAGTTTAGAAAACATTTGCTTTAAAATAAGTTCCCCATTAAAATGCTATCTACATTTCTGTTATCCCTAAAGTACCAATGGCCAGCACTGACAATCTGCTTATCCAAGGCCTGAGCTTGTCTCACTCTTCATATGGAAATTTCTGTGAGTCCTTTCCCTCCCCACAATCACAGTTCTTGATGAAATGTTGCATAAATGCTTCTCCTATACCTTGTTTTCTAGGAGCATAATGGTTATATAATACATATTTTTCATCAGCAATGAACTTTTCCATTTTCATCCCCTTACATATGACAACCATTGTCATACAAAGTACCCTGTTTGTAGGAAAGAAAAAGGAGTGTTTCATCTTAGAGCATCTGCAGATAAAGCTGAATTCGAATTTTGAGATTCTGGTGAGCTCAGTAGTCATCTTTGGCAGTCTTGGGCAGTATATAGTTTCTATGATCTAAGAAGCAAAATTAACCAAAATAGATGGTCTTTCAGTACCAGTTATGAAAGAACTAAGTAAAGAGAAGAAGTATCTATTTTGCATCCTTAAGCTGATATAAAAATGTGCCTACTTGAAGCAACTAGCAGCTCTGAAAATGTTTACACCTTTTATATTCAGTAATAGTCTGACCCTTGGTTTCAGAAGACCCTGTTTTCAGTACTTCAGTGGTTATATGGGTAGACTGAGTCATCCTCCTCAGTGCACTGTCTCCTCATATTCCTCCTCCAACACCCATGAGCAATCAGTGTTTCAGTGTTTCTTTCTTTTTCTTTTCATTATTTTTTACAAAGTCAGAGAGAGTGAGAGAGAGTAGAGAATGGGCGTGCCAGTGGCCTCTCAGCCAATGGGAACAAACTCCAGATGCGTGCACCCCCTTGTGGGAAAGTGCAGCAATGCACCCTTGCATCACTGTGTCAGGCTAAATGTGGGACCTGGAGAATAGAACCGGGTGTTCTTAGGTTTAGCAGGCAGGTGCCTTAACCGCTAAGCCATCTCTCCAGCCCAGCAATCAGTGTTTCTTTGCATAATGTAACAACTTCCTGAGGGTTCTGAAGAAAAGGGCAAAACACCAAGCATGTATTTGAATCCAAGGCAACTCAGTATTCATCTATGTGCCTTAAATCTGCACCTATCGACTCTGCTGCATTCTCATACTCTGATCTAAGCTGAGATATTAGCATGACTGTATGGATATGACAACATTAATAATGGCCACTTGTCAGGGTTACATGCTGCTGTGGAGAAAGAAGGTAAAGAAGATAGCTTAGATAAAAGCAGTGTTGGCTGTCCCTGTTCTATTGATATTGGTGTGTGTGTGTGTGTGTGTGTGTGTGTGTGTGTGTGTGTGTGTGTTTATGTGTGTTTTCTCAAGATTCAAGGAAGAAACATTAAGTCTTAGCCCCTGTGGCTCCTGAAGCCTCAGTAATCCAGAGGGCCAGAGATATTTATCATAAGTATCTGGAGGATACTTCAGGAGAATATAATGGGAAGGCTATAGTCATGGACCACATGTTGCTGTCCCTCTTGTGCTGCCTTCCAGAACTTCCTAAATTATGCTCCTTGGGTTATCCTTGTGTCGGTTAATTACTGTTGAGAACAGAACATAGTGCTGTTCTCCCCTGCTGCCTCTTGTCTTTGCCTGGGCTGCTGAGGATTGGGAAAGAGACAAGTTTCTGATGTATGAAGACTTTGTATGGGGTGTGAGAGAGGGTGCACATTTTATTTCCAGCTCAAGATTTGACTGTTGCCTGCTTCTCTGTTGGGCCACAAGGCCTCCTCCTGTCCTGACCTCTCATTGTTTTTGCCTTTGAATCTCCTCCAGAAAGAATGAATCAGAGGGTATGGCTTCAAAGGGGCCTGTCTCTTCTAATCTCCTTGAGGGTAAATGTTTAGGGCAGACTATTAAGAAGGGCAGTATGACTTTGTTTCAGGGTTCAAGTTGAAGAAGTTGCAGTGTGTCTCAGTACCTGTTAGACATTCAGGGTCAGTGTATGTGCTTGTGTCTCTGGCACTTGTATTCCAAGTTCATCATTCCTTGAATGGTGCTTCTCCATCAAAGTTTTGAGGTAGAAGGTCATTTAGGAGACCTAAAGTGCCACTTTTCATTTATTCCCTAGAAATCCAATTATGTTGCTTTCTTCTACTTTTTCCAAGATATGCGAAGTCCTCAGGATGATAGTCACAAACATCATTTTGCTTATGGCATCTCAGCTCCAATGAATCCTGCCCTGGCTGACATGGAGGATGCAGAGAAAGGAGCCATGTGAGACAGACAGCAAGGCTCCAGCACTGCTCCGCTTTCCAGAGTTATTTGGGAAAGTCCGTTTGAGCTGCATCTTCTGGTTTACAATATGATTAGATTGGAATAAAATGTGTCTAATATGCCTTCCAGCTTGACTACCTTGAGATAAGAAAGCTCTTTATTACTTTTGCATTTCAATAGCTATTTCAATAGATGGTTTCAAGAAAGGTTAGAATCACCCCTTGTTTGAAAGGCTTTCTGTCTTATAAAAATGGCAACGAAAATGGTCACCTTAATGATCATCTCTATATTTATAAAGGGACAACTAGTTTAGAAAGCATCTGCACATTTATTATCTCAAATAGCCTGCTTGGGCCATTTTATATAAAAGAGAACTGAGGCTTAGAAATTTAGGATCCTCATTCAATGCCTTGAAGCTAGTAAATGGTTGGTTTGGGATTAGAACCCAATTTTTTTTCCTTTGAAGCATGACACTTTTTCTACCTTACCCAGTAGAATAGCCCTCAAAATGTTCAATCCAGACTGTAGAAATATCCACAAAAATTGAAGATGGTGTTCAATATATTTCTTCAATAGTGAGTGAAAGAGGTCCATATTTTATATTCTTTTAAAACATATTAGAAAAAAAAAAATCTCTACTCTGCTAAGGCCAGGATTTCTGTGAGTTGTATTTTTTCTTAAAGTGCCATAGTCCATCATGACAGCATTCATGTTGTCAACATCAATATCATGATGATATTGGCTGCATTCTTATTCTGAGTTTACTTTCTCCCCCATCATTGATTGCCTCCATCTGTACCATCTTCTTCCTTTGGTGCATGTAATACATCCATTAATAATCTTGACAGAGACATTATATTAAATCCTTGACCTATATTCAAGGATCATGCTAGTACAAAGTCTTACCATTCTCCTTTGCCCTTGGAAGTAAACCTTAAGAAAGATATGCAATCAAATTAGATAAACTACCATTAAGTTCCCATCCAAGACCAATTGTCAGGATCTTTCTTAAACTGTCAGGACTACAATCACAAGCAACTAGTGGGCAGAAATTAATAAGTAGCTTATAGTATCATAATATTTTCTTATTGGAATTGACTTCTAATGCAATCGTTTTCTGTAAATTCTAATTGAATTTCACCAAGTGAAGGACAATAGAGTTGGAAATCTATAAAAGTGCTTAATGCATTTGGGATAGGAAAGGAGAGAAAAGAACAATGGAGAGCTCAATTAATTTCTTCCCTGGTGAACTCCCTGTGAACCTTCTATAGCTCAGAGAGCAAATTGTACTCAAAAGTCTATTGTCCAAGAAACAGGCTTTGCTTAAGGAGCTAATGCAAATTCCAAGACTTTATAGCTTGTTGAATTTAGTTCAATGGCTTGTGGCCAAAATTTTAATGAGGTCTGAAACAACTGGATCATCCAACATTCAACTTTGTGCCACTGGGACAACCGTTGATAAGAGAATGAGGTGTCTGAAAGCTGAAAATGCAGTTAACATATTCTATTTGTGACGTTCATCACAATTAAGTCACCTTCATAGCAATGACTAATTAATTGCCTGATTTTTTCCTTCATTTGCCATTCTTGGCTACAATTTTGAATGAAAACACGGAAAAATAAATTATTCAGTCCTCTTTTTCAACTTACAAAGTTGGGGAGCCCTTTTAAATTTCATAGCAACAGGAATAAGAGCAAAAGAGAAGAGTTTTTTTTTTTTTTTCAGTCTTTTGCAAAGTTAATTTGAGAGATTTACTTTGTAAATGTTATAATGGTAAACATAGAATCATTAATCTCAATATTTAATGATTCCAAGTGAGACAAAGCAAAAGTCATGAAACCTGACAAGACAGCTCCTAAGCTTTATACTCTATGCCTTCTCATAAAAATGGGAGATATTTTATCAAATTTCTTTACTGGTTACTGTATGTTCAGATAATTACTGCATTATGATGACATGCCTAAGGCCTCTAAAAGACAAAGATGTGACTTCTACTCCTTTATTTGTGGAATAAAGTGATGTCTACATAAGAATGGATTTTGATTCTGGGATCTTAATTGTATCTTGGAGATTATAAATTATACCACTTTTAGAAGAAATGAATATGAATGTTAATAGTTAGCTTCAAACTTATGGGCTTTTTAAAAGCCTCCATAAAAGCAAAAAGCTTTATTTTTTTAGGAGGGTTAGATTGGAGAAGGTAAAACACTTGGCATAAGATAAAAATAGGATGTGAATTTTGACCTGAAATGCTACTTTTGCCCAGGGATATATTTTGTATGTCATACCTGCAACACTAACTCTAAACAAATTAATACCAGCTTCTAGTCCAAGTTGAAACTTCAGAAATGATGGTCTGCTCTTCCAACATTGAGTACTTGAACTTCAGTTGCTACAGCTTTAAGAATTCAGATACTTAGACTGAACTAGAATTTTACTGTATTTTATAAGGCAAGGGAATTTAATGTGAATTGATGTCCACAATTAGGGGTATTGAAAGTGTCACTGTAATTATGGCTACCTAAAATAATGTTCCCTTTTAATCATGTGAGGGATGTGCTCCTGGTGGAGTAATGATAGCATTGCCCACTGCTGAGCTGGAATCAGGATTAAATAAACCAAACATCTGCTGTGGTGACACCTCCCCAGTTCACAACGTGGTAATGTACTGACTTATCTTTAAAAGATATGTTTATTTCAGGCTGGAGAAATGGCTTAGTGATTAAGGCACTTACCTTCAGAGCCTAAGGACTCATGTTCTGCTCTCCAGGTCCCAAGTAAGCCAGACACACAGTGACACAAGAGCACAAGGTTGCACATGCACACAAGGGGGGGGGGCACACATGTCTGGAGTTTGATTGTAGTGGCTGGAGGCCCTGGTACATGAATTCTCTCTCTCTCTCTCTTTCACACACACACACACACACACACACACACACCTTACCAAAAAAGGCCAGTCTGTTGGGCTTGCCTCAAAAAAAGATTATGTTTATTTTAATTAGAAAGTTTCAGCAGAAATGGACTTAATGCCTCACATTGTGGGATGAGTCTCTCAATTCTCCATTTTATTTTACAGAATTCTTATGCATGAGACCAGGTAAATGCTAAATATTAATGCTACATGATTTTTAATCTCAGCCTCAAGCACTTTTACATGAATATCATAGGAGGAAACAGACTGGAATGGAAAATAGCTTTTAAACTTTTGAAATTTAATCTTGAAAACATTAAAATGATCCAGAAGAACTGGGTATTGTTTGTGGGAAAGGAGTTGGCCTTTTGTTTTAAAATTGTGGACAAAGGTTATGGATCTGCAAAGCGTATTATTCATGTATAAATACATATTGTATGCTACATTGATAGACAAGAACATTTTCTAGGAATTAAATAATATCCTTCAAAAAAAAGTCTGTGGATATGTCAATATGCTTTTGTTAGGCAATAAATGGGTATGAAATATTCACTAATTTTTATTTATTTCATAAGTGATTATGTCCTTTCCAAAAAGGAAAGTTCCAACTAGAGAGAGCTGAATTTCATGAAGAAGCTGGTGAATTGTCATGAGATTTTCTACCTATAAGATATATCTATATTGCACATTGCTAAGTAGAATTCCATTCTGTAAATGTACCACAACTTCATTATCCATTCATTCAATGATGGACATATGGGTTGATTCCAGTTCTTAGCTATAAAGAATTGAGCAGCTATAAATATTGTTGAGCAAATGTCTCTGGCTTGATGCATGGAGCATTTAGGATAAATGCTCAGTAAGGCAATAGTGGGTCTGTTGGTGGCTCTGTTTTCATCCTTTTTAGGAATCCCCAAATTGATTTCCATAGTGGTTGTAGAAGTTTACATTCCCACCAATAGTGGATAAGGTTTCTTCTTTTCCCACATCCTCATCAAAATTTGCTCTTGTTAGATTTTTTTTTTTAATGATTGCCATTCTTACTGGAGTAAGGCAGAATAACTTGGTTGTTTTAATTTGCTTTTCTGTAATGGTTAGGGATGTTGAACATTTTCTTAAGTGTATGTTAGCCATTTGTAAATCTTCCTCTGAGAACTCCTTATTCAGTTCTCTGCTCCACTTTTGGAGTTGGTTGTTTGATTTTTTTATTGTTTAGTTTTTTGAGTTCTTTGTAGATTCTAGATATTAGGCTTCTGTCAGTGGTAAAGCTGGCGAAAATTTCTCCCCTTCAGTGGGTAATCTATTGGCTCTGCTTACAGTGTGTTTGTCTGTGCAAAAGCTTTTTAACTTCATGAAATCCCATTTGTTGAGTGATTGTTTAATTTCCTGGGCTTCTGGGGTTTTGTTCAGGAAATCTTTCCCCACTTCTATATTGTGGAGGGTGCCTCCTATTTTTTCTTCCAGTAGGAGAAGAGTTTCCTTTCTTATATTGAGGACTTTAATCCATTTGGGCTTGATTTTTAATTTGTAGAAAAATGGACAGAATTAAAACAGATCTTACTCAGCGAACTCACACAATCACACAAAGACAAATGGTACATAGTGTCACTTATCTGCAGTTCCTAACCCGGACCTGTGGACCTGCTCAAGTTGCTCTCATACCTGATGGGAAACTCAAAGCCCAGATAATAGGGATGGAAGGGTTTGCAGGGAGGAGGAGGGGACGGGGGTGGGGGGGCAAACAAAATTAAATCCAAACAAGCTGATATCATAGCAACCTTTATCTTTGGAGATAGCCTAAAAGATATAACCCTCAAAAGGAGTAAAGGGGGAGCACCTGAAAAGTAGGGCTCAGGTGAGGGTGGGATGGAGCCCATGCTTAAAAGATTTTTTTGTTTTTGTTTCTGACCTATAACTCCCAGTACCAGAGATTGGTTGCTACCTACATTGATCTGTTGCTGGGAGAGACCTACAAGGTCCCCAAATCAAGACAGCTTTCTGCCAAAGCACTTGATTACCTGCCCGAGGCAATAGCTAAGACCCTGTTGTTGAAGACACCATATGCTGCTGACACAGAGCATGGAGAGACCAGGCTGGAATTCAGAAGAACACAGTCCCCAGACAGCCCATCTAGTGCTGGAAAGAGTTACATGAGCTACTGGGGGAAAATAGCCAACAACAGTGTGAGCAACCAGAGGTTTAAGCTACTCAGAAGCAAACACACTGACACGATGTACATACCAGTGCAATTGTGACACATAGCTTCAGTGGGTAAATAACAGTTTTCTGACTGACTAAGAGATCCACTCAGTGTAAAGGCACCCATATCTGCAATTGGGAACCAGATTAGAGTCCTAGGAGACAAACATTATGTTCTCCAATGTTAAGCTCACAGTAATCTTTGGCTAAAAGAGGGATTACATACATCAAATTCTCCCTCAATTAATAATGCTTGTCCCATTTAAACAATGCTGACTTTACTCTCTGTTGGAGAATCTCTTCTTCTTTTTCAGAAAGTCATGAGACTGGAAGAGATAAACTACCCCTCACACTTCAGCCAAGCCACAGCTGAAACCACAGAAGAATTGGGGAGATAACTAAGAGCGCTGCTTCCATGCTGTTCCTTATAATCAGTGCAGGGCGAAGAAGACAGACCCTGAGGATACTCAACCTACCAAAGTAGAGATCCAGAGGCTCCTAAGAGCTCATCACTGAAGTAGATTTAAAACTCATCCATCACGGCTCAGGGAATTTTGTGGAAGAGGGGGCGAAAGATTTGAGACATCATGCCCAGAGGCATTCCCTCCTCCCCCTACTTCCCCCCACCAAAGTAACTGCTGCTCCCATAATGCATAAACCACAACCCCATGGGAAATACCTACAACCCCACTGAGGAGTGTCCCCAGTGGAATTGGGGCAGGGACAAGGAAAAAGAGGGTACCAACACATAATGTATCCATAAGAAACATGCTGTTAATAATAATAATAATAAACATAAAAGATATATATTTCAAATAAATACATTTCTTTATGGCTGGCTCTAACATGCTCCCAAATTGGTTTTATAAGAAATGTCAGTTAGTGACAAAGTAAAGAGCTAGGAAAGCCCTTGTGGGATTTCATATGCTAGGAAAGTCTTTGGGGGTGTTGAATTTGGTATATGAGGAACTTCAAAGTCAGCACTTAATCCCAAGAACAAGTGAAAAGTTTTATTTTTTGTACATAAAATATATGAAAAATCCACAAGAATCCACAAGTCTTCTTAGATTCATGAGCATGCTGAGACCTCTCAAATGAGAAACACAGGTGGATACAGAAAATCCCAACCTTCTGGGAGCACAGCCCATGATGAGAAACTTGCTTAAAACCAGCAGCAAGTAAAAGAATCTAAACGAAGATTATAATGAAGGAATCACTGTAGGCTAAATGAGGTCAAGGTTGAGTCTCATTGCAGGGATTAAACATGTAAGCACACACTTATGTAAGTTTTATCTCTTGGAAGGTATCCAGATCCTCTGGCAGGAGAAGAGAAAAGATAAAAGCCAGAGAACTCTGGTTTTAACAAGGTTTCTTCTGATGAGAAATTGCTTTACCAGAGCCTAACTTGCTAGAGTTTAATGAGAGTTGAACCAATCTGAGAGCAGGTCAACTGTAGCCCACCTAGCCATTCTGGCTCACCTAAAGGGGAAGAAAAGATCTGAGAAGTGCTATTAAAGTTCTAGGTCCATAGGTGTAGCCTCACTGGAAGACTGAAACTACAGACCAGCTACTAACTTCATAGCATATTGCTGTAAACAAGTAGGAAGTATCCTTTATAGAGCCATTCCTTGGGAATAAATAGCTGGTAGTAGTCCATAACAATGAAAACTTGGACCATATAGAGATAAAGTATATCAGCAGTATCTTTTATGGGAAAGGGAGGTTTCAGAAAGTCAAGCAGGGGTGCTAGTAAGGATACTAAAGAGAAATATCAAAACGATGCTCACCACTATGTGGAAATTGGTAGCTTGCCAACTACCCATGCATTACATAAACCTCACTCCTTGTGACTCCCAGGAACTCTCCCATTGCTCTTCTCATGCTGCCTGCTAGGAATTTTATTCAATACCAACCAGAGTTAATAATCAGTCTATTCCATAAGGTCAGTCATTATCATATTGTCAATGGCCAAAACTGCTAAGCAGAGAATAAAAAACTAGTGCTATAGTAGTTGGTTTGGCCTCTTACACTTGTAATTGGGACAGAATGCTTTATACAACATCTCAACCAAATACGAGAGTTGGAGAGTGATTAGCTATTATAGTTATTAATAGAATGATATTTAGCTCCCAATCTTGGGAAACCAAGATCTCTGGTAAACTGGATCAAAGAACATGGCTCACTTGAGAGGCCTATTTTACTCACATTTAATTCAACTCCCAGAGCCCACACACTGGGGTTAATTACTTAGAATGTCAGACAGTTAAAATTAAGAAAAGATGCAAATCTGTTTGAATCTAGCTTCAGTCTACTCACAAAAGGCCTGTCTCACCACTTATGACTGATGGGAATATGAACAGTTATCTACCTTCTTACACTCTGGTGTGTAGACAGATGAAGCTTTCATGTAAACCATTTCATGTAAAATGTGATTTTACATGTTTAATTACCAACTCTTTATAGATAATGAAATATACTGAAGAATTATATATTTGGTTTTTATATCAGTTATTAACATTTATAAACTATGAATTTCCAAATTTCATCTATTAGCTTGAACTCACAGGATTTTACTGTTAAGAAAGATCACATGACTGTGCACACTAAAATCATAAAATACCTAAAAAATATTATTCACTCTTTTTACTACATTTCTATAAAATACCAAGACAATATGACCATAGGAAAAAAAATAAGCAAAATCTCTGTGAGTGTTTCCAGTTGTCTTTGCATTAATTCCTTCTTAAGTTAGTTGTATTTCCATCACTAGCATTAAAAAGTTAAAAATTAATATATACATATATATTAGAAAATCAATATATCCATATAATTACACATATATCAGATATTCTTCCAGAGGTTCCTGAATCTCAGAGTACATCAGAGTCTTTTGGAGCATATGGCTCTGCATAAGACCTGAGAAACTCTCTTTATAAAATGCTAAAGGATGACACTGATGGTGATCTGGGAACTACACATTGGGTACTATTGCTATAAGCATTGATAAACAAATGGTTTTCAACAGGAAAGCAAGTAATCGGGCTTAAATTTACTCAAATCCCTGGAGAGGTCCATCATTAGCATTTTTATTTCTTTTGTATGGGGAGTGGAGTAGTTCAGAGTTACACTATCTGGGTCTACATTGACCTTGAACTTGGGATCTTCCTGTTTTAGCTTCCTAAATGTTGACATTTCAAACCTACACCATCATCTCTGGAAGCCTCTTTAACTTTTGTTCTTAAACCTTCTCATCTTTTAGACTTGGGAAGATGATAAAAATTCCTTGTAGCATTAGTTTATCAACTCACGCTTATGATTTATTCAGTCTTCCTGGAAACCTGTATATTTAGCAGGATAGGAATTATCATGCCATATCCACATATAGAGGAATGCCTGCAAATGCAAATCTGTACCAAAAAAGAGAGTTAATATTTATTTGGTCTATTCTGTTTCTGTTTTTCTGGGTTTTGAGTTGCATTCCTGTTTATTCTAAATGTGTATCTTAGGTACTGTTTAATGCTTACAAAGAATGGGATGTCATATGGTTAGGAAACATAATAATAAAGGGAGCTTACATGAATAACCTTGTAAAATTAAAGTCAGCGATAGGTTTAGTCTTTGTGTTTGTTTCTCTTTCTTCTATCCTTTCTCCATATCCAATGTAGAAATAATGGCTATTTTAGGCTTTTAACTTATTTTTCTTCTTTTTAAAAAAATCTTATTTATTTATTTTAGAGAGTGAGAGAAAATATTAGAATGAGTGCACCATGGCCTCCTGCTCTTACAAACTCCAGCTGCATGAGCCACTTTGTGCATCTGGCTTTATGAGGGTACTGGTGATCAAACCTGGACCAACAGATTTTACAAGCAGGCATCTTTAACTACTGAGAAATCTCTCCAGCCCTCTTCTTAAGAATAGTTTTTAAAAATTCATATTTGTAGATATGCTTCAGTATATGTTGTTAAGGTTTACATTTCTTGATTTTTATCTTTACTAAAATACTAACATGCTTTAGTCTTCTGTGATTTACTTTCTCACTCGCTATGTTGTTTAAACTGGTTTATTTGCTATGAGTTATTAATTTTATTTTTAGAAATAATGATGTGAATTTAGTAATTTATGCATCTGTATTATATATTTTAAGTGAACATTTGGACATTAAAGTTATGAGCCATTTTTTCATAAATATTAACAAAGGTTGAATACACAGGCTTGTATGCAAGGGTCTGTCTGTGCATTTATTTATGAGAATAGTTAGAAAATATACATATATTAAAGTCTTAAAGACAATGACACAATGTTTTCCAAAGTGACTATAAAATTGGCTTTCTTACCAAATAGTATAAGTGTTCCAGTTGGTTAACATATGACTCTAATGTTATCATTCTTTGACATATTTTGATTATATTTTATTATTACTATTTTTTTATTTTTTCCCAGTTTGAGGGGGTAGGTAGAGGATGCTTTGTCTTAAAATTAAGTATCATCTTTACTTTTACTTCTTGCTCTAAGCTAGAATTTACTACCCATCCAAACCAATTTGTAGCCATAGTAATTGGGATATGCCTCACAATGAGAGAAAACCTTGGCTCTTACTGACATATGGAGAAAACTTTGAACCCTCCAGACCTCCCCTCTGCTTCCTCATTATTACACCAAATGTACTCCCGAAGACACAGGAAGAGGGCACACCTTCTTATTCCCATGAATGGATCTTCTCCCCATCTACTTATGTGTTGTGGATCCAGATTTCTCCCTTTTTGACTTACTGTAAGCAGACCTGCTTTGCTGAAAATACTGAGGTTTTGAGCCTCTTGTTTCTGGGTAGTGTACTGAGAGAAAAGCTGGTGCACCATCTGGTCTACGTCCAGAGTTTGGGATCTCAGAACTGTTTGGAGGGTCAGCTTTTATTGGAAAAAAACTAAAAAAATGTTTATAGCAAAGATAGGATGGAAGTTAAGCCATAAATCACAAATCACATTCTTAGAAGATTATAGAGAATCAAAAAACAGAATGAACTTGTGAACAGGTCAGTTGGTCAATTAGAGGAAGAACCTGGGGGTGTGAGGTAGGCCTGTGACCAAAAGTCTCCAAATGCCCCACTTATCTGTCCTTAAGGATTTTGCTCAACAATGCAGGGCCTGGGTAATGATATTCAGACCAGCATAGCATCCTGTTTATCTACCATCCCCATCTGCTTAAGCAAGTGTTTCATTCCATTCTTTTATGAGCTCCTACAAGGAGGTGACTTCTATTTTCTTTAAGCTTGATATAAAGAAATGTAGAAAAATATAACATTTTGCTCTCTTTACATATTCAATAATTGAGATCTGGTTGAAGAATCTGCATTTGAGTTATATGTGGGACAGTAGTTTTTAACATTTAAAACTAATGCTGAAAAGTCATACTTTGTGTGACATGGCAACCTGACAAGTATAAATTAGATAAAAATTAGAAACAAAAGAATAAAGATCAAAATGATATCATGTGTTTCTGGTAGAGTGAAAATAAATAAAATAATGAAAATTTACTTGAATAGTTAATAGGCTATGTGAAACATCAGACCCAAGTCAATGATGATTTTTCTGACCATACTTTTCTAAAGGCTAACATAAGTTATTCTAGTTCTACTTTGAGGAATCTCCACATAGTATTAAGAGGATTACATTAAAAATGTTTGAAGGCTGAGGAGATTGCTCTCAGTGGTTAAAGGTGCTTGCCTGCAAAGCTTTCTGGCCTGGGGACAATTTCCCAGTACTTACATAAAGCCAGGTGCACAAAGTAGCACATATGTCTGGAGTTTGTTTGCAGTCACAAGAGGCTCTAACACACCCATTTTCTTTCTGTCTTTCTGCAAATAAATATCCCTATTTCTTTCTGCAAATAAATAAGTAAATAAATACTTTTTTAAAAAAAATGTTTGAATTCGAGGCCTTGAGAGATGGCTTAGCAGTGAGGGTGCTTGCCTGTGAAGCCTAAGAACCCAGGTTCTATTCCCCAGTACCCACATAAGCCAGATTCACAATGTGGTGTATGCATCTGGAGTTCATTTGCAGTGGCTAGAGGCCTGGCATGCCCATTTTTTTCTCTCTCTCAAATAAGTGAATAAATAAAATATTTTTAAATAAGTGAAGTTGATAATAACTGCAAATTGACCATGAGAAGGGCATTTCTCAAATCTTGTCTATAGGGAATTTATCCTGCCTTCATGCTTCCTGCATGATGTGTCCTGGAATCCAAGTAGCCTCTGTCTGGAATGTTCTCCTTCAAATCACATGGCTCATTTAACCTCATATTCACTTAATCCACAGCACCAATTACCCATGGAAATTTACTTCAATAACTGGGTCAAATTCCGTTTTGTTTTTACCTGGGGTTATGTTTCATCTTTATATCTCTTAACATAGACATTTGCTATATTGTGTATATGTTTATAGCATATCTTATGAATAACTATCTCTCTCACAAGAGTGTAATCTCTATCATTGTGTAGATCATACCATCTATAGTTATCTCCACATTTGACCTTGTACTTAATGGATGGTGACTATACACCAAGTCAGTTCTTATGGGTAACTGATCATGGGAACAAATGAAGTTTGTGGGTGTTTGCTTCCTAATTCAGTGTGGGAAGAGTGAGAGAAGAATAGCAGTTATTTTTGGAACACTCTGATTAAGAAATTATTGTACAGCAACAAAAAGCCCCAGGAACTGAACTTTTCTGCCAACAAAATCTGGAGCAGATCCCTTGAGTTGTTTTCATGGAAGCCACTACATGAAAGATTGGCTAATGCTAACAGTGCATCATTTTATTTCTTGTTGCATCCCCCCTATATTTTTCTGTCATTTCTTTCTCTACTTTTCACTCATTTTATCTCCTTTTTAGCTTCCTTTTGATACTTCCTTTCCATAATTAAAAATTATGTACTATGTGCTAACCATACAGATAGAGAGAATTCAGAAATCAATCTGATGTACTTTGTAAAGCTACCAATTAGTAGTAGACAGAAATGTAAACTCATAATTGAGACATGATGTTATTTACACTGCAACAGTGAGGGTAGTTTGGTGCTACACAAAAGAAGTGGACATTGCTACCTGTTATGGGGGAAACATTTTTAATTTCCTTTTTCTTTTTGAAGATTATTTATTTGAGAGAGGGACAGATAGAGAGAGATAATGGGTACACCATGGCCTCTAGCCACTGCAATGGACTCCAGATATATGTGTCATCTTGTGTATCTGGCTGATGTGGGTACTGGAGAATCAAATCTCAGTCCTTAGGACTTACAGAAAAGTGCTTTAACCACTAAAACATCTTTCCAGCCCAAGTTCCTTTTTTCTTGAGGTTACCCAGACATAGACTATTTAAAGGTCTTAAACAGTTATTTTTCAAACAATTCTGTGCTAATTTAATAAAATGTGTGTGCAATTATTCTTGGCACCAAACATTAAAAAAATTAATTTTTGGACCTGTAGTAACAATATATTTGATTACCAGCCAGTAACAGATAGATGAAGAAAAGCCTCGAATGACTTCTCTCCACTCAAGGGTTTCTACTGATAATAAAGGAAGGGCTATGTATTTACAAATGACCTCTATACTAACTTGTTGGCCCATTTAAAAGTGATTGTTTAACTGTCAAAATTAGCATCAACAATCAAGATCACATATATTCTGCAATACTTCACAACACTTCTCTAAAGATGATGGCATGTTTTAAGAAGATATGCAAAGAATAAATAATTTAGTTTTTGTTACATATCTTTACAACCAAAACACATAGCTATGGAGTGTAAGGGGCTAAGTGACTACAAATGTTTTCCTTTAGTCATATCACTGTCAAAAGGGAGCCCTGCTTACTGTGCTAGTGTTCATGATCCTCTTAAGGTAATAATTTTAAAGAAAAATAAAATACATTGTATTGTAATGAAACCAACCAAGTTGAAATAATTTCCCATTTATAAATCCTAAGTTAAGACCTGTATGGGTTTCATTTTACCCTTAAACTATAGAATCCCTAAGAGCAGGTAATGTATCCCTTATTTACTAATAGATCCCAAGTATTTCACACAGTGCATGGTTCAGATGGATTGCTATACAAATTCATACATATTCATGAATCACACTATTTTAATAGTCTTATTTCTTCTTAAAAGTCCATGTGCTCATCAGATTATAACTATTTTTCAAGTTTTGCATACGGCTTCACACATAGATGGTGCTCAACTAACATTTAAGAAATGGATATATAGGATGACATATCCCTGGACATTTTCCACTTTCTTCTACAATACTGGGTACTGAGTTATTGGCTTATCTCTGGCAACTCTGTTTTCTATAAGTGCAGGTTGATTTGAAGTCCTGAAGAACTGAAGAAGACAATGCATTGTTCTTGTTTGTGTTGCCAACAAAATATAATAGATAGGGCAATTCAAACAACAGAACTGATTTTGTCAGAGTTGCAGATGCTATAAAGTCCTGGCTTGAGGTTCTGGTAGGGTAATGATTTTTGGGTGAAGTTTCTTTACGTGGCTTATTAGATTGCTCCCTACATTGCTCTCTACTTGCTAAGCTTCATTGTTTCCCACTTGATTTCTTTACATTTATTCATTTAGACAAGGCTTCACTCTGTAGATTGACCTGGAATTCAAGATCTTCTTGCCTTAGCTCCCCAAATACTGAGACAGTCTGTGCATGCCCCATCTTATAAGAATAGTAATCTTATTAGGATACTTACCTTATCACACTTATGAATTTCTTTATCCTTAACTACTTATCTCAAAATATAGTCACATTGGAGGTTAGGATTTCAACATGAAATTTTCACAGGGACACAGTTTAGTGCACAGCTGAGTGTCAGACTCCAAGAAAAGAAAATCTCAATTCTTGTTCAGGCTCTGCTATTAAGTAACCAAAGACACAGAGATTATTAAGTGCTGTTTATGCATATATGAAGTATTGAGACCTGATAACCCTGAATATCCATTTCTTTGCATCTATGTGAAGAGCCAATGAATGTCAGTAAACACCATGTTCCCCACTCTGAAAAGGGCCTTTACAAAATTATTTTAAGTAACTTCTCAAAATATCACATAGTAAACTGAACTTTTGAGGAAAGGATCCAAAGCCTTTCAGTGAAGTTTAATATGTAAGATTGGGAGATAAATTTATGCTATTAGAAGTTTAGGGATCATTAGAAGTGCCAGTCCTTGAGAAGTAAATGAGCATGACCTTTACCTTAGAATTTGCTTCTTTTTATCTGCTTAGGGTCATAGTGATTTCTTTTGTTGTTCTTATTCAAATGAAGATAGGCAACAAAAATAATTTCTAATATTTAAATAAAACTGTATTAGAAATTTAATAAGAAAATTGAGTCAAAGAAATGTTTATTTGACAACAACTTCAACATTTTCTTAGTATTCATTTCTGGCACGCACAAATTTCTTTGATTTCAGTTATGTTTAATGTCCTGCACAATATTTCACAAGCTGAGCCAATATACTATGCTCTACTAAATGTTTCAATATTTTGCTGTTTGTTATGACCAGAATTTCTCTTCATCAGAAACAGAAGACTGACAAAGCTAATTTTTTATCATTACAGTAGTGCTGAAAACATCTTAAAAGTAATGAGGAAAAAATGCTTTTGAACTGATTTATTTTGGCAGTTAATGCCTCAGAATTCTAGAACCAGGCAGACTTGAATCATAGTATAATCCAGCTTTGATGGTATAATCCAACTTTCATATATCATAATCCTTACAAATTCTCTATGGCTTAGTATTATTCTATTCCAGTTATTTGATTAGTCATTTACTCATTACTCACTCTTTTATTTGTTACCTCATTCATATGGCATTTAAAGTGTGAGCCAGTATGGAGCGGGTAATACCATGGACTCAAATTAAAATCCTGGGATATTTCATTATGAGTGTTATGGCCTTACTCTGCAAGCTTCAGTTTCATCCTTTTTAATAAAATAAAATGTCAATTTTGTGAAATTATTTTTAATGATTAACTGAAATGGTATATTTAAACACTGAGTTTTGCTTAAGTCTCCCCTCAGTCTTCCTTTACCTATTATTCTTTCTAGAGGGAAACGAAGCTAGAACACAAATTAAGTTATCTTTAGGTATGGAAAAATTGAGAAAATGTCCAACCGGAAAACAGAAAGTAAAAAAGACTCCTTCCAAGATCCATTGCTTAGAATCTTGTTCATAGAATGTGGACATGGACTGATTTATTTTAGAAGCTTGAGACTTAGAAAATTGTCAATATGGCAATATGTGATGTCACATGCTCGGATCCCAGAGCTGAGGAAGTGTAGACAAATCCTTAAGGCTGTTGGCTAGCTAGTCTAGTTGAATCAGTGAGCACTAGGTTTAATGACAAACTCTTTCTCAAACAATAAGGTGGAGAACCATTAAGGAGGATACCCAATATCTACCTCTGCCCTTCACACACACACACACACACACACACACACACACACACAGAGAGAGAGAGAGAGAGAGAGAGAATAATTGAATAACTAAAATAGATTTGGATAAACAGTGTTTGAGGGACAGATGTTAAAAATTTTAGAGGAAGATTGGTTGGAATCAGAAAATATGCGTAAGATCACAGGAGATATAAATAACAACTAATGTTACTTAATTCTCAATAACTAAAAACAGGGCATCTGTTCCTTAGGCAATAGATTAAGGAATGCATTATTTTAGGAAGTAGTACTTATAGAAGATTCTGGGGAGATAATGAAAGGTCATACATCTTCAGAAAGGCTGAGATGGAGCATAGCATTGTAGAGAAAAAAGTTATGTTCTTACAGATGTTGTACAGGGCTTTTGGCCACAATGTTTATAGTGAACAGACTGGAGGTCTAACTCCATAAGGCATGCTCTGCTCCATGACATTTTCCATTGCTGGATAACTAGACAATTGGTTCCTTATTTCTGCTAAGCCTGTGGCCTTTTATCGTAACTTGAAAATTTGCCTTGAAATTGTTCTCAGTTTAGTAAGTCTTTATGTAAATCTCTCCCAGGACATTCATGTGTAGGTATGGTATGTCTGACACTTTCATGGTGCAGCTGATGCCTTCCCTTACTTTCCTTTCAGAGAATGTTGGATTCTGCTCTGTCCAATTGCATAATATTCCCTAACGGGTAAATATATCACAAACAGTCTGGATTGCTTATCACTTTTGCAAGAATGTTATCTGGCATTTAGTTAATACTGCCAAAGTTTTCAGTTGTTCTAAAATTCTGGACTGCTCTATTGGGGCCTGACCTATAGGTTTATACAATCATTAAGGTGTGTAAATAAGGATATTTCATTGTACTCATCTTCTGAATCACTAAGCATGTATTACCAGGTTATATGTAGCTCTAGATAGGTGTCACATACTTTTGTTTATAACTTCAATTGATACATTATATAAAACTATTTTAGTCATTGCATTAAATGCTAAAGGTATTGCTTCTCATTTTTCATGTTCCCATATGATCCTCCGTGTCATTTAATCATACTTTATCACTATCATAAGAAAATGTAGTCTGAATATACTTTCAGTTTAGCTTAGTGTTAGTTTTAGTATGCTATTCATTTTGGGTTTCCCACTGAAAAAGTCAAGAAGGGGAAGTGCTTGCTGTCTTTTCTTCCATGAATATTTTTGGCATTTTATTTATTTATTTATTTATTTGCAAGTAGAAAGAGACGGGGGGATAGAGACACAGAGAGGGAGAGAGAGAGAGGGCATGCCAGCAAATGAACTTCAGGTGCATGTGCTACTTCATGCATCTGACTTTACATGGGTACTGGGGAACCCAAGCTGAGTAATTACAGTTTGCAGGTGAGCTCCTTAACTACTAAGCCATCTATCCAGCCTTTTTTGGTATTTTTATTTAAAAAAAATCAGACAGCTGTAGCTATCTGGGTTTATGTGCAGATCCTCTATTCAGTTCCATTTGTCTGCATGCCAATTTTTTTTTTTGTGGCAGTACTATGCTGTTTTGGGTTACTATGACTCTAGTATATGCCAAAACCAGGTATGGTAACACTTCCTCCCCTATTTTTGTTGCTCAGAATTGCATTGGCTATCAGAGATTTGCTATGCTTCTAAGTAAATTTTTATTGGTATTTTTGTTTGTTTCAGTGAAGACAGGCATTGGGATTTTGATGAGGATTCCATTTTAAAGATGTAGATTGCCTTTGGTAAGATTTTTATTTTCATAATATTGACTCCCCAATCCATGAGCATAGAGTCTTTCCATTTCCTAGTAGCTTCTTCAATTTTTCATTTGAGTGTTTCAAAGTTTGTAGTAGAGTTCTTTTAATTCCTTGGTATTTCCCCCTTAATTTCATCCTCTGCACATTTATTAGTGGTATATAGGAAGGTTACTGATTTCTGTATGTTAATTTGTATCCTGATATTTTGCTAAAAGTGTTTATCAGCTCTAAACATTTTCCAGTAGAGTCTTTAGCATTTTTTAATCTATAGTATCATGTCATCTGCAAATAATAATCATTTATTCTTTCTTTCGTGTTAGTATCCTTTTTATTTGTGTCTTTGTCTTATTACTGTAGTTAAGAATTCCAGTAATAGATTGAATTAAAGTAGAGAAAGTGGACACCATTGTCTAGTCCTGATTTTAGGGGAAATTTTTCAAATTTCCCCATTCAAGATAGTATTGACTATAGATTTGTCATATATAGCTATTATGTTGAGATATCTTTGTTATATTCTCAGTTTATTCAGAACTTTTGTTTTGTTTTGAAGGTAGGGTCTAACTCCAGCCCAGGCTGACATGGCCCTAGGCTGGCTTCAACCTCAAGGCAATCTGCCTACCTAAACTTCCTGAGTGCAGGGATTATTGTTTCAACATGACCTGCTGTTTCTTTAGGAGTTTTTTGTTGTATTTTGTTTGTATTTTTGTTGTATTTTGTCTCTTCTGGATCTATTGAGATAATCATATGATTTTTGTCATTCAGTCCCGTTATATAGTGAATCACCTCAGCATATCTGGAATAAAACACACTTGATCAGAGTGAATGATCTTTATCATGTACACCTGCACCTTTCTGTGGGGCTTCCTAAATCCCTTATGCACCTTAATGTTTGGCAAAAAGAGCATATTGTGTGTTATTTTGCTTCTTTTTTTTTTCTCCCAGGTTTATTTTACAAAGCTCCCATTCTGCCATCTTAACTGAAAGTTCCAGATTTTCTAATGTGTTGTAACTATGTTTGTGTGGTCAACATCCCAAGGGACCATTGTAGAAATATTCTTTTCTGAATGAATTTTTCTCTTTGGTTTTTTTCTCAGTATTTCATGAACTACTTGCTATCAAAGAAAATAGCTACCAAATGGAAGCTTTTATGGTGATGGTTACAGTTACTGTTTTGCCCGTATTTTAGTTTTCTTCATCTAACATCACAAAATATAATAAAAAGACAAAAGGGGGTTTCTAGGTAGACTTCACTTCATGTAACCTAAAATGATGAGAAGAACATTTCAAATCAATTTTATGTTTCAATTTGCCAACTTTATTGCATCCTAAATAGAATTTTTAGTTATAATAAGCAGCAATTCATTTGTTTTTGCTGACATTTTTCTGATTCAGATTTCTTGTGTCTTTCAGGCAAATATAAATGTTACTGATACACAGGATGATAATGTCACCTTCTTTTGTTTCCTTTTGTTTTCCTTTAGTTCCACCATAACACTTGAAATGATCAAAACTATAGTTTTGCAAAATATTTTATGGCATCAAACTTTCAGATACAATGTTTATGAAAATTAGAGCCTTTGGTGAAATATATTTGAACTTTCTTTTAAATTTTTCATTTACTTATTAAGTACTTACTTAATATATGCCTGACGTATGCTCAGTCTCTGTGGTTTCTACCAAATTAAAAAAATATATACTACTACTTCAAACAATAGTATCAACCTGTTAATGAAAAATGGATGGGTTTTCATGATTTGAGTGGACAATCACAATGCATGTAGAGCGCTTGGTATGCTCCTGCTACCTACATCAAGGCTGCCTTGTCAACCTGAAAGGACTTGGAAGGTTATTTTCCTGTTGTGTTGCCTTGGAGCCAGGCTTAAGTTACACTAAAATTACACTTAACAATTCTTTCTGTCTACTCTGAGACAACAGGCAGCTGTGAGATGCTGAACTCTTGGCTCCCAATAAGGAGCTATGGACTGTGCTGAAGAGAAAAATATCTCTGTGACATTACTTCCTGTCATCTATGTTTTTTAATATTCCACAGTTTTCTCAGTAAGACCAAGGATGCTTTGTGGCTGGAGAGGGTCTGCCTCTTACACCCACTGATTTGGGTGAATACTGTATGCTCAGATGCTGAAGGGAATGTCCATAGACACTGGTGTGAAATCACCTTCTTTACTTTGTACCTATGGAGTATGTCAGCTTGCATCCCCAATATTTAATCATACTGAGCACAGTTGTTATATGATCTCTTTCTGATAATTCAAGTATCTAATATTGATTTCAATTTATTTTTCTGCTGCTTCCTTATTTCCTTTGTCTCATTTTCATTCATTATCCTTTTCTTAATGTTCTTGATAAAACAATTTGTACTGATTCTTCACAACCTAGAACTACACTGTATTATTTTGTGCTGCTATGCAAAATATCATAGGCACTTATTTCTTAAAGTTCCAGAGGATGAGCAAGGTGCCAGCAGATTTAATGCCTGAAGAGGGCTCCCTTAAGTCTATAGATGGACATCTTCTTGCAATGTCCTCACATGGTACACAAAGAAATTATCTCTTCCATTTCTTTTCATGGCTTCTGAAAGCCCACCTCCACATACCATCTCCTTGATGGATTAGAATCTAACATAAAAATTTTGGAGATTTATAAGCATTCAATGTATAAGCAGGTGGTAGTTTTCCTCATCTGGTTAGGATGTGGGATGTCAAATACTTTAGTTTATTGAGGCAACTGTAGCAGACAGCTTCAGGTTTGCTGAGATGAACTTCCAGACCAGGCACAGTTATGGAGAAAGGGATATTATTTATTGAAGCTTATAGATCCAGGGGAAGTTCCATAATGGCAGAAGAAGCTGGCCTGCCTTTACAGGACCAGGCAAGAGAGCAAAGGCCCCAGCCACACAGCACACAGAGCAAAACTACGGAGGGGAAAGGCCTAAGCGAGGCCATGGGAAGAGAATGCATAAAAGAAGGGCAGGGGGAGGGTCAATCTAAATTCAAGATATTGTGAATAAGACTTATGTAAAATTACTTTTTTTTGAATAAGGGCACATCTAGAAGCTGTGGACTGTTACTAGAAATTTTTCAGTACCAGTGAGTTGTTGGCCAGGGAGGTCCGGATAGCCTCCAAAACATTAAAGGCTTTTGCCAAAGCCCTTGGTTTCCCTTGAGAAACAGATAGTAAGACCCTATTGCTGAAGACATCTCTTGCCTGAGAGGCAAGGTCACTGAGAAAGCAAGCTGGTATGGAGCAGAAAACCTTCTCCCTATAGACCAGCCAACTGAAAGCTGGAAAAAGCTGCACTGCACGCAGCGTATGGGAGACAGAAGTCATCAGCAGTGAAAACAGTGGACGCTGAATATTCAAGCTTGGCCAGACAGTCCCAGTGACTGAACGGGTGCAATAGTGGCATGTCTACTCTTGGGGTTACCAACTGCTCCATAATTGGACTGAAGGCCCTCTCTACGGGAGGGAATACATACCTGGTACTGAAAAACCTAAGTAAAAGTCTATGGTAGGTGATGTCATGAGCCTTAGGGGTATAAGCCTGCTCTTGTCTGACTAAATGTATATATTATTCCCACCAAGCTGCCCTGAAAGCACTACGCTTAATGTTCATATTCACATATTAACGCTACTCTCACTTCTGGTTAGAGAAGCTTCTCTTTTCAGATGGCGATGACCACTGGGATGACCCAAAAGGTAACATAGTGCTGAGAAGAAGGGATGGAGGAGTGCCCAGCACTGAAACACCTCTCTCACACCCTCCAAGGCTCAGGGACCATTGCAGAAGAGGGGGTGGATAGAATGGAAGAGCCAAAGGGAGGGTATGACCTCTTACAATGCAACTGCCCAGACAGAAATTGGCCTCGATATCCACGACCTTGCAGTGCCTAGCAATACCTCCGTAAGACCCTCAAAATAGAAGAAAAAGATGATGACATCAAATTAAAAGAGAGACTAATGGAGAGAGGGATGGGATATGATGGAGACTGGAGTTCTAAAGTGGAATGGGGAGAGGGGAGGGAAATATCAGGTGGGGTTTTTGTATGTAAGTATAAAAGTTGTCAATAAAAAAATAATAATTAAAAAAAAAAACTACAGCCAAAAGCCACAGCACACTTCAGGAACTCCTATTAGGCACACTTTGCATATCTTTACAATGGAATCTCAAACCTACCACCACACCTTAAGATCTGCCCCCAGTGACATTGCCTCTAGCAAGGTGATTGCAGATGCAAACTATAAACTAATAAAACACTGAATATATTGGGGGTCATATATTCAAACTACCACAGCAACTATATAACAAAATACCTTAGAATGCATATGAAAAACAAAACAAAAAAAATTCTCTTGGCTCTGGAAGCTTAGAGATCTAAAATCAAGGCTCAGGGCAATTTGCTGTCATGAGAGCCATTTGTCATTTGAAGAGGCTATGATTTGAATATACATGGTAGATTAGAAACAGGCTCAGTGTGAGCCAATGAAGGAAGCAATCAAAGTAAGAACTATAAGACTCTTCAGAAAAGAGAGACTAAAGAAGTTCCTCAGAAAATAGGAAGAACTAATACTCCCCCACCCCGAGACACACCACCAAATAAAACCCATCAGAATACAGAGACCAGTATCTGTGACCCATAGCCAAACTCAGCAGATCTGCACTGCACCACACTCTGAGCTACAGAGGAATCTGTCTGGGGACTCCAGGGCCCAGTGCTACTAGAAATGTGAATTTGAGTTGAAAGGTCCCCAGAAGAGCATAGGCAAGTGATAGATGAGGGGGTCTGGATATCTGAACTTTCAACTCCCTGGTCTATAATACCAAACATGCCATATCCTCTGACACACCACCACCATCTTCTCAGGTCCTCCGCTGTTTCTTGACAAACGTTAGGCTGTAACCACCCTATCAGTGGTCTCTGAGGCCCATGTCAATGAGGAAGCACCTCAAGGAGTCCAATAAAGAAAACACTGTCCAGATGGGGTAAAGACCAGACCATGGGATAAGCTCTTGCTTGGGGCCTAAAGTCTGGGGTTGGAAATCCTGAGCTAATCTCCACTATCAGAAGATAGATATTAACCAACACAATAAAATCTCAGGTGGCTAAGACTTTCACATGCCTCCAGCTCACAAAAAGCCCTGATTCAGGGCAGGGTTTTAATCTGATAACCTCAGAAGGCCTCTTTGTACAGGTTCAGGTCAAGGGCATGGAACAGCTCAAGCCAAAGACCTGACAAGAAATGTATTACAGAATGCTCTCTTGTACAACAGCCCACTCATACAAGCAGTCTTGCTAACCTGTGGTACAACCCTTGCAAATTGCCTTCCAAGGGAAGAAAGAAAAGACACTTTTCCATATATATGACCAACATCTCACCAATATCCCCTGTGATTTTTCTTTATTGCTATTATTAATGATGAATTTGTCAGAGGAAGAATTTAGAACTGGACTGCTAAGAACAATTAACAGCCATAAATAAGCATATGAGTGATATATATATATTCAAGACCTCGAAAAGACAGTCTTTAGAGTAAAAGAAACTGAAAAAAATGCAAGAAAAAATTGTAAATATGCAGGGAGAATTCATAAGGGAAACTGAAATGTTGAAAAAAGAATCAAACAGAAGTTATGGAAATGAAAACAATGATCAATCAAATGAAAACCACATCAAAATGCACTACTAGCAAAAAATAACATGCAGACAGATGAATTTCAGGGATGGGGAACAAAGGTGTGACAATAATACACACAAACACATGTAAAGAAAAAGTAAAGAGTATGCATGACCAACATTTCCAAAGCTTTTGGATTAAATTCAAGAGGCCAAACCTCAGAATAAAGGGGTAGATGAAGGAGCTGAGATTAATATAAAAAGAAAATGACTGACTGTTTAATGAAATCATAAGAGAAAATTTCCAAGTCTAGAGAAAGAAGTTGATAACCCAACACAAGAGAACTCCAAATAGATATGACCAGAGAGAGACCACTGCATGGCATATTGTAGTAACAATGTCAAAAATACAAAAGCAAAAAAAAAAAAAAAAAAAAAAAACAAAAGCCAGGCGTGGTGGTGCAAGCCTTCAATCCCAGCACTTGGGAGGCAGAAGTAGGAGGATCGCCTGTGAGTTCAAGGCCACCCTGAGACTACATAGTTAATTCCAGGTCAGCCTAGACCAGAGTGAAACCCTACCTCGAAAAACCAAAAAAAAAAAAAAAAAAAAAAAAAAAAAAAAAAAGCAGCCTTGACAGATGTCGTAGCCAAAGGATCCTGGTTTGACTCTCCAGGACCCATGTAAGCCAGATGCACAAGGGAGAATACATCTGGAGTTTGTTTGCAGTGGCTGGAAGCCCTGGTATGCCCATTCTCTCTTTCTCCCCCCACCCTCTCTCTGCCTCTTTCTCTCTCTCAAATAAATAAATAAATAAATAAATAAATAAATAAATAAATAAATAAAATATATAAAAAAATACAAAAGCTTAGGCTGGAGAGATGGCTCAGCAGTTAAGGTGGTTGCCCACAAAGCCTAATGGTCTGGATTGGATTCACCAGTATCCACATAAAGTCAGATGCACAAGTGGCATATGCATCTGGAGCTTTTTTGCAGTGGCTGGAAGCTCCAATCCCTAGAGTGATTTTTGTGCAGGGTAAGAGATGAAGGTCTAGAGCCATTTTTTTCCCACATAGTCATATCATTTTCTTAAGCACCATTTGCTGAAAATGCTCTTCTTCAGTGTGTATTTTTGGTCTCTTTGTCAAAGATAAGGTGGTCTTAGTTACTAAAACTTATATCTGAATCTTCTAGGTGATTTTATTTTATTTTATTTTATTTGGTTTGGATTTTTGAGGTAGGGGCTTGTTCTAGTCCAGGCTGACCTGGATTTTACTACATAGTCTCAGGATGGCCTTGAACACACAGCAGTCCTGCTACCTCTGCCTCCCAAATTGCTGGGATCAAAGGTGTGTGTCACCATGCCCCTGCATACCTAAATCTTCTATTCCATTGATCCTTATGTCTGTTTTGTGCCAATATCATGCTGTTTTAATTACAGTGGCTTTATATTATATCTTGATATCAAGAATGGTGATACCACCAGTTATCTTTTCTTGTTTTTTTTTTTTTTTGGGTTTTTTTTTTTTTTTTTTTTTTTTGGCTTTTGGTTTTGCTCTTGTTAAGAGGGTATTTTCATGATATTAGTTCTTCCAAACCATGAACATGGGAGGTTTCTCCCATCTTCTCATAGCATCCTCTATTTCTTTCTTTAGTATTATAGTGTTTTTTGTTATTGCTGTTTTGTTTTTACTGTAGAACATTTAACTTGCTTAGTTAGGGATATTCCATTTTTTGTGTGGTTATTGTAAACATTAGTCCACATTTTATGCTATGGAGTTTTTAGTTCTGGTTCTTATTTTAATATTGTATTTATTATTTATTTATTTGTTTATTTATTTATTAGAGAGAGAAAAGCAGATAGAGTATGGGCACGCCAGGGCTTCCTACAGTGTAAATAAACTCTAGATGCATGCATCACTTTGTGCATCTGGCTTTATGTGGGTACTGTGTAATCAAAACTGAGCCATGAGGCTTTGCAAGCAGATCCCTTTAACCACTGAGCCTTCTCTCCAGCCCAAGTTCAGGTTCCTGAGAAAACACTTGTACTACTCACTTGCAGCATGCTTTTCCTAGAATGTTCTGCATATATTATTGATATATGATTCATGGAAATGAATGGAAAAGAAATTTTTCTTTGTGGCCTAAATATTTATTTAATTCAGATGGATTGTTTATAATTGCCAGGACATTGTTCCTCCCACTTTTAGTTAATAAAGTTTAAAACACATTTCATGTCAGAAAGTTTCAATATGTAGTCAATCATTAATCCACACCCCACTCTTCATTTAAAGCAAAGGCTCTTCACACCCTTCTCTTCCTCAGATAATGCTGAATGGCTGGTTTGGCCAATGGCCCACTTTGGGAGAACTATGGGCTATACTTGTATAAGTGCACACTTTTGAGGAGTTGGAGGAACAAAGAGACCAAAGATAGCATCAAAAATTTCCTACTCTTTTGTTTGTCAATTTTATTATTTTCATTTAGAACAAACTTTTATGGATTCATCATGTGTTGGTACCATCTTTTCCTCCTCCCTGCACCCATTTCACAGGCCCTCCTCAGGGGTGTTGCTAGTGTTCCTCATGGGGTGTGGGTTATGTACTGTTGGAGCAGCAGTCAGTTACTGGGGGGAGGCAATGCCTCTGGCATGACACCCTTCCTGTGGCTCTTACAATATTTCACT